>CM046965.1:14310743-15510743 GCA_025698475.1 Gossypium anomalum | reverse complement strand
AGATTGGTGGCGACTCCCACTTTCATTTTCAAAATATAAGTCAATCTCAAAAAAATGGTTTCGACAGAGAGAATATTGGCAAACAAAGAATAGAGATGTTTCAATTAGTCTCGTTAGTGGGAAAATGCAAGTTGTAACCATGACGTGAACATGTTTATACTTTTACGATTTTAAGGTTTTTACACCTACTTATTATTTCTCCAGCTTTTAAATAGGAGAAAATTTCACATTTAAGTATACTCAAACCCACATAATTTTAATTATGATAATAATAATGATGCTAATTAAGTTAAGACTCAATCAATTTTTTATAATTAACTTTAAAAAGTTTTTAATGAAGTATAAACTTATAATACATTGTCTATAATATATATGATAATAGAAAATAAATATAAAAAATGACTAATTAGAATATATGAAAGTGGGGATTAAGAAAGCCAACTTTAGCAATGGATCCAACTTTTCTCTTCTTATCAAGTAATGAGCGGTCATTCATACCCTAAGAGAGTACGAGAGCCAAGAAATAAAGGTGGAGAAGAATTGGATGAAGGAGGTTGTTGGTTGAACAGAAAAGTAGAAGGATAAAAAGAGAAAATGAAAAAGTGGAAAAAAAAATTCAAGAATGCTTGGTAAAAAAGAAAATTGGAGAGATAATATTTTTTATCTTAATGTATAAAAATAAATCACTCTGAATTGGAATTATAAGAAGAGAGAAAATGAGAGAGAGACGTATGTTAGTACAAAATTATGCATTTTTAAAAATGTTCATTTTCTTTCCGGTTATTTTTCGACTCTATCAAGCAATGAGTAGAAATAAAATTACTTTTTCTTTCAACTTTTTCAACTTTCCTGCCAAGCAGACCTATGAAAAGAAAAATAAATATTTTTTTTTATAATTTTATATTCTACTCTTTCAATTTTTCATCACTAATTTTTTTTCCCACCCTACCAAGCAAAGCCTCAATAATGGAGGATGTGTGGGCAAAGCTAGAAATGTTGATAGGGGCCATATTTATATAAAATGGACATGTTCAAAGTAAACCTAGCTTGTATAGGTCGGACATACTTTTAACAAGTATTTTTAAAGTCTGAAATAATCTTGACTATCAAAATTAATATTTAGAAAAATTAAAATAAGTTAATGCTCGGTTTGTATTAGATATAGCAATTATTGAAGTTTTTTTTTTTTACCAAATTAATATTTAGATAGTATTTTATATTTTGACATTGCAATTATTTAACTTTATTTTTACCGAACTATTTAGAATTAGGGTTAATTTGATAGAATGTATAAATATTAAGGACTAAAAATGTTGTTATACCAAGTGAAAAAAGGCCACTTCATTATTTTCCTTAACAACTTAATCCGTGGGCGACTAAAATAGAAATGAATGATAACGTTAATGATGAAATTGAAAGTTTTTATAGTTCAATGATAAAACAGGAACACACTAATAGTATTGAGTGACTAATTGTATAGTTTACCCATATATAAAATAAAAGTAAAAGCAACATATTCTAAACTTAAAAACTAGACAGGTGAGATTAGATTCAAGCTTTAAATATTGATGCTCGAGCATGACATCTCCATTTTAAATGACCTAATTCTTTTCTAACTCATTTTTCATGCTTAATATTTTTTTTATTTAAAACCTCCCAAATATGAAGTTGGACTAAGGGTTTCAATAAATAATCTGCGCTTGAATGGGTTTTGCTATCGATAAACTTTTAATAAAATAATACAAATTTTATTTAATTTCAAGATTAAAATTTACATGCCAAAAAATATTTGTCAGAGGAAAAATTCTTTTGTAATTTGTAATGAAGAAAAATTAGTGTGTTGTATTTGCATGGTTATAATTTAAGTGATTACTACATTTTATTTCAACCACCAATCTATTAATATACCATTGGGCAAAATTAAATTATATGAAGATGAACTTTAGGAGAGTTATAGTAATTTTAAATTTTAAAAAATTAACAGAAACTTTAATATAATAAATTATTTGAGTAGGCCAATGCAGTGTTTTTTTACGTAAAACTCATAAGTTACATTAATGAGGAAAACGGATCAAAATAGAGAAGAAAATTTATACCCAAATCATCAAGTTTTCTCAATACACCCTTCCTACTTTCCCTCGATTTTAATCGAAACATCGTTACAATCCAATAACAAAACATTAAATATTATATACTGAACTGAAATTGGGTACAAAGGATAACTTAACAAACAAGAACAATAGGATACAAAATAAAACATCATGATAATTTAAGCTGTGACATAAGGAAAATACTTGCAACACTTTCTTCTATTCCAAAGAAAATCCACAACAACAACAACCGCAACACTTTCTTCTATTCCAAGCTGTGACGTAAGGAAAATACTTGCAACGCTGCTACCCTCCCAACACACTTCATTCTCTACATCCAATTTCAGTGTTTAAGCATCTCATTCTCAATAAAGCTGCGAGATAAGAGATAATTGGAAGAAAAAGAGTTTATATAAAGCAATTTTACATACCTTACCTACAAATATGTTTGACATTGTATCACCTTAGTTACTCATTCCAGACTACATCTCCCAACACTTCTTCCAATTGTATGCTGTTGAAAGGGCTCCGTAAAGGAAGGGATTGATGACCAAGAGCTTGAGAAACTTGCTGCATGGTTGGCCGAAGTTGGGGATTGCCATTCAAGCATGCCACTGCTATCTTCATAGTAGAGACCAAGTCTTTGGCAGATTGCCCTACTGGTGGTGAAAGACGTTGGTCTATCGTATCTTTCAGTAAAACCTGTTGGTCATTTGACATCAATGACGATGTCGACTCCAGTGATGAAAAATACGAAATAAGATCACCAGGATGCCTCCCCATACAAACTTCCATTGTTAGCACCCCAAAACTGTAGACATCACACTTCTCATCTACTCTCATTGTATAAGCCAACTCTGTATAAAAGATTTTACTAGTTAGCATATGCTATTTGAACTTTGCTTATTTAACAACATGCAAGAAATTAACAGTTTTAATCAAATAGAGAACATGTTCAAAGCATTTTTAGGAAAAAGAATTAGTTAATACCTGGAGCTATATACCCGTAGGTACCCGCAAGTGAAGTCCAATTGGAGGAGTCAGGCTTTAAAATCCTAGCAGTGCCAAAATCAGAGACACGAGCTTCATAGTCCAAATCCAAGAGGACATTGTTGCTAGAAATGTCTCGATGAACTATAGGCTCTGAATGACCATGATGCATATAAGACAAAGCATTAGCCAATCCTTTAACAACATTTACTCTCTTCTTCCAGTCCAGCTCCTTAGCCTGTTCATTGTTGTTTAACACCATTCTCAAACTTCCCCTTTCCACGAGCTCGTAAACCAGAAAAGAATGCTTTGGATGTGAACAAAAACCATACATCTGCACAATGTTACGGTGCCTTATTTCTAATAAAGCCATAACCTCGCTTTCAAAGGCTTTCAAGTTGTTGATGAGTATGTTGTCTTCAGATCGGTAAAGTTTCTTCACAGCAACCACCTGACCAGTTGGTAATGCAGCTTTATAGACACTTCCATATCCTCCGGAACCAATGCAATAGTCGGAGCTAAAATCTTCAGTGGCTTCGATAATGGTGTCATGGAGTACTCTTCCATTAAATCCCAATACAGTAAAAATATCTCTTTGTTGTTCCTCCCTTGGCTCTGATTCTTTGGTTTGAGTTTTTTTGCAGAAAGTAAAGAAACTTCCAACCAATAAAAATAGAAAAAGTAGACCGCCAAAGAGTGGAAGTATAACTAATATGATGACTTTGGTCCTTTTTCCATGACTATGGCTGGCCAGAAAAGAAGGAACACAAGCCATTAGTCCAGTGGCATTACCACATAGGCCTTTATTGTTTCTCAAGGCATCAAACGAAGCCTCATGAAAAGCCTTAAGATTTGGAATAGGACCTTCAAATTGATTGAAAGATATGTTCACAAATCTCAAACCACGCAAATTATTAAAAGCTTCGGGGATGGAACCATTAAGCATATTGTGAGAAAGGTTCAATACTTCCAAGGACTGTAATTTTCCAAACTGTTGTGGGATACCTCCAATAAGTGAATTCTGACTCAAATCTAGGCTTTGAAGAGCATTAATATAGCTCATTGAAGATGGAATGCTCTCTTCGAGGTTGTTCTTGCTCAAATTCAAGTTGAATAATTTGAAGCAATTTCCAAGATCATCAGGAATAGGGCCACTTAAATTGTTTAATGCCAAGTCAAGTTGTTCTAGTTTTGAAAGAAGTCCAATCTCTAGTGGAATTTTGCCAGAAAATTGGTTATCACTTAGATAAAGACGGCTTATCATTGCCAACTTTCCTAGTTCCTTAGGAAGCTCACCATTTAAATGATTCGAAGAGAGATCAAGTTCTTGTAATTGGGTTGCATGTCCCAATTGGAATGGAATCTTTCCAGAAATGTTATTGTTGGTGGTCTTTAGGCTTGTAAGATTATGGCATTGTCCCCAATTTGAAGAAAGTTCACCGAAAATGTTGTTGTTGCTTAATGAAATAAAATTCAAATTTGGATATATACCAAAGGCTTCTGATATATTTCCTGTTAAGTGGTTCCCTTCAAGCCTAACTCTGTATAAGCTTGTACAGTTTCTCAAGCTTGATGGAATCAAACCGGTCAAATTATTTTTTATAGCTGCAATACGAGTAAGCAATCCCCCATGGCACACGTTCTCAGGTAATGAACCACTAAGATGATTGTGGGATAAGTCTAATATCCTTAAATGAGTAAGATTGTTCAGAGTTTGAGGAACAAGGCCTGATAAACTATTTTCACAAATCTCAAGTATCGACAACTTGTTTAAGTTTCCCATGGAAGTTGGGATTGAACCAGAAAGCCCATTAAAATGAAGCACAAGATTGCCCAAGTTAGTCAAGTTTCCTATGGAATCAGGGATGACACCAGTGAGATTATTGTCCGACAACTGCAAGTCGAAAAGAGATTTGAGCATTCCTATCTCACTGGGGATAGAACCAGAAAGCCCATTAAAATTAAGCACAAGACTGTCCAAGTTAGTCAAGTTTCCTATGGAATCAGGGACGACACCAGTGAGATTATTGTCCGACAACTGCAAGTCGAAAAGAGATTTGAGCATCCCTATCTCACTGGGGATAGAACCAGAGAGATTATTACCCCACAGATAGAGATAGTTTATGTTACTTAAGTTTCCTATACATATTGGGATAGGACCAGTTAGGGAATTGTTTGAAAGATCAAGCACCGAAAGTGATCTAATCATTCCGATCTCTTTAGGTATTGTACCAGTGAGATGGTTTTGGTAAAGAAAAAGCTTAGAAAGTGAACTCAACCTTCCTATATCAGAAGGAATACTTCCAAAGATATTATTGTGTGACAAGTCCAGGTCATGAAGCTTGGTAAGGTTCAAAATTTCTATTGGAATTGGACCAGTTAGATTGTTTCTCATGAAATAAATGTATGAAGTTGTACTCAGCCTTCCTATTTCTCGTGGAATGGAACCACTGAGTGAATTGTCCCCTAAGGAGATCAAAGAAACACTTTTCAATAAGCCAATTTCTAAGGGGATATTCCCAAAGAAATTATTGTATGACAAGTCAAGGAAGTTGAGGTTGGAAAGGTTCCCGATGTTTGAAGGAATGGACCCATACAATGAGTTGTTTCGAAGCTGAAGCCAAATCAGGTTGGGGAAGTAAAAGAAGTTGAGATTGTGAAGTGTACCTCTCAATTTCAATTCATATTCTCCTAGGATCACCTTTGTGATGCTGCCAGCATTGTTGCAAGTGATTCCAGTCCAATTGCAATGGTTGCTTCCGCCCCACAAAGAAGAGAGCAAAATTTGGGTGTTTCTGGGGAGGCTTGCTTTCCATTTTAGAAGAGCTTCAGCTTCCCTGGAGGGTACTGTTTTAGAAGAGAAAGCATGGGAAGATGCAAAGAAGAGGAAGAAGATGATGAGTTTGAATGGTATTGAGAAAGAATGCATGGCTTTGATAGTTGAAGTTAAGGATTTTTGGTTGTTAATTGTGATTAAAGGCATTGCCTATTTATACAAGAATGTCAGAGCTATTCCAATCACTCTGACGTTTATGCTTTTTCTATTATACTATGTATGAATAGTTATTTATTAGGTTTTTCCTTCAAATATTATTAATTAGGTTTTTTATATTTAATGAATTTTCAATTTATATTAATTTTTGTATTTAGATGTTATTTGTTTACTCTTAATTCAATTAGCATAGGTATTATTATTGATGCAGAAAGATATAAGTTTGAGTGCATATTACCCTTCTATTTATAGAAAATTTATATGATAAAAATTTATAGTGAGATTATTTTAAAAAAAGATTTATCTAAATTTATTTTTATGAATATATTTTTATAATTATTTTTAAGTATTTTTTAATGAGATACCAACATGTAATATATCATTACAGTAAAGATAGTGAGAAAAATACAAATCCTCATTATTCATCTACTCTCTCTTTTTAATTGCTCAATTTCAATCCTGGAGTGAGCAGCAGAATATGAACGGAAGGGACGATTGGTCTTTTACGGTACTTAAATGTGACTTGAGTGTGGGGTAAGGAGATTTTTCTACACACGAGAGGTAGAAAAAAAAATCAAACAAAATTCTATCATGACCGACGTCCTCAATTAATAGTATGTTGACCACTAGCATCCCATTCCATTCCCAACATTAATTTGTTGACTCCATCGCTCCAACTAATTTCTCAAGTCGTCATCAACCTAAAACATAACTTCTTTCAATTGCTATGAGGGCAGCAAAGGAGATATGCTGCAATCAATCTAACAATCAACTTAAACAGTCAACCTTGACATTGTATTATTTTAAATTAAATAATAAGTCATGATAATAATATGGGTCGAATATAATAAGTAATAATAACTATTACATTAATAATAAAAAATATTATTAATTAATAAATTTATACATTAAATATTAAATTATTAATATATTAATATTATTTACATATAATGTTAATCTCACATATTTAATTTTTATTAATTTAAAATTTTGATATTATCATTATTGATGAGGTGTTTTGATGGGAATGTAAAGAGCTGGATGGTGTAGGGTCCTAGGGAGGAAGAGAAAAGAGGTTATAGCTTCTGGAAATTTGAGAACCGATGACATTTTAAGGCCTAAGATGCAGCGGAGACTAGAAATGCAGATACGTTTCAAAAGTAATTTACATACGTTTAGAATACGTTCTCATCTAGTGAGCAGCACAGTATGACCGGGGGAAGGATTGTTGTTTGTTGGGGACAAAATTCGATTTGTCCAATAGATTTTGAGATCCACTTAAAATGAAATAATTTTTTTCCTTTTAAAATGCAGATGAGATGAGTTGATTTTTTTTTTCTTTTGAGATAGTGATATAGAGCAATTATGATAATTATTTATTTCATTACAACTCACTTTATTATATGAAATTATAATTTTATTTTTGTATATATAAGCTATTAATAAGATAAAAATGTAATAATATATTATAAAAGATCATATATTTTATGTTTCAATTTTTTAAATCAAATTGTGTTTATATATTTACTTAATTTTTAAAATATTGAAAATTTTTAAAGATAAATAGAAAAATTAAATAGCAGTAGAGCGGGGTGGGAGAACGGTGGATGTATCCAACATTTATAGAGGTGATTGTAGTTTTCATGATTTATGCCGTACTATTTTAGATTAAATTGGAAATTTTAGATTAAGGGTTACTTTTTTATTATTTTTTAAAAGTGTTGTAAAATAGTAATTTTGAAAAGTTTAATTTAAGATTTAAGTGTTTAGTATTATTGTCAAAACATACTTAGAAAAATAAAATGTAAATTTTAGACATGAAGTTATGAAAAAAAAAATGCATCTAAATAATGTTAAAATTCATTAAAATTATAATATTTTACTAAGAATATAAAAAATATTTTATTGTAACTCATTATTAGTATTTTGATATCTAATATATAAATTTTAAATATTGTTAAACAATTAATATATATTACTTGTAAAGTTAATTTGAATATATAAATTATATTTATAATTGTCGCAAATTTAAATATATAATGTTATGTATTTGAAATAAATTTCAATAGGGAAATAATTGCATACCTAATTTAAATATTACATAAAAGACATTTAATTATAAATAAAATGTAAAAATGTCATTTAACTCCAAAATTGTTTTTTCCATATGCAAAAGCTAGAAAAAATGTTTTTGCTTTTGGGTTCAAAAGTACTTTTGAAAAGTAACAAGAAACAAAGTCCTAATCTATAACTTTATATATAATACAAGACTAATGGCGGAATTAAACCAAATGGATTTAATTGCTACCATTAGGTTAGGAGTGAAAATTTAAAATCCAAAAAGTACAAGAAAAAAGACTAACCAATTTAAAAAGTACATGGACTAAAGTTGATCAAATTAAAGTATTAGAACTAAAATTAGACCAAAAAATATAATGGCAAAGTAATGATAGAAAAATCCATGAAAAGTACTTTTTTGAAAAAAAAAATATAATTTACACTAATTAATTTACATATTATTCGTACTCTAATTATTTAATTGTAATAAATCAAATAATAATTTGAAGAAATTAATTCAATTTTTAAATCATCTTTTATGAGAAAAATCATTCACCATGGATAGTGATACATGCAGTTTATTTCTCTTAATCACGGTTTTCATTCATTCTATAGTATCGGTTCTACATGCAACTCGTTTTGGGTTATATACCAAGCTAGCGGATGGACAATTGAACATATGATAATTGATAAAATGGACCTTTTTTATTTCACAGTTTATCAAGATCAAGAAAGCAACCCATCCAATAAAAAAAGGAAGCCATTTTGATTGGATGGGACTGAATGAAGAAATACTAAGTCATCCTATATCGAAACTAGATCTTTGGTTCTTCCCAGAATTTGTGCTGCTATATAATGCATATAAGGTTAACCCATGGATCATACCAATAAAATTACTTCTTTTCAATTTTAATGGAAATGGGAACGTTAATAAAAATATTTTGAAAATAAAAAAAGGGACTCCCTTATAACACCAAACGAAAAACAAATTATTGGATTAGAGAATCGAAATCAAGATGAAAAAGAACCCATGGGTGAAGGGGGTCTTGTATCAGATGCACAAAAACAAGGAAATTTTAAATTCATTCTCTCAAACCAAGAAAAAGATATTTGAAGAAGATTATGATAAATCAGACAAAAAAAACATAGAAAGAAAAAGCAATACAAGAGCAACGCGGAAGCAGAGCTTGATTTCTTCATAAAAAGGTATTTACGTTTTCAATTGAGATGAGATGATTCTTTAAATCAAAGAATAATCAATAATATCAAAGTATATTGCCTCCTGCTTGGACTAATAAATCCAAACAAAATTGTTATATCATTTATTCAACGGGGAGAAATGAATCTGGATATTTTGATGATTCAGAAGGACTTAACTCTTAGAGAATTAATGAAAAAAATGAATATTGATTATCGATCCAGTTTGTCTGTCGGTAAAAAAATGATGGACAATTTATTCCATATCAAACTATAAGTATTTTGTTGGTTCATAAAAATAAACACCAAATTAATCAAAAATACCAAGAAAAAAATATATTAATAAAAATCATTTTTATGAATTTATTGCAAGACATCCAAAAATGACTGAAAATAAATTAAAAAGTCATAGCATATCCTGTAGCTACTTGTACCAAAAAACAAGTAAGCATAATTCCTCCTAGACAATAAAATATGTTAACATGAGGAGGAACATATTTACTAGTTATATCATCTGCAGTCGTCTGAATTTTGATGCGCTCTTCGAACTAATCATAGACTTTATTGAGATAGGTAAACCAAGAGGACCCCTCCCCCGAGAACCGTATATGAGAATTTCATCTCATACAGCTCAAACAAAAACTCCCAAGTAATAGTTAAAACGGATATGGAATAGAAAGTTTGAAACTTCTTAATCTTTTCATTCAATTTGATCTGAAAACACAAAAGAGTGAAAATCCGAAAGCTATTTTTTGTAGTTGTAATTAGGCTGAAATAATTTGTAATCAAGTTCCAAATTAAAATATTATTTAGTAATGGAGTCATTCCACTAAACTACCATAACTGAGCACTCTCTATTATATATCATTATGAAAGTTATTTATTAAGTGCTTGTCCAATAACCTTGTCATATATGTGTTACATTCATAAGATATCTTTAATCTCTTTGGAATAAATGTAACACCCCAAAACCCGACCCAAAAGTTTCGACTAAATTCTAGAGGTCACATTAGCAACTGAAATGACACTAAATTTAATTCCGATCAAATTTATTAAAACTTATCTAAAAACTAGATTTGTTCTCATTTAATTGAATCGTTAATAAGCTTTATTAACATATTACAAACACTAAAATTAATTATCCCTTAAACTAGCTTAAAACCAGATTAACAGCTCATGTATTAAAATTTTGTAACCAAAACAGATGAGTAATTTTGGAAACTGGAACTTCAAACCGGAATTTGCAACGTAAAAATAAAACCTTTTATCTTGATAGAAAACCAAAAATAGTTACTTAAAATCCATGCACAAAATCATAGTTAATTAGTTCAAAACCAAAAAAAAAAAAAAAAAAAAAACCCGTAATTCTACGAGTCCAAAAAACAAAAACTCATACAACAGTTTGTATAAATTTGCTTACATTAATAATTTTTTTTATCAAACCCTTAGTAGAAACTTATTAAACCAAACTCAGAATGAGTAACACCAAGACCTCCAATTTCGCTGAGTCCAACACCTAACCTCACAGATTACCTAACATGATTTGCGGTTTTATCGCCAAATAATATCAAGGTAGGTTAATTGCCAAATCAAAGTTCCTTCTCTTCATAACCATATCCCAAACAAAATACAAATGCATATCACATAAATTGTACGAATACTTTTTGAATTAGACATGTTCATAATCAATTTTTTATAACTCACATCAAACTCAAGACCAATACAAGTTAGCGGAATCAATAATATGCATAAATTCTGATTTACACATCCAATCAATCTTTTATCACAATTATTTTAATGAATCATAACAACCACTTACAAAAATAACAAAAGTATACACATACATACAAATGCAGGAACATAACCAACAGAGGCTTAAATGAGCAAGGAATCACTTGGGGACTAAAACCAAACAATTTGCAAAAAGGTGGAAAAACTGTAGAAATAGGACTGCATGGCCGTTTGGAAGGGTCTACACCGTGTGATAGGAGTACACGTCCGTGTGGCTGGGGGACACGCTTGTGTGATTGAGAGACATGCTCGCGTGACTGAGGTACCCGGCTGTGCGGCCAGACTGTGTAACTCTCTGTGCTCATGTGACAAAATTCATAACTAAAGAAGCAGGGGAGAGACGACCTTGTCTCAAGCCGTGTGGAAACTCTGAAGGTCGTGTGCGATTGACATAATCCCTAATAGAGGTCACACAGCCGTGTGACCAACTTGTGTGACTTGAAAATTTACCTAATTTCTTAAGCGGCATGCGACTGTGTGGACTGCCCATTTGGCTCAAAAACCACTCCAATCCTTGCTGCAAAACACAAAAATTAACCATAAACATCACCCATTAATTATAAGTGTTTAAGAAACAAACCTGATAACACAATTCCCAGCACTAAAGATTGACCAATTCGTCTCCACTCAACCAATATGAAAAACTCGACCGCTTCAAAATCTTAACTAGTGAAAATACCAAAAAATAGACGAGACCAGAGATGGTGTAAAAATGTTAAGAGTTTCAGTAAGGAAACAGGGAAACAACAAAAGAACTTGAAAGCAACGAATATGGTGGAAAAAGAAAATTTAGTAGCAACCAAAATCAAAATCTAAAATTGGGAAACAAAAATGTGGAAAGGGGTGTGACATGAGAAGAGTGGAAAACGTGAGAAATTTTTTAGGGATTTCCCTATTTTTAAATAAAATAAAATAAAATAAAACTAACCTATGAGAAAATATTATTTTTTATATCAAAATTAGAATAAAAAATTAACCTCCTTTAAGCTCACATAAGGACTCTAACACAAGACCTAAGGATAAGCTAACACCTTACCACTAAACCGGTAAACTCATTTTGTTCTTAAAACGCAAAAACTAACTTAACAGTCCATCCAAGACATTGACCCAACAAACAGACCTTAATATTTTTATCCCCAATATCGGGGTGTGACATTAAATATGTTCCCACAATATGATTGTAACAACTCGGTTATAGGTTGTGTCAAAAAATACGATTTTGGAACCCCATTTTTGTAAACCGAGTCCATAAAGGTAACCTGTTCTTCATGTACCAACGTTTGTAGTGGACCAAGGGTATAAAATTCCACATACAAGACTCCAATCAAAGCCTCCTCTTCATCCCGATGTTCCACAATGCAATCCATTGTGGATGCTCCAATGCCTAATTCTTTGCTTCTTTTTTCTATCTCATTAATGTCGTGAACATTGTCGAAGTTCTGTGGAATGGTGGAAACATCTTGCTTACCCCCAAATTGTCACAGAACTCAATCTCCATTGTACCACTCAATGGTTGAAAAATTCAACATAGGTGCATTAATGCACCACATGAGTGAATGGTTCTAAGTTGACAGGGAATACACCCGTAACGTTCAACGCAGTATATGACATTCACACGAACTGCACAATTAATAACATAGTTATAGTGACATGAGTAAAATAACATAACTAAAGTAAATTACATGACATGAATATAATTTTATTTTGAAAAAAATAACCTCCTTCTCGGCGTATGTCTCAATCATCTGTCTGTGGACAACGAGGGTTTTGGATTTCCCAATCCCAAAAAAGTAAACCATATGAAAATAAAGCAAACTTGTTAGATAACATTTTCATAAAAAAAATTTTAATCGAAGTTTTAATTGCTCCCATTGGGTTAGGAGTGAAAATTTAAAATCCAAAAAGTATAAGAAAAAAGAATGATCAATTTGAAAAGTACATGGACTAAAGTTAATCAAATTAAAGTATAAGAACAAAAATTAGACCAAAAAATATAATGGCAAAGTATTGATAGAAAAATCCATGAAAAGTACTTTTTTGAAAAAAAATGTAATTTACACAAATTAATTTAAATCTTATTTCGTACTTTAATTATTTAATTGTAATAAACTAAATTATAATTTGATGAAAGTAATTCAATTTCTAAGTCATCTTTTATACTTAGCAAGAAAATACATTCACCGTAGATAGTGATACATGCAGTTTATTTCTCTTAATCACAGTTTTCATTCATTCCATAGTATCGGTTCTACATGCAATTCGTTTTGGGTTATACCAAGCTAGCGGAGGGACAATTGAACATATATAATTAGGCTGAAATAATTTATAATCAAGTTCCAAATTAAAAAATTATTTAGTAATGAAGTCATTCCAATAAACTATCATAACTGAGCTCTCTCTATTATATATCACTATGAAAGTTATTTATTAAGTGCTTGTCCAATGACCTTGTTATATATGTGTTACATTCATACAATATCCTTAATCTCTTTAGATTAAATGTAACACCTCAAAACCCGAACCAAAAATTTCGACTAGATTCTAGACGTCTCATTTGCAACTGAAATCACCCTAAATCTAACACTGATCAAATTTATTAAAACTTATCTAAAAACTACATTTGCTCGCATTTAATTGAATCGTTAATAAGCTCTATTAACATATTACAAACACTAAAATTATTTATTGCTTAAACTAGCTTAAAACCAGATTAACAGCTCATGTATTAAAATTTTGTAACCAAAACAGATGAGTAATTTTGGAAACTGGAACTTCAAGCTGGGATTTGCAAGGTAAAAATAAAACCTTTTATCTTGATAGAAAACCAAAAATAGTTACTTAAAATCCATGGACAAAATCATAGTTAAACCAAAAAAAAAAAAAAACCGTAACTCTACGAGTCCAAAAAACAAAAACTCATACAATAGTTTGTATAAGTTTGCTTACAATTCAATTAGAAATAATAATTTTTTTATCAAACCCTTAGTAGAAACTTATTAAACCAAACCCAGAATGAGTAACTCCAAGACCTCTAATTTCGCTGAATCCAACACCTAACCTCGTAGATTACCTAAAAAGAATAAACTAAGAGGAATAAGCTACAAAGCTGAGTATGAGTCTAAAACAAATATAATAAGTAGAGTCAAACAAAAGCAAACAAATACAGAAACACAGAATAGCTCAAACTTATAGAAGCAAAATTTGAATCACACTCAAACATCATAATAGAATAAAGCATCATAGTATTTTACACTAACAGAAGTGCAAATATCATATTCAAATGCAATATGACGAACAACCTGCCTATTCAACTGCTACACACCATCTCCATAAATCCCACGCACACACCAACCCTTTCCAACCTCTATAAACCAATATTAGGTTATGGTGGACCAATCCAACTAAACACACTAAGAAGTAGTCGTATGCCACTTGAATGTTATGCAGTTAAGCTGCTAACATGATTTGTGGTTTTATCGCCAAATAATATCAAGGCAAGTTAATTGCCAAATTAAAGTTCCTTCTCTTCATAACCATATCCCAAACAAAACGCAAATGCATATCACATAAATAGTACGAATAATTTTTGAATTAGACATAGTCATAATCAATTTTTTATAACTCACATCAAATAACCAATAAAAGTTAGCGAAATCAATAATATGCATGCACAAATTCTGATTTACATATCCAATCAATCTTTTATCACATAATTATTTTAATGAATCATAATTACCACTTACAAAAATAACAAAAGTATACACATACATACAAATGCAGGAACATAACCAACAAAGGCTTAAATGAGCAAGAGATCACTTGGGGACTAAAACGAAATAATTTGCAAAAAGGTGGAAAAACTGTAGAAACAGGACTATATGGCCGTGTGGAAGGGTCTACACCGTGTGATAGGAGTACACGCCTTGTGGCTGGGGGACACGCCCGTGAAATTAAGATACATGGCCGTGTGGTAGAGAGACACGCTCATGTGACTGAGGTACCCGACTATGCAGCCAGACTGTGTAACTCTCTTTGCCCGTGTGGTAGAGAGACGACCTTGTCTCAAGCCATGCGGAAACTCCAAAGTTCGTGTACGATTGACATAATCCCTAACAGAGGTCACACAACCGTGTGGCCAGCTTGTGTGACTTGAAAATTTACCTAATTTCTTAAGCAGCAAAAAGGACTATGTGGACCGCCCATGTGGCTCAAAAACCACTCCAATCCTTGCTGCAAAACACGAAAATTAACCACAAAAAGTGCTTAAGAAACACACTTGATAACACAATCCCCAGCACCAAAGATTGACCGATTCGTTTCCACTCAACCAATATGGAAAATTTGGCCGCTTGAAAATCTTATCGAGTGAAAATACCGAAAAATAGAGGAGACCAGAGATGGTGTAATAATTCTAGAGTTTTAGTAATGAAATAGGTAAACAACAAAAAGAACTTGAAAGTGACCAATATGGTGGAAAAAGAAAATTTAGTAGCAACCAAAATCAAAATCTGAAATTGGGAAACAAAAATGTGGAAAAGGGTGTGACATGAGAAGAGTGGAAAACGTGAGAAATTTTTTAGTAATTTCCCTATTTTTAAATAAAATAAAATAAAATAAAACTAACCTATCAGAAAATATTATTTTTTATATCAAAATTAGAATAATACCTCTTTTAAGCTCACATGAGGACTTGAACATGATACTTAAGGGTAAGCTAACACCTCACCACTGAACCAATAAACTCATTTTGTTCTTAAAATGCAAAAACTAACTTAACAGTCCATCCAAGCCATTGAGCCAACAAACGGGCCTTAATATTTCTATCCCCAATTTCGGGGTGTGACATTAAGTATGTTCCCAAAATATGATTGTAACAACCCAGTTTCAGGTGGTGCAAAAAAATACGATTTTGGAACCCCATTTTTGTAAACCGAGTCCATAAAGGTAACCCGTTCTTCATGTACCAACATTGGTAGTGGACCAAGGGTGTGAAATTCCACATGCAAGACTCCAATCAAGGCCTCCTCTTCATCCCAATGTTCCACAATGCAATCCATTGTGGATGCTCCAATGCCTAATTCTTTGCTTCTTTTTCTATCTTATTAATGTCGTGAACATTATCGAAGTTCTGTGGAATGGTGGGAACATCTTGCTTACCCCTGAATTGTCACAGAACTCAATCCCCGTTGTACCACTCAATGGTTAAAAAATTCAACATAGGTGGATTAATGCACTACATGAGTGAATGGTTGTAAGTTGATGGGGGAATACACCCGTAACGTTCGACTCAGTATATGATATTCACACGAACTACACAAGTAATAACATGGTTATAGTGACATGAGTAAAATAACATAAATAATGTAATTACATGACATGAATATAATTTTATTTTGAAAAAAATTACCTCCTCCTTGGCGTATGTTTCAATCATCTGTCTATAGACAATGAGGGTTTCGGACTTTCAAATCCCCAAAAAAGTAAACCATCTAAAAATAAAGCAAACTTGTTAGATAACATTTTCATAAAAATTAATTTTTAATCAAAGTTTTAATTTTTTTTTACCTATTTACAAATGGGAGTATGAACCATATTTCACCCGGGCCTTAAAACCAAAAAAAAAAAATGAAATAAATGAATGTTTATTTATTTTAAACAGTCCATTTACAAGCCCAATTACATTTTATTGACCCAAATACCTAAGACCCTAAACCCGTTTACAACCCAACAAGCCCACAACCGGTTATGCCACTACCCAGTACCCGTTACCCAAAGAGAGACCTAGGGTTTTAGAAACCCTAGGCGCCGCAAGTATCCCAACAGCCAAGCCCCTTTCGAATCATGTCCGTTCGTCTCGCAGTGACCCGCCATCAACACTGTAACTTCGGCCTCGTATCACGCTGTGATCGACGCCCGAATCAACGCTGGTGCCGTCATCAATACTGTTCATCATTGGCCTCCTCGCTGGTATCTGCAAAAGAAGAAGAAACCACAGCAGAAAAGGAAAACAAATAGGAAAAAGAAATCAAAGATTTCTTTCTAAATGTAAACGGTCCATAAAAGGCTATAAAAGCCTCTTCACAAATATATATAGGAAGTGGATTTTTTTTTACAGATATATACAAAAAAGATATACACACATATTTCACAGAAGAAATAAGAAGCAGTTATTCAGTTTCTAAAAGGTGATTTAAAATTCATACTATGTTATTTTTTTCTTCAACAAGTATACGAATCGTTTTTAAAAAAAAAACTGTCGATATTTAAAAAGGGAGTTACCAGAGTTTTCGCCTTGAAAAGACAAGGGTTTTTTAACCCTCCGACCACCGTGTGTGGTGGCGCGTGAAGCGCGTAGACGTAGGAACCCAGTGGCCTAAGTTTGGCCTGATGGAAGCCGAAGCCCGGATAACTCTTCTTTTTTTAGAGGATTTTCTTTCTTTTTTTTTAAGGACAGGTTGTAAAATGATTTCAAAGTGAAACTTTGGCTTATATAGCCCTAACGAAACGGTGCCGTTTTGGATTAACTCAATAAGCACAAAACGGCGTCGTTTCAAGGCAGGATCCGCGTGTTGACCCGATTACCCGGGGAGGATCCGCGTGTTTTCGTAAAGTGGGTTAATTACCCAATTGGTCCTCTCGCATTTTTAATCCTTATAATTTCATTTTATTTATTTTTAATTTAGCCCTCATATTTTAATTTTGTTTCAATTCGGTCCTCACAGTGACTTTAAAATTGAATTTGGGGAAACGGTGTCGTTTTGAGATTAGAGCAAATTGCCCAATGAGTCCCTCGATTTTAACACGCGTTCCAGAAGGCCCAAATTCATTTTTTATTTATAAATTAGTCCTAAAACTTTAATTTTATTTCATTGTAGTCCTTTTAAATATTTTTATAATCTATTAAATACTTTATATATTTATAAATATTAATTATAAAAAATAGTATATATTATTTTTATATATTAATTATTATATTATTCATATTATTATCCACTTTATTTATAAATTTAGTATATATTTTACTATATATGCATTATTCCTTGTATTCTCATTCTATTATAAATTATAAATTATGTATTATTTTATTATTTATTAATTGTTTAGAATTTTTTTAAAATTTTTTTTATATATATTATTAAATTATAGTATATGTATTATCCTTATATGATATTTTATCACATCATTTAAATTTCATTATATTTTATTTTGTTAAATATCATATATTATTATATATTATTCTCTATATTATCCTTCTTTTATTATATATTATTTCATTATTTATTATTAAATTTGTAAATTTTTATAAACTAACATATATATATATTGCTATTATATTTAATGTCTATATTTAAAATCTATTACGAAATTTTGTTCCAATTTAACACATTATTTTTTTATATCGAGCTACTATATTTTTATTCTTTTTAATTTTTATTACTTATAGATTGCTTAAGATATTTCATTTATTTATTTATTATTTTTATCTCTTTTTTTTATATTTATTAGATATTGTTTTAATATGCTAATCTCATAAATTATTTTGTTATTTTTATTCATTGTTGTATATTCGCATGAAAGTTGATCATTTTATATTGTTATTTAAAGAATATATTTACATGAAACATTATTATGTATGTTTAATTTGTATTGATATATTTTGCCATTTTTGTATTTTGCATGTAACGATAATGCATGTATATTTAAGTTATCTATGACCATGCATAAAATGATAATGTATATTGTGTAATTTGTGCCATTATTTATTATTTTCTATATCATATTTGCATAAAATGATAAAGCATGTATATTTTAGCTAGGTTTATTTAATTTCTTGTAATATGTAAAACACATCAGTATTTTTAAAACAAAAAATCTCATTTGATTCAAGAAGAATTTTAAAAAAAGACAATGTTTTTGGTATTTAGGAACTCGGGAAGTAGTGCCCTAACATGCTGGGTTGCGATTTCCCGTTTGACTGAATGTCTAAAATATCCTTTTAAACGAGTTTCATAAGTTACAAGATGATTTTAGTTATGAAAGTTTAAAAATATCGTGTCCAACCATGCTGGATATGATATTTGTATTCTTTTGAAGTGAAGGAATCTTGATTCTTTTTAAAAATATTACGGTTTTAAAGGAAATCTCATTTCTAAATTCTTTCAAACTTCTGACATCAAGACAAGATTATTCAATTTGGTACCAATTTTGGGTGTTACGAGGGTGCTAATACTTCCTCGTACGTAACCGACTCCCGAACCTGCTTTCTCGTAATTTTGTAGACCAAAATGTTTTGTAAAGTGATCCAATCGCACTTTAAAAGGTTGGTGGCGACTCCCGTTTTAAAATACCCTCCCCAATTTTAAAAAAAGGGGTTTCGACAGCTTGGCGACTCCGCTGGGGACCGAAGAGAGTCAAGCCAAGAAATTGAGTATTTTCTGTCTTAATGTCGGAAGTTTGGAAAATTTAAAATTTGATCCTTTTTACATGTGTTTGCTGCATATGTTTGTTACCTTATTAAAATTACATTGCAGTTGCATGACTATTGTGGTCACACCCTTAAGTGGGAGTGAGAAGCTATGTTTTCGTGAGGTTTTCACCTTCGTATGAGCTAGTGGATTACTTCCGGGATACTGTACCTATGTCTTCGTGAGATTTTCATCTCCGTATGGCCATAGGGAAATGTGTCCCCCTGAACTGAACTTGGTCTATATGAGCCTATAATGGGTGAAGACCAAGGAATCTGCTGGTTCAGGTACCCTTACTTTAGAACTAAAACTCCTATAGTGAACTTTAAGTGTTTACCCTAGAGAAATAGGGATAGCCTTTAGTAAGTTACCCTTGTAAGTACTTGTTTATCATTTTTTTATATATGACACTGACCTATTTTTATTTTTCTATCATTGCATGTCATTCAGCATTTAAAGGTGTTGATTTATGGTTCGATTTCTAGATTAGAAAGTTTTGTAATGAGGAACGAATACCTTAATAAAGTGGAGGACAATGCTTCTGTCTGTACCTGGTCAGAGAAAACCCAGCTAGAGAAGGGAGATAGTATCACCGAGGGGTATACATCAGAGTTATGAGACTTCACTCGTATTAATTCGACACAAAATGACTTTCAGGATTTGAGAGGCATCTGGGCCCAATGGGATGACGCGGTTAAGCAGCTTTTCTATCAGAGATATGGAGATATGCCATATTTGCTAGACGTCAAAGTAGATAGGCACTTGTTTCGAGCCATGGTACAGTTCTGGAACCCTGCTTATAGTTGCTTTACATTTGGTAATGTTGATTTTGTACCTACTTTGGAGGAGTATACGACTTTACTGCGTTGCCAGAGGATTCAGGGTCACAAGGCTTATGTTAGGCCTACTAGCCTTCCAACTTTTACGAAGAAGTTGGTAATGATTACAGGGATGAGTGAGCAGTAGACTGTGGCTCGTGTGCAGCAAAAGGGTGATAGTAAGTGTATTCCATGGGCCGTTTTAAGGGACTTGATATCGACGCATCCAGACGTGAAGAAAAGGGTCGATGTCCTGGCTTTGAGTATTTACGGCATGATGATTTTCCCAAAGGCATTAGGGCACATAAATGAGGCAGTTGCGGATTTATTCGATCAACTTGGTAAATAGAACACACCGTGCCCGCAATCCTAGCTGAGACGATAAGATCCTTGAGCGCATGTTGAAGAGCTGGTGAAGGAAGGTTCATTGGATGTGCACAGTTGCTATTGGTATAGTTTTATAGCCACTTCTGAAAGCTTGATAAGGTTCCTTGCTGAGTATTCTTTGAGGGTTATTCTCCCTTAAAGGAAGCAGTAGACATGCCTAGAACAGATGACATTTTAGAAGAGAGGTGGATAGATATTCTTCAGAATCTTCGAGAGGAAGATGTCATGTGGAAGGCTCCTTGGTTGGTTCCTAGTGAAGTCCTTTATCGATGTGGTAGTTTTGATTGGGTCCCTTTGCCAGAAATTTGAGGAGTGGTTGGATATACACCATTGCTTGTTCTAAGGCAGTATCGAGCGAGGCAGTTCATACCAGCTACACAGGGTTTAGCTCAGAGTGATTTCTCTTATAAAGAAGATTACTACAAGAAGAGGATACGAGAGATTTCTGAGGCTTGGAAGAAGCCTTTCTGTATGAAAATCTTAACCGAAGGCTTGATGTCAAGCCTTGAGTATAAATGATGGTTTAGTAGGAGAGTCAACGATAATGTCCCTAGGCCAATTTTAGGGGTGGTCGATCATTAGAGGAGAGCTTACGAGTGATTCCATCAGAGTTGGAGGTTATGAAGCAAGAGTTCGAGAGAAAGAATTCGGAGCTTGAAAAGAGGATTGAGAAGCTCGAAGAGGAAAAAATGTGCTTAAGTCTCGACGTCGATGTTCAAAAGATGGAAGTTGAGAAGGTGAAAAAGGAAATGAGAAAGATTGAGGAAGATCGAGATAATTTAAAGACGCACTACAAGAAGGCTCAGGTAACCTTGAAAAGGGTCAGATTAGGGAGATCTTCAGAGCAGTGGCAACAAGAGATTCAAGAGGAAAGAGGCAAAATCGAGTATTGGGAAAAAAAGTTCCAAGAGATGCAGTCTCGTAATTAGGCCCTAGAAAAGGAAAATCAAGGATTAAAAGTTAAGGTGACAGAGCTTGGACGATCTCTTCATCATCACCAAAGTCGTAACCCTGCGATCGAGTTAAAGGCAAGCTTTTATAAGATTGAGAAAATGAAGTACAACATTGGAGGGTTGGAAGCAGCACTACAGGATTGTGAACTACGGATTGAGCAGCTCGACGCAAGAGAAGAGCAGTGGAAGGGAGAACTTCACCATTTTCGGGATCAAGTGGGGGATAGAGGTCATGTTATGAAACAGGCTTTAATTCAGATTCGAGAGATTGCTGAACATTTGCAGGATTTGGCAATACAAGCTAGAACACTGAGTATAATGTATGAGTCATCGTCAGATAGAGGATGAGAGTTAGCATTGTTATTGGATAGGGTTAAGACTCTAGGCCTATGGGCGAAAGTGTATTTGTAATCCGTTTTATGAAAAGATTTTTGTTCCTTAAATAACATTTTCTAAATTGAAACTGAATCAGAATTGACATCTTTTTGCATACATGCATTTGCATTTCATAGCATCTCATTGTATCATATGCATTCAAGTTTATAGAAAGACCTCAATTAGTTAAAATTATTAGGGAGAAAGAGAGTAAGAGAAAGAAAATCTGGAAGCAACACATCCTTACGGTACACGCGCTAAGTCAAAGAATATGGACCAAAGATTTGAACAGCTACAGAAGGACATGCAAGACTAATTGCAAGAGCAATTGGCAAAAATGCAAAACGACATGAGGGAGCAAATGTTGGAGGCTCAAAGGAACATGATGACTGAAATGGCTCAACTACTGAGGGCCACTGATAAAGGAAAAGCCCCTATGACTATCACTGAAGAGGGTAATGAGGGTCATTCTCCTGGTTTCACTCCACCTTACGTACAAACCCAACCTGAGGCGTATCCCCGAGGGCCATCTGTCACAATAAGGCCTCAACAGGGTCAAGTTGATACTGGAATACCCATGAACTTTCAAATTGGTTCGGGATTCAATCCTGGAGATAATCCTGCCAATCCGATTATCCCCGATCTAGATGTAGCTGAGAGGGAAGAAATAAGACTCGAATTATCAAGGCAATTAGAGGAATGTTGCAGGTGGCTAGAGGAGAAATTTAGGGCACTAGAAAATGCTAATAATTGCTAGGGAATGGATGCTAAGGACTTAAGTTTAGTCCCAGATTTGGTGCTTCCCCATAAGTTCAAAATGCCGGAATTCGAGAAGTACAATGGGACCACTTGCCCAGAAGCCCATATTACCATGTTTTACAGACGGATGACTAGTTATGTAAACAATGATCAATTATTGATCCATTGTTTTCAAGATAGTTTGGTTGGGGCAGCAGCTAAATGGAATAATCAGTTAAGCTGGGCCAAAATAAGTTCATTGAGGGATCTTGCACAAGCCTTCATGCAGCAGTACAATCATGTGATTGACATGACTCCGGATAGGATCACGCTGCAGAACATGGAGAAAAAGCCTAATGAAAATTTTAGGTAATATGCACAGAGATGGAGAGAAGTGGCAATGCAAGTTCAATCACCGTTGTTAGAGAAGGAGACTACCATGTTGTTTATCAATACTCTAAAAGCTCCATTCATCACTCACATGATTGGGAGCACCACTAAAAGCTTTGCGATATAGTCATGGCGGGAGAGATGATCGAGAATGCCATAAGGGGTGGCAAAATCGAGGGGGAAACGACCAAAAGATTGGTCCCAAAGAGAAAGAATAGTGAAGTGAATAACACAAGCACCTTCAACATGAGGGCAATCACAGTAGGTCAACCTAAAATAGCTACGATTAAGCAACAGAGTTCTCAAAGGCAGAAGTCGGGTACAAGGAAGAATTCTGAAAAGATACAATTCACACCTATCCCCGTGACGTATCGTGAGCTTTATCAAAGCTTATACGATACACATGCTATCTCTCCTTTTCACTTGAAACCACTACAGCCCCCATATCCCAAATGGTATGACGCAAACGCCAGATGCTAATATCATACTGGAATACCGGGGTATTCAATCGAAAACTGTACCGATTTTAAGAAAGCTATAGAGAGGTTTATTAAGATGGGGGTAGTGAAGTTTGACAATACCCCTAATACTGAAAACCCGTTGCCAAATCATAGTGATCAAGGGGTGAATGCTATCGGCGAAGACAGCAAGAGGAGAATGAAGGAAGGCGTGGCTGAGGTGAGAACACCAATGAAGAAGATTTGGGAAAAAATGGTGAAAAGAGATATGATAATATCAAAAGAGAGAAATAAAGGAGCAAGTGACTACTGTGAATTCCATGCTGATGAGGGGCACGAGATCCAGGAATGCGACGAGTTTAAGGCCTTGGTACAAAGTCTTATGGACAACAAAGAGGTAGGATTTTATGAAGCTGGGCCAAATGATGGACATATATGCACATTAGAAGGTGCACCAAAGAATCAAAATCGGCTAAGGATCATTATTTCTTTACCAGAAAGTAATGAAGTTAAAATACCGACGGTATCGAAAGTTATCATCCATAAACTTGCTTCCTTTCCTTATAAGGATAACAAGAGGGTACCTTGGAATTATAACTGCCAGGTGTTGATGCCGGAGAAGGAGGATATAGCCGGTACGTCTAGGGATGTACAAGTTGAGGGTTCCCATACACGGAGTGGGAAGCGGTATGATGTGGTGGGCGTCAGAGAGGAGCCCACAAAAGTAAAGAATATTAATACGGAGATGGGGAAAGAAGCTAAAATACCTGTCAAGGAGCCAGTAAAGGAGGAGGAGGCTAAGGAATTTCTAAAGTTCCTTAAGCATAGCGAGTATAGCGTGGTCGAGCAGTTGCGTAGGTAGCCGACTCGCATATCAGTATTGGCTCTACTTTTGAGTTCTGAAGTGCATCGGGAGGCATTGATGAAGGTGCTCAGTGGAACCTATGTCACTCATGACATATCCGTTAACAAGCTAGACCGGTTAGTGAATAATATAAGTGCGAATAATTTTATCTACTTTAATGATGATGAAATCCCACCGGGTGGCAGGGGGTCAACTAAGGCCTTGCACATCACTACTCGATGTAAGAGGTACACACTTCCAAGTGTGCTCTTCGATAATGGATCGGGCTTGAAAGTTCTAACATTGTCTACATTGAACAAATTATCCATTGACGATTCTCACACGAAGACATGTTAAAAATATGGTAAGAGCCTTCGATGGTACAGAAAGGAAGGTGATGGGAAGGATTAACATCCCTTTGGAAATTGGGTCGAGTATATATGAAGTAGACTTCTTGGTGATGGATATCAAGCCCTCCTACAATTACTTATTAGGGAGGTCGTGGATACACTCAGCAGGAGCGGTGCCCTCATCGTTGCACCAGAAATTAAAGTTAGTGACAGATGGACGGTTAGTAACCATCAATACGGAAGAGGACATTATAGCTGCAGTCACTAGCAAGGCCCTTTATGTCGAGACAAACGAAGAGTCTATTGAGTGTTCCTTTCGCTCTTTAGAATTTGTGAATGCAGCCTTCATTTCAGAAGGGAGTGAGCTACCGGTGCCAAAGATAGCAAGAGCTACAAGGATGGCTCTACAAATAATGGTGGGAAAGGAAGCCTTACAAGGAAGAGGGTTGGGAAAATACCTGCAAGGAGGGGCTCGAATCCCAGAATTAAAAGAGAAAAGAGATCGATTTGGTCTGGGTTTCAAGCCAGACTATAAGCAAAGGAAGAAGGAAGTTGAGAAGCGCCAAGAGGGAAAAAGGGCGTGCCTTAATTGAAGAGAAATGGAGTGGGAGCCGATGACATTCTCTCCAATATCCAAACCTTCATATCAGGAGGGTTACTTATAGAAGAAAGTCATCAGATTAATGCCATACACAACGAAGGATCGGAGCAGGGAAACCTTGAGGGCATTCGCCCTTACGAATCAGGAAGCTCTCTGAACAATTAGACTGCAGAGGAATTTCCTGTAGTCTTTAGGAATTTTTCAGAGTAATTTTCGAAACATTCTTGTTACTCTAGAGCCCAGGAGTAATAGAATTACATTTGTGAAATAGGCTTATGATTATCTATTATTTTTAAATAAAACATAACTTTTATCAATTCGAACGAATATTGTTTCATTTTTATCAACCAATATTCCGTTAAATTTTGACAAATCTTATTCTTTCATTCATAGCACATAGATAATCATTCTTAAATTCATTCATTCTTTGTATATTCTTTATACTTCACAGATCCCTAGATATCAATGACATGAGCACTGATATATCAAATCCTAATTTCTCTCGCGAGCAAGACATGTGTTTAGAGGAATCTTAGGATTTTAAAGATGTCCAGGATTGTGATGTGTCTCTAGATCTTTTAAGGATGGTAAAATTGGAGGAGAAACAAATCATGCCCCATAAGAAAGAGGCAATAGAGAATGTAGCCCTGGAGGAAGGGAAAGAGGTAAAAATTGGCACGCATATTATCGAGGACACAAGGCAAGGACTGATTGAGTTGCTACGTGAGTTCAAGGATATCTTCGCATGGTCCTATCAAGATATGCTAGGGTTAAATACCAATATTGTGGTGCATCGTCTTCCGATAAGACAAGATTGTAAGCCAGTCCAACAGAAGTTGCAAAGATTGAGGCCAGATATCATATTGAAATAAAGGATGAAGTCAAGAAGCAGTTCGATACAGGATTCTTACAAGAGGTAAAGTACTCTGAATGGGTAGCTAACATTGTACCAGTCCCTAAGAAGGATGGGAAGGTATGGATGTGTGTTGATTACACAGATCTGAACAAAGCTAGCCCAAAAGATAATTTCCCTCTGCCACACATAGACACTTTGGTAGACAACACAGCAGGATATTCGTTGTTCTCCTTCATGGATGGTTTCTCAGGGTACAATTAAATAAAGATGCATCCTGAGGATATGGATAAAACCACATTCATAACATTGTGGGGTACCTTCTGTTACAAGGTAATGCCCTTTGGGTTGAAGAATGCAGGGGCAACATACCAAAGGGCTATGGTGACCTTATTTCACGATATGATGCATAAGAAAATTGAGGTATATGTCGGTGATATGATTGCCAAATCTCAAACGGAGGAGAAACATATTAAAGTTTTAAGGAAATTATTCTTGAGATTAAGGAAGTTTCAGTTAAAACTTAATCCGACAAAGTGCACTTTCAGAGCTAGGTCGGGGAAATTACTAGGTTTTATGGTCAGCGAAAAGGGAATAGAAGTTGACTCAGACAAAGTTAAAGCCATACGAGATTTGCCTCCACCACATACTCAGAAGGAAGTTTAGGGTTTTCTAGGAAGGTTAAATTATATTGCTCGGTTTATTTCACAATTAACTGAGAAATGTGTCCTATATTTCTTCTCCTTAGAAAACACAACCAAGGTAATTGGGATGAGGAATGCCAGAATGCCTTTGATAAAGTCAAGCAATACTTGTTAAACGCTCCAGTACTATCTCCACTTAGTCCAGATAAGCCATTAATTTTATACTTGTCAGTGTTTAGTAATTCCATGGGATGTTTGCTTAGTCAACATGACGAGTCAGGAAGAAAAGAGAAAGCAATATATTACCTCAGTAAAAAATTCACTGAGTATGAAATGAGATATTCGCCAATGAAAAATTATGTTGTACTTTGATCTTGATGACTCAAAGGTTGAGGCAATATATGTTATATCATACTACTTGGCTTATTTGAAAACTTGATCCTTTGAAGTATATGATAGAGTCAACAGCTTTGAATGGGAGAATGACAAGGTGGCAAATTTTACTTTTAGAGTTTGACATAGTCTATGTAAGCCAGAAGGCTATAAAAGGAAGCGCGATAGCGGAATTTCTGGCTAGTAGAGCTCTAGAGGATTATGAGCCGTTGAATTTTGATTTCCCAAATGAGAAGTTGATGTGTGTAGCAACTACAGAGGATTATCCTTGGAAGTTGAGCTTTGATGGGGCATCCAATGCAGTGGGAAATGGAATTGGGGCAGTCCTGGTATCCCCAAATGGCGATTATTATCCATTCACGTGCAAGTTGGATTTTGATTGCACAAACAATATGGCCGAATATGAAGCGTGCATCATGGGACTCCGAGCGGCTATAGAGCGAGAAATAAGAATCTTGGAAGTATATGGAAACTCTGCATTGGTAATTTACCAGCCTAAAGGTGAATGGGAGACAAGGGATTCTAAATTGATCAATTATCAAAAGGTAGTTTTGGGGTTACTTGGGGAGTTCGATGATATCACTTTCAATTATATCCCATGATACAAAAACCAGATGGCAGATGCTCTAGCAACCTTGGCTTCAATGATTAGAGCGAATAAAGAGGAGGAGATGAGACCCATTCAGATGAGTATCTTTGAGGCTCCAGCTCACTATTGTAATATTGAGGAAGAAGAAAAGGATGATAATCCTTGGTATCAAGATATATTGCGATATGTAAGAGATCGTAAATACCCAGAACAGGCAACTGAAAATGATAAATAAACTTTAAGGAGATTAGCCTGCGATTACGTTTTGGATGGGGACATCTTGTACAAAAGAAGAAAGGACCAAGTACTGTTGAGATGTGTTGACGCCGTGGAGGCTAAGTTAATCTTGGAAGAAGTTCACGAGGGTGTTTTTGGGACGCACGCTAATGGTTTCATGATGGCTAGACAAATCATGAGCTTTGGATATTATTGGTCTACTATGGAAGGGGATTGTATCAACTACGCCAAGAAATGCCATAAATTTCAAATCTATGGAGATAAGATTCATGTACCACCTTTACCTCTGCATGTTATGACTTCTCCATGGCCTTTTTCCATGTGGGGCATGGATGTCATTGGGACAATATCACCAAAAGCTTCAAATGGGCATCGCTTTATTTTTGTGGTCATTGATTACTTCACAAAGTGGGTAGAGACTGCTTCTTATGCAAATGTTACTAAGTCGGCTGTAAGTCAATTCTTGAAGAAAGAGATCATTTGTCGGTATGGGATGCCTGAAAAGACCGTATCAGACAATGCATTGAATTTGAACAACAAAACGATAGCAGAAGTTTGCAGTCAGTTCAAGATTAAACATTATAACTCTTATCCGTATCGCCCGAAAATGAATAGGCAGTGGAAGCTGCTAACAAAAACATCAAGAAGATAGTGGGGAAAATGACTGAAATTTACAAGTATTGGCATGAGAAGTTACCGTTTGCACTCTTAGCCTACCGAACGTCTGTCAGAACCCCTACTGGGGCAACTCCTTTCTCGTTGGTTTATGGGATTGAAGCAATGTTACCCATTGAAGTAGAAATACCGTCTCTCCGAGTCTTGGCAGAGATAAAGTTGGATGAGGCTGAATGGATACAATCGCGATATGATCAGTTGAACTTGATTGAGGAAAAGAGGTTAAGGGCTATTCATCATGGTCAGATGTGTCAGAAGCGAATGATGCTAGCTTACGACAAGAAAGTTCGACCAAGAGAATTCCACGAGGGGGATCTTGTTTTGAAAAAGATCCTTCCCATTCAGAAGGAATTTAGAGGAAAATGGATGCCGAATTGGGAAGGGCCCTATGTCATGAAGAAGGCCTTCTCTGGGGGTGCATTGATCTTAACGGAAATGGATGGGAAGAGTTTACCCAATCCAATGAATTCAGACTCAGTCAAAAAGTACTTTGTCTAAAGGAGAGGAGAATTTAAGGTGAAAACCTGCAAAGGGCGCCTTGAGTTTTCAGAAAAAAAAATGGAGAGGCCAAGGTCAAGCCCCGCAAAGGGCCCCTTGTAACCAAAGGGGTTTTGAGTTGAAAACCCGAAAGGGCAGCTCGAATTTTGAAGAGTACGTGGTAATCTTGCTATATCAGATTCAACAAAGAGCAAAGCACGTTGCATATTGGTGCATCAACAAAAGTACTTTGACTCTTTAAACACATGTTAAACTCAAGAAAGTCTTCATGGAGCTGATGTATAGACGCTCAAGCGGCGATATCTAGGTCATCTGACTTTTGTCCTGTTTGCTATCTTTAGATTCTCTTTCTTCTCAAAGATAGGCTTTCAGATTAATTTCCTTTGTATTTTTGATGAATTCATTCAAATCTAATTATTCTCAGGATTAAATTCATCTTTCATTATTCTTAAAGTGTGTTGCATTAAAATAATGATAGATGAACTAAATAATTTTCTCAAATAAAGTTTTGCTTATTACTCTGGAAATTTCTAGATAATACAAGAAACTAAAGCAGAACAATTGTTCAAGGAATTCACGTAAGTGAGGATTTGAAAGAACCCAAGGAAATTCTTTTTTTAGTCCAAAATTATGATTGGACAAAACAAACGATTCAATCCTAAGAGAGGATCATCTTACAAATATTTTGGTGGGTCATAGCATTTGAAGAAGGGTACAAATCCACAGGCTGAGTAGAAATGTTACTTCGAGAGAAATAAGGATAAACTTCGACGAGGGAATGAGTAGTGATGGCTGGAATAGGGGTCATATTCATAAACATTTTGCATTATAACAGGTTTAATAGCATTTGACTCATTTTGATCATAAGCATCCTAATCATTAGGCATGAGCTCATACACATTATACAGGTTATGTCCTTCAAGGGACAATGAAGATTGATGCGCCTTAACCTCCTAAGCAGTAGGTAATAAGCTAAAGCATAGCAAATCTGACTTTCAAGTGTTTACGTTGAAGCAGATCCAAGATGATTTTGGCATCTCTGTATTGTCAGAGAACAAATCGAAGAAACAGATTTGGCATCTCCATATTCGACGGAGAGCAGATCGAAGACATAGCAGATCTAACCTTTGGATGTTTTCGTATCGAAGTAGATGCAAGATGATTTGGCATCCTTACGTTTACAAGGAGCAGATCGAAGACATAGCAGATTAGGCTTTCACGTGTTTACACTGAGGTGAATCTAAGATGATTTGGCGTCTCTGTATTGTCAAGGAGTAGATCGAAAACAGCAGATTTGGCATCTCTGTATGGTCAGAGAGCAGACCAGAGATAGTAGATTTGGCATCTTCGTATTCAACGAGGAGCAAATCAAAGAAGCAGATTTGGCGTCTCTGTATTGTCAGAGAGCAGATCAAAGATGATAGATTTGGCATCTCTTTATTGTCAGAGAGCAGATCAAAGATATCAACATGGCATTCCTGAGGTTGCAGGGAGCAGGTTGAAGATAGCAGATATTGCCTTCTTGAAGTTACAAGTGAAGCAAATTGAAGCTATCATATTTATGGTCCAATACCTCTGAAGTTGCAGATAGGTTGAAGGCCATTTGAAGAAAGATCTCAAGATTGGGCCAGACCAGGCAAAATAGGTCTTTTTATAGTCTTTGCTTTATTACCGTTACACGGCAATGAGCAAAGAGGGGCAGCTATATGAACCATATTTCGCCGAGGCCTTAAAACAAAAAAAAAATGAAATAAATGAATGTTTATTTATTTTAAACAGTCCATTTACAAGCCCAATTACATTTTATTGACCCAAATACCTAAGACCCTAAACCCGTTTACAACCCAACAAGCCCACAACCGGTTATACAACTACCCAGTACCCATTACCCAAAAACAAACGAGGCCCATGTGGCCCAACCTGTTAACGGAAAGCAGAGAGACCTAGGGTTTCAGAAACCCTAGGCGCCGCAAGTATCCCAATAGTCACGCCCCTTTCGACTTGTGTCCGTTCGTCTCGCAGTGACCCGCCATCAACGCTGTAACTTGGCCTCATATCACGCTGTGATCGACGCTCGAATCAACGCTAGTGCCGTCATCAGTACCGTTCATCACTGGCCTCCTCGCTGGTATCTGCAAAAGAAAAAGAAACCACAGCAGAAAAGGAAAACAAATAGGAAAAAGAAATCAAAGATTTCTTTCTAAATGTAAACGATCCATAGGAGGCTATAAAAGCCTCTTCACAAATCTATATAGGAAACGGAATTTTTTTTACAGATATATACAAAAAATATATACACACATATTTCACAGAAGAAATAAGAAGCAGTTATTCAGTTTCTAAAAGGTGATTTAAAATTCATACTATGTTATTTTTTTCTTCGACAAGTATACGAATCGTTTTTTAAAAAAAACTGTCGATATTTAAAAAGGGAGTTACCTGAGTTTTCGTCTTGAAAAGACAAGGGTTTTTTAACCCTCCAACCACAGTGTGTGGTGGCGCGTGAAGCGCGTAGACGTAGGAACCCAGTGGCCTAAGTTTGGCCTGACGGAAGCCGAAGCCCAGATAACTCTTCTTTTTTTAGAGGATTTTCTTTCTTTTTTTTTTAAGGACAGGTTGTAAAATGATTTCAAAGTGAAACTTTGGCTTATATAGCCCTAACGAAACAGTGCCGTTTTGGATTAACTCAATAAGCACAAAACGGCATCGTTTCAAGGCAGGATCCGCGTGTTGACCCGATTACCCGGGGAGGATCCGCGTGTTTTCGTAAAGTGGGTTAATTGCCCAATTGGTCCTCTCGCATTTCTAATCCTTATAATTTCATTTTATTTATCTTTAATTTAGCCCTCATATTTTAATTTTGTTTCAATTCGGTCCTTACAGTGACTTTAAAATTGAATTTGGGGAAACGGTGTCGTTTTGGGATTAGGGCAAATTGCCCAATGAGTCCCTCGATTTTAACACGCGTTCCAGAAGGCCCAAATTCATTTTTTATTTATAAATTAGTCCTAAAACTTTAATTTTATTTCATTGTAGTCCTTTTAAATATTTTTATAATCTATTAAATACTTTATATATTTATAAATATTAATTATAAAAAATAGTATATATTATTTTTATATATTAATTATTATATTATTCATATTATTATCCACTTTATTTATAAATTTAGTATATATTTTACTATATATGCATTATTCCTTGTATTCTCATTCTATTATAAATTATGTATTATTTTATTATTTATTAATTGTTTAGAATTTTTTTAAAATTTTTTTATATATATTATTAAATTATAGTATATGTATTATCCTTATATGATATTTTATCACATCATTTAAATTTCATTATATTTTATTTTGTTACATATCATATATTATTATATATTATTCTCTATATTATCCTTCTTTTTTATTATATATTATTTTATTATTTATTATTAAATTTGTAAATTTTTATAAACTAACATATATATATATATATATATATATATTGCTATTATATTTAATGTCTATATTTAAAATCTATTACGAAATTTTGTTCCAATTTAACACATTATTTTTTTATATCAAGCTACTATATTTTTATTCTTTTTAATTTTTATTACTTATAGATTGCTTAAGATATTTCATTTTTTATTTATTTTTTATTTTTATCTCTTTTTTTTATATTTATTAGATATTGTTTTAATATGCTAATCTCATAAATTATTTTGTTATTTTTATTCATTGTTATATATTCTCATGAAAGTTGATCATTTTATATTGTTATTTTAAGAATATATGTACATGAAACATTATTATGTATGTTTAATTTGTATTGATATATTTTGCCATTTTTGTATTTTGCATGTAACGATAATGCATGTATATTTATGTTATCTAGGACCATGCATAAAATGATAATGTATATTGTGTAATTTGTGCCATTATTTATTATTTTCTATATCATATTTGCATAAAATGATAAAGCATGTATATTTTAGCTAGGTTTATTTAATTTCTTGTAATATGTAAAACACATCATTATTTTTAAAACAAAAAATCTCATTTGATTCAAGAGGAATTTTAAACAAAGGCAATATTTTTGGTATTTAGGAACTCGGGAAGTAGTGCCCTGACATGCTGGGTTGCAATTTCCCGTTTGACTGAATGTCTAAAATATCCTTTTAAACGAGTTTCATAAGTTACAAGATGATTTCAGTTACGAAAGTTTAAAGATATCGTGTCCAACCATGCTGGATATGATATTTGTATTCTTTTGAAGTGAAGGAATCTTGATTCTTTTTTAAAATATTATGGTTTTAAAGGAAATCTCATTTCTAAATTCTTTCAAACTTCTGACATCAAGACAAGATTATTCAATTTGGTACCAATTTTGGGCGTTACGAGGGTGCTAATCCTTCCTCGTACGTAACCGACTCTCGAACCTACTTTCTCGTAATTTCGTAGACCAAAAAGTTTTGTAAAGTGATCCAATCGCACTTTAAAAGGTTGGTGGCGACTCCCGTTTTAAAATGCCCTCCCCAATTTTAAAAAAAGGGGTTTTGACAATGGGAACACATGTTAGTGACTAATATATGCCAGAAATGACATCCTCTACAATGCTGAGGCCTGCAATAATATTAAGCACCCACCTATATCTTGTGTATCGTGCTTTGTTTCCTGACAAAGCTCACGATATATGTTGCTAATACTGTTAAACCCCAACTACACAAACCAGCAACTTGCAAATTAGCCAATAGAGGTAAGTACATTAGGTGGATTTTATTGTTATTTGCGTCTGACATAAGTACCCCCTATCAACTGTCGTTTATACACCCGAGTAACTCACATCTTCTCCCACTTAGTGGCACTACTCGATAAGGTTTCAAAATTTTGTTTTAACTAGTAACAATTCAAACTGGTAAAAGTAACTTCACCATCGCCAGGCGATTGTCCAAGCAACTGATAGTAGAGCGCCACAAGTTCATACACTTTACTTGAACCTATGACCATATCGCTGTCAACTGGGAGCTTGAGTTACAATGTGACATCTTCTAAGGTGATGGTGTACTCCCCACATTGCAAATGAAATGTGTGGGTCTCCAGCCCTCAGCGCTCAACTAAGGCAGATATTAAGTTGTCCATCAATTTAAAAATCCTGATCAATGCCGTTGTTTCGGATACGGCAACATACAAGTATGACAAAGTACGTTTGTCTGACTGGTAGCTCAAACCATGAACATGCGTTCTCAAGACATGATATTCACTCTGTCCATAATAAATTAACATATTAGTTAAAAATACCAATTAAAAAAATAATAGTGTGCAACTTTATAAATATACTCGTGAATAACAAGTAACAAAATTTCTTACTGACAATTTAATCATCTTTGTTGTGTGATAAGTTGCTTTAATCAAAGAATCCATTTCGATAGCTGTACAAACAAAATTGAATAAACATATCATTTTAAAACATAAATGCTTCCACTTAATGATATTTACCACAACCCATTTTCATTAATAATTTTATTTTTTATTTAAATGAAATATTCACATAATAAAAATTTTAACCACCAATTAAAAAACGAATTAAAATAAATTACCGTAACTTGGATTTTTAAAATCAAAATTTAAGTATGTTTATTATATATATATATATATATATATATATATATTTATATATAAACAAACTAACTTTTTCTTCTCTATGTAACTCAAACACTAACAATTTTTTTACCTACTAAAACATAATCTTAAACATTAAATCTAATTATTGTAAGTAAAATTTTATAATAAACAAATTATTATTACAAACTAAAAAAAAAAGAGAGCATACATTCCAACTATTTTTACACAAAATATAATCTTTACAAACAAAAATATAATCTTAAATATTAAACCTAAAAATTAACAATAATTTAAAATATAAACCTATATTTAATATGCAAATTATTATAATAAACAATAAAAGAATACCTTAAAATTATCACAATTTTTCTTTAAAACACCAACACAATCAAATTTTTGCTCCCAAATTTCCAACAGCCAACAAAAAAAAAAAAAATCAAATTTCTTTCTTCCTCAAGTTCGAATTGAGTTCCGAATTAAAGGTATTGGGGGAGGGGGAGCCTGTGACCGATTGGTCATGTCGACGGCAGGGTGTCAGCTTGGTGTCGCTTGGCAACGTGACCAATAGGTCACGGGCTCCCCCTAAATGGCCTTTAATTTCTTTTTTAGCTTTCTTTTTTTCTCTTTCAGTCCACTTTTTTAAAATATAATTGGTGCCACCTGAATGTTGACAGCGCCATTATAAAAGTACTTTTCTCCCATTATTTCTCACTGTGTATATTAATTTTTTCAGAGGTATTTTAAAAAATACATATGAATGTCGTCTAACACAATAGTGACACAAAAAAATTATATTTTAAAAGCCTAATGATTATGGAATGATTAGCTGAAAAGGGAGGTGATATTGCCGGTGTGTCAAACCACAAAGATCACTATAATAAACACTCCATTTTTATAAATAAATTTTCTTCCAACCTATTTTTGTAATTAATTAATTTTTTAATATTATTTTTATAAAAAAGCATTCAAACTCTAATTTGTGTTGAAGAATCAATTTTGTATGGTGCATTTGCAAGGTTCTAAATTAAGCGATTAATACCCAGTACTTCAAGAACCAATCGAATAATATACCAATGAAACAAAGACTAAATTAAACTAAAAATAATGTTATGGGCGGTCATAGTAGTTTTGATTCGTAAAAAGATTAAGAAATGCTTTAATATATATTATTATTTATTTTTGACAGAAAAAGGTAATTTTAGTGAAAGTAGAAAGAAAATAATATGAAATAATATTTGATACATTATTTGTGTATAAATTTTATGTACCATCAGTAAATAATAATATGATACATCATACGTAAATTAAACAAAAAAAATATGGAGCACTTGTAATGTTTAGAGTTTCTAGTTTAGGGTTTTAATATTTATTTATATATATTTATAATTATCATTATTTAATTATGTTTAAATAAAGTTATCCATGTTTATTTGTAAGTCTTTCACTATTTTTTTTTTTATTTAATGATAAAATATCATATTATTATGTACTCATAGCGAATCAAATATTATACATTAAAGTAAAATGGAATACAAACTGAAACTAAACAAACAAAAAAGAATTGGGTATAAAACTTAACCAAATTGGTACATATGGCTTCTCATAGGAGAGCTCAACATACTTAGAATTCAAATTTAGTAAGCTGCAACACAATTTTTTTTTTAGCAGTGACACTAGGAGAAATACTTGCAATAGTCCCAACCTAATTTATTCATAGGAAATCTTGAAATACAAATTGGGTGACTAACCAGAGCTTTATTCACAGCTATTTCATAACAAATACTTATAGATTTTCAAAACAAAGTTGAGAAATAATAGATAAATGAAAGAAAGAGAGATGGAAAGCAAATGTGCATCCCTTACCTAGAAATATGACCCAAATTGTAGCACCATATAGTTCCCCAAATTTCATGGTCGAGAAAGGGTTCGACAGTGAAAGGGATTGACGACTAAGTGCTTAAACAAATTGTTGCATGGTTTGCGAAAGTTGGGGATTGTCATTCAAGCATGCGGCTGCTATCTTCATAATACACCATATTGGAAAATATAGATATCACATATATAATAAGGGTAATTGCATGTTATTATTTATTATCATAATATGTTAACCCAAATAAAAATTGATCTAATTTGCTTAAAGTTTTATTGGATTTTAATTATTAAATAAAGTATGAGTCAAATATGTGTAGATACCTAGTAATTGAGTTCTAATCAAATTTTAATTAATGATGGGCTAATTAGGAATTAAAACTAATATACTAATGTTATAAATATTAGGGTTATGGTCCCCAAATTATACACAAAATATCTTTTCTAATATCTCATCCTTAGGAAAGAGAGAACAAATATTCTCTGAATTTTTTGTGTGCTAATTTGGAAGATAAAATCCCCAAGATCTGTAGACTTCAAGAAATTTATGGATTCAGGTACGCTTTCACATCTAGTTTTGTTTTTGATTTGTTCTTGATGATTTGACATGACAAGATCCTGATTTATGATTTAATTAAAGTTTTATATTAGTTATTAATTTATTATTCTAACAAGTGGCATCTGAGCCTCGTCATATTGAATAATTGAGAATTGATTAAGGTTCTTCCTTTGAATGATTGATTCATGAAATTTCATGAGTTTATATGTTGATCTTTGAAGGTTTATATTAAAATATTTTTTTATGATCTTGATTTTCTTGAATTCATCTTAAAATTTTAGGGTTTTGTTTTAATTTTTTAATTTGGGCGATTTTCGAATTGATGGATTCAATTACAAAAGTTTGGAATATTTGATACCTGCGTTTTAATCTTTTTCTTGCTATTCAATTTGTTTTCTTTCTTCATGATTTGTGCTACTGTATGTTATATATATTTGCAAATTATGTTTCGTCACTTTAGTGCCTTTTCTTTGAAAGCCAATGTCCTATTTTTTTTTAAATGGTATAAGGAATTTAATTTGATGTTATGGCTTAATTTTTTAATATATATTTTATTATATATACATATATAATATATGCATGTTATTTTGGAAAAGTAAATAAATAAATACATACATTATCTTTTAATTTGATTGAAATATAAGATTAAGATAAATAATTTGAAATAAATAAATTTTAATTTTGGCTTTTAATTAAGGATGTCTAATATTTTAAATAGATTAGTTGAAAAAAAATGCCGCCAAAGTGACCTCTTTTGTGTAAATTAATTTATTTGAAATATTAAGATGATTATATGTTTTTGTTATTCATACGTTTATTGATTGACCCAAAGATAAGTTAATATTTGGTAGAATTTCAACAACATCTGTGGTGATAAATGTGTGACAATTATAAGGTATTTTATATGAGCAATAAGTTAGTCCAAAGATTAATTAATTGCTTGACATAATTTATTTTCAATGTTTGATTGCTACAACAAGAGTATTGCTTACTGTCAGTATTATTGTCCAAAGACCTAATACTAAAGTTGTGTTTGGTATCTTGAGATGAGATTAGCCATTTTCTTGAATTTATTGTTTACTTATGAATATTGATTTAAGCTTGTTTTTATTTGTTCTATATTCAGTTAATTCATCTTCTTCTGCCACAATATCTGCTAATATAAATTCTATACCCATGCTTAATGGGACTAATTTTAAGGAATGGAAAATGCACTTACTTATAGTGCTTGGCTGTATGGACGTAGACCTTGCACTAAGGGAAGAACAACTTGCACCTCTCACTGTGGAAAACACCCCTGATGTTAATAGGATTTTGAAAGGGGGATCCTTCAAATCGCATGAGTCTAATGATTATGAAACACAACATTCCAGAAGCCTTTAGGGGCACAAAATCTGAAGAGATTACCCAGGCCAATGGTTTCCTTGTGAAATTGAGAAACGTTTTGCTAAAAATGATAAGTTTGAGATGACATCACTTCTGACTTCTTTAATGTCTATGAAGTATAAGGGTCAAGGAAACGTAAAAGAGTACATTATGGAGATGTTCCATACTCCTTCAAGCTTAAGGCACTTAAGATCGAACTTTCTGAGGAATTGCTTGTTCTTATGGTTTTGGTATTGCTTCCTGCATAGTTTAATCAATTTAAAATTAGTTATAACTGTCAAAAGGAGAAATGGACCCTAAATGAGCTCATTTCTCATTGTGTGCAAGAAGAAAAAAGATTGAAGTGTGATAGGTCTGAAAGTGCTCATTTGACCAATGCCTCTAAAAACAAGGGCAATAAAAGAAAATATCAGAATGAAGCTGCTAAGGGTCTAGCTCAAAAGAAACAATAGCAAGCTACAGAGAGTTATTTCTTTTGTAACAAATCTGGACACGTAAAGAAAGATTGTATCAAATATCATACTTGGCGTGCAAAGAAAGGTATAATTCTTAATTTGGTCTGTTCTGAGATTAACTTAGCTTCAGTACCTAGAAACACTTGATGGATAGATTCCGGTGCTACTACTCACATAAGTGTTTCTATGCAGGGTTGCCTGAGTTACTAAAAGCCAAGTGATAGTGAAAATCGGTAGAAGTGAAAGCGATTGGGCATTTTAGGTTGTTATTAGGAATTGGTTTTTATACCATCATTTAGAAGGAATTTAGTTTCTGTTTCTTCATTGGACAGATTTGGATATTATTGTTCATTAAAAAATAATCAATTTAATTTGTCTTAAAATTTGAATGTTATTGGAACTGGTTATTTAAATGCTTATGACAACCTTTATTTGCTAGAAATAGTTGCATCATATAATGAAACCTTGCATGTGAAATCATGTGGTATTAAACACAAATTAAATAAGGAAAATTTGGCATCATTATGGCATAAGCGCTTAGGTCATATCTCAAAAGTTAAACTTGAACGCCTTGTGTTTGATGGTATTTTAGAGTCCATTGACTTCATAGACTTTGATGTCTGTATCGATTGCATTAAGGGAAAATAGACCAAAACCAAGAGATTGGGTGCCAACATATCTTTAGACGTCTTAGAATTAATTCATATAGATATTTGTGGGTCATTCCCTATGACATCCTGGAATTGTCAAAAATATTTCATAACATTCATAGACGATCACTCATGTTATGGTTATCTATATCTCATTCATGAAAAATCTCAATCTCTGGACTTGTTCAAAGCTTATAAAGCTGAAGTTGAGAATCAATTCAATAAAAAAATTAAAAACATCAGATCTGATCGTGGTGGTGAGTACTACGGTAGATATGATGGCTTAGGTGAATAATGTCTAGGACCATTTGCTAAATTCCTAGAGGAATGCGGTATTGTCCCACAGTACACCATGTCAGGTTCACCTAGTATGAATGGTGTAGCTGAAAGATGAAAGAAAACTCTTAAGGATATAGTAAGGAGCATGATTGCTCATTCTACCTTACTTGAGTCCCTATAGGGAGAATCATTAAAGACAACAACTTACACCCTAAATAGAGTACCCAATAAAGTAGTTGCAAAAACACCTTACGAGCTTTGGACAGGTCAAAAGCCTAGTCGAAAGTACTTTTATATTTGGGGATGTCCAATTGAGGCAAGGCCTTATAGGCCATATGAAAAAAAATTGGACTCTAAAACAATAAGCAACTACTTTATTGGCTATTTTGAGCGATCTATGAGCTATAAGTTTATGATCCCATAATAAGGAATACTTTTGAGACGAGAATTGCAACTTTTGTATGAGGATATTGAGTTTGAGGGGAGAAATAAGGTTAGAGACATTGCTTTTGAGGAGGAATTGGACTCTAACTCAGTTCCTACTATCATTTTTGATGATGTTTAAGTTCTAATACCTATTATTGATCAAAAAGTGAATCCAGAACCTCAACAAGACAATTTTGAACAACACTCCATTCAAGATGAGGTAATTTTTCAAAAGAACAAACTCAACAACCTCAAGAACAACTGCCATTAAGGAAGTCCACAAGAGAAAGGAGAAATGCTATTCTAGATGATTATGTTGTATTTCTCCAAGAACATGAGGATGATAATGGAATGATGGAAGATGATCCAATCAACTTTCATCAGGCCATGAAAAGTTTTAATTCTCAAAAGTGGATTTATGCCATGAAAGATGAGTGTAAGTCTATGCAAAATAATAAAGTTTGGGAACTTGTCCCATTACCTGAAGGTGCAAAATGAATTGGTTGTAAATGGATATTTAAAACCAAGAGGAATGCAAATGGTAATGTGCAGAGGTATAAGACACATCCTGTAGCTAAAGGATATACTCAGAAAAAAGGCATTAATTTTACAAAGACTTTCTCTCCAGTTTCATCGAAAGATTCTTTCAGGATAGTTATGGTGCTTGTTGCTCATTTTGATACTGAGTTACATCAGATGGATGTTAAGACTGCGTTTCTTAATGGTGACATTGAAGAAACAATTTATATGGTGCAACTAGAAAATTTTGACTCGGAAGACTCAAATAATATGGTTTGCGAATTGAGAAAAATCCATCTATGGACTCAAACAAGCTTCCCGTCAATGGTACCATAAGTTTCATCGAGTAATTGTTTCGTTCAGTTTTAAGATGAATATTGTTGATGATTGTGTGTATTACAAATTCAATGGGAGTAAGTACATATTTCTGGTTCTATATGTCGATGAAATTTTGTTTGCCACTAATGATATAGGCTTATTGCATGAAACCAAGAGATTTTTATTTAAGCATTTTGAGATGAAAGAACTTGGGGACACTTTTTTTTGTTTTAGGAATTCGATACATCAAAACTGATCTCAAGGTATTATTAGGTTATCACAAAAGATATATATTGATAAAGTACTCAAAAGGTTTGGCATGCAAAGTTGTAGACCAGGTGACACCCCTGTCGCTAAAGATGAAAATTTTAGTTTTACTCAATTCCCTAAAAGTAACCTAGAAATTTAGGAAATACAAAAGATTCCCTATGCATCAGCTGTTGGGAGTTTAATGTATGTTCAAGTATGTACGTGTCAGGATATTGCGTACATTGTTGGGATGTTAGGCAGATATTTAAGCAACCCTGGTATGGACCATTGGATAGCAGCCAAAAGGGTTATGAGATATATTCAGAGAATAAAATATTACATGCTTACTTGTAAGTGATCAAATATTTTGGAGGTCATAGGGTATTCTGATTTTGGCTTCATCGGGTGCCAAGATAGTTAGAAATCTACGTCAAGCTATATTTACCTGCTAGCTGGAGGAGCTATATCTTGGAAAAGTGTCAAACATACACTTGTAGCTTCATCCACTATGGCAGCAGAGTTTGTAGCATGCTATGAGGCATGAAACCATGAAAAATGGTTGCGGAACTTTGTTACAGGGCTGCGCATTTTGGAGAATATAGAAAGACCACTCAAATTATTTTGTGACAATAAGTCAACAGTGCAGTATTCCAATAACAACATGAGTTCATCTAAGTCAAAACATATTGACATAAAGTTCCTAATTGTGAAAGAAAGAGTGTAAAATGGTCTAATATCCATAGAGCACATTGGGACAAACTCCATGATAGCGGATTCGCTCACAAAAGGTTTACCATCTAAGGTCTTTCATGAGCATACTGCTCACATGGGTGTTACATTGTTTGAAGATATCATGATTTAATGGGAGTTTGTATTTGTTTTATGTTTCTTTTTAGACAATTATGTATTTGGTTATTTTCTGATCAGAAATGAAGTATTCAGTTTATTCACTTTGTTTATTATTTTGATACTATCTCACTTAAGTTTAAAGAGGACCAGCTGGAAATAGACATGTTTAGATCATATTGCATGTAATTTCCATGCTACACATCCATACTTAATCTATGTCATTTGTATGTGTTAATATACGCGATCAGGGATGGGTTTAGTTACAATATATGTAACGAAAGTCGCATTGGTTCTATGTTAGCATAATTAATAGATAAGATTGTTTGGAATACCTTACGGATATGGTAGTAAAATTTTGAGCTCATAAGGTTATATAAAGACATGTAAATATTATAAAGTAATTAGTATATATACGTGTAATCCAAGTGGGAGATTGTTGGAAAATATGGACATCACATATATAATAAGGGTAATTACATGTTATTGTTTACTATCATAATAGGTTAGCCCAAATTAAAAGTGATCTAATTTGGTTAAAGTTTTATTGGGCTTTAATTATTAAATAAAGTATGTGTCAAATATATGTAGATATTCTAGTAATTGAGTTCTAATCAAATTCTAATTAATGATGGGATAATTAGGAATCAAAACTAATATGCCAAGGTTATAAATATTAGGGTTATGTTCCCCAAATTACACATAAGATATCTTTTCTAATATCTCATCCTTAGGAAAAAGAGCAAATATTCTTTGAATTTTTTGTGTACTAATCTAGAAGATCAAATCTCCAATATCCGTAGATTTCAAGGAATTCATAGATTCAGGTATGCTTCTGCATCTAGTTTTATTCTTGTTTTGTTCTTGATGATTTGACATGACAATATCCTAATGTATGATTTAATTAAAGTTTTATATCATATATTAATTTATTACTCTAACAGACCAAGTTTTTGGTAGATTGGCTTACTGATGGTGAAAGACGTTGATTTATCACATCTTTAAGTAAAACCTGTTGGTCATTTAAGTAGATTGGCTTACTGGTGGTGAAAGACATTGATTTATCACATCTTTAAGTAAAACCTATTGGTCATTTAACATGAATGCTGATGTCGATGTTGATGCCAATGATGATAAATATGAAAGAAGATTATCGGGACGCCTTCTCATAAAAACTTCTATTGTTAACACCCCAAAACTGTAAACACCACACTTCTTATCTACTTTCATTATATAATCCAACTCTACATGAAAAAAATACTAATTAGCATATGCTATTTGAACTTTTATTTATCATAAAATTAATGATGTACAAGAAATTAACATTTGTAACAGAATAGATAACATGTACGAAAAAAAATGTATCAGTTAATACTTGGAGCTATACACCAATAAGTGCCTACAAGTGAAGTCCAATTGGAGGAGTCAGGCTTTAAAATCCTATTAGTGCCAAAGTAAGAGATATGAGCTTCATAGTCCAAATCTAAAAGAACATTGTTACTAGAAATGTCTCGATGAACAATAGGTTGTTAATGGTCGTGATGTACAGAAGACAAAACATTGATCAATCCTTTAACAAAATTTAGCTTCTTCTTCCAATCTAACTCCTTTGTTTCTTCATTGACAGTTAAGACCATTCTCAAACTTTCCATTTCAATGAGCCCAAAAACCAAAAAAGAATGCTTTGGATGTGAACAATAACCGTACATTTGCATAATGTTTCGGTGCCTTATTTCTGATAAAGCAAGAATCTCACTTTCAAAATCTTTCAAGTTGTTGATGAGCATGTTGTCTTCGAATTGGTCAAACTTCTTTACAGCATCTGTTCTAACTAATGCAATAGGTGGAGCTAAAATCTTTAGTGGCTTCAATGATGCTATCATGGAGCAATGTTCCAATATATCAAAATACAGTGAAAATATCTCTATGTTCTAACTCCGTTGGCACAAATTTTCTAGTTCACGTCTTTTTGCATAAATTAGGAAACTTGCAAGCAATATAAACAACAATTGGAGACTACCAAAAAATGGGAACAAAATTAAAATGAAGCCTTTGGAGATTTTTTTAAGACCATGGTTGGATTAAGAAGGGAGAAAACAAGGTCTTAGTCAAGTGGTGTTACCACATAAACCTTTATTAATCCTCAAGACATCAACCGAAACCTTGTGAAAAGCCTTAAGATTTGGAATAGGACCTTTTAATTGATTGAAAGATATGTTCACAAAAACAACCCATGTAAATCATTAAAAGCTTCTAGGATGGAACTGTTGAGCATATTGTAAGAGGGGTTTAATACTTTCCAAGATCGTAATTTTCCAAACTGTTGTAGGATACCTCCAATAAGTGAATTCTGACTTAAATCTAGACTTTCAGGAGCAATAATATAGCTTACTAAAGATAGAATGTTCACCCCGAGATTGTTCTCGCTCAAGTTCAAGTTGAATAACTTGGGGCAAAAATAACATATTTTAGTATAATTTTTTAGTGCATTTTTGGGTGGTTATGTGACATTAATTGTGAATTATATAATTCTAGTCCTTTATATTCATGTTTTTATGCTTACTAGAGCACTTAAGAGAAATAAGAGTGAAAAACTGATGGAAATTAGAACATTGGAGCAATCCAGAGGCTGCACACATGTAATAGAGTTTCACATGGATAGACCACACGACCATGTGACCTATACGACCGTGCTTCCAAGGCATGTCAATTTTAGGAACCATGTGCGCTAACAACAAGAAAGTGACAATTTTTAGGTTTTTTGACACTTTAAAAAGGTATGAATAAAGAAATAAAAGAGAAAAGATACGAGCCGTCATAGGATAGTACGAAAATTACTCAAAGAACACCTTAGTTTTTTATTTTAAATTATGATTGCTTAATTAGTCTTGGGTTAATAATTCGAGAGTGTTAATCCATGTTTGATGTGCATAAGTTTGAGGTTGAATGGACCCTTCTTGTAATTAGATCTTATATAATTGAATGAAGTTACATGCAATCTTAGAAATAGGACAACATGAATCTACAGAATTAGAGTCAAATCTAATAGGGACCCTTAGAGAAAATCAGTGCAATAATAGAGGTTTTAATTGGAAGGAAATTTCAATTAATAAACCTAGAGCTAGTTGTTCTTATGCTCGAAAGATATATTAGCATAAATTAGGGATTTCTACGAATCAAAGAGCTAAGACAATAAATTGCATAAATTAGATTGAACACTATAAATGAAATTTAGGTGGATTCTTACCTAGGTATTGTCTTGTCACTTGGTTGATATTTGATTGTTTTTATGTTTATTATTTGATGTATTTATTAGTTAATTTAGATAGTTGATTTAATTTTAATTAAGACATTCAATTATTAGGTTAAATAATAAAATATGATAATTATTAGTAATTGTAGTCCTCGAGTGAACGATATCTATACTCACCATAGTTATACATTAATTAATAGGTGTACTTGCCTTACTCAATTTATTAATTAATTTAAATGATATATTCGCCATGTAAGTAAATAGTCATCTTTTTTAAAAGTGTTTGTTTTTTGGAATAATTTTTTTTTTATTTTTCATGTAAATTTAGTATTTAATTTTTTTATTAATCATATATTTATTTTTTAAAATTAGTTTATTTTTTTGTTTCATTTAGTATTTCACATAATGTTATGTTATCCATGAACACTTGATGATTTGGAAAAAAGTTCTATGTGTCGAATTTCTATTTGTTGGTTTAGGAATTCACTAATGCATTGTTAACATTAGGTACCCTAATAAAACTATTAGAATTGAGTGACTCAGATCCTTGTTAAAATTTATAGTAAGATTTTTCAACCTTACTACACTTCCTCTATTTGATATTGATTAGAATAATGTGTTTCAACCTTACTATACTCTTTCTATTAGAATATGGTTTTACAAGCCTATAAATAGACATAGTCTACTCCTCTTGTAATCATTCGAATTCGACATAGTCAATTGTCTTCTCATTTGTCTGTTGTGTTTTTCCTCGAAAGGGTTTCTTCGAAAAAATCTATGTCTTCTTTATTTTTTCTCTATTATTTACGATACATTGTCATTATCGACGTTCTATTTTTCAGAAATTAGTATCATAGCTTTCCGGGTTGCTTATCTCGATCACAGTAATGGAACCGCTAAATTATGAAATTCTACCATTGGACCGCAACACCAGATTCGCATTGTGGCAGATTAAGATGCAGACAAATCTTGCGCATATGGATTTGGAAGATGCCCTGCTAGGGATAGATAAGATGTCTTCGGTATTGATGAATGAAGAGAAAAAATGTAAGGATTGAAAGGCTTTGATCTACATTTGTCTAATGAATTTTTGAAAAATGTGTTAAAGGAGAAGACCGCCGCTGCATTATGAAGAGGTTGGAGCAGCTATGTATGTCAAAAACTCTAACCAGCAAGCTGCATATGAAACAACGTCTTTATGCTCATTGTTTGGAGGAAGATGCGTCTGTGCACAAACACTTAACAATGTTTAAAGAAATTATCTCAAACTTGGAGGCCATGGATGTTCAATATGATAAAGAAGATCTAGGGTTGATTCTGCTTTATTTGTTGCCCTTGTCTTATTCAACCTTTAGAGACACGATTTTTTATAGCCACGAGTCTCTCACAGTTGATAAGATTTATGATTCTTTAACCTCGTATGATAAGATAAAACATCTTGTGGTTAAACTTGACTCTCAAGGAGAGAGTCTCATTATTCGTGAGAGGATTAGAATGCTGATGATAATCGTGGAAGGACACATGAATAAAATTCTCACAGTAAATCTAAGGGTAGATTGAAGTCTTCAAACAGATGTAAAACCTATAAATTCAATAAGAAAAAGCACATTAAATCTGAGCTACAAGCTGTAGAATAGGATCAAAAGGGAGGTTACAAATCAAAAGAAAAAACAACCGAAAAAATCCTGTGAAGCTGATATTATAGAAGACTACAGCAATAGTGAACTCCTAGTCTCTTCTGTCAAAAATTCTAAAGTGAGCGAGGAATGGATCATTGATTTGGGCTGCACCTTTCATATGAGTCACAATCTGGATTGGTTGACAACTTACGAAATAATGTCTGAAGGTGTTGTTTTGATAGGAAATAATGCTTCGTGTAAAATTGAGGTGTTGGAACGATTAAAGTTAAGATGTTTGACAGAGTTATCAGAACAATTAGTGACGTACGATATGTTCTAGAATTGAAGAGAAATTTGATTTCGTTGAGTTTTCTTGATTCAAAAGGGTATAAATACATAGCTGAAAGTGGAGTTTTGAAGATTTCCAAAAGTTGTCAAATTATATATTTTTTAGGGTTCTACTATTACTAGTGATGCAATTGTCACTTCCTCTTCCTTGTCAAATGATGATGTTACTAGACTTTGGCATATGCGCCTAGGGCATATGAGTGAGAATAGCATGCCATATTGAGCAAAAGAGGGCTTTTTAATGGGCAAAGAATTTGCAAACTGAAGTTTTGTAAGCACTACATTTTTGAGAAGTAAAAAAGAGTTTGATTCGCTAGAGGAATCCATAACATGAAGGGAATGTTAAAGTATATTTATTCTAATCTGTGAGGGCCATCCATAGTGCCTTCGAGAGGTGGGGCTAATTATATGCTAACACTTCCTAATGATTTTTTCAGAAAAGTTTGGGCATTTTTTCCTTAAGCAAAAAAGTGATGTGTTTTTCGCATTTAAGTCTTGGAAAACTATGATTGAAAAATAGACGGGAAAACAAATAAAACACCTTCACACAGACAATGGCTTAGAGTTCTATTCTGATGAGTTTAATGACTTGTGCAAGTCAGAAGGAATTGTGAGACATTTGATAATTCATCATACTCTATAGCAAAATAGCATTGTAAAATGAATGAACAGAATGATCATGGAGAAGGTTCGATGTATATTGTCGAATATTAACTTACCAAAGTCATTTTGGGCTGAAGCTGCCTCTACTGCATTTTTTTATCAACCGATCTCCATCTATTGCGATTGAGAAAAAGACTCCATAAGAGGTATGGTTTGATAATCCTGCTAATTATTTTGATTTAAAGATCTTTGAGTGTCCTGCATATGCTCATGTTGATAATGGAAAATTGGAACCAAGATCTATTAAATGTGTTTTCCTTGGTTATAAGGTTGGTGCAAAAGGGTATAAGTTATGGTGTCCTGAAAATAAAAAAGTTGTGATTAACAGAGATGTTGTTTTTGATGAATCTACTATGCTACCTAACTTATCTCTTAAAGCCTCTTCCAATAAATAACAGCAAAAGCAGATGGAGTATCAGATTAATCCAAAATTTATAACAAAGTCGACTCTTCAAACCAATAGAGAAATTTAGAATGGAGTTGTTTCTTTACCAGCATACTCTATCGCCAAAAACAGAGGTAAAAGAGAGATTAAACCTCTAAAGAAGTATGTCGAGGCTAATCTAATTGCTTATGCTTTAAATGTGGCTGAAGATATAGATGCAAACCAAGAGCTATCTACTTATTCTAAGGCGATTAGTTGTGAAGACTCAAAAAAGTGGATGTTTGTTATGCAAAAGGAGATGAAATCACTCCACAAAAATAAAACGTGAGAACTTATGAATCTTTCTAAAGGCAAAAAGGTTGTTCGTTGTAAATGGGTGTTTAAAAATAAAGAGGGAACTCTAAGAGTTAAAGAACCCAGATATAATGCAAGGCTTGTTTCAAAAGGTTACAGTCAAATTTCAAGTGTGAACTTCACAAATGTGTTCTCCCTAGCTGTGAAGCATAGTTTGATTTAAGTGTTGCTTGGTATTGTGGCCATACATGATTTGGGGCTTACGCAGTTAGATGTAAAATTGTAGTTTTGTATAGAGAACTTGAGGAGGATATTTACATACAACAACCAAAGGGCTTTACAGTCTTAGAAAGAGAGCACTATGTTTGCTTACTGAAAAAGTCTCTTTATAGTTTGAAATAGTCACCAAGATAATGGTACAAGAGGTTGGATTCCTTTATAACTTCTCATGATTTCAAAATAAATAGCTTTGATAGTTGTGTTTACTTTAAGAAAAATAATGATGGTTCTTTTGTGTATCTACTCCTTTATGTTAATGGCCTGTTGATAGTAGTGAAAAATAAATGAAAGATAAGAAAGGTCAAAGCCTAACTAAGTAAAGAATTTGAGATGAAAGATTTGGGACCAGCAAAGAAGATACTTGGTTTGGAGATTCTCAAAGATAGAAAAACAAGTAAATTGTACCTAAGTTAGAAAGGGTACATTGAGAAAGTTTTTTATAGGTTCAATATGCAGAGTGCTAAGCCTGTTAGTACTTCTTTAGCAGCCCATTTCAGACTTTCATTGGCTTTCTATCAAAAATCAGATGATGAGATTGTGTACATGTCACATGTTTCATATTCTAGTGTAGTGGGATCTCTCATGTATCCTATGGTTTGTTCACGTCTAGATTTATCATATGCAGTCAGTGTAGTTAGTAGATACATGGTGAATCTCGATAAAAAAACACTAGAAAGCAGTTCGATGGATTTTGAGATACTTACGAGGTACTACTAAAGTTTGCTTACAGTTTGGAAGAGCTAGATATGGAGTCATTGAGTATATTAGTGCTGATTTTGTTTAAGACCTTGGTAGAAAAAGATCTCTCACAGGTTATACAATTGAAGGTTATACAATTAGTTGTTAAGCCACTTTGCAAACTACGGTCGCTTTGTCTACCATTGAAGCTGAGTACATGACAATTACTGAGGCTTGTAAAGAAGCCATTTGGTTGAAGGGACTCTTTAGTGAACTCAATGAAGGCCTTCAAATCAATACAGTATTTTGTGACAGTCAAAGTGCCACCTTCTTTACAATAGATCAAATGTTTCATGAGAGAACAAAACATATTTTGTTTTTATTTTGTTTACAATTTGTAGCCAATTTGTTTCATTTTGTTTTTATTTAGAGAGATAATCAATTAAAGTTGTAATTATAGATACAACATTGTTTTTATTTTGTTTACAATTTTTGGTTAATTTGTTTCATTTTCTTGTGCTTGTAGGAGGCATTAAATGACTTTGACTGGTAACAGTATCTTAACATTTGAGTCAAAATCAGAACATATCATTACACATGAGTGGAGGGCGCAACATCCTAGAATGCCTAATCTTTGCAAAGAGACCAGCCCAATGAAGATCCATGATTAAAGATTCAACCACCACCACACCTGCCTATGGAGCAATCTACTTTATGCTACTGTGCGATGCCCAATCTTGATGCAATTCAAATGAGCATTAATCCTTTAACGATTAATGCTAACAAATTTGAAATAAAACTAGCGATGATCCAAATGATACAAGTAAACCTTCAATTTCGAGGGTCAATGAATGAGGATCTGAACCAACATCTTAAAAGATTTATAACCATTTGTGATACCTTTAAATATAATGGGGTATTCGATTACGCTATCTGTCTTCAGTTTTTCCCTTTCTCTCTTACTGATGATGTGTTTATGTGGTTAGATCATAGCTGGTAGATTCCATCAACAATTGGGATGATCTAGCGAGCAAATTCTTGGCAAAAATTTTTTCCCCGAGCAAGACAATGAAGTTTTGTATGAATATTACGAATTTTTAGCAATTGGAAGGGGAGTCACTATACGAAGCATGAGAGTGCTTTAAACTCATGTTACATAAGTGCCCATATCATAACTTGTAAGATTGGATGGAACTTCAAGTTTTCTATAATGGGCTTGATGGAAATTTGCACTCTAGTTTTGACGGAGTGTTTATGGGAGCGTTCATGTTGAAGACATATGTCGAAGCTTGTTAACTCATCGAGGACATGGCAATGAAATATTATATGTAACCAACTGAGTGGTTCACATATAGGTCAAACAATCGACCGTGAATGCGGTCGTTAGTGAGGACAAGTATCAACAAGCCCTTGAAAGACTCAATCAATTGGAGATGAGTTCGGGCAAGGCGCAAGTCCAAAATCAGCCTTTTTTATCTCATTTTAATGTAGGACATGATGGTGAAGGCACTATGTGGGAAAATGCTAATAAGTGAAACCAATTGAAAGTTAACTATGTGGGGGAATAGAGGATACAATCCATACTCCAACACCTATAACCCGAGATGGCATGATCATCCTAACCTTAGGTAGGGAGGGAACTAAGGAGGTCCCTATAATCAAGGAGCCTAAAACGTCAAACCTCCTAAACCCAATGCATCTTATCAACCTTCATTACCATTTAGGGCACTCCAAGATCTAGAAAGAAAACCACCCTTTAATAGTGACCCTCTATTGTCGATTAGGGTAAGCAAGGTCTAAGAAAACTTGCATATGGTGCAATCCTACATGTGCCAAATTCGTGGTCAATTAGACTAAGTCTTGCAATTGTTGCAAAATAACTTAGCCTCAAGCATACCTAGCCTAATCCAAAGAGGGAAGGAAAATAGCATGCTAATGTCATCACCCTTAGATCTGAGGTTGTGGTAAAAAAACCTATCCGATCGATTAGTGGGGAGAAGGAAGTAAGTAAGAACAACTATAGCATTCACACTCCTAGTATTAGAGATGGAGTGGTAGGAGAGAAAGACTTGAAATTGAGCCCACACAAGTTGAACCAGAGGATAGAACTGTTTTACCACCACCACTAAGTCCTACACTCATGCATTTTCCTTTATATCTAGAGGAGAAGAAGAAAAAGAAGAAAGAGAGTGAGGAGTTTTTACAATTCCTTAACATGCTTAAGGCTTTGACTGTAAACCTCACATTACTAGAACTCACTTATTATTGAAGAGCAACTAACTCTAGATTGATTAATTGAAATTTCTTTCTAATTAAAACCCTTATTATTGCATTAATTCACTCTATGGATCCCCTAGTAGATTTGACTCTAATTCGACAGATTTATGTTATCCTATTTCTAGGATTGCATGCAACTCCATTTAATTACACAAGATTTAATCACAAGAAATGTCTTTTCAACCTCAAACTAGTGCACATAAAAAATGGATCCACACTCTAGAATTATTAACCCAAAAACAATTAAGCATTCATAATTGAAAACAAAGAAACTAATGTTTCGTTGCATAAATGATAGAAATCAAACAGTAGAATCCATCCTAAGGTTTATCTCCCATAGGTATTAAGAGAATTAGTTCATACTTGCAAGAATAAACACCAAAAATACAATATAACCACTAAAATAAAAGAAATTCATGATAACTCCCTTGGAAATGAGCTTGGACTCTTGAATCTTGATGAAAATTGCTTGGAAATTGGCTTCAATGGTGTTCTTTGAGTAATTTTCGTGCTATCCTATGACAGCTGCTTTCCTCCTCTCTTTATTTCCTTATTTATACCTTCTTAAAATGCTAAAAAACCTAAAATTTACAACTTTCTTGAGATTGACACGCCCTGGACAGAAGGTTGTGTGGGTTGTCCTTGTGAAAATCTACTGCATGTGTGCAGCCCCTAGAATGTTCCAATGTTAAATTTCCACCCGTTTTTCACTCCTATTGCTCCCAAGTACTCTATTAAGCATCAAAACATGAATATAAAGTATTGGAGTATATAATTAACGATTAATGTCACATAATCACCCAAAAATGCACTAAGAATAAGGCTAAAATATATTACTTTTGACACTTATCATACATATCCAATTAGAAGTTTTATATTATTATAATTATATTAATTGAGTCTAATATTATTTATATAATTAGTCAATAATTTTTTTACATTTAAATATTTTCTTATGTGCCAATTGGGTCCTAATTTGGTTGGCATTGACACTGTTTCCTATGCAAGAGGATATGAGCTCGAGCACGTTGAAGCGCATTTATCCTCCTATTGAAAGGTTGGGGAAGAACTATGAGTAGTTTTAAGCAATTTGTATCAAAAAGATATTTTCTTATGTTTTGTATGAAATATACACATTTGCTCGAAACGCCAAATTAACATTCAAAAGGAAAAGAGTCAAAGTAATAATTTTGAAAACATATAATTTAATTAGAAAATTTTTGGAGGAAAATATGAAAAAGAAAAAAAATTACTATGATGAATATATATATATATATATATATATATGGAAAATATTTGATATACTATCAGTGGAGTGTTTAAACTCCACAAGCAGAATTAAGAGGTTGACAAATGTCTTATAAGTATAGTAAAATATGACAAAAATAGATATTTAATAAAAAAGACACACATGCACATATATATAAACTAAACAACATTTTGGTCAAATCATAGTTTTAGTCCCTCTATTATGTTTAAATTTAAGATTTGAGTACCCTTGTTTAATTTAACATATTTTTGGTTCTTCTCCTTTTATAATATTATTAATAGAATCAAATTGATAACACTAGCCATTGTTTCTTTTCTTTTGTTAGAAAAGGAGTACGGTCATAGATTAATTAACAAAAAGTTTGGTACAACAAAAATGTACCCATGAGCATCAACTATCAAAAGTGGGGATAAGTTACGAGGAGGCGTAACACAAACATACATCAAGTCTTGATTATTACAGTGCAAGAGGTATAGCAAGGAAAGACTACTTCCTAATATAGCGATTTGTTCACTTATTTCCCTCTCTAAAGGTGTGTTTAATTTCTCTACTTCAACTTCAAAAGTAGCATCCTACGGTCAGAAATAAGTGTGAAAAACAAGGGATTATAAATATTAACACTAGTAATAAGAGTTATCACAGATGCGGTATCGAGTTCAATTTCCAATTCCTTAATGTTAGGATGTTGTGCCAAGTAAAGACATTTTGGAAGTCTTCATAACTCTGCCTCAACACTAATTGTTGTTGATATACCACTTAACCACCTACAATGGTGGTCTTAAATGATTGTGCCTAATCTTGTTATACTCGGATGTCCAATCGACAATCTGTTAAAGTTTAGTTTTGCTCAACCTTCCTTCCGTGATTCATTGAAATCTACATCAATTTCAATAGTTAACATTGTTGTCAATTTGAATCAACTAATAAAATTCTAAAAGTAGAAAATTAAATTATAATAAATTAAAATGAAAGGATTAACTTTCATATTTTAGCATGGTAAAAGGTCTAAAATCAGAATAAGACCAAATATTTTATTCCTAAGCAATCCATGGGATTGCTTCCTCAATCTTCGGTCAGTGTTCTCGCAAACAGAAAAGTCTTCCTGTGAGTCAAATGTCAACTACTTACCTGTTGACTTATACAAAAATTATCCAATCTTCATAAACTATTTACGATTATGCCATTGCCTACCTCATTTATTGACTTGAAAGCTGCCTAATAAAAAAATACAGTTTATTCTTTTTGTTTTTCTGGCAAACGAGCAAAGTATTTGTAGCTAACATTGCAAGTGTTTCAAAAGATTCCTGAAAAATTAGTAGCTGTTGCTGAGTCTACTGGAGCAACAAATATTGATTATGTTAGATTAAAATAGTTTGTTTATATTTTCTTTCACAAAAAAAAAAAAAAAAATCAAGTTCATATAAGATTTAATCGAAAGGTTTAATTGAAGGCCAACTTAATCGAATAAGATCTAACTTCCAAGTTGATGTTGGCCAACTTGGAGACATTTGTAGCATGGATTATGACATTGTAGATAATATTGCATGCATTTAATTGATCTTTATAACACAAATAATTTTTAATTTCAATCTGATTCTAGATAACACAAATAATAATTTTCTTTTGAAAGTTTTTCAAAGAATAATAAAATTCACCCATATCATACACTGATATATATCTAGAATTTAAGATCTCTAACTTTAATAAACAATAGCAAAATATTAATGTTTGTAACTTAAGGGGGGTTACATGAATTAAGATTATTCATTATAATTTCCATAAAATTGAGTTATTAACTTTAATTATATAAATTAAGATTACCCTTTATTTTTTGAAATGTTTATTTTAGTCAGGATGTTAAATAATTTGACATTACTTAATTCTTTTTAAAAATATGTAGTAATATGGACATATAAACATTCCATTCTTTCCACTGTTGATAAATATTATAATTCTTTTTCTATTTCTTTGTCATTTTTAAACATGCAAAAAAAAAAAACTCAATGTGTATAGAAAGAAAAATATAAAAAAGTTTTTAGAAAGAATCAGAGTCGAATTATAAAATTTTAAGATATATACGGTAATAATAGTTTCGATAATATAATTTGAATTACAACCAATGAAACAAAGACTAAATTAAACAAATAAGTCCCCTAATTGAGTTTCATTTCCCAATTCAAATGGTATCTTTCCAGAAATGTTATTGTTAGATGATGACATTGCCCTCAATTCGGAGAAACTTCTCAATTCAAATTCGGATATATATGCCAAAAGCTTTTGATATGTTTTAAATGAAAGAGAATATTGGCAAACAAAGAATAGAGATGTTTATATCGGCAAGTGAGAATTCAAGGCTTTATTTAAACACTTTCACACTTATATCTTTCTCATTATAACAATAATAATATTAATTAAGTTAAAATTCAATCAATTTTTTTATATAACTTTAAAGGTTTTTAATGAAGTATAAACTTATAATACATTCTCCATAATATATATGATAATAGTGAATAAATATGGACATTCACTAACTATTATTTACGAAAGTGGTGATTACGAGAGCCAACTTTTCTCACCGTCTCAAGCAATGAGGGGTCTCTCATACCCTCATAGATTACAAGAGCCAGAGAAATAAAGGTAGATAAGAATGGGATGAAGGAGATTTAAGGCGTGCTTGGTTGAGTAAAAAAGTAGAAAGAATATAAATTTTAAGTGTGTTTAGTAAGAAAAAAAATGAAAGGAAAGAAAATAGGAGATGATATTTTCTATTCTAATGTATATAAACAAATCACTCAGAATTGAAATTACAAGAAGAGAGAAAATGAGAGAGGAATGTATGTTAGTTTAAAATGATGTATTTATCAAAATGTTCTTCTTCTTTCCTTTCATTTTTCAACTCTATTAAGTAATGAATGAAAAGAAAATTACATTTTTTTTATAATTTTTTCATCTTTTCTATCAAGTACACTTATAAAAAAAATATATATTTTTTATGATTTTATTTTTCTATTCTCTCAAATTTTCATCACTCCAATTTTTTTCTCACCCTTTTAAGCAAAGCTTCAATAATGGATGATGTGTAGGACAAAACCAAAAATGTTGATATGGGGGTGTAGTTATATAAAATACACGTGTTCAAAGTAAACCTAATTTCTATGGGTCGGACATACTTTTAACAAGTATTTTAAATTTGGGATAATCTTGACTACTAAAATTAACATTTAGGAAAAATAAAATAAGTTAATGTTCGGTTTATATTAGATACCACAATTGTTCAAGTTTTTTTTACTATTTTATGCTTTGATATTGCAAATTTTTTACTTTATTTTTACCAAACTATTTAGAATTAAAGTTAATTTGATAGAATGTGTAAATGTTGAACAATAAATATGTTGTTAGACCAAGTGAAAAAAGATCACTTCATCATTTTCGTTAACAATTTAATCAGTGGGTGACTAGAATAGGAATGAATGATAACGTTAGTAACAAAATTGAAAGTTTTTATAGTTCAATGATAAAAACTGTAGCACACTAATAGTATTGGGTGACTAACTGTATAGTTTACACATACATAAAATAAAAGCAAAAACAATATATTATAAACTTAAAAATTATTCAAACTTTTAATATTGATGTTTGGGCATGTCATATTTTAAATGGATTTAATATTTTTTTATACCATTTCATACATAACATTTTTGTTGTCTAAATCCTAACTAGATTATTAACTTTAATAAATAACCCGACCCTTTTGTAATTTATATTGTATGGAGTATTTACACTGTTATAATTTAAGTGATTACTAGCCTTTACAACCACCAATCTAATAATATACCAGTGGGAAAAATTAAATTATATGAAAATGATTGTGGGCGAGTTATATTAGTTTTGTATTTAAAAGAAAAAAAAAAGATTAACAAAGACTTTAAAACTATAAACTATTTTATTATTCTTTTTTAATCAGGAAAACGGTACACCAAAACCGTGAGACTTTCCTAAACACCCTTCTTACTTCAATCGAAGCATCGGTACAAAATAAAACAAACATCATACATGAAACTGAAACGGAGGTAATTTAAGAAACATGATAAAATCCACAACAACCGAAACACTTTCTTCTATTCCAAGCTGACACAAGGAAAATACTTGCAATCCTGTTACCCTTCCAACAATCTTCATTCTCTACATCCAATTTCAGTGTTTAAGCATCTCATTCTCAACAAAGCTGAGAAATAAGAGATAATTGGAATAAAAAGAGTTTATATAAAGTAAATTTGCATACCTTACCTACAAATATGTTTGATATTGTATCACCTTAGTTAGCCATTGCAGACTACATCACCCAACAGTTCTTCCAGTTTTATGGTCTTGAAAGGACTCGGTAAAGGATGGGATTGACGGCCAAGGGCTTGAGAAACTTGCTGCATGGTTGGCCGAAGTTGGGGATTGCCATTCAAGCATGCCAATGCTATCTTCATATTAGAGACCAAGTCTTGGGCAGATTGGCCTACTGGTGGTGAAGGACGTTGGTCTAGCGTATTTTTCAGTAAAACCTGCTGGTCATTTGACATCGATGACGATGTCAATTCTAGTGATGACAAATACGAAATAAGATCACCAGGATGCCTCCCCATAAAAACTTCCATCGTTAGCACTCCAAAACTGTAGACATCACACTTCTCATCTGCTCTCATTGTATAAGCCAACTCTACATAAAAATTTTTACTAATTAGCATATGCTATTTGAACTTTGTCTATTTGACAACAAGCAAGAAGTTAACAGTTTTAATCAAATAGATAACATGATCAAAGTATTTTTAGGAAAAAAAATTAGTTAATACCTGGAGCTATATACCCGTAGGTGCCCGCAAGTGAAGTCCAGTTGGGGGAATCAGGCTTTAGAATCCTAGCAGTGCCAAAATCAGAGACACGAGCTTCATAGTCCAAATCCAAGAGAACATTGTTGCTAGAAATGTCTCGATGAACTATAGGTTGTGAATGGCCATGATGCATATAAGACAAAGCATTAGCCAATCCTTTAACAACATTTAGCCTCTTCTTCCAGTCAAGCTCCTTAGCCTGTTCATTGTTTCTTAGCACCATTCTCAAACTTCCCCTTTCCACGAGCTCATAAACAAGAAAAGAATGCTTTGGATGTGAACAAAAACCATACATTTGCACAATGTTATAGTGCCTTAATTCTAATAAAGCAATAATCTCGCTTTCAAAGGATTTCAAGTTGTTGATGAGTACGTTGTCTTCAGACTGGTGAAGTTTCTTCACAGCAACCACTTGACCAGTTGGTAATGCAGCTTTATAAACACTTCCGTATCCTCCTGAACCAATGCAATAGTCGGAGCTAAAATCTTCAGTGGCTTCAATAATGTTGTCATGGAGAATTCTTCCATTAAATCCCAATACAGTATAAATATATCCTTGTTGTTCCTCCCTTGGCTTTGATTCTTTGGTTTGAGTCTTTTTGCAGGAAGCAAAGAAACTTCTAACCAGTAAAAATAGCAAAAGTAGACCGCCAAAGAGTGGAAGCATAACTGAAATGATGACTTTGGTCCTTTTTCCATGACCATGGTTGGCCAGAAAAGAAGGAACACAAGCCATTAGTCCAGTGGCATTACCGCATAGGCCTTTATTGTTTCTCAAGGCATCAAACGAAGCCTCATGAAAAGCTTTAAGATTTGGAATAGGACCTTCAAATTGATTGAAAGATATGTTCACAAATCTCAAACCACGCAAATCATTAAAAGCTTCTGGGATGGAACCGTTGAGCATATTGTGAGAAAGGTTTAATACCTCCAAAGATTGTAATTTTCCAAACTGTTGTGGGATACCTCCAATAAGTGAATTCTGACTTAAATCTAGACTTTCAAGAGCATTAATGTAGCTTATTGAAGATGGAATGCTCTCTTTGAGGTTGTTATTGCTCAAATTCAATTTGAATAACTTGAAGCAATTTCCAAGATCATCAGGAATAGGCCCACTAAAATTGTTTGATGCCAAGTCAAGTTGTTCAAGTTGTGAAAGAAGTCCAATCTCTGATGGAATTTTGCCAGAAAATTGGTTACCACTTAGAAAAAGACGATTCATCATTGTCAACTTTCCTAGTTCCTTAGGAATCTCACCATTTAGATGATTCAAAGAGAGATGAAGTTCTTGTAATTGGGTTGCATGTCCCAATTGGAATGGAATCCTTCCAGAAATGTTATTGTTGGAGATCTGCAGGCTTGTTAGATTATGGCATTGTCCCCAATTTGGAGAAAGCTCACCAAAAATGTTGTTGTTGCTTAATGAAATAAAATTCAAATGTGGATATTTACCAAAGGCTTCTGATATATTTCCCGTTAAGTGGTTCCCTTCAAGCCTAACTCTGTATAAGCTTGTACAGTTTCTCAAACTTGATGGAATCAAACCAGTCAAATTATTGTTGTTAGCTGCAATATGTGTGAGCAATCCCCCCAGGCAAACATTATCAGGTAATGAACCACTGAGATGGTTGTATGATACTTGTAATATTTGTAAATGAGTAAGATTGTTCAAAGTTTGAGGAACAAGGCCTGATAAACTATTTTCAAAAACCTTAAGTATCGACAGCTTGTTTAAGTTGCCCATGGATGCTGGGATTGAGCCAGAAAGCCCATTAAAATGAAGCACAAGATTTTCCAAGTTAGTCAAATTTCCTATGGAATCAGGGATGCCACCCGTGAGACTATTGTTCGACAACTGCAACTCGAAAAGAGATTTGAGCATTCCTATCTCATTGGGGATAGAACCAGAGAGATTATTACACCACAGATAGAGATAGTTGATGTTACTTAAGTTTCCTATCTCATTGGGGATAGGACCAGTTAGGTGATTGTTTGAAAGATCAAGCAGCCCAAGGGATCTAATCATTCCGATCTCTTTAGGTATGGAACCATTGAGCCTATTATCAACTAGAACAAATTGGGATAAATTCTGCAAGTCTCCAATAGAAATAGGTAGTGTACCAGTGAGATGGTTTTGATTAAGGAAAAGCATAGAAAGTGAACTCAACCTTCCTATATCAGAAGGAATACTTCCAAAGATATGATTGTGTGCCAAGTCCAGGTCGTGAAGCTTGGTGAGGTTCAAAATTTGTCGTGGAATGGAACCACTGATTGAATTGTAGCGTAAGGAGAGCGTAGAAACGCTTTTCAATAAGCCAATTTCTAAAGGGATATCCCCAGAGAAATTGTTGTATGACAAGTCAAGGAAGTTGAGATTGGAAAGGTTCCCGATGTGTGAAGGAATGGACCCATACAATGAGTTGTTTCGAAGCTGAAGCCAAATCAAGTTGGGGAAGGAAAAGAAGTTGAGATTGTGAAGTGTACCTCTCAATTTCAATTCATATTCTCCTAGGATCATTTTGGTGACGCTTCTAGCATTGTTGCAAGTGATTCCAGTCCAATTGCAATGGTTGCTTCCGCCCCACAAAGAAGAGAGCAAAGTTTGGGTGCTTCTGGGGAGGCTAGCTTTCCATTTTAGAAGAGCTTCAGCTTCCCTGGAGGGTATGGTTTTAGAAGAGAAAGCATGGGAAGATGCATAGAAGAGGAAGAAGATGATGAGTTTGAATGGTATTGAGAAAGAAAGCATGGCTTTGATAGTTGAAGTTAAGGATCTTTGGTTGTTAATTGTGATCGAAGACATTCCCCATTTATACAAGAATGTCAGAGCTGTTCCAATCACTCTCACAAATACTTTTTCTATTATACTGTGTACGAATAGTTATTTCTTAGGTTTTTCCTTCAAATAATTATTAATTAGGATTTTTATATTTAATGAATTTTCAGTGTATATTAATTTGTGCATTTAGGCTTTTTATATTGAAATAATTTATTTTATGTGTATATCAACATATATATGAAAGAGATGAGGATAATAAGCCATATTTGTATCATTAATAGTTTATTAAACGCGAGACTATCCGGTTGTTTTTCATTTTATCATTTAAAATGAAATCTTTATAATTTAGTCATCTAATTTTTAAGACATTTTCATTTTAGTCATTTAAGCGTTAAATCTCTAATAACAATTGACTCTACATGTCGCAACATGTTTACACTTTCAATTGACCACCTAACTTCCAAGTTTCTTTCATTTTGGTAACTAGACAAATATTCTTTTTTAAGTATTTGGTCGAGATAAAATAAATAAATATTAAAGTGAAAAAAACCAAAACTAAAATAATACATTAAAATTTGTTAAATTGTTGAAGATAGAGCGGAAGTTAGAAATTCATAAAATTGATTTATTTAATTTAATTTCAGTATTGTTTATTTTTACTGTTATTTTGATTTTAATTATCTCTATTATTTTTACTTTTATCATATTAAAATTTTTATTTTTTATTTTTGCATAGATCATCACATATTGTGAGCATGTTAGCTACAACTTAATTAAATCGAAACAACAATTTTAGATATCCTATTTTTTTGGAGATTGATCCTACTCTTTATACTACTATTTATTTACGGTATAGGCATAAGAATAATACTTTTGGTAATGGAAACAAAATTGAATGTGAAACTGGAGATAATTTTATTAAAAAAAAAAAAGCAAATAAAGGGATTTAAAATTGAAAATATGATATAGCAAAAACTTCAAATCTTTAGTTTTGGTCTTTCTATTTTAACTTTGATCATTGACTTAATATCAAAATAATATTTTAGGTGAATTAAAGTGCAAAGTCTCATTGTCAACGTCTTTGTTGATACTTCGTTTGATGTTCGTCTAAAAAGTATCATGCTTTTTTTTTTTACTTTTGAAACTGCTTTTCCACACCGTTTTCGTGGGGTTGGGTTATGTAATTCTAAAGTATATATTATAATTGGCTCAGGTTTCCATTTTTCAAAAGAGAAGATGAAAATACCTTAACCCCTCCATTGCTCCCAACGTGTTTAAAAAATAATGTAATGGGCAGTCTTAGTAGTTTTGAATTGGAAAACTATTAAGAAATGCTTTAATATTATTGTTTATCTTTTAAAGACAAAAAGCCAATTTTAGTCAAAGTAGAAACAAAATAATATGAAATAACTGTTGATGTATAAGTCTTATACATCATCAGTTAATAATAACATGATACATCATTATTAAATTAAATAAAAAAAATAGAAGACTTATAAATAAATACTAATAGTTTTATTTTTTAATATAATTAAACATTAATAGTAAGTATTATAAATAAATATAAATAATTTTCTGCTTTAGAATTTTGGTTTAAGGATTTAAGGTCTTGAGTTTAGTGTCTAGGATTTTGAGTTTCGGATTTTAATATTTATTTATTATTAATCATTATTTAATTATGTTTAAATAAAATTATGAATATTTGTTTATATATCTTCTAGTATTTTTTATTTTATTTAACGATAAAATATCATATTACATCAAATATTCTCTTAAATATTATACAATTCAGTGAAATGGAAGACAAAGGGTATAACTTAACAAACGCAATAGAATTGGATATAAAACTTAACCAAATTGTTACATGTGGCTACTCATGGGAGAGATCAACATATACTTGCAATCTAGTTATTGTCCCAACCTAATTTATTCATAGGAAATCTTGAAATACAAATTGGGTGATTAACCAGAGCTTTATTCACAGCTAATTCATAACAAATGCTTATAGATTTTCAAAACAAAGTTGAGAAATAAGAGATAAAAATGAAAGAAAGAGAGATAGAATGCAAATATACCATACCTAGAAATATGACCCAAATTGAAGCACCATACTTAGCCATTGTAGACTACATCTCCCAACAGTTCCCCAAAATTTATGGTTGGCCAAAGTTGGGGATTGCCATTCAAGCATGCGATTGCTATCTTCATATATAGTAGAGACCAAGTCTTCGGCAGATTGGCTTATAGGTGGTGAAAGGCGTTGGTTTATCACATCTTTTAAGTAAAACCTGTTGGTCATTTGACACGAATGCTGTTGGTTTATCACATCTTTGGTTGTTTGAAATGTACAGGTTGAGGTTCATATAAAAACTGGAGAAATATTATGTGACATTGTGACGTTGTTCGAGTGTCATTGCGATGAGATTAGACCTTTATCCCATGCTGCAACGTCGAACTTGGTCACCGTGATGAGATTAAAACAGTATGTCATTTTGCAACGTAGGGAGTCGTGACGAGGAACTCCCTTCGTTGTGATGTCAATTAGAACTTTTATCAATATTACAATTTAGTCTTAATTCGACCTCAAGTTAGCATTATAGTTTTTGCAAGCTCGTATAAGACCTGAGAATGATTATATGTCATATCATATGTTTATATTACTTGTACTTTCATGTTAATTGATATTAATTGAATATATTTTGGCCGTAGTTGCTCTGGCAACGAATATAACACCTTGTATCTCAGATCCGACGATAGGGTCGGGTATAGGGTGTTACAAAACTGTTTAGAATTACGATTGATTTAATAGAATGTGTAAATATTGAGGACTAAATATGTTGTTATACCAAATGAAAAAAAGGTAACTTTATTTATTTTCGTTAACAATTTAATCGGTGGGTGACTAGACCAGAAATGAATGATAACATTAATGACAAAATTGAAAGTTTTTATAGTTCAAAGATAAAAACAGAAACACGCTAATAGTATTGGGTGACTAACTATATTGTTTACCCACACATAAAAATAAAAGTAAAGCAACATATTATAAACTTAATAACTAATAGGGTCAGTGCTAGGCTCAAACTTTAAATATTAATGCTCGAACATGACATCTTATCTTTCAAATGGACTTAATATTATTTTTTAAAATTCTCTCAAATATGGAGTTGAACTACCAATTTTGATGAATAACATGACATTTGAATATATCTTCTTATAAGTAAATTTTCAATAAAATAATACAATTTTTATTTAATTCCAAGATTAAAATTTACATGCATCAGAGGAAAAATTCTTTTGTAATTTGTATTGAATAAAATATTCTATGGTGTATTTGCAGGGCTATGATTTAAGTGATTACTACCCTTTACTTCAACCACCAATCTAATAATATACCATTGGGCAAAATTAAAATATATGAAGATCAACTTTAAGGGAGTTATATAGTTTTGAATTTAGAAAAAATATTAACAGAAGCTTTAATATTATAAATTATTTTAGTAGGTGAATGCAATTTTTTTGTATTTAAACCTCATAAGTTCCATTAATAAAAAAAACAGACCAAAACAAAGAAGATACTGTGTCCAAACCATCAGGTTTTCCCAATACACCCTTTTTACTTCTCGATTTTAATCGAAGCAGCAATACAATCCAATAATAAAACATTAAATATTATATACGGAACTCAACAAACATGATAAAATAAAACAAACATCATACATGAAATTGAAACGGAGGTAATTTAAGAAACTTGATAATATCCACAACAACAACAACCGCAACACTTTCTTCTATTCCAAGTTGTGACATAAGAAAAGTACTTGCAATCCTGCTACCCTCCCAACACACGTCATTCTTTACATCCAAATTCAGTGCTTAAGCATCTGATTCTCAACAAAGGCTTTATTATTAGAATGCTTCTCGGTTTTCAAAAAAAAGCTTGAGAAATAAGAGATAATTGGAAGAAACAGAGATAAAAAAAGAGCATATAAAGAAAATTTACATACCTTACCTACAAATATGTTTGATATTATATCACCTTAGTTAGACATTGCAGACTACATCACCCAACAGTTGTTCCAATTTTATGGTCCTGAAAGCGCTTGGTAAAGGAAGGGATTGACGACCAAGGGCCTGAGAAACTTGCTGCATGGTTGGCCGAAGTTGGGGATTGCCATTTAAGCATGCTAATGCTATCTTCATGGTAGAGACCACGTCTTTGGCAGATTGGCCTACTAGTGGTGCAAGACGTTGGTCTATCGTATCTTTCAGTAAAACCTGTCGGCCATTTGACATCGATGATGATGCCGATTCCAGTGATGAAAAATACGAAATAAGATCACCAGGATGCCTCCCCATAAAAACTTCCGTTGTTAGCACCCCAAAACTGTAGACATCGCACTTCTCATCTACTCTCATTGTATAAGCCAACTCTATATAAAGAAATTTACTAATTAGCATATGCTATTTGAACTTTGTCTATTTTACAACATGCAAGAAAATTAACAATTTTAATCAAATAGATAACATGTTCCAAAGCATTTTTGGGAAAAAAAAATTTAGTTAATACCTGGAGCTATATACCCATATGTGCCCGCAAGTGAAGTCCAATTGGAGGAGTCAGGCTTTAAAACCCTAGCAGTGCCAAAATCAGAGACACGAACTTCATAGTCCAAATCCAAGAGAACATTGTTGCTAGAAATGTCTCGATGAACTATAGGGTGTGAATGGCCATGATGCATATAAGACAAAGCATTAGCCAATCCTTTAACAACATTTAGCCTCTTCTTCCAGTCCAGCTCCTTAGACTGTTCATTGTTGCTTAACACCATTCTCAAACTTCCCCTTTCCACATGCTCATAAACCAGAAAAGAATGCTTTGGATGTGAACAAAAACCATACATCTTCACAATGTTACGGTGCCTTATTTCTAATAAAGCGATAATCTCGCTTTCAAAGGCTTTCAAGTTGTTAATGAGTATGTTGTCTTCAGATCGGTGAAGTTTCTTCACAGCAACCACCTGACCAGTTGGTAATACAGCTTTATAAACACTTCCGTATCCTCCTGAACCAATGCAATAGTCGGAGCTAAAATCTTCAGTGGCTTCAATAATGTTGTCATGGAGTATTCTTCCATTAAATCCCAATACAGTAAAAATATCTCCTTGTTGTTCCTCCCTTGGCTTTGATTCTTTGGTTCGAGTCTGTTTGCAGAAAGTAAAGAAACTTCCAACCAATAAAAATATAAAAAGTAGACCGCCAAAGAGTGGAAGCATAACTGAAATGATGACTTTGGTCCTTTTTCCGCGACCATGATTGGACAGAAAAGAAGGAACACAAGCCATTAGTCCAGTGGCATTACCGCATAGGCCTTTATTGTTTCTTAAGGCATCAAACGAAGCCTCATGAAAAGCCTTAAGATTTGGAATAGGACCTTCAAATTGATTGAAAGATATGTTCACAAATCTCAAACCACGCAAATTATTAAAAGCTTTCGGGATGGTACCGTTGAGCATATTGTGAGAAAGGTTCAATACTTCCAAGGACTGTAACTTTCCAAATTGTTGTGGGATACCTCCAATAAGTGAATTTTGACTCAAATCTAGGCTTTGAAGAGAATTAATGTAGCTTATTGAAGATGGAATGCTCTCTTCGAGGTTGTTGTTGCTCAAATTCAAGTTGAATAACTTGAAGCAATTTCCAAGATCATCAGGAATAGGCCCACTTAAATTGTTTGATGCCAAGTCAAGTTGTTCTAGTTTTGAAAGAAGTCCAATCTCAGATGGAATTTTGCCAGAAAAATGGTTATCACTTAGATAAAGACGGTTCATCATTTTCAACTTTCCTAGTTCCATAGGAATCTCACCATTTAGATGATTCGAAGAGAGATCAAGTTCTTGTAATTTGGTTGCATGTACCACTTTGAATGGAATCTTTCCACAATTTCTATCGTTGGAGATCAGTAGGCTTGTTAGATTCTGGCATTGTTCCCAATTTGGAGAAAGTTCACCAAAAAACTTGTTTAAGTTTCCCATGGAAGTTGGGATTGAACCAGAAAGCCCATTAAAATGAAGCACAAGTTTTTCCAATTTAGTCAAGTTTCCTATGGAATCAGGGATGACGCCAGTGAGATTATTGTTCGACAACTGCAAGTCGAAAAGAGATTTGAGCATTCCTATCTCATCGGGGATAGAACCAGAGAAATTATTACTCCACAGATAGAGATAGTTCATGTTACTTAAGTTTCCTATACATGTTGGTATAGGACCAGTTAGATGATTGTTTGAAAGATCAAGTAGCCAAAGTGATCTAATCATTCCGATCTCTTTAGGTATGGAACCATTGAGCCTATTGTTAGCGAGGTCAATTTGGGATAAATTTTGCAAGCCTCCAATAGAAATAGGTATTGTACCAGTGAGATGGTTTTGGTAAAGAAAAAGTACAGTAAGTGAACTCAACCTTCCTATATCAGAAGGAATACTTCCAAAGATATTATTTTGCGCCAAGTCCAGGTAGTGAAGCTTGGTAAGGTTCAAAATTTCTCGTGGAATGGAACCACTGATTGAATTGTAGCGCAAGGAGAGCGTAGAAAGACTTTTCAATAAGCCAATTTCTGAAGGGATATTCCCAGAGAAATTATTGTATGCCAAGTCAAGGAAGTTGAGGTTGGAAAGGTTGCCGATATGTGAAGGAATGGACCCATAAAATGAGTTGTTTCGAAGATTAAGCCAAATCAAGTTGGGAAAGTAAAAGAAGTTGAGATTGTGAAGTGTACCTCTCAATTTCAATTCATATTCTATTAGGATCATATCGGTGATGCTTCCAGCATTGTTGCAAGTGATTCCAGTCCAATTGCAATGGTTGCTTCCGCCCCACAAAGAAGAGAGCAAAGTTTGGGTGTCGTTGGGTAGGCTAGCTTTCCATTTTAGAAGAGCTTCAGCTTCCCTGGAGGCTATGGTTTTAGAAGAGAAATGGGAAGATGCAAAGAATAGGAAGAAGACGATGAGTTTGAATGGTATTGAGAAGGAAGCCATGGCTTTGACAGTTGAATTTAAGATTTTTGGTTGTTAATTGTGATCAAAGACATTGCCTATTTATACTACAATGTCAGAGCTGTTTCAAACACTGAGACAAATACTTTTTCTATTATACTATATACCTTTTTCATTAAAGGGGAAAGTACTCAGATGGTCACCCAGTTTTTATGTCGTTTTCATTTTGGTCACTTAAAATTAATTTTTTGTGATTTTTGACCTAATTTTTGAAACGATTTCATGTTAGTCATCTGAGTAATAAATTTCTAATGAAAGTTCACTGTACATGTCATATTATGTTTAGACTTTCATTTTGGCCACCTAACTTTTAGGTTAATTTCATTTTGGTCGCTAGAAAAATGTCCTTTTTCAAATATTAGTCGGAGTAAAAAGATAAGAATTTAAATGAAAAACAGTAAAAACTAAAATAATGTATTAAAAATTTGTTAAATTGTACTTGTTAATCCCGTTTTTAAAAATTTTAAATTATATATTACTATAGATTAAAACTATAAATGACTATAAACTATATTTATATTATATATATGCCAAATTTCAAGACGTCAAAACTATAAATTACTATAGATTAAAGCGTTATAATTCTCTACCAGTCTCAATTTTTTTGGGATTGAATTTTATTATGATGGAACTTTTTGGAGTTGGGATTTGGGAAGAAAAAGAACCAATAAAGCATCTTATGGATCGGTATAGAAAGGTACCGTCTTCCACGGTTTTCCATCGGAACAATGGCCTTTTGAAACTGCTTTTCCACACCGTTTTCGTGGGGTTGGGTTATGTAATTCTAAAGTATTATAATTGGCTCAGGTTTCCATTTTGCAAAAGAGAAGATGAAAATACCTTAACCCCTCCATTGCTCCCAACGTGTTTAGAAAAAAATGTAATGGGCAGTCTTAGTAGTTTTGAATTGGAAAACTATTAAGAAATGCTTTAATATTATTATTTATCTTTGAAAGACAAAAAGTCAATTTTAGTCAAAGTAGAAACAAAATAATATGAAATTACTGTTGATGTATAAGTCTTATGCATCATCAGTTAATAATAATATGATACATTATTATTAAATTAAATTAAAAAAATAGAAGACTTATAAGTAAATACTAATAGTTTTATTTTTTAATATATTTAAACATTAATAGTAAGTATTTTAAATAAATATGAATAATTTTCTGCTTTAGAATTTTGGTTTAAGGATTTAAGGTCTTGAGTTTAGTGTCTAGGATTTTGAGTTTCGGATTTTAATATTTATTTATAATTAATTATTATTTAATTATGTTTAAATAAAATTATCAATATTTGTTTATATATCTTCCAGTATTTTTTATTTAATTTAACGATAAAATGTCATGTTACATCAAATATTCTCTTAAATATTATACAATTTAGTGAAATGGAATACAAATGGTAACTTAACAAATGCAATAGAATTGGATATAAAACTTGACCAAATTGTTACATATGGCTACTCATGGGAGAGATCAACATATACTTGCAATCTCGTTATTGTCCCAATCTAATTTATTCATAGGAAACCCTGAAATACAAATTGGGTGATTAACCAGAGCTTTATTCACAGCTAATTCATAACAAATGCTTATAGATTTTCAAAACAAAGTTGAGAAATAAGAGATAAATGAAAGAAGAGAGATAGAATGCAAATATACCTTACCTAGAAATATGACCCAAATTGTAGCACCATACTTAGCCATTGTAGACTACATCTCCCAACAGTTCCCCAAAATTTATGGTTGGCCAAAGTTGGGGATTGCCATTCAAGCATGCGATTGCTATCTTCATATATAGTAGAGACCAAGTCTTCGGCAGATTGGCTTATAGGTGGTGAAAGACGCTGGTTTATCACATCTTTAAGTAAAATCTGTTGGTCATTTGACACGAATGCTGATGCCGATGTTGATAAATAAGAAAAAAGATCATCGGGATGCCTCTCCATAAAAACTTATATCGTTAACACCTCAAAACTATAAACACCACACTTCTCATCTACTTTCATTATATAATCCAACTCTAAAACTGTAAACATCACACTTCTTATCTACATTCATTATATAATCCAACTCTACACGAAAAAAAATAGCATATGCTATTTGAACTTTTTTCCCCCATCAAGTTTATGTTTTTTTACGTAATTAATACTTAGATACTATTTTATATTTAGACATTGCAATAATTTAACTTTATTTTTATTAAACTTATAATGACTTGAAATTCAATGGTGTCGAAAAATGCGGTTTCAGGATCCCGTTTCCATATACTGAGTCCGTAAATATTAAATAGAGATATTTACGGAGTTAGTATACTAATGAATTGAAATTTGGTTAAGTGGTTTAGCTGAAATTGTAAGTAATTAAGGTAAAGAGACTAAATTGTAAAAGTTCAATCATTATAAATTTTTAATTAAGAAATGGGTTGAGGACCTAGATAGAAATTATCCAAGAATTAAAAGGATAAATAAACCAATGTTTTATATATAGACAGGGGTGTTCAAACGTTAACCAAACTGAACTAATATTAACTGAATTAACCAAACTTTTTAATTCTTTCACCGTTAACCAAACCAAAATTTTTTCAAAAAAATTAACCGAATCAAAATATTTCAGTTAATTTGGTCGGTTAACCGAATTAACTAAAATTTATATATTTTTTTATTAAAACAAGTATCAAACATATCTAAAAAATTAATTGATAATATTAAATCGGATAATTAACCGAATTAAAACTACATGTAATTTGTATTATTCATTATTAAGTTCGATTAATTTGGTTAATTACTCGATTTCGAACAAAATTTAGCCTATAACAGTCCGTTTTCCAATGATTTCAGAACCACAGTTCTGATGTGACCGTTCGTAGATATATATTAATTATTTAATATTTACTAACTTATTAGTGTCGTATTAAATTTTGGTTAAGAAATTAAGTTTTGGTATATACTTTGGTTGTTTGAAATGTACAGGTTGAGGTTCATATAAAAACTGGAGAAATATTATGTGACATTGTGACGTTGTTCGAGTGTCGTTGCGATGAGATTAGGCCTTTATCCCATGCTGCAATGTCGAACTTGTCACCGTGATGAGACTAAAACAGTATGTCATTTTGCAACATATGGAGTCGTGACGAGGAACTCCCTTAGTTGTGATGTCAATTAGAAATTTTATCAATATTACAATTTAGTCCTAATTCGACCTCAAGTTAGCATTATAGCTTTTGCAAGCTCGTATAAGACTTGAGAATGATTATATGTCATATCATATGCTCATATTACTTGTACTTTCATGTTAATTGATATTAATTGAATATATTTTGACCGTAGTTGCTCTGGCAATGAATATGACACATTGTATCTCATATCCGACGATAGGGTCGGGTATAGGGTGTTACAAAACTGTTTAGAATTACAATTGATTTGATAGAATGTGTAAATGTTGAGGACTAAATATGTTATTATACCAATGAAAAAAAGGTAACTTTATTTATTTTCGTTAACAGTTTAATCGGTGGGTGACTAGACCAGAAATGAATGATAACATTAATGACAAAATTGAAAGTTTTTATAGTTCAATGATAAAAACAGAAACACGCTAGTAGTATTGGGTGACTAACTATATAGTTTACCCATACATAAAAATAAAAGTAAAGCAATATATTATAAACTTAATAACTAATAGGGTCAGTGCTAGGCTCAAACTTTAAATATTAATGCTCGAGCATGGCATCTTATCTTTTAAATGGACGTAATTTTTAAATATTAATGCTCGAACATGGCCTCAACACCCTCCCTACCTAAACCTTCAACACCTTCACCACCCTCACCACCTTTACTGCCAGCAACATCAACAACTTCATTACCATCACCAGCATTTTCCACAGTTGCTACAGCTAACATTAAATCATTGTCGAAACCACCCGTTTTTATTTAAAAATTTTAAGTTTTAAAAAAAAATAGGGGAATAGACTTTTTGAAAATGAAATATGGAGTCGCCACCGACATTTTTGTTTTGGGAGTGATCAGATCACCTAAGAATTTGGTTATTTTAATAAAACATTTGTCATTTACTAAAACAAAGACTCTGGTCTACGAAAATTTTAGAAAACGGGCTCGGGAATCGGTTACGCATGAGGAAGGATTAGCACCCTCACTACGCCCAAAATTGGTACCAAATTGATTAAATACTGTCATTATGTCTAAAATTAAAAATGTTTTTGAAATGTGGTTCCTTTTTAATAACACTTGAATAACCCGAATAGATTGTCAAAATCTTCTTGTTTCGACGTCTGAAAATTTATAATTCGAAAATCACAAAAGGATACTCAATAATTTAGTCCAACGAAAAACCGAAACCCAGCACAGTAGGGTACGATTCCTCGAATTTCCAAACATTGACCATTGCCTTACCTTAGAAAATACGTGTGAAATCCCGAAGAGATGTTCGATTGTTTGGGACAAATGAAAAAGCGCAACCCAGCACGATAGAGCTCGATTCTCAAATCGCCAAACATCGAACATCGCCTTCGCTTTGAAAGATTTTTAATAAACATGAGTGAGAACCTAAAGGAATATTTGATTGTTTTGAGCAAATGAGAAATCACAACCCAGCACGATAGGGCATGATTTTCGAATTATCAAACACCGAGTATTGCCTTTGTTTTAAAAGGTTTTTAGAAGACATGAGTGAAAACCTAAAGGAACATTTGATTGTTTTGGGCAAATGAGAAATCACAACCCAACACGATAGGGCATGATTCTCGAATTATCAAACACCGAACTTTACCTTCGTTTTAAAGAATTTTTTTTTAAAAGCATGGGTGAAATTTCGAAGGGATATTCGATTATTTTAAGCAAACGCGAAATTGCAACCCAACACGTTAGGGCACTATTTAGCGAATTGCCAAAGATTGAATCTCGTCTTCATTTTAAAGAATTCTTAAACGAATACTTATGAAACTAACTTAAAACGTATTAATTTGATTTGAAATGGGATGAAATTAATCATGAAAATTTGAATATCACAAAAAACCACATTTCAAAAACAGGATGGAAAACGATGATACGAGGTAATAGACACATATGAAATACCATACTTGATGAATGAGAATGTTAATCAACTGAGAAAATAACCAATTAAATATAATTAATCCAAAAAAAATCATAACCGAATCTCAATCACGTACGAAGAACAATTAATAAATCAATAAGATAAATACCATGTAATGATAATATATTCATGCTATGATATGAAAAAAAAAAACAACAAGATATGTGCGAAGCAAATGGAATGTAGAAATCAAAATGGTATAAGATTAATAACCTTGAGATATATATAGATTGACAAGCTTGAAATAAAAAAAAAAGGGATATGTATACAATTCTTGAAATAGATATTAAAGAATGAAAATTTGAATCAAATTGCATGTAAAATATTTTTTAAACACAAACACATTTAAAAGTTGACAAACTACATGATAATTTAAATAATATATGTACAAAATGTATAAACTTATAAATATATATGAAAATAAAATATGTACTCACATAAGTAAGTATAAAAATAATTTAAACTTTATGCAAAAACATATATATACAAAACATGTTAGGATGATAAAAACGTGTGCTAAAATATATGGGTAGACTCAAAAGCCATGATATGCATGAAAATATATTGACTTTATCATAATATATATATACATGTATATAAGAAATGTTTTAAACGAACCAATTTAAAAGAAAATAAATAGATGGATATATATATAATTACATATGTAGATATATGTACATGGAATAAAGTTAATTTATTATAAAATGTATAGGCTCGTATATGTGACGATTATATTATAAAAACGAAACAATAAAAGAGAAGCAAATACTAAGATAGATTAAAAATGTATAAATAAATAATCGAGAAACGAAAACTATAAGCTAAAAGGATATAATCAGAATCAATCCCGAATGAAAGGGATAATTTGGAAACAAAACGAAAATGAAAGAGGACCAATACGCAACGCGCGTAAATACAAAAGGACCTAAACTAAAAATATACCAGTCCTCACAATGCATCACTAAAACTCGGACTAATTTACAAACACGCGCGAATAATCGAGCTAATTTGAAAAAAAGAAGTGGAACAAATCAGGGCGCGATTGAATGCGCATTCGAAATAGGGAGGACTGATATTGGAAATAGTCCCTCACCGCAGAAACGGGCGGGTCCTCGGGGCAAGAAAGTCGGGTCGGTCGGGTTCTCTATACGGTGTCGTTTTAAGGCTACAAACCATGCCTCAAACGGCACCGTTTCGCATTGCAGATTAAAAGGGGGCACAACCCCTGAAAACCCTAGGCATTTCGGACGAAAAAAAAGGGAGATGGGAACCCTAAAGGTTCTGCGCCGTTCGGCCATCTTTTCATCACTGCCACGATGAGTGATATCCTTCGGTACCCCCCTTTTCGTTCTTCCGTTCACTCCATTGTGGAGCTTATCGATTTAAGCCCTGAAACCTTATCTCCGACTTTGATTTCAGCGAAGGAAACGAGGTCTTCGATGGCTCATATGCGAATGTAAGGTTTCGCTCTCTCTCTTTTTTATTTTATTATACAGAAAACATATGAAAACGAAAAGAAGATGAAACAGATGCGAAAAAAAGAAGAAGCATAAGGCGTTCGAAAAAAAATCACCTTCTTGTTCTATTGCTTTTCTATTGCTTTGCTATTGCGTATGTTGCCTCTCTTTTTTCAAAAGGGGAACCCCTTTTACAATCAGAGTTAGTAGGCTTTATAGCCGAATGTAAAAAAAATAAAATAAAAATACAATGTTTTTTCCTTTCTTTCTATTTGCTATTGTGTCTTGTTTGTCTTTTTTCTCAGGCACAGGTGCGTGGCGTGTGTACGAGGGCCGAGCTGGAGTACGGAGGCTTGGCGTGGTTGCTGGAAGCATTGTACGGCTTCTGGAGGCTACAGAGGGTCGCGGAGCAAATGAGGGAGGGATGGCCTAGGTTTGCTGAAGTCTTTTGGGCCATTTGGGCCCAGTAACTTTGGGTAAATGGGCTAGGGTATTAGTTATTGGGTCTAAGGGTTTGTAATAGGACATTAGTTTTGTAAATAGACATTTAATTGGACTGTTAATTTTAACATTTAATGTTTATGGTTTTTTTGGTTTATTTGGGCCGGGCAAATTTGGCCCATTACAGCTGCCCCTCTTTGCTCATTGTCGTGGAACGAGAATAGAGCAAAGACTATAAATGGGCCAATTTTGCCAGGGCCCGTTGAGCTTCGACTTCTTGGTGCTTCTTTTCTTCAAGTAGCTTCAATATGCTCCACTACAACTTCTGGGAGTCAGGGTTCGTGTGTTTTTATCCTGTTCTACTGCAACTTCAGAGAGATAAGGATTATGACTTCGATCTGCTCCACCTCAACTTCAGGGAAACAAAATCTAAAATTTCAACCTACTCCACTACAACTTTAGGGGGCTAGGTTAGTGACTTAAATCTGCCTCACTGCAACTTCAGGAAGCCAAGATTCGTCGTCTTCGCTCTGCTCCACTGCAACTTCAGGGAAACAAGATTTAAAATTTTAACCTACTTCAGTACAACTTTAGGGAGCTAGGTTAGTGACTTAAATCTGCTTCACTACAACTTCAGGAAGCCAAGATTCGTCGTCTTTGATCTGCTCCACTGTAACTTCAGGGAAACAAAATCTAAAATTTCAACCTACTCCACTACAACTTTAGGGAGCTAGGTTAGTGACTTAAATCTGCTTCACTGCAACTTCAGGAAGCCCAGATTCGTCGTCTTCGATCTGCTCCACTGCAACTTCAGGGAAACAAGATCTAAAATTTCAACCTACTCCACTACAACTTTAGGGAGCTAGGTTAGTGACTTAAATCTGCTTCACTGCAACTTCAGGAAGCCCAGATTCGTCGTCTTCGATCTGCTCCACTGTAACTTCAGGGAAATAAGATCTGTAAGATCAGCCAATGTCGCTACACTGTCTTCTAAAGACATGATTTGTAGAATTGGTTTGCTATATCTGTGTATGCCAAATAATTAGGATACTATGATCGAGATGAATCTAATGTCCCTAACTAGATGTGATGTTTATGTCAAATAACTAGAGTGCCGTGATCGAAATGAATCAAGTGCTCCTAACTAAATGAATGATTATGAATGTAGAAATGTCATGAGAGTGATTCCTTTTTAAACGTTTAATGTATCATTGCTCATAATTTATCAGGGTTCTATCATTGATGTGCTACCGCGTCTTCTTGCTTAGCCGCTATCTTTGACAGAAAATTTGAAGAAATAGTTACAATTAGGACCCTTCTTTTTCGAATGTTTCCAATTTTGAACCTGGTTAGTCCTGACTAGTGGCTCTATTTCAGGTTCTTGTACTATTTAGAGACTTTCCAGAGTAATATGCATAACATCTTTTGTGTGAATATTACATGTCCAAAAATCGTGATTTTGACCAAAAATGCTCGAAAGAGATTATCATAATGGTCCTAATGGAATTTTATTGAGTAAAACTTAAAGTGAATGCATCAAACAGGATAGCAAGTCTGCTAGAGTACAAAATAAAAAGAAAAGAGGCGCCCCAGATATCGCCGCACGAGTTTCACTATTCCAATTTCTCAAAGGCTCCTTCGAACTAAATGTGTGCTCAGGGGATCCCACGCATTTGTTGATGTTCTAAGGTGTACTGTTCTTCAGTCTTGTTGATTTCTTGGAGGACCAGACTACCATATGCCTCATATTCAAAATTTGAGCTGCCCGTTTTCGGGTTTTCAACTCAAAAGCCCCTTTGGTCTCAAAGTGCCCTTTGCGGGTTTTCACATTGGCCTCTCCATCCCCCCTTTTTTTTTGTCTCAGAGCGCCCTTTGCGGGTTTTCACTCTGGCCTCTCCTTCTTTTAAGTGAAATACTTCTTGACCGAATCTGAATTTACAGGATTATGCAAGCTTCTGCTATCCATCTCGGCTAGAATCAATGCTCCTCCGGAGAAAGCTTTCTTCACCACGTAAGGCCCTTCCCAATTAGGCATCCATTTCCCTCGAAAATCCTTCTGTATGGGAAGGATCTTTTTCAATACCAGGTCTCCTTCGTGGAATTCTCTTGGGCGGACCTTTTTGTCATAAGCCCGCATCTTTCGTTTTTGGTACATCTGACCATGACGGATAGCTCTTAGCCTCTTTTCCTCAATCAAGTTCAGTTGATCGTATCGAGATTGGATCCATTCTGCTTCATCCAACTTTAACTTTGACAATATTCAGAGTGATGAGATCTCGACTTCAATTGGCAACACCGCCTCCATTCCGTAGACCAAAGAGAAAGGGGTTGCCCTGGTTGAGGTTCTGACTGACGTTCGATAAACAAAGAGGGCAAACGGTAACTTCTCATGCCAATCTCTATAGGTCTCGGTCATCTTCCCCACAATCTTCTTAATGCTTTTATTGGCTGCTTCCACTGCCCCATTCATCTTCGGGCGATATGGTGATGAGTTGTGGTGTCTGATCTTGAATTGACTGCAGACTTCCGCTATCGTACTATTGTTCAGGTTTAATGCATTGTCAGATATGATCCTCTCCGATATTCCGTATCGACAGATGATCTCCTTTTTTATGAACTTGCTCACTGCTGACTTCGTGACACTAGCATACGAAGCGGCTTCTACCCATTTGGTGAAGTAGTCGATAACCACAAAGATGAACCGATGCCTATTGGAAGCTTTCGGCGATATTGGTCCAATCACATCCATGCCCCACATAGAGAATGGCCATGGAGAAATCATGACATGCAGCTGTGAATAAGGCATATGAATTTTGTCTCCGTAGATTTGGCATTTATGGCATCTCTTGGCGTAATTGATACAGTCTCCTTCCATGGTGGACCAGTAATATCTGAATCCCATAATTTGCCTGGCCATTGTGAAGCCATTAGCGTGTGTCCCACAGACGCCCTCATAGACTTCCTCCAAGATTTTCTTAGCCTCTACAGCGTCTACACATCTTAGTAGCACTTGATCCTTTCTTCTTTTGTATAGGATATCCCCATCTAAGACATAGTCGATGTCTAATCTTCTTAGTGTCCTTTTGTCATTCTCGCTTGCCTGGTTCGGGTACTCATGATTCTTCATGTATTGCAATATATCGTGATACCAAGGGTGATGATCTTTTTCTTCATCCTCTTTCATATTAAAGCAGTGGGCCGGAGTTTCATAAATGCTCATCCGGATGAGTTTGACATCTTCTTGTTTATTCACTTTGATCATGAAAGCTAAGGTGGCCAAAGCATCGGCCATCTGATTTTCATCTCGTGGAAGGTAGCAGAAGGTAATGTCATCGAACTCCTTGACCATTTCAAGGACCAGTTTTCGATAGTCAATCAACTTGGGGTCCCTGGTCTCCCATTCTCCTTTGAGTTGATAAATTACTAGCGCAGAATCCCCGTATACCTCTAGCACTTTAATCTTACGTTCTATGGCTGCGCGTATACCCATGATGCACGCTTCGTATTCCGCCATGTTATTCGTACAATCAAAATCCAATTTACTAGTGAATGGATAATGATCTCCTTTTAGGGATACCAAGACTGCTCCGATTCCATTACCCACGACATTTGATGCCCCATCGAAGTTTAGTTTCCAAGGAAGTTCTTCCGGAGCACTTTCTTCAGTGGTAGCAACACACATCAGGTCTTCGTTCGGGAAGTCAAATTTTAACGGCTCGTAGTCTTCCAAAGCTCTACTAGCCAGAAAGTCTGCTATCGCACTCCCTTTTACTGCTTTCTGGTTCACATATACTATGTCGAATTCGGAGAGCAGAATTTACCATCGGGCCATCCTTCCATTCAAAGCTGTCGACTCCATCATGTACTTTAAAGGGTCCAATTTTGAGATGAGCCAAGTGGTGTGATACAACATATACTGCCTCAGCCTTCAGGTTGTCCAAATTAGGGCACAACACAACTTCTCTATCGACGCGTACCTTGTTTCACATTCAGTGAACTTTTTACTAAGATAGTAAATAGCCTTTTTCTTTCCTTCCGACTCATCATGCTGGCTCAATACGCATCCCATGGAATTCTCAAATACTGCTAGATACAGTATTAATGGCTTATCAAGGTGAGGCGGCGTTAGTACCGAAGCGTTGGATAAGTACTGTTTGACCTTGTCGAAAGCCCTTTGGCATTCTTCATCCCATTCACCCGGATTGTGTTTCTTAAGGAGGCAAAAAACAGGGTCACATTCCTCGGTTAATTGCAAAATGAACCGAGCGATGTAGTTTAATCTTCCTAAAAAGCCTCAAACTTCCTTCTGAGTACGTGGCGGAGATAGCTCTTGTATGGCTTTGACTTTGTCTGGATCAATCTCAATCCCTTTTTTATTAACCACGAATCCGAGCAACTTTCCAGATTTGGCTCCGAATGTACATTTAGCCAGGTTGAGTTTTAGTTGGAACTTTCTCAACCTTAGGAACAGCTTCCTCAAGACTTGTACGTGCTCTTTCTCAGTTCGAGACTTTGCGATCATATCATCAACATAAACTTCGATTTCTTTATGTATCATGTCGTGAAAAAGGGTTACCATGGCCCTTTGATATGTTGCCCCTGCATTCTTTAGTCCAAATAGCATTACCTTGTAGCAGAACGTGCCCCACATGGTTACAAACGTGGTCTTCTCCATGTCTTCAGGACGCATCTTGATCTGGTTATATCCGGAGAAACCGTCCATGAATGAAAACAGTGAGTGTCCCGCCGTGTTGTCCACTAGGGTGTCAATGTGAGGCAGTGGGAAATTATCCTTCGGGCTGGCTTTATTCAAATCTCTGTAGTCCACACACATTCGCACTTTTTCATCTTTCTTAGGGACTGGGTCGATGTTGGCTACCCAATCCGAGTATTTTACCACCTTCAAGAATCCAGCGTCGAACTGCTTGCGAACCTCCTCTTTTATTTTTAGTAAGACATCGGGCCTCATTCTTCGGAGTTTTTACTGAACTGGCTTACATTCTTCCTTTATGGGGAGTCGGTGCACCACGCTATTAGTGTCCAACCCGGGCATATCTTGGTGTGACCATGCAAAGACATCTTTGAATTCTTGAAGTAATTCAATGAGGTCTCGCTTCATCTCTGTAGTGATACATGTTCCGATCTTCACCTCTTGCCCCTCTCCTACGCTCACAATTTCAACTGATTCTTTGTGAGGTAGGATTTGTTTCTCGTCTTGTTCTACCATCCTCAACAAATCAGGAGATAGGTTACAACCTTGATCATCTTCGAAATCCAGAGGATCCTCCATACACACATCTTGCTCAAAAGAAAATTCTGAGTCGCTAGCAGGGTCACTCGTATCATTGATATCTGGGGACCTGTTATGAGGATGAAGGCAGATACAAAGAATCAAAAGAATTCGAAACCTTTATTTGTAGTATGATTATGAATGACGAATGAAAGAATATTTAGAAGAATGTTTTAAGAATAAAAGAATGCGAAAGTAATCATTTGTATGGTTATGAATGAAATTGAAAGAATGAGAGAACATTTGCTCAAAAATGATAATAACCGTGCATTTTATTGAAATAACGTTTTTAAACATCGGCCTATTTCACAAAAGATTCTTATTACTCCTAGGCCTAGAGCAATAAGTGTGTTTTGGACATTACTCTAAGTCAGTTCTAAAAACTACAGGAATCTTTTCCGCAGTCCAGTTATCCAGAACACTTTCAGGTGTGTAGGGGCAAATGCCCGATAAACTTTCTCTTCCTTCTTCTTCGTATGTGGCGTTGACGTCCAAGCTTTTCAATCCTTCTTACATGGTTCTCTTCATTGGCGTGCCTCCCTCAGGATGAATGATTCCCCCGGACACAAATGTTTTCGATATGTGGGGGAATATGATTGGCTCCCACTTGATTTCCGCCCCTGTTAACCGTGCTTTCCTTCTTTCTTGCTTCTTTTCCAGTTCTTTTCTCTTTTGTCTTGTATCCGGCTTAAATCCTAAGCCGAAGCGGTCTCTCTTGTCTTTCAGGATGGGCGTTTCAATCCTTGTAGATGTCTCCCGAGTCCTCTTCCGGGTAGGGCCCCTTTCCCAATCGTCAACTAGAGGCTCATCCTCGTGGTTTTAGACAATTTTGGCACCAGAATCTTACTTCCCTCGGCGATGAAGGTGGCATTAACGAATTCCAAAGATCGAAATAAACATTCGATTGCTTCGTCATCTGTCTCCAAATAGGGTGCATTATTGCTCACAGTTGCGATAATATCCTCTTCAGCTTTGATCGTTATCAATCTCCCTTCCGATACTAGTTTCAACTTTTGATGCAACAAGGAAAGTACTGCCCCAGCTGAATGTATCCAGGGCCTCCCCAACAAGCAATTGTACGAGGGTTTGATGTCCATCACGAGGAAATCCACCTCATATGTGTTTGGCCCAATCTGAAGGGGTACCTCAATTCTGCCATCACCTTTCTCTCTATGCCATCGAATGCCTTCATAATGTTCTGGCACTCCTTCATGTGAGAGCTGTCTATGGGCAATCTGTTCAGTGTGGTCAATGGTAAGACGTTCAAAGCCGATCCATTGTCAATCAGTACGCCTGGAAGCGTATACCCTTTACAGCATGTAGTGATATGCAGAGCTTTAGTCGACCCCATGCCCCCGGGTGGTATCTCATCGTCGTTAAAGAAGATATAGTTGTCGGCACTGATGTTGCTAACCAAGTGGTCCAACTTGTTAACGAAAATATCATTGGCGACATATGTCTCATTTAAGACCTTCATTAGTGCACTACGATGAACTTCCAAGCTTAGAAGCAAGGCCAACACCGAAATGCGGGCTGGTTGTTTACGTAACTGTTCCACCACACTGTATTCACTATGCTTCAAGAATTTTAAAAATTCCTTGGCCTCTTCTTCGTTAACTGGCTTATTAACAGGCTTGGTTGTCTTTTCTTTCGTTTCCTCGACCATTGGGGCTTTTCCTTTTGTGGGTTGTGTCTCCTCATTTGCCGTATCGTAACGTCTCCCGCTACGCGTGTAGGAACCCTTGTCTCGATCCTCTCTTGAAGCGTCAACTGGGCTCTCCTTTCCCGGTATCATCACACTACAATCATAATTCCATGGGACCTTTTTGCTGTCTTTGTAGGCGAAGACTGCGGGTCTTTGGATTATGACCCTCGGTGGCATTTGTACTCCAGCTTCATTATTTTTAGGTCTCAAAATGATCACCACGGGATAGTTAGATATTTGATTCTGTGCCTTTGATCCTCCCTCAGATGCGCATACATCTCCCTTTACGGGGCTTTTAGCTTCTTCATAGAATTCTATTTCTTTGTTATTTATCATACTTTGTACGAGGGCCCTGAATTCCACACATTCTTGGATTTCATGCCCCACCTTGTTATGAAACTCACAGTAGTTTCTCTCTTCTTCGAGTTCTTCCCTTGGATCCAATGCTATCAATCCTCTCTTGGTCATCTCTTTCCATACCCGCCTCAACGGGGTTCTGATTTTTGCCACCTCATACTTGGTCTTCTTGTTCAAGCCTTCACTTATCCCATTTACTCCTTGGTCGATATGATTGGGGAGTGGGTTTCCTGCTACATTGGACGTGGTTGGGTCATCAAATCTCACGATTCCCACCTTAATAAGTCTTTTGACCACTTTCTTAAACGCAGTGTAATTTTTGATTGAGTGCCCGGTGATTCCCGCGTGGTACTCACATTGGGCGTTCGCGTCATACCATTTAGATACGGGGGCTACAGTGGCTCCAGGTAGAAAGGGGATATCACATGAGCGTTGAACAGGTTCTGGTACAACTCCCTATATGACATGGGTATAGGGGTGTATTGTGGCCTTTCTGTGTTCTTCCTCGCATTGGATTCTTGCCTTACGGAGCTTTGTTGATTGGTAGTCACCATTTTAGGTTGATTTACAGTAATTGACTTGGGCTGCCCCTTGTTGAATGTGCTCGTGTTGTTCACTTCATTGTCTTTTCTCCTCGGGCCTGACTTCCTAGCACTCTCTCCTGATTCTATCTTGTCGCTCTTTACGGTATTTTCGATCATTTCTCCTATCATCATTATGTTAGAGAAGCTCTTGGTGGCGCTTCCCAACATATGAGTGATAAAAGGTGCCTTCAAGGTGTTGATAAAGAGCATTGTCGTCTCTTTTTCTAGAAGTGGCGGCTGAACTTGTATGGCCACCTCTCTCCACCTTTGCGCATACTGCCTGAAGCTTTCATTTGACCTTTTCTCCATATTCTGGAGAGTGATTCTGTCGGGGGTCATGTCCTTCATATGATTGTATTGCTTCATAAAGGCCTGAGCTAGGTCCTTCCATGACTTAATCTTAGCTCGGCTCAATTGGTTATACCACTTAGATGCCGCTCCGACCAGACTATCTTGAAAATAGTGGATTAACAGCTGGTCGTTGTTAACGTATCCCGTCATTCGCCTACAAAACATAGTGATATGGGCTTCAGGGCAGCTCGTTCCATTGTATTTCTCGAATTCAGGCATTTTGAACTTGGGGGGAAGGACCAAATCTGGGACCAAACTCAGGTCCTTGGCATCAATCCATTGGGGATGATCCGCGCTTTCCATGGCTTTGAATTTCTCCTCGAGCCATCTACACCGTTCTTCTAATTGTTTTTGTGAATCAATCCTCGCTTTTTCTTCTTCAGCAATTTCATCCAAATCGGGGACGGGCGGATAGTTCGGGTTGTTGACAAAGTTAGAGCCTGAGCCGGTTTGGAAATTTATCGGTATCGAAACTCTGGCCTGAACCTGCTGGGGCATAATCGTGACAGATGGTTTTTGTAGGTTGATCTCAGGCTTCACCGGTACATGTGTCGGAGTGAAGCCAGGGGGGTATTGAGGATCTTCATTGGTTTCCTTGACTTTGTCCATGGGGCCCTTTCCCTTATCTGTTCCTCCCAACAGCAATTTGGATAACTGGGACATCATTTCTTTCTGGGATTCCATCATTTGTTCCTGCATCTCTCGCTGAATCTTGGCTAGCTGCCCTTGCATCTGAGACTGCATTTGTTCTTGCATGTCCTTTTGCATTTGCTCCAATTTCTCGAGTCTCTTATCCATTGATTTTTTCCTAGTACCGTAGGGGTGTGTGGTTGGTTGATTGGTTTCCAGGTTACTGAAATCATTTTTAGTTAATTAATTAGAAAACTCTTATGGCCTTTAATGCATAATGATATGATGTAATGCGAATGCATGAATGCAAAGGAGGCATCAATTTTGATTCAATTGCCCTTAGAAAATTTTACTTGAAAATAAAATCTTTTAGATAAAGTCGAGTTACAAATAGAATTTCGTTCTAATACTCAAAGTCTTAATTTTTCTAAGCAACGAGGCCAACTCTTGCCTGCGATCCGACTCTAACTCGTATTTCACGCTCAGTGTGTCCGCCTGAACCGCTAAAGCTTGTAAGTAGTTAGCTACCTCTCGAATCTGGGTTATGGCTTCACCCATAAGGTAATCCCTGTTTCTGACTTGGTCTCGCGTATGGTGAAGCTGCTCTTTCCAACAATCCTCGTTTGCCTCAAAAAACTGGATCCGCATCTCACAGTTCTGTAGTGACGCCTCTAACTCCTCTATTTTTCCTTTTATTTCTTCTATCTTGCCCAAGCTTGCCCTCAATTCCAATGTGGTGTTGCGGTTTCAGTATTGATACAGAGACTTCTCGAGTTCTGCCACTCTAGCCCTTAATTCCCCTTGCTCGTTTCTGCTTCCCGACAGACTCTTCTCCAAATCTTCGTTTTGCGCCTGAGCTTCTCAGAATTTCCTTTCCCACTGGTCAGTATTGGCCTTTTCTTCTCGAATTTCATCGCGCTACTGTTCGGAAGTCTTTCCTAACCCCGCAGTCCTCATAGATAGGCGTAACTTCTTATAGTCGGTCTTCAAGCTGTCTAGATCTTCTTCGGCTTTAGTTTTCCCTTTTCTCCGCTTTTCAGCCTCTGACCTCTGGACATCAGCGTCTAACCTTAGGTGCATCTTTTCTTCTTCCAATTGTTCGATCTTCTTCCCAAGCTCTGAACTCTTCTTTTCGAAGTCTTGCTTTATAATCTCCAATTCTGACAGGGCGACTTGCAATTGTTCCCCGATAGGTCGAGCATTCTCCAAGCTTGGCCTAGGAACATTATCATTAACCCTCTTCTTAAACCACTCATTATACTCGGGCGTTACCATGGAACCGACGGCTAACCTATTCATCCAACACGTTTGCTTCCAAGCATCCGATAACTCCCGCACTTTCTTCTTATAGTGAGCACCCTTAAAAGAGAATTCACTCTGAGCAAGCCCGTAGGTCGCGGGTACAAACTGCCTCGACTTATACTGCCTCAAGGCTAGCAATGGAGTATACCCGGTAGCTTCCCAAATTCCTAACAATGGCACCTAATCGAAGTTACCACATCGGTATATGATCTCGTCGGGAACCATCCAATAAGCTCTCCACTCGATGTCCCCCTCCTTGAGGTTCTGAAGAATGTCCATCCACTTCTCCTCTGAGATATCCTCTCTCCTTTGTGTTGCTACCTCTTCCTTTAGCGGGGAATAACCTTTGGAAAAGACCCGATAGGAGACCTTTTCTATTTTCCAAAAGTGCCCGTGAAACCATGCCATCAATAATTGTGCACATCCAATAAATCGCCCCTCACCTATCTTCCGACATGAGCTCAAAGATCTGAACGTTTCTGCCAATATTGCTGGTACCGGTGTGATTCCCTTCTCAAGGCATTCGAATAAATCAATGACTGCCTCGTCCACGTGCCTCAAAGCCTTAGGAAAAATTACCAATCCGTAGATGCTTAAGGCGAAGATATCGACCCTCTTTCTTTCATCTGGATGTGTCAAAATCAAGTCTCGCAAATTCTCCCAAGGGATACACTTACTATCTCCTTTTTGTTGAATCCGAGCAGTGACCCAAGGCTCACTCATCCTCGAAATGCTCATCAATTTCTTCACGAAAATCTGACTACTGAAAACCAGAGCATAAGTCTTCCGGACCTGAATTTTTGGACATCTGAGCAGGGTAGTGTATTCCTCTATGGTAGGTACTAAATCCACCTCTCTAAAAGTGAAACACTTGTACGCAGAATTCCAAAACTGCACCAAGGCTCGGAACAAATGCTTATCCACTCTAACTTCTAGCAGGTAGGATATATCGCCATAGCTTTGGTAAAACAACTGCTTGATCCCTTCATCCCAACTAGCCCAAATGTCTCTCAACTCTTGCAGTTCATTCTGTACTACATTGACGCGAGTGAAATCCTGCAACTCGGAGATATATCCTTCTGCCAAGCTATCTCCTCTCTCTGATTGTAGCTTCTCTAACCATGCACGAACGGCCGCATTATCCTCGACTTTACTAAGAAATTCATTCTCCATGTCAAATTTCCTAACTTAGTAATTGAATACTGATTAACACCTCCTTTAGTATGCAATGTCATGCAAAAACAATCAAAACAAAACATAGCTTAGTATCGCATAATAATGATAAAATGCAAGTACATAAATGACAATTACAACGCCTACATGGGTACATGCTAAGGCTCGATGCGGTTCCTCCCAAGGATAGCTCCTAAGGTTCGCTATATGTGGTTTGGTTCTAGAGTAAGGGTCCCCGAACCAGCAGATTCCTCAATCCTCACCCATTATAGGCTCATATAGATCGAGTTCAGTTCAAGGGGATACATTTCCCTATGACCATGCAGAGACGAAAATCTCACGAAATCATAGGTATGGATGTACCCCGGAAGCAATCCACTAGCCCATGCGGAGGTGAAAACCTCACGAAAGCGTAGTTTCTTACTCCCACTTAGAAGGTGTGACCATAGTGCTCATGCAATGAAATGCAATACTATTTTACAAGACCCGCACCAAAACAATCATACAATCGAATGCAATCGAAAGATACATGATTTTTAAAATACAATTTTGGTTTTGACAAAAGGACAGTAAATAATCGATTTTTATGGCTCGACTCTCAAGTCCCCAGCGGAGTCGCCAAGCTGTCGAAACCACCCTTTTTTATTTAAAAATTTTAAGTTTTAAAAAAAAAGGGGAATCGACTTTTTGAAAATGAAATATGGAGTCGCCATTGACCTTTTTGTTTTGGGAGTGATCGAATCACCTAAGAATTTGGTTATTTTAATAAAACATTTGTGATTTACTAAAACAACGACTCTGGTCTACGAAAATTTTAGAAAACGGGCTCGGGAATTGGTTACGCATGAGGAAGGATTAGCACCCTCACTACGCCCAAAATTGGTACCAAATCGATTAAATACTGTCATTGTGTCTAAAATTAAAAATGTTTTTGAAATGTGGTTCCTTTTTAATAACACTTGAATAACCCGAATAGATTGTCAAAATCTTCTTGTTTCGACGTCCGAAAATTTATAATTCAAAAATCGCAAAAGGATGCTCAATAATTTAGTCCAACGAAGAACCGAAACCCAACACAGTAGGGTACGATTCCTCGAATTTCCAAACATTGACCGTTGCCTTACCTTAGAAAATACGTGTGAAATCCCGAAGAGATGTTCGATTGTTTGGGACAAATGAAAAAGCGCAACCCAACACGATAGAGCTCGATTCTTAAATCGCCAAACATCGAACATCGCCTTCACTTTGAAAGATTTTTAATAAACATGAGTGAGAACCTAAAGGAATATTTGATTGTTTTGAGCAAATGAGAAATCACAACCCAGCACGATAGGGCATGATTTTTGAATTATCAAACACCGAGTATTGCCTTTGTTTTAAAAGGTTTTTAGAAGACATGAGTGAAAACCTAAAGGAACATTCGATTGTTTTGGGCAAATGAGAAATCACAACCCAACACGATAGGGCATGATTCTCGAATTATCAAACACCGAACTTTACCTTCGTTTTAAAGAATTTTTTTTAAAAGCGTGGGTGAAATTTCGAAGGGATATTCGATTATTTTAAGCAAACGCGAAATTACAACCCAACACGTTAGGGCACTATTTAGCGAATTGTGAAAGATCGAATCTCGTCTTCATTTTAAAGAATTCTTAAACGAATACTTATGAAACTAACTTAAAACGTATTAATTTGATTTGAAATGGGATGAAATTAATCATGAAAATTTGAATATCACAAAAAACCACATTTCAAAAACAGGATGGAAAACGATGATACGAGGTAATAGACACATATGAAATACCATACCTGATGAATGAGAATGTTAATCAACTGAGAAAATAAGCAATTAAATATAACTAATCCAAAAAAAATCATAATCGAATCTCAATCACGTACGAAGAACAATTAATAAATCAATAAGATAAATACCATGTAATGATAATATATTCATGCTATGATATGAAAAAAAAAACAACAAGATATGTGCGAAGCAAATGGAATGTAGAAATCAAAATGGTATAAGATTAATAAGCTTGAGATATATATAGATTGACAAGCTTGAAAAAAAAAAAAAGGGATATGTATATAATTCTTGGAATAGATATTAAAGAATGAAAATTTGAATCAAATTGCATGTAAAATATTTTTTAAACACAAACACATTTAAAAGTTGACAAACTACATGATAATTTAAATAATATATGTACAAAATGTATAAACTTAGAAATGTATATGAAAATAAAATATGTACTCACATAAGTAAGTATAAAAATAATTTAAACTTTATGCAAAAACATATATATACAAAACATGTTAGGATGATAAAAACGTGTGCTAAAATATATGGGTAGAGTCAAAAGCCATGATATGCATGAAAATATATTGACTTTATCATAATATATATATACATGTATATAAGAAATGTTTTAAACGAACCAATTTAAAAGAAAATAAATAGATGGATATATATATATATATAATTACATATGTAGATATATGTACATGGAATAAAGTTAATTTATTATAAAATGTATAGGAATGTATATGTGACGATTTTATTATAAAAACGAAACAATAAAAGAGAAGCAAATACTAAGATAGATTAAAAATGTATAAATAAATAATCGAGAAACGAAAACTATAAGCTAAAACGATATAATCAGAATCAATCCCGAATGAAAGGGATAATTTGGAAATAAAACGAAAATGAAAGAGGACCAATACGCAACGCGCGTAAATACAAAAGGACCTAAACTGAAAATATACCAGTCCTCACAATGCATCACTAAAACTCGGACTAATTTACAAACACGCACGAATAATCGAGCTAATTTGAAAAAAAGAAGTGGAACAAATCAAGGCGCGATTGAATGCGCATTCGAAATAGGGAGGACTGATATTGGAAATAGTCCCTCACCGCAGAAACGGGCGAGTCCTCGGGGCGAGGAAATCGGGTCGGTCGGGTTCTCTATACGGTGTCATTTTAAGGCTACAAACCATGCCTCAAACGGCACCGTTTCGCCTTGCAGATTAAAAGGGGGCACAACCCTTGAAAACCCTAGGCATTTCGGAAGAAAAAAAAAGGGAGAGGGGAACCCTAAAGGTTCTGCGCCGTTCGGCTATCTTTTCATCACTGTCACGATGAGTGATATCCTTCGGTACCCCCCCTTTTCGTTCTTCTATTCACTCCATTGTGGAGCTTATCGATTTAAGCCCTGAAACCTTATCTCTGACTTCGATTTCAGCGAAGGAAACGAGGTCTTCGATGGCTCATATGCGAATGTAAGGTTTCGCTCTCTCTCTTTTTTATTTTATTATACAGAAAACATATGAAAACGAAAAGAAGATGAAACAGATGAGAAAAAAAAAGAAGCACAAGGCGTTCGAAAAAAAATCACCTTCTTGTTCTATTGCTTTTCTATTGCTTTGCTATTGCATATGTTGCCTCTCTTTTTTCAAAAGGGGAACCCCTTTTACAATCAGAATTAGTAGGCTTTATAGCCGAATGTAAAAAAAAATAAAATAAAAATACAATGTTTTTTCCTTTCTTTCTATTTGTTGTTGTGTCCTGTTTGTCTTTTTTCTCAGGCACAGGTGCGTGGCGTGTGTACGAGGGCCGAGCTGGCGTACGGAATCTTGGCGTGGTTGCTGGAAGCATTGTACGGCATCTGGAGGCTACAGAGGGTCGCGGCGCAAATGAGGGAGGGATGGCCTAGGGTTGCTGAAGTCTTTTGGGCCATTTGGGCCCGGTAACTTTGGGTAAATGGGCTAGGGTATTAGTTATTGGGTCTAAAGGTTTGTAATAGGACATTAGTTTTGTAAATAGACATTTAATTGGACTATTAATTTTAACATTTAATGTTTATGGTTTTTTTTTGGTTTATTTGGGCCGGGCAAATTTAGCCCACTACAATCATCATCAGCAAAAATAGCAATCTTGTGCTCTACATACAGGTCTATCTCCTTATGCTTAACCTAGTAGTTTAACATGTCAATAGTGTTACTATCATTCCACACAACCTTAGGGTTATCTTGCAAAGTCTTACTGCCAGGTTCATGGAAATAAATTAGTTGCACTGTATTAAACCCTAACCCTTTTTTAACTATTTTACACAACTTAAAATACGATATCGTATCTAGATCCCCTTCAAGCCTCACCATCTCACCACCTAAATACCTAACATGGGGATCACGTACAAATTTACCCCCAACATACAAGTTTATGTAGTATTCCTCTTCTGTAGACATTTGCAGTTTAAACAATAAAAAAAACATATTACAAAAGTTAAAAAATAGTAAGATCTCATACTAACAGACAAACAAAGTGCAACAGAACAAGGTAGAGAAACAAAATATTAAATATTATAAACAATACAAAATACATATAAAGTTAAATGATTTAATAATTATATAATAAAATATGATAAAGTTTATATATATAATAACATAATAACAACAAAATATGGAAGGACCACTTCAATAAGTTCACCTACCGAATTATGCCTAGAACTATTACTCCCACCAACCAACATTATAACCCCCACCTAAATTCGTGCACTGAACCAAAAAGTACAATGAAACATGCAGATTTGTTAAATGAAACAATAAGAAAGTCTTTTTTTTTTTTGGGTTTTGGGTTTATTGAGAGATTACGATTTTGTTAGTAGCCAAAAACTAAAATACACGAAATTTCTCTTCTAATTAGTAGTAAAACCCCAAACCAATGTCTCAAAAATCAAAAATAATAAACAAAAATCCCCAAAATCAAAAACCCTAACCAAAAATCCCCAAATTCAACAACCTAAACCAAAATCCCCAAACTCAAAAACTCTAAACATAAATAGAAATAACATACATAATGTTTTCAAAGTGAAAACTTTTAAAAACATACCCCAATATATAATCCAAATTCAAATGCAATTCTGCAACAGCCTTTGGGTAATCTTCTTTCGCCAATGTTCTTACTTACTTGAGTTAGGGTTCACTGTCTACCCTCTCTCTCTTTTTTATTAACTGATTCAATATTTTTTTGTTTTTAGGATCGATCAGGCTTATCCTTTTTTTTTTTTTTGAATATCTGATTTTTTTAATTATTTTTAATTTTAATTAGGTGTCAAATGCGTTGGAGCCTAGGTAGAGTAAAAAGAATATTTCAAACTAGTGATGTTAGTCACCTAATGGCCATGTCAACATCTCCGTTAAAAACATGCCAATTTGACTCCCAAAAAAAAAAAAAAAACCGTTAGATGTGAAAGTGATCTAAAAAAACCCTTAAGGGCCATATGACCAAACAACCAAACATTAGGGGTTATTTTTGATATTATACCTAAAAATTATATAAACTTATAATACTTTACGCATTACTTTTAAAAAAAAATACTTTTTATATAATAATAATAAGAATGTTATTCGACACGACACCTATTTTTTGCTAAATATAATCACTACCATAATATTATGCAAAAATATATTATGAATTAGTACATGAATAAATATATTTGGAAAGCTTTCAAACATGTAAGCGGTGGTGTAGGGGGCAGGCCCCCCTCCCCCCGATGTTCACACTCTTCAACTTTTTATGCTATTAGGTAGTTTTTTAGCGGCCTAATTAGGAAAAGGACTATGTCTATGCTTGGACCCCTATGTTTTCTAAATTTTCTTTAAATACCATATTTTTTGGGGGGAATAAGGTAGACTTGTATTTATACTCTCCAAACTTTTATTTTGATCCCTTAGAAATTTTATATATAGTTTGACATAATAAATTTAGTAACACTTTTGGTTACAAGTTTATTAATTATTATTAGCTTAATGTTATCCATATTTTACATATTTAATAAAACTTATTTATATATTTTACATATGCAATAAAACATCTTCTATATTAAGTACTTCAAAATATAGTTAATAATTAAAAATAAAATTAAGTAAAGATCATATTTTAAAAGCTTGAATCATACTCATAGAGATAGATGAAATTCTTATAAATGAATTTCCATTCATAACAAATTTTATTTTACTATTTCGGTCCCTGCTCAGTTATATTCCTGGCTTCCCTCGAACCGAAACTTTCAAAAGGGAGGTAGGCGAATAAGGGATTTGATTGTTTTTTTAGGATATTTTATTTTAGTTGGGTTTAGGATGAATCAATGGTGGAATAAGTAATTAGATTTAATTGCAATGATGATAGTGAAATGAAAGTAGGAAATCATTATTGAGAAAATTCAATAAAAATAAGTGTATATGTAAGAAAAAAATGAAAACGATATTTATATTGAACAATAATGTATGAAATAAAAATTAATGTTTTCTCTAAGCCAATAAAACAATATTGAATTAATCAAACAACCTCACTAGCAACGTTAATTTCAATCTCACCTTCCACGTAAATCAATTAAACTAAAGTGCGAATTTTTGTTTTTCGAAAATAGTATTGAGTGGGTGTATGTTGTCAAAGTCCTTTCGCAATACTTGGTTCGGTGTTTGTCAAGTCTCAAAAGAAATATATATCAATGACTTCTCCATGTTCCACAACCTTTCATCTTATGTAATTACATAAGAAAATAAAAGATGATAATACAAAAGAATACATACAGTGATAATAACTCAAACCATATATTCATTACACCATCAATGGAATTCACTACTTCAAAATTTTAGCTCTCCCAAACCTATATATTTTGATGTTATTTTGAATCTATTTCCTCAAAATTGTATATCTCATAAATATCTCATCCAATTATTTATTCATCCATAACAAAATTTAGAGTTTAATTTTTGGCGTTTTGGAAGCGTCAATTAGAGGTATTAAATTTTAATTAATTTAATTTGATTTGATTAATCATTTAAATACCCCTAAAATCCACACCAAGAAAAAGAAGCAATTAGGCATCTTACTCATTGCCATAGAAAAGTAGCGTTTTACTTTGATTTTCCATCCGACCATCGCTTATACACTGCTTTTGTTAGAATATTTATTATGGCCTGTATCATGTAGTCTTGTTTCGTTATTACTGTGAGTAAGAACTTTATTTATTACTCTTATACTATGGTAGTTTAATAGATAGATTACTATATATAAAAACATTCATTTTAAAATATATATACATTTAATAATCTATCAAATTAACTATTTAACTAGAAATTTGACTTTTTTTAATTTTAATTTCAACTATTAAATATTAATTTTAAAATTATCTTTTAAGTATTAATAATCCTTTCCATTTCACATTTTTTAATATTAATTTTTCCGATAAGTAATAATATTTTATTTTTACATTTTTTTCATTTTCTTTATTCCAACTATCAAATATTAATTTAAAATTTAATTTTTAAGAAATAATATTTTTTTATAATGTTAATTATTTTCTATCGATTTTTTCGGATTTAAGCCTTTTTTAATAATAATTTTTCCAATCACACTACGTTTTTCAGATTTCAATTATTAAATATTAATTTAACTTTTAAGTTATAATTGGATTTCAACAATTTTCTATTATTTTGAATAGAAAACGTTGTTGTATGTTCAAGAACCCAGAAGCAAAGTAAGCTAGCTGTTTGGCTTTTTTGGCTGTTTATTTTTATATAAAAAAAATAAATGAACTTTATTAAATGAAATAGAATACAACATCTAAGTGATTAACAAAGCCAAAGAGGAAGGATCACAATTGCTATACTAAATGTATTGGTAACTCACTGAATCAAGCTTGCGAGCACATAAAATTTCATATTATCTAAAAGTTTTCTTGTACTATAAATTTAGAAACAAAAAATTTGATGAGATTAGAAATTATTACATAAAAACTTAATATAACTTATGTGCGTTAAATTCTTAAATTATTAATGTGAAATTCTTCTAATTAATATTATTATTAAATTAAAATATTGAAAAATTTAATTTTGGTTAAACTACTAACATAGTCACTTCTTTTTTTTTTTTTTTTTTTCCTCAGGTTACATTTTAGTCACTTATGATTGAAATGTTAGTTTTAGTCATTTAAGTTAACGTGTTGTAACATTTTAGTCATTGAGCCATTAGTTGTCATTAATGGTGTTACATGTTGGTGTGATTGGGCTGGGTCATGTGGTTGTGAAATATGGCAAGGCAATGGGGGCTCAAAGTTATAATGATTAGCACCTCTCCTAATAAGAAGAATGAGGCTTTGAAAAACTTTGGTGCTGATTCATTTTAGGTTAGCCGAGACCAAGATCAACTTAAGATTTGACTTTGAATTTGAAAACATTTTTTCTTCTTTCAAATCATTGCCTTGCCAAATTAAAGGGTAAACTATTAAAATAGTCAATTTTCCTAATTTTATTGATAAAATTCGAGTGGTTTCACCAAAATGGGTTATAAAAATTGAATTGCAATTGTCTTCTTCAGTTTTGGTTTTGGTTACCCATGTAATAAACAAATTTTGGGTTTGGTGGGCATTTTTCGAACAAGTGCCCTTCCCCACAATAAACACAACTACATTTTCTGTAACGCCCCAAAATTTATATTTTTGTTTCTGTTAAAACGTGACACAATTGTGTATCAGCTTTAGTGGTTAAGTGTTTTGGGTGTGTGTGAGAGGTCTCAAGTTCAAGCCTTTATTTTGGAAAATTTTGGTATTTTTCTGACTTAAGCCTTATACTTGATCAGTGGGCTTCTATTAAATTATTTATCAAACCATATTAGAACAGGCCTACTGGTCTTGTGGTTAAGATGTGTGTTGGTGTGTTGGGGGTTTGGAGTTCAAATTCCTGCGCAAGCGTGGGAGTTTATTTCTGCTCAATTGACCAGGAAAGTTTCGGTCAAACAGAAAGTCTAAGGATGTAGTATGTTAGTGGGTTAGTGGGGGAAAAAGGGGGGATTTGGGAGAATTTGATTTTTATTCAGCTCTTTTCAAATTTTCAGGTTTCTAGAAAAACAAATTGGAAACTGACGTTCTTCTTCATTTTTTCCCCTTTCCTCTGCTGAAATTCTATCTCTTCCTTTTCTACTCCTTTTCAATTTCTATTCTAAATCCAACTCGTATTTTTGCGCAACATTGATGGCCTCTTTTGGTAAGTTGGTTGTTTTTTCGGCTAAGTGTTTAGCGAGAGGGTTGTTTTGCTACTCTCGATTCATGTGAAGAAAAAGGATTAGCTAGGATTTCATCGACGATCTAAGTCTTCAAGGTTGCGTTTTGTTAGCGGTAAGTAATCGTGAGCACTAATTAGTGTGGGGAGGTTCCGTTGTGGAATTGTCTCGGATGTGATTTATTAGTGTTACTAAATTGCGACTTTGGACATGTCGATTGTAGGTTCTGAAAGGCTTGGGTGTGTTTTTACATCGAAATGATACCAAGTGTGTACCCCAAAATACAAAAAATAGGGTTTCGACAAAAGCTAAAAACCCCATTGTCAACGTCACATGGGCGTGATCAACGAGGCCAAGTTGTGCACAAGAAATGACGGTGTGATGGCTAGTTAGGCCGTGTACAACACACGGGCTAGACTGATTTAGGCCGTGTGGGCCACACGGGCGTGTAGGCCCACACGGGTAGTCACATGAGTGTATGGGAATTTGAGCTAGGCCGTGTGATCCACACAAGCGAGTGGGCCCACATAGGCAGGCCACAAGGGCGTGTGAGCCCATTTAATTGAAATGTGTTCTAAGGTTGCACGGGTCCCCCAAGTCAACTATGAACCTACTGTAGGGTTGATAAGCACTACTTAGACACTTAAATGCGTGAACTGTATGTATGATGTATGTACTAAGCATGATGATTATATGAATGAATACTGATCTGTATGTATAACCGGTATTCATGTATTAGCATGTCATATACTGTATGTTGTATTGCATGGGGTTGGGATGTTGATATTTGGAGGAAGTGTACTGAAAGGCTCTTAAGCCTATTATCTGGCAGCTCAGCTGCAATTCACTGATTTGCCGCATTTAGTACTACTTGGAATATAGGGATGGGTGGGTGTTATAAACCCCACATGGAGTGTAGGGATGGGTGGAGATAGTGTGTAGAGGTTGGTTGGGTAGGACTCTGATCATTGATTAATGTATATATGATACTATTACTGTAATGGGCTCAGGCCCTAATGCATATCTGATACTGAAACTGAAATGGGCTTAGGCCAGACTGCATTTGACTGTTTGTTGTGATTGACTGTGTACATGTGATCTATGGGGATTTTACACTGTGTTTACATAAACTCACCCCTTTCTATTTTATCTGTACAGGTAATCCCCAGACTTAGACGGATCAGTGCGGCGAAGGACTCTACGGTGACCACACCTTCGTTGAACTAATATAATTTCATTTAAGGTTTTTAATTCCTATTATTTTGGAAGTATTTTTTATGTAATTTGGATTTTTGGGCTTTTTACCTTTATTTTGGATTTTAACTATGTTCATGGATTTTAAACTGCAAAACTCAATGGGAACCCAATTTAATTAAAAGTAATGTTTTTCTAAACACGAACGGTTTTCTTCAAAAATCACGGTTTTAAAAGCTTCTGCTACACAAAGTATTTTTAACATGAAACCAATTTAATGAGAAAATGATTTTGAAATTTTCCAAGAGATAAATAGAAGCTAATAAATGGAAACGGTTTAACTTGATAAATGCAATTTCAAATTTCATTCCATGTGACATCGCTAGATTCGACCACAACGTCTATGCCGGGTTTGGGTTATTACATTTAGTGGTATCAGAGCTAGCTTACAAAACTTGGCTATGGATTTTGGGTTTTAGAACTTGGTTTTTAAAAACTGATTTTTAAATGATTTGAAATGATTTGACTGAGAATGTGGTATACCGAGTCTCCGACGCCGATCCTATAAGTATTTTGATAAACTATTATGATAGATAGTCTATTTTAAAACACTTTAGTTAGTGTATACTGAAACTATTGTGAAACTAAAACTGATAGAGACTTTACTTGTGGAAAACAAACTCCAAATTTATGATACTACTTTACATAAAACATCTGTTAATAAATACTGAAACTATAACTAATTTATAAAATTTGAAATATAGATAAATTCGAATAGACATGAGCGCACAAGGTATCTGTGGACATGGTACTAGAGGCCATGGTAGAGGCCGTGGAGGGGCTCGAGCTGAGTCCTCATCTCTGGGCAGCATGCCAAATTTAGACACGAATGAGACACCCGTGTCACTTGCTACTGAGACTGGGTCTCAGAGTCACTTGACTGAGGACGACACACTATCCCAAGCCATGCTGAGGATACTAGAGAGGGTCATTGGGCCCAACACTTGATCTGGGGACCGAGGGTCAGTTACTGAACGACTCCGATCCAATACAGCTGAGTTATTTAGGGGTGTCACAGGAGTCGCCCCTAATGTGGCTGAATATTGGTTGGGGGCTACAGAGAGGATTATGGACGATTTAGACTGTACCCCTGAGCAAAGATTGAAGGGTGCAGTCTCGTTGCTTCGCGATGAGGCCTATCAGTTGTGGCTGGTCATTAAGGAGGGCACTTAGCCCGATCGTTTATCTTGGGAATTCTTTAAGACTGCCTTCCAAGGGAAGTATGTGGGAGTAAGTTACATCCATGCTCGTATGTGGGGGTAAGTTACATCCATGCTCGTAGACATGAGTTTTTGAATCTCATTGAAGGCGACTAATCAGTGGCCGAGTGTGAGGCCAGATTTTTTAGTCTGAGCCGCTATGCGCGAGGTATGTTGGCGACTGAATATGAGAGATGTATCTGATTTAAGGATGACATCAGGGATAATCTGAGGGTACTGATAGCTCTGCAGAGGGAGTGAGAGTTCTCCGTTCTGGTGGAGAAGGTGAAGATCGCCGAAAATCGCCGAAGAGGTTAAGCGCGCTAGGCGCCAAAACAGAGATCATGAAAGGGGTAAGAACAAGAAGGATTGGAAGCCCTCGAGTTCAGTACAGAGGTCTAAGAAAAAGGCCAGAACTGATGGGCAGATTAAAGCTAGGCCCCTTATTGCTTATATTAGACTGCAGCTATGTGGAGATTATGGTAGACACAATCAGGGCGACTGCTGGAGAAGGACTGGGGTGTGTTTAAGGTGTAGGTCGTTAGAGCACCGCATTCGGGAGTTTTCGCTGAGGGCCAATCAGATGCAAGCTCCGAGTTCTGGTACTACGCAACTACAAAGGGTAGTTCAACAGCCACTGAGGGGTAGTGGTCAGGATAGGGGTGGTAACGATATGGGTCGTGGACAGAGAGCACCAGGCAGAGGTGCTGGATAGATTGAGGTGAGGTAGCTTGCTCTTGTTTATGCTGCTCGTCACTGAGAGGACAGAGATGCTCCAGACGTTATTACCAGTATGTTCTCAATTTGTGATGCATCTTATCTTACTTTGATAAACATAGGCTCCACACATTCCTATGTAGCTAGCACTGTGTTTGGAAACTTGGGGATTTTGGTTGAGAGTACTTCTAGTGAGATGACTTTACTGAGTCCACTGGGGTAATCGGTTCGGGTTAGTAAACTGTATAGAGATGTTCTGCTAGAGGTTCAAGGGTCGGTATTTCTGGCTAATCTAATGGAGCTTCCGTTTGGAGAGTTTGACCTAATTCTGGGTATGGACTGGTTGGTCAAGTACCGTGTCAGTCTGGACTATGCGACTAAGAGGGTCTTCTTGAGAACTGAGGAGGATAATGAGATAGTTATGATTGGAGAACATCGAAACTATTTGGCCAATGTGATCTCAGCACTGGTGGCTGAGAAACTAGTTCGTAAGGGATGTGAGGCATTCTTGACCTATATTAGTGTTTCTATTTCTAGAGACTCTATTGTAAAAGACATCCGAACTGTAAGGGACTTTTCGGATGTTTTTCCTAAGGAGCTACTGGGTTTACCTCCGAATCAGGAAGTAGAGTTTGGGATTGAGCTTCTTCCTAGTATAGCTACAGTGTCTATCAGCCCCTATCGAATGGCACCGAAGGAGTTTATGGAGCTTAAATCTCAACTGCATGGGTTGTTGGATCGTGGTTTTATTCGTCCTAGTGTGTCTCCATGGGGAGCACCAGTTCTATTCATTAAGAAGAAGGATGGGACCATAAGGATGTGCATTGATTACAGACAGTTGAACAAGCTAACCATTAAGAACAAGTATCCACTTCTGAAGATCGATGACTTATTTTATTAGTTTCGAGGGGTCAAGGTATCATCAGTTGAGGGTTAAAGATGTGGATATTCATAAAACTACTTTTAGGACTCGTTATGGGCATTACAAGTTCCTAGTGATGCCTTTCGGGTTGACGAATGCACTAGCCATATTTATAGATCTGATGAACCGAATGTTTCAGCCCTATCTAGATCAGTTCACCGTAGTATTCATCGACAACATTTTGGTATACTCTAAGACTGAGGATGAACATGATGGTCATCTTAGAGTTGTGCTTCAAATTCTAAGTGAGAAGCAAATCTATGCTAAATTTAGTAAGTGTGAGTTCTGGCTTTGTGAAGTCACTTTTCTGGGGCACGTAGTGTCTTCTAAGGGGATTCGTATTGATCCTCAAAAGATTGAGGCTGTATTAGATTGGAAATAGCCTAAGAATGCGCATGAGATTCGCAACTTTTTGGGCTTGGCAGGTTATTATCAGTGGTTTGTGGAAGGTTTTTCACTGATTGCAGCGCCCTTAACTGTTTGTCTAGACTGATGCACAGTAAGAGAGCTTTGAGAAGCTCAAGTCTGTTCTGACTTAGGCTCTTGTTCTGATATAGCCTGAGTCTGGAAAGGAGTTTGTAGTATACAGTGATGTGTCGCATGTGGGTCTGGGTTGTGTTCTGATGCAGGATGGTAAGGTTGTTGCTTATGCGTCCCATCAGCTTAAGACACATGAGGCAAACTATTCGACACATGATTTGGAATTGGCCATTGTAATCTTTGCCTTGAAAATTTGGAGAAGCTATTTGTACGGTGAGAAGTGCATTATCTACACTGATCACAAAAGCCTTAAGTACCTACTTACTCAGAAGGAGTTGAATCTTAGGTAGCGTAGATAGGCTGAGCTGCTTAAGGACGATGACTTTACTATTGAGTACCATCCTGGCAAGGCCAATGTTGAGTCATAGGGCGATGACTAATCTGAGGGCGACGTTCACTCGCCTTAGTTTATTTGATGATAGGATTCTATTAGCCGAGTTGCACGTTAAGCCGACTTGGATTAAACAGATTCAAGATAAACAGTTGGGGGATGAGTCTCTAAGTTTACGGTTCCGTCAGGTTGAGAGTGGCAGCATTACGAACTTTGGGTTGAATAATGATGGGGCACTTTGTTTCTGTGGTCAGATTTGTGTATCGAATGATACTGATCTAAGGCAGTCTAATCTGAAAGAGGCGCATAGTAGCCCTTATGCTATGCATCCCAGAGGGAATAAGATGTACTGAGACCGTCGAGAACTGTACTGGTGGCCGATATTGAAACGGGAAGTTACTGATTTTGTGGCACGATGTCTGACATGCCACCAGGTTAAGGCTGAGCATCAGTTACCTTCGGGTTTGCCGCAGCCGATTAAGATTCCACTATAGAAGTGAGAGTGAGTAACGATGGACATCGTAAGTAGGTTGCTTCTACACCCACTAAGAAGGATTCTGTCTGGGTCATCGTAGATTGATTGATCAAGTCTACGCACTTTATTCCTGTTAGGACCGACTATTCTTTTCAGAAGTTGGCGAAGCTCTACGTTTCTATGATAGTAAGACTGCATGGGGTACCGGTCTCAATCATTTCTGATAGGGATCCTTGTTTCATGTTTCGATTTTGGAAAAAGTTACATGAGCTCTGGGTTCGAGATTGGACTTCAGTATTGTGCTCCATCCTCAGACCGATGGCCAATCTAAGAGGGTGATTCAGATACTAGAGGATATGTTGAGGAGTTGTGTTATTGATTTTCGAGGCAGTTGGGAGGATTATCTATCGCTGGCCGATTTCACGTACAATAACAGTTTCCAATCGAGTATTCAGATGGCACTTTACGAGGACTGGTATGGTCGTAAGTGTCGTACTCCTTTGTGTTAGACTAAGCTGGGCGAATGTCAAGTGTTGGGTCCTGAGTTGGTTCTCGAGACTAAGGATAAGGTTCAACTGATTAAGGATCGTATGAAGGCAGCTTCTGACAGACAGAAGTCTTATGCTGGTCTAAAGAGACGTGAGATTGAGTATTCTAGGGGGGACTTCGTGTTTCTTAAGGTCTATCCATGGAAGAAGGTTCTGAGGTTTGGTCGTAAGGGCAAGTTGAGCCCTAGGTTTATTGGGCCTTACCGAATTCTGAAGCGAGTGGGATCGATTGCGTATCAGTTGGAGTTATCTCTAGAGCTAGACCGTATTCATGACGTATTCCACGTATCGATGTTAAGGCGTTACTAATCTGATCCTACTTTTATTGTCCCTGTTGAGGAGATTAAGGTTAGGCCAGATTTGACCTTCGAGGAGGAGCCAATTCAGATTCTAGATCACGATGTAAAGGTTCTTTGGAGGAAGTCTATTCCATTAGTGAAGGTGTTGTGGCTGAATCATAGCACCGACAAGGCAACGTGGGAGCCTGAGGATACGATGCTTCAATAGTATCCTCATCTGTTCTAATTAGGTAAATTTCGAGGCCGAAATTTCTTTTAGGGGGTAGAGTTGTAACGCCCCAAAATTTATATTTTTGTTTTTGTTAAAATGTGACACAACTATGTATCTGCTTCAGTAGTTAAGTGCTATGGGTGTGTGTGTGAGGTCTCAAGTTCAAGCCTTTCATTTGGAAAATTTTGGTATTTTTCTGACTTAAGCCTTATACTTGATCGGTGGGCTTATATTAAATTATTTAGAAAACCATATCAGAATGGGTCTACTAGTCTGGTGGTTAAGATGTGTGTTGGTGTGTTGGGGGTCTGGAGTTCGAATCCCTGCGCAGGCGTGGGAGTTTATTTTTGCTGAGTTGACCAGGAGAGTTTCGATCAAACAAAAAGTCCGAGGATGTAGTTTGTTAGTGGGTTAGTGGGAGAAAAAGGGGGGATTTGGGACAGTTTGATTTTTATTCTGTTCTTTTCAAATTTTCAGGTTTCCAGAAAAACAAAATGAAAATTGACGTTCTGCTTCATTTTCTTTCCCCTTTCCCCTGCTGAAATTTTATCTCTTCCTTTTCCACTCCTTTTCAAATTCTTTTCTAAATCCAACTCGTATTTTTACGCAACGTTGACTTCGGTAAGTTGGTTGTTTTGTTAGATTCGTAACATTTTTTTTAGCTAAGTGTTTAATGAGAGTGTTGTTTTGCTACTCTCGATCCAGGTAAAGGTCAAGGATTGGCTGGGATTCTATCGATGATCTAAGTCTTTGGGGCTGCGTTTTGTTAGTGGTAAGTAATCGTGAGCATTGATTAGTGTGGGGAGGTTCCATTGTGGAATTGCCTCGGATTTGATTTGTTAGTGTTACTAAATTGTGGCTTTGGAAATGTCGATTTAGGTTCTGAAAGGTTCATGTGTGTTTTTACAGCGAAATGATACCAGGTGTGTACCTTAAAAAGCAAAAAATAGGGTTTCAACGAAAGCTAAAAACCCCACTGTCGACGTCACACGGGTGTGTGGTAGCCCGTGTGGTAGGCTATGTGCCATAACATGAGCGTGTGATCGATGAGCCCTAGCCGTGTGCGTAAGACACGGCCATGTGATGGCTAGGTAGGCCGTGTGTGACACACGAGCTAGACTGATTTAGGCCGTGTGGGCCACACGGACGTGTAGGAATTTGAGCCAGGCCATGTGATCCACACGGGCCAAGGCCAAGCTGGGCGTGTGGGCCCACACGGGCAGACCATATGGGCGTCTGAGCCCATTTAATTGAAATGTGTTCTAAGGTTGCATGGGTTGCCCAAGTCGACTGTGAACCTACTGTAAGGTCGATAAGCACTACTTAGACCCTTAAATGCGTGAACTGTATGTATAATGTATTAACTGAGCATGATGATTATATGAATGAATACTGATCTGTATGTATAACTGGTATTCATGTATTAGCATGTCATATACTGTATGTTGTATTGCATTAGGTTGGGGATATTGATATTTGGAGGAAGTGTACTGAAAGGCTCTTAAGCCTATTATCTGGCAGCTCAGCTGCAATTTATTGATTGTGTGCTGCATTCGGTACTACTTGGAGTATAGGGATGGGTGGGTGTTTTAAACCCCACATGGAGTGTAAGAATGGACAGAGATGGTGTGTAGAGGCTGGTTGGGTAGGACTCTGATCACTTATTAATGTATATATAATATTGTTACTGTGACGGGCTTAGGCCCTAATGCATATCTGATACTGAAACTGAAATGGGCTAAGGCCGAACTACTACTGAAACTGAAATGGGCTTAGGCCAGACTACATTTGAGTATTTGTTGTGATTGACTATGTGCATGTGATCTGTGGGGATTTCACATTGAGTTTACATAAACTCGCCCGTTTTTGTTTTATCTATACATGTAATCCTAGACTTAGACGGATCGATGTGGCGGAGGACACTACGGTGATCACACGTTCATTGAACTGATCTAATTTCATTTAAGGTTTTTAATTCCTATTATTTTGGGAGTATTTTTTATGTGATTTAGACTTTTGGACTTTTTACCTTTATTTTGGATTTTAACTGTGTTCATGGATTTTAAATTGCAAAACTGAATGGGAACCTAGTTTAATTCTTAAACGCGAATAGTTTTCTTCAAAAATCTCAATTTTAAAAACTTCCGCTACACAAAGTGTTTTTAACATGAAACTAATTTAATGAGAAAATGATTTTGAAATTTTCCAAGAGATAAATAGAAGTTAATAAATGGAAACGATTTAAATTGATAAATGCGATTTCAAATTTCATTCCACGTGGCATCGCCAGATTCGGCCATAATGTCTAGGCCGGGTTTGGGGTGTTACATTTTCAAATTAATTTGGTAGCTGAGCTGCAAAATTATTAAACCAATTAGTAGTAAAGCTTTTAAGCATTGAGGATATCGTAGATACCTGAGATAGGAGTGAAATGAGAACATCCACTTTATGTATGATAAACAGTAATTTATACATATTTTTATCCCATGCTTAACATATTTATGAATGAATTCTCCTTAGATTTAGTGAATTTGGTGCTCCTAATCCTTTAATTTCATGTTTTATACTTAGGTGAGTAAAGGAGAGCAAAAAGAACAAGAAACGGGCCAAAAACGGAGAAAATAGGCCGACGTGGGAAAACAACACGACCTGGACTTTTGCACACGGGCAGAACACACGCCCGTGCCATTCTAATAGGCTCAACCACGGCCTAAAACAACCTCAGCATGGGCGTGTTGATCTCTCAGCCTCGATCACAGCCTGAAGTTATTGCACACGGGCGTGTCACATGGGCGTGTCACTCCTTTGATTTTAGGAAGACCCTTTTTAGCAACTGCTAGAACAATTATTGATGTTGGCACAGGTGAACTCACACTTCATGCGGGAGACGAAACAATCACCCTTCAAGCTTGCAATTCTAGCAACACATTGAAAATTGAAGGTGATTGTATAAACCATTCTACTAAAACTGACAATATGGTGCAACCTACTTTGCAGGAAATGAGTTCGAAGGACGTACATGAGCCATGTTCAAGCAACAATAGAGGACCTATTCATGAATAACGAAGGCTACAAATAGAGGAGCTAGATGAATGGCGGATACATAAACTGGGAACAAACGATAAACTAAAACTATGCCAGAACGAGCTCAATACCTCATCAAATCAACTTAAGGTTGAAGATAAAGTTTTATTAGATGTCGCAAATCCTCACATTGCCACTGCCAAACCAAATGAAGAAATTCCTCTTATGGTACTTAGCATTTTCCCATTTGGTATAGTTGAGGTAAGCCATCCCAAATTCGGCACTTTTAAGGTAAACAATACCCGCCTAAAACCTTATTTTGATGAGATTGATAGTAGGAATGAGGAGTGTAAACTCCTCGAACCACCATGACCATTCAATGGAGAGGTAAGTCGAGCTTAGACTATAAATAAGCTCTTCTAGGGAGGCAACCCGAGCACTACCAGTATTAACTTCTTTAAATTCTAGTGTTTAACACCTAATTTACTAACAAAGCTCTTGAATACAGGTTTACCACACTCACAGGACCAAGCACACGGGCATGCTTAAGACCATGTAGAAACAGGGCAAAGATTTTTCCCAAACACGGGCTGCGATAAATGGCCACGGCCGTGTGACATGGCCGTGGGCGATCCTGCCAAAACAACACGGGCATGCGACACGCCCGTGTCTTAGAACCATGGTTAAGCCTGAGAAAATAGCATGGGTGTGCGACACGCCCGTGTCTAACACTCGTGGTCGAATCTGTCAAATAAACACGGGCGTGGGCCTATATACACTGAAATGGAGAAGCGAACGAAGCCAGACACGGCCGTGTGACATGGCTGCGTGCACCAACATTCCCAAGGTACACGGCATGGGGCGAATGTCAGACGCGCAGAAATTAAGAAAAACGCAAAACGCAAGGGCTGAAATTGGGGTACACAGGCATGTCCCCTGGCCGTGTGTCCTAAAATCTATAAATACCTTGCACTATTCATTATCTTCTTCACCCAAAATCCCTAACCCTAGCCGCTGCAAGTCCACACGCCCTCCCTGCCACGCTCGTGCGCCGCTTCCAACTCTATCTTTGAGCTCAAACTCCTCCTTTTAGCGTTTGTTTTCTCTTTCTCTTTTATTTTACTTACTTCTAAAGTTATTTATCATAATACACTTCATTTATCTCACAATATTTCCATTTTGCTATCATTCAATTTTCATTGTTAGAGTAGTTATTATCTATTTCGTGTAGAATCTTTACTTTTTATTTCATGATTTGTATGCTCCATTTGACTATTTTAAATACATATTCATAGTTAGAATAATAGATAAAATTATGCTTTTTGTTTTGTCATTTTTAGTCAATATATCAGGCTACTTTCATCCATTGTTATCGCTTCTATGGGTTTCATGCTATCAAACCCACATGCATTCATTCTTTAACATTATTCTTATAAGATTTAGTTGACACATTTACTTTGGTTGTTAAAGCATAGTTTATTTTTCATCTAATACGTAAACTCCATGAAAAGTATTCACATCCCATTTCAAATTTTTTATTATAGATACGTAACGTCATCTTCACGTGGGAAGAGAACCGCCGCCCCCACTTCAAAAAAATAAAAAGGGGTATCATCTTCTTCGGGTCCGACTTCAGAAATTCGACACCCCTTCCTCCAATTTCCACCAGGCAATCAGGAGGAACTATTTCAAATCCTACGAGGCCGACCCTTGAAAGAGGGCCGATGTATTGACTGGACCGCAGTTGAAAAGGTCCAACTGGCAGATGCCCTTCGGGCTCCTCAACACTACGGCACAAGAATCCTCTCTTACTCTCATTGGCCAGATGTCTCCACAAGGCATCTTGAGCATGCTAAGTATGAGGATGATCGAAAAGCACTGAGGAACCTACCCTCCTCAATATCGTCTCACCCAATCAACCGAGGAGGAGGCTCTCGAGGACATTACTGATAATGTCCCTCCATAGTACGAGAACCCACCGTCTCAGCCACCACCCTCCCATCGTCTAGTTCATGCGGCGGCTTCATATGCTGACATCTCTGAGCGCCTTACTCGATTTGAGCAGCAGTGTTTTCAGCGATTTGATAACATTGATGCTACTCTATAGCAGATTTGTTAGCACTTCCACATCTTATCGCCACCACCACCTCGCGAACCATCCGGCGATGATGATGTTTAATTTTATTTTATTTTTATTTTTATTTTTATTTCTATTTTTATTTATCAATATTTTTTTTATTAATTTCACTTTTAACTTTTCATGTTAATTCATTTTTATTACTATTTTTATAGGTTTTATAAACAAATTTTAATCTCAGCTAATTCTTTATGAGTAATTATTCTTCCTTATATCCCCTAAAAAGTTCCTGATTTTATCACAGTTATAAAGAGCTACAAAGCTCACAATCATTTAGGAACTTCAAACTGCATTGGAAAAGGTTCTCCACGACTGCCATGTCCTACTTGATCACGAGATATAATATTCCTTTGGCGCTACACTTGTGAAACCCAACCTCTACCACTATTGGAGTATCCTCTCCACTCTACATAACTCCAAACTAGGGAGTTCATTCATTTAACACTCAGGAAGTTTCACTTCTCTCCCTATCTTATGATATTATATCTATAATTGCCACTAACTTTATCTTTGTACATTGAGGGCAATGTACATCTTAAGTGTGGGGGTGTATTCATTTCATTATCAAAAAAATCCCTGAATGTTGCCTTGTTCTCTTGTAAATCTCTCATATCATTCTTAGGATGAATTTTGATCAATTTATGATTTTTATTGATATATCTTGAATTAAAACATAGGCATTCATGCATTGATTATTTAAACCTTAAGACATTTGAGAATTAAGCATGATAAGTTTATTTTTAAGAATTTAAAATTTTAGGTTGTTTCCCCAAGTTTAGGTATTATCTTGAATTGAAATTCACAAGTTTAAACATAAAAAAAAGCCATAATTTTTGTGAGATTTTGAGCCCTTAAAAGCATCTATTATTTCTTTCATGCTCACTTTTATTATTGCTTTGAGTGTGTCAATATCGAATTGTTATTCTAGAACTTGCTTGATTATGCATGTCAAGACCACACCATTTGATTTGATATGTCAAAATGCTTGAGGCACTTAGGATTAACCCACTCATGCCATGAAAAGCCTACCTCCACGATTAATTCTTAGTAAACCCCTTTGAGCATAACAAGCCATTCCTTGTATTACCCTTAATATTAACCCTTAACTCATTATTGTTGAAATCCCCTCAATTAAATTGGTCCCTATTTTTGTCGAGATTTGATTTGAATAAATTGCTTAGCTATGTCTTGCTCTTAATAGTTAGTCTATGTTATTTAACTTGTTCCTAAAAAAAATACATGTATACATACTAGTAGTAGTGATCTTTTGTTTTTGAGCTAAAGTATTTAAATTCCACATTCTGAGAAAAAGCTCTGTTGTACGCAAGTGACGATTAAATTTTTTCTAGTTAAGTAATTTTTCAATTCAATCTCGATTCTAACCTTTTCTTTCAGCTTGTGACCACACCCCTAACCAAGCCTCGTTACAACCCTCTAAAGACCTTTTGATTGATTTATCATCTCAATTTATAGTGGTGGAGATTTGATTTTCATTCAAGCCTATGGTAATAACTTTTCATATTGACTGATGAGTGCTAAATTCATTATCCTTAAACACTTCGAGTGATTTGAGTGAATCTTTAGTGAGGATGTTAAAATCTGTGAGATTTTGAATCAAAGGTGATTATTTAAATAAGGGGAGATGCCTATATTTTTCATGATTAAATGCTTAACTTAGAATGCTTGAAACTTTAATGTTCTTTTAGTTGAATTCTCAATGTATGATTACTTATGGCTTAGTTTGAGATATTATTGATAGGAATTATAAGTTGAGAAAAAGGAATTCTTAGTTGTGAATTGAGGATTTTGCTTGAGGACAAGAAAACACTTAAGTGTAGGGGTATTTGATAAACTGTAATTTATACATATTTTTATCCCATGCTTAACATATTTATGAATAAATTCTCCTTAGGTTTGGTGAATTTGGTGCTCCTAATCCTTTAATTTCATGTTTTATACTTAGGTGAGCATAGGAGAGCAAAAAGAATAAGAAACGGGCTAAAAACGGAGAAAATGGGTCGACGTGGGAAAACAACACGACCTGGACTTCCGCACACGGGCAGAACACACGCCCGTGCCATTCTAACAGGCTCGACCACGGCCTAAAACAACCTCAGCACAGGCGTGTTGATCTCTCAGCCTCGACCATGGCCTGAAGTAATCGCACACGGGCGTGTCACACGGGTGTGTCCCTACTGAGCCCTAGTTAAGTTCTATTCGGAAAAAGGGCAAGTTTGAGGGCTTTTAGGCATTTTAAAGCCTATTTAAACACCCTAGAGGAGGACTAAAAGGGAGACGGAGAGTAGGGAGCAAGGAATTACTCCGAGAAAGCCGATTGATCTATCTCAGAAGCCAGATTCATCATCAAGACTGAAGATCTCTCCTCAATTTGCCTTTAAGGAGTTTTGGGTTTTCTTTATGTTTTGTATTCATTATTCTTCTGAGATGTTTCCCTTTTTAGTTATGAACTAAACCCCCTAAATACCTAAGGGGAATGAAACCTAAGATGAATCTTGTTATTATTTTCTGAATTGTATGATAAATATTTAACTTGTTCTTAGTTATGTGCTCTTAATTCTTGTTTTGGTATTTTAGGATATTGATTCAGGTTAATGCTCTTATTTGGAGGATGAATAGTCCCTATCTAAGAGTGACTTTGTCATAATTAAGCGGAGTTGATTGTGTGCCTAAAAATAGGGTGACAAGATTTTACCGGATTAGGGTGAAACCTAATAAGGGGATTCATAGATCGAGTTAATGCAACCCTAGGGTGTTAATTAGAAAGAAATTTCAATTATTCAATCTAGGGTTAGACGTTATTAGTCTTGAATAGGGATAATAACATAACTTAGGGATTTCTACGGAACAAGGTGGATTTTTCCTTGGGTATTGTCTTAAATCAATCGTTTTTCCAAAAGTAATTCCCCAATTCTATTTTCTGTGATTTCTTAGTTTAGTTAATTAGTTAATTAAAATAAACCCCATTATTCTTAGACTAGATAATAAAAAGATAGTCAATACAGTTCCTTTGGGTTTGACAATCCGGTTTTGCTAAAGCTATACTACTGTTCGATAGGTACACTTACCTACGTCGTGATAATAGTTAGTTTCAAGAACGATTAATTATAAATTTATAAAACTTATCACGGAAAATCATGATCAATGTACTCCTACGGCTCGTCTTCCTAACACTGCTTGATTGGTTGACCATTAATAATTGTTGTTGACAATTCTTTTAATGATTTCATAAGCCTCATTATAAGACATAGAAAGGAGAGCACTATTAGCAGAAGCGTCTACTACCATTCTCATGTGAGCATTAAGACTGTTATAAAAAGTCTCTAATTAGATGCAATGTGGGATTCCATGATGAAGGCATCTTCATAATAGTTCTTTAAATCTTTCCTACACCTCATACAAGAATTTTTCATCCATCTGTTGGAAGGTAGTGATCTCATTCCGCAACTTAGCATTCTTTCTGGGTGGGACGTACTTCATAAGGAATCGTTCTGCTAACTCTTGTCCTGTGGTAATGTAATCTAGTAGCAATGATTTCAACCAAGCTTGAGCTTTGGCCCTTAGTGAATATGGGGACTGCTTTAATCTTAGTGTATCTTCGGGTACTCCAGCTAATTTGATGAAATCACTCACCTCCATAAACAATCTGAGGTGAAGGTGAGGATCTTCAGTAGGTATTCCACTAGATTGACTTACTATCTGAAGGATCTAAAACATAAATGGCTTTAGCTCGAATTGGTGTGCCTTGATTTTAGGTCTCCTAATAGCAGGATTAAGCTCATGAAATAGTGGCATAACATACTTTTTTAAGGCTTATCCCTATCATCAGCAATAAGGATAGGATTTTGAGCATGATTTGCTCTATTTTTTTTATTCTGGTTTTCGAAGTTCATCTCTTTGGCCCTTCTTTAAGTTGTTTCTCTTCTTCTTTGTCGAAAAATTCTTTCAATTTCAAGATCTACTGGGAGTAAGTTGATAATTCTATCAATGCTCATAAACACCTAAAACAATCACAGAAAAAATAATTAAATTAAAATTAAAATTAAACCAAAATGCAAAATTAAACCAAAATGCAAAATTAACAATTTCACAAATAATGTCTTTTAAAACAGTCTCCGGCAACAGCACCAAAAACTTGGAACGAAGGAAATGTGCAAGTATACATAATCGTATCAAGTAATAAAGTGACAACTATTGTCGAGTTATCGTATCCATAGGGACTGTAAAAGAGAATATTTATGAAATGCAAATTTAAACAATTTGGTGATGGAAAATATGTTGATTTGAAGGAAATGTGCAAGTGTACAGAATCGTATCAAGTAATGACAAGTAATGTCAAGTTATCGTATCCATAAGTACTGTGAAAGAGAATATTTATGAAATGCAAATTTAAAAAATTTGATGATGGAAAATATGTTGATTTGAAGTGGTGATATAAAAACTAAAAAAAAAAAAAAAAACTAACTGCTAACTAAGAAAATAAAAAGTAAAATTCCAATGCATGATTTCTAAAAATTAGTTTAATCAATATGACATAAACGTGTTAGATCGATTTTATTCTTTAACTTAGAATTATTAAAATCGTGTTCATGTTGTTTTGAATAATTTCACGGAAACTCGGTAACTTGCTAACTAATGCATATACTTACCTACTAAAACCCAATAACATATTGACCATATCTCTATGTCAATTCAAACGATTAATAAAATTTTAATAATCAAGTAAAAGATTAAATGAGGTAACAATATATCTCTAAATTGAAACAATTTACTCACAATAATCTTACAATGTTATGCAAGGCTAATGTATTGTTTAATACCACCACTAATTTAACCCGCAGCTACCTTAGAAGATTAAACATGCACCAATTAAATATTGTGTCCATTAATTACTATTTCAATCCGTTTAAATAATTAATTTAATTGTTACCTTACAATTAAAATGTAAGCATAACATAAGCATGGTTTTATTTAATTGAAAATTTACTGAGACCTAATAACAACACAAACACATTTTTAATAATCTAAGCAAACAGAATGCAATTAATCTAACATGAAAGGAATTTAAGTCATTTTAATTACTTGAAGAACAACAACACAAATATCATGTTCATTATCAAAACAAAACTAAAACAAAGATTAAGAGAAGTGAACTAGAAAAACAAATCTCGGTGGTTTTCCAAAGCCAGACTAGTGTGCTCCTCTTTTCTCTGATTGTTCTATTTATCCAAGGCCTTTATGAACACTTGATTGATGCTACTCCAAAAGGCACACAAGCTCTTTTTCAAGAGGGGAAATCGACAAAGGAAGGAATGAGTTTGGAAAGCAACTAAAAGGGAAAAAGAAAGAAAATGTGTGAGAGATAGATGTGTGATGTGAGGGATGAAAAATAGGGAAAGTGAAGGAGGCTTTTTATCGGTGGAGAAGGCTACTAAAAATAGCTAAAAATAGCAGCTATTCCTTCTTCTCTTGGCTGGCCATGCATGGTAGGAGGGATGGTTTGACTTGAATTTGCTATTTTTAGCTTCTAGCTAAAAATAACAAGTTTGAAAAGGGGAGGGGTTTGAACGACATAAGGATAAGTTCAAGGGATGATTTGCAATTATAAAAATCAGATAAAATAAGCTAATTGGGTTAGCTACATGGGACTATTTGGGCTGCCAATTTTCTTTGTAGATGAGTCCTATTCATTTAGCACACAGGCTTGTAATTAACTTTAACCTAATTTGTGTTAGATCAAAATTAATTGTAAAAATGTGTTCAATAATTATTGTTAGACAGTCCATGGCTTGGAAAATAATTAGCCATACTCTTGGGTCACTTGATACAAAAATTGCCTCAATGGTCCGATCTTCCCAAGGTGATGACTGAGCCGATTTTTCACCATTTGTGCAAAGCTGTCGAAAATAAATCAAATTTGTATAAATTTATTATAAAAATAACTAAAATTTAATATGTTCATGATTTGAGTAAAAATAATTATTTTAAATTTAAAATATGAATTTTGACAATAATTACTAAGGAACTACATGAATTAGAGCTAAAAGGGGGCTAAAAAATTCTTTATATTTTTGTGTTTCCAAACACCGAAAATTGGTATCAAGAGCCTAAGTATTTAAGGGCTTTTTTTTGTTAAAAAAAAGAGTTAATTGTATCTTGTTTGTATTGCAATGTCATTGGAAGCTTCACACCACCTCCACCTCCTATCTTTGCTGGAGAAAACTACCATATTTGGGTTGTAAAGATGAAGACGTATCTTCAGGCATATGACTTGTGGGAAGTTTTTGATTCAAGTAGAGAGCCACCATCGTTGCGAGTTATTCTAACTATTTCTCAAATTAGACAACATAATGATGAGGCTGCTAAGAAATACAAGGCCTTGACTTGCCTTCAAAATGGTGTGTCTGATGTTATTTTCACAAGAATCATGGCTTGTAAAACTCTAAAACAAGCCTTGGACAAGTTGAAGGAGGAGTTCCAGGGGACTGATAAGATAAGGCAGCAACAGCTTTTGAACTTGAGGAGACTTTGAAAACCTAAAGATGAAAGAAACTGAAACAACCAAGCAGTATGCAGACATGATAATGTCCATTGTCAACAACATAAGGTTGCTCGGTGATCAATTTAGTGATAGGAGAATTGTTGAAAAGGTTATCACAACACTCTTAGAGAAGTATGAGTCCAAGATCTTATCCTTGAAGGACTTAAGAGACTTGACAATGATCTCTCTATCAGAGCTCATAAATGTTTTGTATGAACAGGAACAAAGAAGAGAAAGTAGAGAAGAGGGGCACACTGAAGGTGTTTTCCAAGCAAGAAACAAGGAGAGTCTAAGTTCTTCAAGTAACAAAGGCAAGAAAAAATGGAATCAAAGGAAAGGAAGGCCAAACAAGAGATGATGGGAAGAAAAAGTATCCACCATGCTCTAATTACAAAAAGATGGATCATTAAGAGAAATTTTGCTAGACCAGACCTAATGTGCAGTGTAGAAACTGCAAGGAATTTGGCCATGATGTAAGAATTTGAAAAAACAAAGTGCAGCAACAACAACAGTAGTGTAATCAGGCTCAAGCTACTGATGAAAATAATGCTCATGAGGAGCTCGCATTTACTGCCTCATGCTTTGCAGTCAACAACCAAGTCAAGAAAAACTAGTTGATTGACAATGGCTGCACAAATCATATGATTTCAGATGAAAGCATGCTTAAGGAGATTGAAAGATCCTTCAGTTCAAGAATTAGAGTTGGAAATGATCAGATCATTGAAGCAAAGAGAAAGGGAGACATTAAAGCTAGCACTCCTGTAGGTACAAAATTAATTCCTGATGTTCTATTTGTACCTGATATAGATCAGAACTTGCTTAGTGTTGGTCAACTAGTTGAGAAAAATTATTATGTTATTTTTTAAAAGAATAAATGTGTTGTATGTAACACCCTATACCCACCCTGGTCACCAAGCTCGAATATGGGATGCCACACCACCATCTCATGTCATATCTAACGAGTGAAAGTCATTCTAAAAGAAAAGTCTTTCATATTATCATTCATATAGGTTTTAAGTCAATAATATTTGTTAGTTATCAATACTACATGTTAACCATTCATCAAATAGTTGTATAATATTACTTAAACATGCATAAGGTCCATTTAACAAAATTTCCAAAACTTGTCCGTAGGTATTGATACTGACACTTGGGTATCGATATTTTTCCTAGGTGGTATCGAAACCACTTGGAAAAATTATACCAAACTTCCATTATGTTTCTCGATCAAAATCTCAAAGTCTTGAAAATTATCGGTACTTGTCATGAAATATCGATATTTTGACCCCGAGTAACGATACTCGAGCAAAGGTATTGATACCAAATCTCTAATATGACTTCCTGCACATTTCAAAACACAGAGGTATAGATCTTACAACACGAATATCGATATCCTTGCTCCAGACCTAAAAAATACAGCATACATAAGCAAATAATCCATTCCCATTTAGTTTCTAAACATCATGCATCATATACTTAGACAAATAATTGTCCAACTGCTAAAATTCGATAGTTTAAAATGTCAAAAATGTGTCCGAGCTAGAAACACCATGCCATCATAAATGTTTATAACCTAACCATAACTGTAACTCTTAAACCTTATAAACAAAAGTTATAACCAGTAAAATGTCTAGAAAATAACATGTTCATAAGAAAGTTTATCACATTGCCTTCTTCTTAAAATGTAAATAACTAAAGAACACCTACGGGATAACACGAAATTGGCTTGGATCAACTCTCGAAAACCACATTGCTCACATCGACACACAACTAATCTGCAATGGGTAAAGAAGGGAATGGGTGAAATTAAAAAGCTCAGTGAATAATTAGAATAGCCACCACGCAAATATGTCATCATGCATTCTCAAGGAAACCATTTATATGTACAATTACAATAGTTCAGTGTCTAGTATCTTAAAGTACTTGTCTATGTATTATCTACCGATTCATCTACACAACATTTACATACTCATGTAGACATATATCATGTAACACATATATTTAGTCAAACATATATCACATTTCACACAAGTCACATATAATGATAAATTAACAATATAACACATACTCCATTAAGCATACAACATGTTCCTCATAGTTACATATAATATGATAGATTGGTACTTGAGTTATGAAACATACAGTGAGCTCTATCATCACACATTAGATACACAAATCTCCAACATAGCAAACATAGACTCATGAAGTCAAACATGTCCCAAAAGTGTAGCATAAAGCTAACACTCTCCTTATTCCCCCTCACATGTCCTGTTGAATGGATCTTAGCTCACATTCCCTTATCCATCCAACATATCCCAGGGCCTCAACACCCAAAATCATTGTACATATAGGTGAGTACTCACAATCCTATGGCATGCCAACTATATCCAATTATTTCAAAATCACAAGGGCAAAATATATGAAATCAAACACTTAACACTTATCGATTATCCGTGCACTATCTCTGCATGTTAGCATCTTTTGCAAAACACTATCACTGTCATATAACATATATTTCATGTATACATTTGCTCCTTTCACAACAGTTACCATATCCACGTATCACACATTTGACCTTCTCATCACCATACACAATTTCATAATCATATAAGTACAAAGCCACAAAGGAAATATAGGTACCAGAAAATTTACATTTAGAGTAAGGGTCTAGGCTACTACTAAATTCCCAAATGACACATGACTCGTGTCTACGAGCAGTGATTCCAAAACTCTCACCACTATTCTTTCTCCGAAAAGTTGAAAGCTCAAACTAGTTCTTTCTTTAACTTGTAGAAGGCTCTAATGAATCCAAGGCTTTACATACATTAAACATACAAAATTCACAATCAAATAGTAGCCAAGAGCTCACTTACACCAACTAAAACATCAACCTATCCTAAGTTCTCATGTAACCAAAATTTAACATAACAAACTTAGAATGCTCATAACTCGGTTTACGCTTAACCTTTTCGCCTAAAACAAATTCCATTCACCTAATTAGTCATCTATGCTTAATCCTCAACCCTTAAACCACTGAAAACTACCCAATTCGTAGTATCAAAAATTTTCAACATTTTTTGACAATTTTCACAAAATTCATTAAAACGTAAGAAATCATTAACGAAACTTTGGGGCAAGTTAGAAACATTCTAATATGAATAAATGAGTTGAAAAACACTTTGAAAGCACGCTTTTACTCAAAATTTTTGGATTATATTAAAAACTTACGATTCATTGGTTAATATTTCAATTTTAAGGACTAAATCTTATGGTCGTGTTGTGCACACGGTCTGTCACACGACTATGTGACGTTAGGCAATTTCAAAACAACCCTTTTCTTCGAGTTTTTCCAGAGTTTCAAAAGAGATTTTGGGTGATTTTTACCCATCTGATGATGATTCAGATTGACCACACAACTGAGCACCTAAGGATCCTATATAAAACTTTAAATCATATCACCTAACAATCTAATTCCAATACTAAAACTTGAATTCCAGACTTAAAACTTAACACATAAAACCCCAAAACTATTATTTGAACCTTTATCTCTTAAAAATAGCAACTCATAGTAACTAATCCGCCAATCGATTAGCCGTTCCGCAATCAGCACCTAAACAATTCCAATAAACCATGATTAAAATCCAATCTCCAACCCAAACTCCCATTAACTACCCACCTTCTTACAAATAACTTAGAACATCAAAAACCTTAAAGAAAAATTAAAATAAATTACCCAAAAAAGATGACGAAAAGACGAAGATTCGACAACTTAACAAGTGAAATAAACACAGAAGAATTATGAACAAAATATAGATGAAAACATCAAAGAATTAAGTAGTAAAATCTCGACGCTCGCTGACCATCATAACCTTATCACTATCCCCAACCTTAAAGTCACCCTATTATATTCACAATCTAATTCAACTTGATGCTCCACCAACCAATCCATTCCCAAAATCAAATTGAACTATTGGAAGGGTAACTCCATTAAATTAGCCTGGAAAACAAACCCCTGTACCTCAAGCAGACACCTCCTAAACACATTACCAACTCGAACAAATTGTCCCAAAAGACTAATTACAGAAAGCTCACTACTAGTATGATTGGCCAAAATCCCTAGATTACCTGATATACTACTAGATATGTAAGAATGTGTAGAACCACAATCAATTAGTACAAAATAAGGAACTGAATGCATAACAAACGTAAAAGCAATCATATCCGCTATATCTCGATCCTCTTGGCACCTCGCGGCATAAACTAAGGCTGGTTGTCTAACCTCAGTTTGAACCCCACCTCTGCCTGGTGCTCTCCAACTACGTCTACCACTATTACCTCCCCTCATTTGAACATGGCCCCTAGTAGACGGCTGAACCACCCTCTGAGGTTGAACCTGACCCTAAACTAGAGCTTGAACCAAATCAACCATTTGAGGACACTCGCTAATCTTATGCTCAGTGGACTCACATTTATAACAAGCTCTAATCCTCCTCCAACACTCACCTGGGTGGCATTTATTTCAGAACCCATAGATCGGAACTACTCAACTCTAACAATGTGCTCAACTCTAGCAACTGGCTTCGCCTGCTTAGGTCTCTCAACCTGGGCCGTTTCATAGACCGCTGAGAAAAATTGGAAGGACCTAAATCCCTCTTGTTCTTGTTCTAATTTTCTCCTCCCTTTTCTTGTGTTCAGCGCGTTTAATATCCTCAGTAATCTTAGCCTTCTCCACTAAAGTTTTGAACACTATCTCTCACAGGGAGCTTTTAGAACCTTAATTCTCAATCTTAAGAATTTGACCTCATACTTAGCCATTGATCTATCACCCTGAGTCAACCTCAGAAACTCGCGTATATGGGCCTCAACATAGCTCGCCCCCACATAATTATTCTAGAACCACTCAAGTTGAGTACCCTCCTCAACTATCAACCACCACTGATAAGCCTCATTACAAAGCAAAGGTATTGCACCCTTTAATTTCTACTTGAGGGTGCATTCTAGGTTATTCATAATTCTTTTTGTAGCCACCAACCAATACTCGGCCACAGTCGGGACAACCCCACTAACACCTCTGAATAGCTCAACTCCATTGGACCAGAGTTCTTCAGTTACTGACCCTCGGCTCCCAGATCTAGTATGGGTCCCAACGAACCTCTCCAAAACCCTCAACATATCTTGGAACCGTAGCAAGAGCGCGAAAAATTAAGCGCTTCTTATCACAACCCTTTTTCGTAGCAGAAGTATTTATCGGTTCCCTGGGAAAATATATTGGTCTAGCTGAAACAATTAGAAGATTTAAATTGATCCTTTCCGGACAGTGCATCATCCCCAACAGTTTGAGCCCAGACCCAATGTCAACGGCCAGAGTTCCAATAGTTTCACTTGTACCTAATTAGGGCATACTGCCCATAGAATATGACTCAACTCGAGCCTCTCAACAGCGACCATCACTCACACGAGTACCATATCCACGAGTACTCATTATCTTATCTATAATTTTCAAAATTTTATGGACCAGTTTAAGTTTTAAAACCTTAATTTTAATTTTTTTTATTAGAGTACCTATCAGTATTTAGAGAGTGGGTTATTGCACTACAGTCTCTAAAGCCAAATAAATATACTAAAGTGTCACATACAAAAGTATATCTAAACCAAAACTAAAGTTCAAGTTTCTTACTTGGATCGGTGCCGGAGTCTCGATTTCATTTTTAAAAAAATCAAGGTCATTTCAATAAAATTTTTGAAAAAAAAATATTTTATTATTATTTAAAGATAATTTGGACCTAAAATACATAGGCCGAGTTTTGCAACTTGACTCTGATACTACCAAATGTAACACCCCATACACAGCCTAGATATTAAGGTCAGATTGAAAGGGTTACATCGTACGTGAAAACAATGATGCTTAATTTTGATGAAAAGCTCATTTTTTTAACTTAAAGGAAAACATAAGCTATTAAAACATTGAAAATGTGACTATTCCGAAGCATACATGAGTACTTTTGACGAAAACTACATTTTTATTGGCTTTATTAAACAGATCAAATTCACTTAAATCATTTGTATGATAAAACATTGTATCGAATTCCAAATAAAAACGTTGGCACCAAAAAAATCATTTTTAATTTGTGTTTTATAAACCATAGTATATTCTTCGTTACACCATATTGTATAATATTTCGGTTACGAGTAACATGTTTGTAGAAAGAAAAACCAAAACCAATAATAATGTCCCAAACAAAAATTAGAAGTCTAAAAAGTCCATAAAATTAGTCCAAAACATACTAAACCAATAATATGTAAACCGAGCTGCAGAGTCACCGTCCAATCCTAAGCCTGAGGATCACCTAAAATGAGACAAAACAGACGAGTGAGCTAGAAGCCTAGTGTATGACTTGGGCCACAGCAGAGTTTACTAAAGGAGTTTGCAAACAAGAATAATCAATTTGGAATTTTCATAACCTATAACATATCAAGATCATATTGTTTAACATATCATATAGCTTATCAGAGTATATCACATAATATATCAGACATATCCTACCCCCATCTGCTATACACCATCTCCGTCCAATAAATCATACCAATTAGGACTACAAGAGTCATCCAACCAATCGCATTGATACGTGGCAGTATGCCATTCATAAATATATAGCTGAGCTATCCGACAGAAATTGCGATTTAACCGCCATAAGTGCAGTAAAACTGCCATATTACTCTTCCTCCATCACATCATAACCCACTCCAATGCATAGGCATAATCATAATCATAGTACCATATATACATATATCATGAGTCATATATAATGCATACATAAACATATAAATATATATTTTTACTAGAATATAGCATAGCATATGGTTTAAATAAAACAAAACTTACTTAACATACTTCTAAGCTTACCCATGTGTATATATACTGAAACTAACATTTTTTTGAGCCTACATAATTCCCACAAACCCAATTCCTGAATCCCTTAACCAACCCCTAATCGGGCCTTAGAATTGACCAAAAAGGCCCACACAGTCTAATAAGTCAGCCTGTGTGGTCCACATAGTCGTGTGCTCCACACAAGCTGGCATACGCTCAACCATATGGCCGTGTGGTGCACATGGTTTGTCACACGGCCAGCCACATGACCATGTGATGTTGGACAGTTTCAAAACAACCCCTTTTTTTGAGTTTTTCCAGAGTTTCAAATGAGATTTTGGGTGATTTTCACACATTTGATGATGATTCAGAATGACCATACAATCGAGCACCTTCAAATCCTACATATGGCGTTAAATCATATCACCTAACAGCCCAATTCAATACCAAAACCTGAATTCTAAACTTAAAACTTAACACATAAAACCCTAAAACTATTATTTAAACCTTTACCTTTTAAAAACAATAGCCTACAATAACTAATCCGCTGATCAATTAGCTGTTCCACAATCAACACCTAAACAATTCCAACAAACTACAATTAAAATCCAATCTCCAACCCAAACTCCCATTAACCACCCACCTTCTAAAAAATAGCTTACTTATAACAAAATTAACATCACTTACTCGAAAAAGATGACGAAAAGATGAAGATTCAACAACTTAACAATCCAAAGAAACACAGAAGAATAAGGAGTAAAACAGAGATGAAAATGAAATAGAAAAAAGTAGTAAAATTGATAGAACTGCAAAGCAAACGATAGAAAAGAATAGTGGCCAAAAACAACAAGAAGAAAACGTAGAAATGAGTGGAAAAGAGAAAAAAAGAAAAAAAGAAAAAGAAAGAAAAAAGATAAAAAGAAAGAGGGGATGTGTATGGATAGTTAGTGTTGAGAGCAATATTAGGGTGTTGATAATTTCAAATAAAATAAAATATTTCAGTTTGAACCAAATCCTACCCATAGATTTCATAAAATTTAAATTGAACTAAACTAGCAACAAATAAAATGGGGCAAAAATATTCCATACTTGCACAACACAGGACTCGAACACAAAACTTAAAGGTAAGCTGAAGCCTTACCATTGAACCAGTAGACTCACTCTTGTCACAACCCAATTAAAATATAAGAGAAGCCCAAAAGCTCAAGCTTGACATAATGCTAAAATTAATATGAAAAATTCAAAATTAGAGAATCGAACCCAAGACTTTAGTAGACATCCAAGGCACTTAACCACCATATCAAATCAAATTATTTGACAAACTTGCACAATTAAAATCTATGAATTTTGGGGTGTTACAACTAATGAAGACTGCTTTACTTAACAATAGCATGTACTTTATTTTGTTTACTGATGACTACGCTAGATACTATCATGTGTATTTTTTGAAGGCCAGGTCTGAAGTTGTTGAAATCTTTTGGAAGTTCAAGGCTACTATTGAAAACCAAGCTTGTTACAAGTAAGAATACTCAGGTCAGACAATGGGACTGACTATACTTATAAATAGTTTTAAAACTTCTCTGAATATAATGGAATCAAGCATCAATAGACAAATACATACACTCCTCAACAAAATGGTGTATGTTAAAGAAAGAAAAGAACAATAATGGGCATGTTAAGATGTTTGTTGTTTGAGAAGAAGCTGCCAAACAAGTTGTAGGTTGAAGCTGCAAGCACCTTCATTTATCTGCTCAACAGATTGCAAATAAAAGATGTGAAGGATATGACACATTTCAAAGGATGGTTCAGATTTAAGCCATTAGTGTCACACTTGAAGATTTTTGGTTTCTTGTGCTATGCACTTATTCCTGCTGTTAAAAGGAAAGCTAGAAAGAATAGCACAATCAGGTATCTTTATTGGTTACAATAGTTGCAAGAAAGGTTATAAGATCTTTAATCCATTTACAAGCAAAGTGTTTGAGAGCAAGGATGTGAAGTTCAATGAAGAAACTTTTTGGCATTGGAAAGCTACAGAATGTGAAATGGTTGAACGAAATTAGACTGAGTTGAATGTGCAACTTGTTGAATTTTAGAATCAAGATGGCGATAGTGTTGATGATTTACCAATTAGTGGCACTAAGCCTATCTCAAAGATTTATGAAAGATATAATGTAGAAGTGTTGGAACCAGTCAGTTATAGAGAGGTAGCAAAGAAAAATGGCTGGATAGAAGCTATGTAAGTGAGATAGCCATGATCAAGAAGAATGAGACTTGAGAGTTGGTTGAAAGGCCAGTTTACAAAAAGGTTATTGGGGTGAAATGGGTTCATAGAACCAAGTTAAATATTGATGGGTTAGTAAAAAGACTCAAAGCCAGGTTACTTGCAAAATGGTTTAGTCAAAAATACAGTGTTGACTATACAAAAACCTTTGCACCAGTAGCTAGATTGGACACCATTAGGTTGCTTCTAACTATGACAACTCAAAAAGGGTGGAAGATACATTAGTTGATGTAGAGTTGATAAACCGTAATTTATACATATTATTATCCCATGCTTAACACATTTATGAATGATTTCTCCTTAGATTTGGTGAATTTGATGCTCCTAATCCTTTAATTTCATGTTTTATACTTAGGTGAGCACAGGAGAGCAAAAAGAACAAGAAACGGGCCAAAAACAGAGAAAATGGGCCGACGTGGGAAAACAACACGGCCTGGACTTCCTCACACGGGTAGCACACGCCCGTGCCATTCTAGCAGGCTCAAACATGGCCTAAAACAACCTCAACACGATCATGTTGATCTCTCAGCCTTGACCACGGCCTAAAGTAACCGCACAAGGGCATATCACACGGGCGTGTCCCTGTCGAGCCCAAGTTAAGTTCTATTCGGAAAAGGGAAATTTTGAGGGATTTTAGGCATTCTAAAGCCTATTTAAACACCCTAGAGGAGGATTAAAGAGAACACACAGAGTAGGAAGCAAGGAATTACTCGAAGGAAGCCGATTGATCAATCTCGGAAGCCGGATTCACCTCCAAGACTGAAGATCTCCCTTCAATTGCCTTCAGGGGTTTTTGGGTTTTCTTTATGTTTTGTTATCATTCTTCTTAGATGTTTTATTTTGTAGTTATGAACTAAATCCCCTAAATACTGAAGGGGGATAAAAGCTAAGACGAATCTTGTTAATATTTTCTGAATTGTATGATAAATACTTGATTTGTTCTTAATTATGACTTTAACTCTTGCTTGAATATTCCAGGATATTGATTCAAGTATTGATGTGCTTATTCGGAGGATGAATAGTCCTTGTCTAAGAGTAGATCGCTCATAATTAAGTAGAGTTGCATGCAATCCTAGAGATAGAACGACATAAATCTGCCAAGTTAGAGTCAAATCTAATAAGGGAATCCATAGATCGAGTTAATGCAAAACTAGGGGTTTTAATTAGAAAGAGATTTCAATTAATCAACCTAAGGTTAAACGTTATTAGTCTTGAATAGGGATAATAACATAACTTAGGCATTTCTACGGATCAAGTCAAGTGAATAAATTGTCTGGTTCAGAGTCAGTTAACAAGAGAAGTCTAGGTGGATTCTTCCTAGGGTGTTGTCTTAAATCAATCAGTTTTCCAAAAGTATTTTCGCCAAATCTATTTTCTGTACATTCTTAGATTAGTTAATTAGTTAGTTAAAACAACCTTCATTATTCTTAGGCTAGATAATAAAAAGAAAGTTAATACTAGTACTTTCAATTCCTTTGGGTTTGACATCCGGTCTTGCTAAAACTATACTACTGTTTGATATGTGGGCTTGCCTCCATCATGATAGTAGTTAGTTTAAGTACGATCATTTATAAATTTTAAAACTTATCGCGAGTGGCAATCAAGTTTTTGGCACCGTTGCCGGGGAACTAAGATATTAGGAACACTTGATTTTTTATTACTTTAGCCATTTACTTTTATTGCAATTTTAATTTTGTTTTGATTTTCATGACGAAATTTTCTTTTGCTTTCTTCTGGCAGGTTCTTATAGTTTATGACTAGAAGAAACCCGTCAAGACCATTACTTTTTGATGAAGAAATCGATCGCACCGGTTGTAGAAACCGAAGAGAAATAAGGCAAAGCCTAAGATACACAGAGGAAGAGCAAACGGACGATATCCCAACTACAACCGAGGAGATAGCCGAAAATCAGGAAAATTTGGTACCTCCTGCAATTGCTGCTGACCCAGTAAATCAGAATCCTGCTCCTCGTACTATGTATGATTATGCTAAACCTACTTTAACAGGAACTGAATCGAGTATAGTTAGGCCTGCTATCACTGCAAATAATTTTGAACTGAAACCTAACACAATTCAAATAATACAACAGCTTCTTCAGTTTGATGGTTTGCAGGACAAAAACCCAAATACTCATTTAGCAAATTTTCTGAAGCTTTGTGACACATTCAAGATCAATGGCGTTTCTGACGATGCCATTCGCCTTATTTCCCTTTTCATTGAGGAATAAAGCTAAATAGTGGTTGAGCTTGTTACCACGAGGATCAATCACTACTTGGGAATAAATGACCGAAAAGTTTTTACTAAAATACTTTCCACCTGCTAAAATAGCTACACTAAGGACCGATATTTCTTTTTTTGTACAGATGGATTTAGAAACACTTTACGATGCATGGGAGAGATACAAGGACCCACTGCGAAGGTGCCCTCACCATGGGTTTCCTCTATGGCTGCAAGTTCAAACATTTTACAATGGTGTGAACCCCTCGACAAGATAGATGATTGATGCAGCAACTAGTGGAACCATCAACAACAAAATACCAGAAGCAACTTACAAATTTATTGAAGAGATGTCACTGAATAACTATCAGTGGCAAGTCATGAGGACTAAGCCAACCAAAAAAGCAGGCGTTTATAACGTTGATGTGGTTAATATGTTATCAATTCAGGTGGAGCTTCTAAATAAAAAGATTGATGGTTTGCTTGATTCTACGCATGTATATCCAGTGATGAGGTGTAATTCAAGTGGAGGAGGCGTACATACAGAATATCAACCCTTCAATCCTACAACCGACGAGGAACAAGTCCACTATATGGGTAACAATAACTCTAGATCTCAAAATAACCGATACAGTAATACTTATAATATAGGTTGGAGGAACCACCCAAATTTTTCATGGGGTGGTCAAGGAAATCAAAGGCCACAAAATCCTCCGGGTTTTCAACAACCACCTTATCAATAGGAAAAGAAACCGAACCTTGAGAAGATGCTATCCAAATTCATCGCGGTGTCAGAAACTCATTTCCAGAATACCGAGACAGCACTTAAAAACCAACAAGCGTCGATCCAAGAGCTTAAAACTTAGATAGGCCAGCTGTCCAAATTAATTTCTGAACGACCACAAGGTAGCTTGCCAAGTAACACTAAACCTAACCCAAAGGAACAACTCAATGTGATTAACATTAGAAATGAGGAAGGGTTAGTTGCATCTGAACCAGAACCAAAGCAAGAGGCTGTGGAAAGCAAAGGTAAAGGTAAAGTAGGCCACAATGAGCAGAAACCAGTAAGTGTAGAATATAAACCTCGTGTACCATACCCTAATGCGATAAGGAAAGACAGCTCAAATGAACAATTTGGTAAATTCCTCAAACTTTTAAAGAAATTACATATCAACTTACCGTTTATTGAAGCTCTCTCGCAGATGCCGAACGCAATGAAGTTTTTAAAAGAGCTTTTAGCAAATAAGCAGAAGTTGGACGAGGCGTCACTTATGGAGTTGAATTCAGTTTGCTTGGGTATTCTTCAAAATAAGCTGCCCAATAAATTAAAAGATCCAGGGAGTTTTACAATTCCTTGTTTAATTGGTAGTTTAGATGTGAACAATGCGTTAGCTGATTTAGGGGCTAGTATCAATGTCATGCCTTACAAAATGTTTAAGCAACTAGGTCTTGGGAAACCCAAACAAACTAGGATGAGCATTTAATTAGCAGATAAAACTATCAGGTTTCCTAGGGGTATTGTTCAAGATGTACTCGTTAAAATTGACAAATTTATATTCCCAGTGGATTTCGTTGTTCTAAACATAGAGGAGGATAGTAACGTTCCTTTAATTTTAAGAAGGCCCTTTTTAGCAACTGCTAGAACAATTATTGATGTTGGCATAGGCGAACTCACACTTCTTGTGGGAGACGAAACAATTACCCTACAAGCTCGCAATTCGAGCAACACATAAAAAATTAAAGGTGGTTGTATAAATCATTCTACTAAAACTGACCATAGGTTGCAACCTACTTTGCAGGAAATAAGTTCGAAGGATATACATGGGCCATGTTCAAACAACAACAAAGGACCTATCCATGAAGAACGAAGGCTACAAATAGAGGAGCTAGATGAATGGCGGACACATAAACTGAAAACACGCTATGATGAGCTAAATTTTCCCAAAATCAAATTAAGGTTGGAGACAAAGTGCTATTAGATGCCGCAGATCCTCGTATTACCACTTCTGAACCGAATGGAGCAATCCCTCTTACGGTACTCAACATCTTCCCATACGGCACAGTCGAGGTAACTCATTCCAAATTTGGCACATTTAAGGTAAATATCACCCGCTTAAAACCTTATTTTGACAAATCTGATAGTAGGAATGAGGAGTGTAAACTCCTCTAACCACTATGACCGCGTGAAACCTAGGTAAGTCGAGCTTAGACTATAAATAAGCGCTTCTCGGGAGGCAACCTGAGCACTAACGATATTAACTTCTTTTAGTATTTAACACCTAACTTACTAACTGAGCTATTGAACATAGGTTTTCCACACTCACACAGCTAGGCACACGGGCGTGCTTTAGACCGTGTGAAAACAGGGTAAAGATTTTTCCCCAACACGGGATGCGATAAGTAGCCACGACTGTGCAACATGGCCATGGGCGATCCTGCCAAAATAACGTGGACGTGCGACATGCTCGTGTCTTAGAACCTCGGTTGAACCTGAGAAAATAGCACGGGCGTGCGACATACCCGTGCCTAGCACCCGTGGTCAAACCTATCAAACTAACACGGGTGTGAAAGAAGCAAATGAAGCAGGACACGGCTGTGCGACACGGATGTGTACACCAACACGCCCAAGGAACACAGGCATGGACTGAATGTCAGATGAGTCGAAATTTGATATCCGTAAAAAAACACGGGCTAAATAAAAGGGACACGGGCATGCCCCACTGTCGTATACCCCAATACCTATTTTTCTAACTTTATTTTTCTTTAAAACTATTTCATTTCATTTTATTTTTTTAGGATTCTTTTTTATTATTCCTTCATGAATAACCCTATTTCTCTATATTCCTAAAAAAAAAAGTTCCTGATTTTATCACAGTTATAAAGAGCTACAAAGCTCACTATTACTTAGGAGCTTGAAACTCCATTGGAAAAGGTTCTCCAAGACTGCCACTTGTGGAACTCAACCTCTACCACCACCGGAGTATTCTCCTCCGCTCTACATAACTCCAACCTAGGGAATCCATTCATTTCACATTCAAGAAGTTTCACTTCTCTCCCTCTCTTATGATCTTATATCTATAATTTCCACTAACTTTGTCTTTGTACATTGAGGGCAATGTACATCTTAAGTGTAGGGGGTCAATTATATCACTATTAGAAAAATCCCTGAATTTGAATTTTGTCTTGTTCTCTTGTAAATCTTTCTTATCATTTTTCAGATGAATTTTGATTAATTTATGATTTTTATTGATATATCTTGAATTAAAACATAGGCATTCATGCATTGACTATTTAAATTTTAAGACATTAGAAAATTAAGCATGATAAGTTGATTTTTGAGAATTTAAAATTTTAGGCTGTTTTTCCCCAAGTTTAGGTATTATCTTGAATTGAAATCCACAGACTTAAACATTAAAAAGCCATAAATTGTGTGAGATTTTGAGCCTTTAGAGCATCTATTATTTCTTTCATGCTCATTTTTATTGTTGCTTTGAGTGCGTCAATATCGAATTGCTATTCTAGAACTTGCTTGATTATGCATGTCAAGACCACATCATTTGATTATGTCAAGATGATAGAGGCACTTAGGTTTAACCCACTCATGCCATGAAAAGCCTACCTTCACAATTAACCCTTAATAAACACCTTTGAGCCTAACATCCCATTCATTGATTTACCCTCAATATTAAACCATAACTCATTATTGTTGAAACCCTCTTAATTAATTTTATCCCTATTTTTGTCGAGATCTGATTTGAATAAATTGCTTAGCTATGTCTTTTTCTTAATAGTTAGTTTGTGTTCTTTGATTTGTTCTTAAAAAAAAAACATACATATCTATTTATTAGTAGTAAATCGTATTTTTGAAGATTGAGTGTTTAATTCCATATTCTGAGAAGAAGCTCTTTTGTACGCAATTGATGATTAAATATTTTTCTAGTTAAGTAAACTTTCAATTCAATCTCGATTCTAACCTTCTATTTTAGCTTGTGACCACACCCCCTAACCAAAGCCTCGTTACAACCCTCTAAAGACCTTTTGATTGATGTATCATCTCAATTTATAGTGGTGGAGATTTGATTTTCATGTAAGCCTATGGTAATAACTTTTCATATTGACTGTTGAGTGCTAATTTCATTGTCCTTAAACACTTTAAGTGATTTGAGTGAATCTTTAGTGAGGATTTTAAACTCTGTGAGATTTCGAATCAATGGTGATTACTTAGATGATGGGAGATGCCTATGTTTTCCATGATTAAATACTCAACTTGAAATGTTTGAAACTTTAATGTTCTTCTAGTTGAATTCTCAATGTATGATTACTTATGGATTAGTTGAGATATCATTGATAGGAATTATAAGTTGAGAAGAAAGAATTCTTAATTGTGAATTGAGGATTTTGCTTGAGGACAAGCAAATGCTTAAGTGTGGGGGTATTTGATGAACCGTAATTTATACATATTATTATCCCATGCTTAACACATTTATGAATGATTTCTCCTTAGATTTGGTGAATTTGATGCTTCTAATCCTTTAATTTCATGTTTTATACTTAGGTGAGCATAGGAGAGCAAAAAGAACAAGGAACGGGCCAAAAATGGAAAAAATAGGCCGATGTGGGAAAACGACACGGCTTGGACTTCCTCACACGGGTAGCACACACACCCGTGCCATTCTAGCAGGCTCAAACACGACCTAAAACAACCTCAACACGGGCATGTTGATCTCTCAGCCTTGACCACGGCCTGAAGTAATCGCACACGGGCGTATCACACGGGCGTGTCCCTGTCTAGCACAAGCTAAGTTCTATTCGGAAAAAGGTGATTTTGAGAGCTTTTAGGCATTCTAAAGCCTATTTAAACACCCTAGAGGAGGATTAAAGAGGGCACACAGAGTAGGACGCAAGGAATTACTCGAAGGACGCCGATTGATCCATCTCAGAAGCCGGATTCACCTCCAAGACTGAATTTCTCCCTTCAAATGCCTTCAGGGGTTTTTAGGCTTTCTTTATGCTTTGTTATCATTCTTTTGAGATGTTTCCTTTTATAGTTATGAACTAAATCCCCTAAATACCTAAGGGGGATGAAACCTAAGACGAATCTTGTTAATATTTTCTAAACTGTATGATAAATACTTGATTTGTTCTTAATTATGACTTTAACTATTGTTTGAATATTCCAGGATATTGATTCAAGTACTGATGTGCTTATTTAGAGGATGAATAGTCCTTGTCTAAGAGTAGATTGCTCATAATTAAGCGGAGTTGCATGCAATCCTAAAGATAGGACGACATAAATTTGCTGGATTAGAGTCAAATCTAATAAGGGAATCCAAAGATCGAGTTAATGCCAAACTAGAGGTTTTAATTAGAAAGAGATTTCAATTAATCAACCTAGGGTTAAACGTTATTAGTCTTGAATAGGGATAATAACATAACTTAGGGATTTCTATGGATCAAGTCAAGTGAATAAATCGTCTGGTTCAGAGTCAGTTAACAAAAGAAATCTAGGTGGATTCTTCCTTGGGTGTTGTTTTAAATCAATCAGTTTTCCAAAAGTATTTTCCCCAAATCTATTTTCTGTGCATTCTTAGATTAGTTAATTAGTTAGTTAAAACAACTTTTATTATTCTTAGGCTAGATAATAAAAAGAAAGTTAATACTAGTACTTTTAGTTCCTTTGGGTTCGACATTCGGTCTTGCTAAAACTATACTACTGTTCGATAGGTGCGCTTGCCTTCATCGTGATAATAGTTAGTTTAAGTACGATCATTTATAAATTTTAAAACTTATCGCGAATGACAATCAAAAGTCAGCATTCCTTAATGGTATTTTGAAGGAAGAAGATTATGTTGAATAACCATAAGGATTTATAGCTAATGGTGAAGAAAAAAAAGTATGCAAGCTGAAGAAGGCTTTATATGGCCTGAAATAGCACTGCGAGCTTGGTATGACAGAATTGATATGTATCTCTTGAGTTTGGGATTTGAGAGGAGCATAAGTGAACCCACCTTGTATGTGAAGAAAGAAGGAAAGAAGACCTCGCTAATAGTATCCTTGTATGTTGATGATCTACTGGTGACTGGCATTGGTGGAAACCTGCTAAAGGAGTTCAAAAAACAGATGTGAGTTGAATTTGAAATGTCTGATCTTGGAAACATGACTTATTTTCTTGGTATAGAATTATTTTAGTTAGATCGAGGAACCTTCATTAGTCAAAAGAGCTTTGCCTTAAAGATCTTGAATAGATTTTGTATAGAAAATTGCAAGCCAGCAGGCACTCCCATTGCGCAAGGTGAAAGACTCTGAAGCCAATGTGATTTTGAAAGAGTTGATGAAGGCAACTATAGGAGCCTTATAGTATGTTTGCTTTATTTAACAGTATTGAGGCCTTGTAACACTTTATACCTAGCCTAGTCGTCGAGCCCAAATATAGAGATGCCACACCATTGTCTCACTACTTGTACATTATAGTGTTCACTATAAAAGTTGACACATGGCATTCATAACATTTGCATAGGTTTTAAGACATACATGCATCAATCATCATTAAATCATGTTGGACGTACATCAATGTAGCTTACCATGTTAAAAATTTAAGCTTTTGGACCACTTAACAAAATTTCGAAGTCAATTACATAGGTATCGGTACTAACTCTAGGGTATCGATATTTTCTTTAAGTGGTATCGATACCACCTAGAAAATCGATACCAAACTTACATTCTGTTGCTTTCTCGAAAATCATACTATCAAAAATTATCAGTACCTGTCATATAATATTGATAAATTTACCCCGAGTATCGATACTCGAGTAAAGATATCAATACCAAATCTCTATTCTAACCTCCCTACACATTCCAAAATATAGAGGTATCATTTTTAAAACTCGATTATCAATACCTTTGCTATAGACCTAAAAAATACAACATACAAAAGTATTTAGTCCTTTCCAATTTAGTTTCTAAACATCATACATCAAATACTTCGACAAATAATCATCTAAACAGCTAAATTTAACAGTTTAGAACGTCATAAATGTGTCCGAGCAAGAAATGTCATACTATCATCAATGTTCATAAACCTAAGTATATTTATAACTCATAAACCTTATAAACAAAAGCAAAAACCAACAAAATGTTCAGAACTAACATAGCTATAAATAGGTCTATTGTAACACCCTGAAAAATTTATTTCTGTATCTGTAAATCCTGACATAAATATCTATCTGCTTCAGTGGTTAAGTGTTTTGGGTGTGTCTAAGAGGTCTTGGGTTCAAGTCTCACTTTTGCCAAATTTTATTATTTTTCTAATCCTAGCCTTACCCTTGTTGAGTGGGCTTATATAAAATTGTCTGTTAATTTATATCAGAATGAGCCTGCTGATTCGAGTGGTAAGGGGGTTAGAGTGTTTGAGGTTCTGTGTTCGAATCCCTGTATTAGCAAAGGTGTTAATTTTTTGCTGGGTTCTCTAGTAGAGTTTCGGTAGAGCCAAAACTCTGAGGTAGTTGTGAGCTAGTGGGTTAGTGGGAGAGATATGGGGGATGGTCTTTTTATTTATTTTATTTTTTTTTCAAATTTCATTTTTTTCTCTCGAGAAAATTTTGACGTGAGTTTTTCCTCCTCTCTTCTTCCCTTTGTTAAACTGTGCAATTTTCTTTTTGTTCCTTGTGTCATACTCAAATTTTGATGCTTGTCGTGGAATTTAGGTAAGAGGGTTATTTTCGTTTTAAGTTTTGGTAAACTATTAGGTTTACCCTTTCTATAGTATGTTTTTGGCGTAGTTAGGGGCTGATTCCTACGGAATTCTTGCATAGAAGAAGGTAGTGGTGAAGGAAATTCGCTCTGACGGTCTAAATCGTATCAATATCTGCATTTGTTGATAGTAAGTTTCTTGTGTTATTTCGAGATTTTGAGTTGATTCGTAAATTGGTTGCTAAGTTGTCAATGGATTTCTGTTTCTTAGGATTCAGAGGGCTCAGGGTTGCTGTAGCATCTTAAATAAACCAAGTGTATACCTAAAATACAGAAAAATGAGCTTCGGTGAAAGCCGAAAAACCCCACTGTCGACGCCACACGGGCATGTGCTTGGCCGCGTGGTTGGCTGTGTGCGAGACACGGTCGTGTGATCGACAAAGGCATGGTCGTGCGCAAGACACTGCCATGTGTGGTGTGAGTGTGGCCGTGTGGGCCACATGGGCTAGGCCAAGTTGGGCTTGTGGGCCCACACGAGTACGCCACACGGGCTTGTAGGTTCTAGGCCAGGCCGTGTGGGCCACACGGGTGAGGCCAATTTGAGTGTGTGGGCCCACAGAAATTTTCCTTAGGGTCGTACAAGTTGTTCTGATCGACTGTAGGCCTACCGTAGGGTCGGTAAAGCTAACTAAACCCTAGATTATGTGATCTGTTATTCTGATAGTATGCTCTGAGTAGGACATTATTATACATGTCTGATTATTCTGCTATCTGTATATCTGATATCTGTACACAAATATGATAAGCATGTTATATCTGTATCTATACCTGTATTCTGTATCTATTTTGGGGCGGGATTTATATATGTGGAGGAAGTATTCTGTATGGCATTCATCGCCTATATTTTGGCAGCTTGGCTGCAATTTATCTAATATGTGTCCTAATGGCACGATACGGTTTGTAGGGCTGGGTGGGTGTTTTTAACCCCACATAGTGTGATGGGATGGTTGAAGTTGGTGTGTAGAAGATGGTTGTAGGATTTTGTTTATTTGATCTGCATATCTGTATCTGTTATCCATATCTGAAATGGACATGAGTTCTTATATATATCTGACTGTTTATATTGATTTCTGTATAAATTGTATGTCTAATTCTGTTGGGTTACACACTGAGTTTATGAAAACTCACATCTGTTGTCTGTTCTGTTCAGGTAATCCACAAACTTAGGCGGACCGGTGCGACAGAGTGTCTTAGTGACCACGAGTTTATAAACAGTTAATAATTATGATTTTATAATGACTTTAAGGATTATTTTTGGAGTTTTGTAATTTATATACTATCCGGACTGTTTGATTTTATTTTGTAATTTGGATTTTGATTTGAATATTAATTTGCGATGGTTTACTTAAACGGTTTTCTATAAATACAAATGGGATTACCAAACTATACGTTTTATGACTTCTGCTGTAACTAATGTTTTGGCAAATAAATAAATTAAAAAAACGTTTTCCAAAATGGATATAAACAATTTTGACTTTGAAAACTTGAATGATTTAACATAACGACTCCGTTTTCAAAACCAACCTTTGTGACATCTCCGATTCGACCATCACGTCTAGGCTGGGTTTGGGGTGTTACACTTATCACATTGCCTTATTCCCCAAAATGTGAATAAATAAATAATGAACACCTACATAATACTAACAAGTCTTTCTTGGATCACTCCCTCAAAAAAACGACATTGCCCACACCAAAACGCCACTAATCTGCATTGTTGAAAAGAGTGGGTGAGCTTAAACAAGCTCAGTGAATGATTAGAATAATCACTATGCACACATGTTATCATGCATCCAAAACACCACCAAATAAATATACAAATACAATGTACTATATCTAGTGTCATATAATACCTATTTATGCATTATCTATTAGTTCATTTACATAGCATTTACATACTCATTCAAGCATATGCCATATAACACAGTCCATTAATCTTGTATCACATTTCACACAATCACGTATAATGATAAATTGGCTCTTTAGGTATGAAACAAAAAATGGGCACTATCACCACACATCAGATACAAGGATCTCCAATCACACTAAATGACTCATAGAGTCTAACATATCCTATAAGTGAATCATATAGCTAACACTCTCCTTATTTCCCCTCATATGTCCCATTGAATAGAGCTTAGCTCACATTCCCTTATCCCTTCAACATGTCCCAAAGCCTCAACGCCCAAAATCACTGTACATATAGGTGAGTACTCATAATCCTATGGCATGCCAACTATATCCAATGGTTTCAAAATCTACCGATTATCCGTGCACTATCACTGCATATTTGCATTTTTAGCAAAACACTGTCATTAATATTTAACATATACATAACATGTACACATTTGCACTTTCACAACAATTATCACAACCACATATCACATGTTATAGCATCTCATCCCAATTCACATATGCGTATAATTCACAAGATAAACATAGGTATAAGAAAGCTTACACTCAAAATTTAAAGTAGGGGTTTAGGCTACCACTAAATTCCCAAATGACACATGACTCGTGTCTACAAGCAATGATTCCAAACACTCACCAATACGCTTTTGCTGAGAAATCAAAACCTCAATCTATAATTTCTTAGCTCGTAGATGGTCCTAGCGAATCTGAAACTTCAACACAATAAATTCATACAGCATTACATTCAAAAATCAACCGAGGACTCACCACAAGCAATAAAGGACATAAGCCTAAACTAAGTTCTCATGTAACTGAAACCTTTAACATAGCAAGCTTTAAATTTGAATATCTCAATCTATACTCAATATTTTAACCTAAAAATAATTCCGTTCATCTTATAATTAACCTACAACTAATTCCCAACCTTTAAACTACAATAAAATACTCAGTTCATGGAATCAACTTTTTCGACGTGTTTTATGGCTATGTTCTGTAAATTCATTAAAACTCAAGAAATCTTTATTGAAACTTCAAAACAAGTTAAAAAACCTCTTAATCATGTCAAAATTAATTGAAAACACTTTGAAATTATGTTTTTACTCAAAATTCCAAAATTCACCATTAATGGCTCTATATTCGGGTTTTAGTCAAAACATGCAATTTAAAGGCTAATAATTTAGTTTTAAAGACTAATTAACATTAAAAAATAATGAATAGGAAAATTTTTAGCTTTATTGGGAGAAAAATATATATTTTATCAAAAACCTAAAAAACTCACACGCGAAGAAGATGATGAAATCTATGGTATTTTAGGATGTTTTCATGGAGAGTTATGATAGAAATTAATAGTATTAAAGTTTGGAAATCAAAAATCAATTGGGTAAGACTTGGAAGAGAAAAAATGGCAAAAAAATGCTATGGGGAAAAGCTTTCATGAAAAAATGTATGTGGGGGTGATTTTTAGGTTCAATTTTAAAAATTGGTAAAACTACAACATAAATGCTCACAGTTTTGTCTCTGTTGCAAATCAATCCTTTCTCTAAAACTAAAGGTTTCCAAAACACTTTTTCAAAAATTCATTTGATTTTCTAAACATTACCAATATACCATGTCGCAAAATTCTGAATACTTTAAGGCTAAAATTCCTAAACTACCCCTAAAACTCATAAGCCATCTTTTGGGTTGTTATAGGCCTGATATTATGTTTGTTGTAAGTCTACTTTTGAGATTTATTCATTGCTGAAATGTGGTTAATTTTAAAGCAACAAAGAGGTTTCTCAAGTATGTCAAAGGAACCCTGAGTTACGGAATTAAACATGTGAAGGAGAATGAGCTGAAGTTGATTGACTTCACAAACAGTGATTGGGCTGGTTTTGTTGAAGATATGAAGAGTACTTTAAGGTACTTCTTCACTTTAAGATTGAGTGTATTCAGTTGGAGCTCAAGGAAGTAAGAGACTGTTGCACAATCAACTGCTGAAGCTGAGTACATTGCAGCAGCTATAGTTGTAAGCCAAATACTTTAACTAAGAAAGTTGATGTTTGATTTATATCTTAAGTAAGTAGAAGAAACAGAGATACATTGTGACAATCAATCTGTTGTTGCAATTGCAAAGAACCCTATCTTCCATGGCAAGACAAAACACTTCAAGATAAAATACCACTTTGTTAGGGAGGTCAAGCAATCAAATGAAGGGAAGTTGGTTCATTGCAGTTCAGATGATCAACTTGCTGATATTCTTACATAACCTCTTGGAAAGATGAGGCTCAAGAGGCTAAGACATGATATTGGAGTTTGCAGCATTATGGCAAATGAGGAGTGTTACGAAGTGGCCATTGATGCAATGGCAAACTCAGGTCATGAAGCTATGAGCTCACCTAAACCTGTGAACTTAAAAGATGAGAGCTCATTGGAAACTACGAGCCCACTCAAAGTCACGAACTCAAACAAAACTGCAAGCTCACTTGAAGTTACGAGCTTTGTTAAAGTTGTGAGCTGTCAAGGTTTTTTCCAAACAACAAGATAAAGTGCGAGCTGGGTTTGCATGTGTTAAAACTAAGATTTTTTTATTAAGTCTATTTGTTAAGATTACTTTTTGAAAACAAACAGAATTAGTATTTAATTCATGTTTTTAGGTATTAATTTTACCTAATTAGTTTGTGTACAAGTTTTATCTTTGCCTTCCCAAGATGTTTAGTGGGATTGATTGATTTTTTGTAACAATTTTGTTAATCCAAGCTTTATTTGATAAAAAAATTTGATATAACAAAGTGAAGTGTTTTTTAATATAAGTTAAAATTGACAAAATAATTTTTAAATTTGAAATCTAATAGATAAAATATTGAATACTTACATTAAACTCTTAGAAAATTTTGAAACAATTTTAAAATCAAGTTAAAATGATTTTAACCAAGTCAAAATGATTTCAATCAAATTAAAATCATTTTAACACATCAAAATGATTTTCAAACAAGTCAGAATTGTTCCATGCTGAAAAGTATTGATATTATTTTGCCAAGTATCAATAATTTTGGAACTATCGATACCCTTAGAAAAATCAAGACCAAACTTGCATTTTGTTTTCCTAAATCTTAAAAATTATCAATACCATTTTTGACGTATTGATATTTTTTGAAAATAATCGATACCCTCTTTAAAAATGATACCAAAATAGCATTATGTTTCTTACAAACCCTACATAGTATCAATCTGGTATCGATATCTTTTTCCAAAAGTACCGATAAAATATTTTTGGTATCGATTAATAAATCTCAACGATCATTGAATTATCATTTATTACAAAAAAAATATCAATACCCTTTTATTTGGTATCGATACTCGCAGTTGCAAGTGAAATAAATGCTTTGGTTTTACACCCCTAATGACCATATTCATTACACCAAAAATCTCAATGGTTGGGAATCAATTAGGAGGTATAAATACCATCTTCCTATAAGAAAGCACTTTCAAGACAAAATATCCAATCAAACAACATTTGAGCTTACTATTTCCATATTTCTTTTTCATACACTTGTGAGCTTTACTCCTATTCTTTTGCTTAAGTGTATTTCATTGTATTTGAGCTTAATTTGCAAACACTTTGATCTTGTAAGGATTGTTTCTTTGTTTGCTTATTTGTATCTCCTTGAGAGGGTTTGTATCTTAAGATTTGGGGTAGAAATATTAAGAGAGTTGTAAGGTTAAATCTTGTTCTCAAAGGTTATCAAATTATTGAATTTGGGAAAATCCTTAGTGGTGGAAAGCTAAGGTAGTGGAGTAGGCAATTGTGGCCGAACCACTCTAAATCTTTATGTTCACTGTTTCATTTTCTGTCTTTGCTTTCACCAAATTTTTTATCCACCGCCTTGGCTATTTTCGTTTGTTTTATTGAGATAACAAATTTGTTTTATATATATTATAATTTTTGGAATGAAAAGATGATGAATCTACAAGCAGTTTATTCTATATGCTAAATGTTCCTTTTGGTTTTCTTTCTTTTTATCTTTGTTCTGGTCTCTCGTTCCAAAAATACTAACAATAGGCCTGTATTATTCCTCAGGGCATCAAATGGAGCCTCATGAAAAGCCTTAAGGTCTAGAATAGGAGCTTTTAATTGATTGAAAGATGTGTCAAAAATCTCAAACCATGCAAAACATTAAAAGCTTTTGGGACGAAACCATTGAGCATATTGTGAGAAACGCTTAATGTTTCCAAAGACTAATTTTCCAAACTATTGTGGGATACCTCCTATAAGTGAATTTTGACTTAAATATAGACTTTCAAGAGCACTAATGTAGTTGATTAAAGGTGGAATGCTCTCTTTGAAATTGTTTTTGCTCAAATTTAAATTGAATAACTTGGACCAGTTTCGAAGATCAACACGAATTGGCCCACTTAAATTATTTGATGCCAAGTAAATTGTTCTAGATTTGAAAATGCCTAACCTTTGACGAAACTTTGCCTGAAAATTGGTTATCTCTTAGTAGAAGATTGGTCATCATTTTCAATGCTCCTAGTTCATTAGGAATCTCACCAATTACATGATTCAAAGAGAGATCAAGTTCCCCTAATTGTGTTGCATTTCCCAATTTGAACGGTATCTTTCCAAAAATTTTATTGATGGAGATCTAGAGGCTTCTTAGATTATGACATTGCTCCCAATTTGGAGAAAATTCTTCAAAAAAATTGTTGTTGCTTAACAACAAGTAATTCAAAATTGGATAAATACCAACAACCTTTAATATATTTCCTGTGAAATGGTTTCCATCAAGCCTAACTCTAAATAAGCTTTTACAATTGCCCAAACTTAATGTGATTTGACCCGACAAATTGTTGTCCATCACCCAGGATATGTGAGTACTCCACTGAGGCATAAATGCTTTGGTAATGGACCACTAAGATAATTGCTCGATAATTGTAAAGAAGATAAGTTGGTCAAGTTTCATATGAAAGCATGAATAGAACCAGGGAATTGGTTTTTGTACAAAGACAATTGGTTAAGATATTAAAACGTTCCTATCTTTGGTGATGATAAGCCAAAAATTATTTTCACTAAGCCTAACACTCACTAATTTGGTCAAGCTGCCCATGGAACTTGGGATGACACTAGTGAGATTATTTTCAATATGAAAAGGGATTTAAGAAATCCTATATCATTGGGGATAGAACTAGAGAGGTTATAACCATACATATAGAGTTATTCCAAGATACCAATCGGAGGAGAATGATCGGAATGGACAACAGAATGTAACGACAGTGTCAGAACAAACACAGTGGCAGCAGGTGAAGTTCACACGCGGTGTGTGAAAAAAATTCTCGTAGCTTGTGGCGACGCATGAGGCCTATGCGCAGGTCTTCTGGTCACCAGATTTTGGGGTTTCGCTGGCGAGTGGATGCCGATTCTAATGGTAGGGGTAGTGAGAGAGAAAATATGGCTAGGGTGGAAAGTACCAGTTTTGTGTTTCTATGGTTTTTGGAAAAAATTAAATCAGAAAAAATCCCAAAACTCAGATAAAAAATCGGATACCACGATGAAATTAGATATGAATACTCTAATGTATTTAGGAAAAAAAACTCTCTCAAAGTATGTATTTCTTAAAAATGTATACAACTATATATACAAGTAATATTGAATCAACTAAGGAAAGAATATCTATTAATTAGAAACTCAAAAACAATCAGATGTAATCTCTAAAGATATTATTCAATGCTATCAAATAATCAAAGATTCTCAACATTTTCACTACTCTTTTTTCTTTTTTTAGTTTATTTTAGGCTTCCTTTTTTTTTAAGTTTTATGGGTAAAATTTTTTTTAGTTGTAATATTTTTTAAAAAAAATTGATAATTTATTTTGTTTATTGTAGCTTCCTTTGAAAGCTTTAAAAATTTGAAACTTCTAAAAGAGGTTATTTTATAAGAGATAAATATATATTTTTTAAACTTTAAAAGGGGTTGGTGTTTTTTTTTTTTTTTTTTTTTTGGGTTTGGGGGCAGAATTTAAATTTGTAGGGAATTTAATGTAATAAAATTCATCTTAAAAGGAATGCTATATAAATTTCTAAAAAGCTAGGGGGCAATGGCCTCCACTTGCCCCCTTGTATCCGCCAATGCCTCTAACTACTATATAGAATCATGACAATAAGTTGTCATTTAACTGAGTATTTTCTTTTCATGTATTATGACGGCTTCTAGACGTATTAATGTCTAGAGAGTGAATACTGCAATAAAAATATAGAAAGACAAGGCGATATCCGCATGTATACGGGTCGAGTTGTAATATAGTTTTACAACGAAGTAAGTGAGTACTCTGAGGATCGTACCCAAAAGAGGCAAGTGCTAGATCAATTTTAACCTAAACACTCAAAGATTTAATTAGTACTTTTAATTTAGTTATAGTACAAGAATATAAAATAAAATATTTTTACGGTTTTTGTAATAATAGTAATAAAGACAAAATAACGTAAAAAGATAAAAGTCAAGAGATTTAAAAGGAAGAATAAATCAAATCTAATTTTGGGTGATTAGCTCGCTTCGATAATCTCCATCAAGTGTCGCTTCAGGTTTTCTCGTCAATCAATTAGTGGCTACCCTACCAGGATCTTCTGATCTTCCACTAACATAACGAGTCAGCAAGAACTACTTATCTCCTAACCTCACAGTCTAGACTAGTTTGAGGTTAAGGTGTTCACAGATGGGCAATACCAATTTTAGGTTAATTCCCACTTTGATGGCTTCTTGGGGTTGTCAGGCCTAGGGTTTGTTTCATATTCTCCCTTTTCCAAATAGCTGATCCATTGATTAATCCTACAAAACAGTTAACAGATCTTACCTCCACTCACTAATCCCCCATAGAAGGATTAGTTCCTCCTAGTGTTCATAAACAATATATAATCGATGTAAAGAGAAAGCATGTTAATTAAATCGACAAGATAGAGTAAATGAAAGAGTCTGATTGTATTGAGATTAAGCACCAACCCATAGAGTTGAATGATTCCACAATTTAGATCTCTTGAAATTGACAAGAACAACTGAATAAAACTAAAACCTAAGAATGAAATAAAATACTAAACTAAATTTTACATAGAGAATCTAAGCTAAAGGAATGATCTCTCTAATAGGTGACAAATGAGCCTATTTACAGCTTTTAGGTGGTCTCGTCCTTAGCGCTGATGTTCTTGAGCTTTAAAGTTTGACTGTGCAGACTAAAACGTCCCTGCTTCTTGTTTAGTTTCAGTCACAATCGATGACGCGACACACCAGGACCTGTGTCGCGACATAGCAACCAGTATGCTCCTCTGCAGCATATGCCATGACACTTTAAGTCTATGTTGCGACATTGAAGGTAGACTTAAGTTTTCTTCATTTTGTTCCCTATGTTACAACATCGAGTCATCCATGTTACAACATAGTAATCCGTATTCGTTTAGTGCGCCTTCTAATGGTCTCTTACACACTTAAAAAGTATGTTAGCTCACCTTTAGGCCTCATTCGGACCCTAAGGTCAATAAAAGACTCAATTTGCACACGAAACTACTTGTATTCAAGCTCTTTAAATGCAAAAACTAGTTTAATCTACTACACCAAATTCTGGTAGATCATATTACAATGAAAATTTTATTCTCCTAAATAAACTCTCAAATGTGAAATTTTACTTTATTAACAAACTCTTAACATTTGTTCTAGATCTATTCAATATTTTTATTTTTATTTATCATCATTGTGCATAACTAGAATGGGATAACAAACTAAACAAAATTACTAATCATCAGAGGTGGTGTGGGAGACAGTGACAGTTATCAATAACGATGGCTTTTCTTGAACCTTCAATTTCATGGGGAAATTAAATTCAAGTCATTACCAGGAACAAAACAGAAACTTGGAGATCATGTAATCATGTAGATTCTAACATAAGTGGATGACCATTTGATTCTGATTCTGATGTAGATGTTATGTTGCAAATCATGCTATGCTCTGTTGAGAACGAAGTGAAATCCCATCTCTTAGCCAATTTTCTTACAATGACCTCGACTTGTTTATGTTGGTCAATGGGGATGCAGTCACCTTGTCAAGTTCTAAATCTCTCGAGTTCCATGGCCACTTCTTTCATTGTTTGTCTGTATCTCCCATCTAAGTTCAAGCATCTTTTCACAAGTTGAGCAATCGTTACTACTTCATCCTTTTGATCGTCCTTCCCAATTTCAGCATCAATAATATCCAACAGATGGTTTTCTTCTATCGACAACATAAAATACGAGACTAAGCCCCTCCTAGTCTTCCACCATGATCTCAAGTGGGACGACCATACAACTTCCAACACGAATCTTTAATGTGTCAAGGCTTACCACAGTAGCCACACGTCAAGTGATCCTTGGCAAACTTACCACCCAATGGACCATCCTGGTTAGCAATGAGACTAGCTTTCTCTAAAGGTGAATTATAGAACATAACAACACGATGACTTTCCTCCTATTATACATAAGGAGTATGCTACATGGAGAGAAGGGAACAGAGTCTTGCCAAGAACTTGATCCTAAATCTAATCGTGCTCAGTATTCAACCCAGCTAAGAAATAAAAAAACACACCCCTTTTCCACTATCTTTTGAAAATTTTCAGCATCTTTGGCACAATTTGCTTGAAATCTTGATAATAATCAATTTCCTGCTACAACCCACTTAATTCAAAAAAAATATTGAGAAATCGTAAGCTCCCCCTATTTTGTACCATGGACCTTATTACGAATTTAAAAAATTTGCACATCATTCCCAACATAAGAGTAGGACAGAATAGCAACATTCCAAATCTTTTCCACAGTATCAAGTAGCAAATAGGTTTTGGAAATATAGGGTTGCGTAGAGTTTATAAGCCATGCCATAACAAGAGAGTTCGTTGAATCCCACTGACTAAAGGTTGAATCAGTGAGTTCAGGTTTCGATGGTTTACCGGTGATTTATCGCTGCAAGCCACGAGCCCTGATAAACAACAACCAAGACCTTGACCAAGCAAGGTAATTATGTCCATCAAGCTTCACAGGACTAATTTGCAATGAGAGATTATCGGTTGGAAACACGAGCTTCACGTCTTTAGGCATGCTGCTAAAAAAAAAAACTAATGCCCCAAAAAAGCAAAAAAAAAAATCTTGTAAAATTAGAACAAAAAAACCCAAAAAAACACCAAAAAAGATCCCACACAAAAAAAATTAGGCAAATGACACCACCAGTCGAAGGAGAATTATCGGAAGGGAGCAGAGACCATAATGACAGCGTCAAAAAAAACACAACAGCAGCAAGTGAAGTTCACACGCGGCGCGTGGAAAAAAATTGTTATAGCTTGTGGTGGCAATTGAGGCCCACGCGCAGGTCTTCTGGTCATCGAATTCTGGGGTTTCGCCATCAAGTCAATGCCAACTCCAATGGTAGGGGCCGTGAGAGAAAAAAATAAGGCTAGGATGAAAAGTACCAAATTTGTGTTTCTAGAGTTTTTGGGAAAAAAATTTAAAATAAAAAAATTTCCAAAAATTGGATCAAAAATCTAATACCATGATGAAATTAGAGATGAATACTCTAATGTAATGAAGAAAAAACCCTCTCAAAGTATGTATTTCTTAGAAATATGTACAACTATATACACATGTTGTTGAAACTATTATTTTTTAAAAAACAAGGATCAACTTTGATTTTGGAAATGAAAACGAAAAAACGGGAGTCGCCACCAATCCTTTTTGATGAGATGTGATCGGGTCACCTCGTAAAAGTGGTTATTTTTAATATATGATTTGATTTATTTAAACCACGATTTTGGTCCACGAAATTTAGAAAGACGGGTTCGAAAGTCGGTTACGCACGAGGAAGGATTAGCACCCTCGTAACGCCCAAAATTGGTACCTAGTTGATTAATTAGTGTCTTAGTGTCGAAAATTTAAAAATTTAAAAGACTTTAAAATACGATCCCTCTTTTCGTAAATAAAAAAAAACACTCGAATGTTAAAGACCTTCTCATCTCAAAGTAGAAAAACGCCACGTCCAGTAAATTAGGACACGACATCTCGAACTTTGAGAATGAGCTTGCCTTTATTTAAAATTCATGTATTTTAGCCCCTTTTTAAAAGGGTATTTGATTATTTAGAGTAAACGAGAAAAATCAAAACCCAGTAAGTTAGGGAACGATATCTCGAACTTATAAATACCAAATATTGCCTTTGTTTGCAAAAACCTCATCTCGAGGTGACAAGATGTCATATCCAGTAAGTTGGGACACAACACCTCGTATCTCAGAGAATAAGTATTTTATTCAAAACTCGTGTTGCGATTTAAAAGGAATATGACGTTGTTTATGTCAAACGAGAAAAATCGAAACCCAGTAAGTTAGGACACAATTTTCTCGAATTTCTAAATACGAAGGTTGCTTTATTTTAGAAAACGCAATTGTATGTGTCGAGTAAAAGATTAATGTAATCATGATTTCATGGTGAAATGAGAAAACAAATTGCAGCATTGATTATGCATAATAAAATAATAATAACAAAGATGATGATATAAACACAGTAATAATAACGAATAACATAAACTTGCAGGTATATAGAGACATATATGAATAGACGAATAAAGATATATTAAGATAATGATAATGAGAACAAAACAAAATAAAAATGAAATAAATACAATGATAAATGAAATAACAAAGAAAATTCTAGTGAAAACTTAATTTTAAATTGGGGATAAGCAAATAAACATATGAATAAATAAACAGTAAGTGAAATTATTTTTTTTAAATAATAATGATAATGATAATGCTAATAAAAATAATACAAGTAAATATTATGTAAAATGTGTAAACAAATTTGTAATTTAAGTAGAAAATGATAAAATAACAATAATGGTATAAATATAAATAAGTATTATATGAAACACAATAATGACACAAAATAATAAAAAAAATTCAAAGTTTGAAATTATATAAAAGTATAAACGAATAAATAATAAAATGATAAAATAGAATCAATGAATTATATAAAAAACGTAAATGTATATAAAAAAAACTATAATAATAGTAGTACTAGTAGTTATAATAAAAGTAATAATAATACTAAATATAACAATAGTAATATTAGGAATAAAAATAATAGCAATAAAAATAAAAATTATAACAGTGACAATAAAGAATACTAGAAATAATAATAATAATAATGAAAATAAGAGTAATAATAATAATACATTAAATTACAATAGTAAAGTAATAATAATAATAATAATAATAATAATAAGTTAAATTAATTAATTTAATTAAAATACTGAAATTAGCAAAAAAAAAGGACTAAATTGAACCTTAAATAAAAGTTCGGGGTGAATTCAGAATAAAAAAATAAGAGACAAGGACTAGATTGAATCCGCGAGTAATAAGGAGGGACTGAAATGGGGAATAACCCCGACCTCCAAAACGCGCAGTAGCAAGGAGGATCAAATTGAAACGTGCGCCACGAAGGAGGGACTGATTGCGCAATTATGCCCTATCCCCAAAACGACACCGTTCCAATGTGCACTCTTAAAATGGTCAGAGGACCAAATTGTGATCGAAATAAAATTGTGGGAGCAAAAATTAAAAAGGATAAAGACCGCATTGCAAGACCATAAAAAGCGGAAGGGTCAAAAGCGCAAATAACCCTTCTGCTTAAAAACAAGCGGACTTGCGGGTGGGCGAGAACGGCGCCTTTTTGGGCGCTATAGCCCCCCAAGTGAAACGACGTTGTTTTGCTTACAATATAAAAGGTTGATTTTTGACCAAAAAAAACCATTCTGATATCATTTAAAAAAAAATCTCAACAGCTCTCTCACTCCCTCTCTCTCGCCTTCTGGTCGGAGCCAAAATCCGGCGAGCAGGCCGCCATATGTTGCCGCCGGCCACAGTCGCCGGCCACCACGTGCGGTGGCCGAAACTCCAAAAACCTCCCTCTTTTCGGCCAATTTAAAAACCAAGTGAGTTTTTGCCTTCGTTGTATGTATATTTTGATATATTTGTGTATATATGCAATAGATTCGAAACAAAGAAAAATGGAAAAAATAAAAGACCTTTGTAACCCGATTCTTGATCTGATTTCCTTGTTTTGTTTCCAATTTTCTATTTGATTCTCGGTCTATGCTCAATTTGCTATTTCCCTTTCTTTTCATTTTGTATGCTTGAAACCCTTTTTTTATTTCATTTCAAAAAATTCCCCCAATTTTGAGGCTCTTATAGCCTAATATTACAATATATCTACTCTTTTTGTCCTATTTCTCTGCTTTGCGTGTTCGTCTCTCTTTTGCAGGTGGTGGCAGCAGGCTAGGAGGCTACTGGTACGGTGCACATGGGCAGCGGTGCATGTGGGGAGGGCTGAAGTGACCTGGTATCGCACCTAGTTTTGGGCTAGGGTTTTAGTTTTAGGTTTGGGCTTAGTTGGGTTTAGTTTTGGGTCTTTGTAATGGGTTTAGTTTAGTGGCTAGGTGGGCTAAGGTTTATTTAGTCCCGGGCCAAAATTGGGCTGTACACATATAATATTGAATCAACTAAGAAGAGAATATCTATTAATTAGTATCTCTAAAAAAAATCAAATGTAATCTCTAAAGATACTATTCAATGCTATCAAATTCTCAACACTTCCACTACACATTTTCTTTTCTTTTTAGTTTGCTTTGGGCTGTTTTTTTTTTCTTTTTTCAATTTTATGGGTAAAAGTTTTTTCCTTTTAGTTGTTATATTTTTTAAAAAAAACTGATGATTTATTTTTTTTATTGTAACTTCCTTTGAAAGCCTTAAAAATTTGAAACTTCTAAAAGAAGTTATTTTATAAGAGATAAATATATATTTATATATATTTTTAAAACTTTAAAAAGGGTTGGTGTTTTTTTTTTTTTCTGTTCTTTGGGGGCTAGTAGCCTTCGCCTGTCTCCTTGTATCTGCCAATGCATTTAACTACTATATAGAATCATGATGATAAGTTCTCATTTAACCAATTGAGTATTTTCTTTTCATGTATTGCAATGAAAGTTTTATTATCCTAAATAAACTCTCAAATGAAAATTTACTCTATGAACAAACTCTTAACGTTTGTTCTAGATCTACTCAATATGTTTAGTTTTTTTATCATCAATGTGCATAACTAGAATGGGAAAACAAACTAAACAAATTTTCATGATCATTAAAGGTGGTGTGGGAAATAGTGGCAGCTGTCAATAAGGATGGCTTTTCTTGAACCTTCAATTTCTTGAGGAAATTAAAGTCAAGCCATTACCAGGAACAGAGTATAAACTTGGAGATCATGTAATCATGTGAATTCTAACATAAGTGGAAGACCATCTGATTCTGATTCTAATGTAGATGTTATGCTGCAATTCATGCTATGCTCCGTTGAGAACGAGTTGAAATCCCATTTCTCAGCCGATTTTCTTACAACGACCTCAGCTTGTTTAGGTTGGTCAATGGGGATGCAATCACCTTGCCGAGTTCTAAATCTCTCGAGTTCCATGGCCACTTCTTTCATTGTTGGTCTATATCTCCCATCTAAGTTCAAGCATCTTTTCGCAAGTTCAGCAACTGCTACTACTTCATCCTTTTGACCATCCTTCCCAATTTCAACATCAACAATATCCAGCAAATGGTTTTCTTCCATCGACGACATAAAATACGAGACTAAGCCCCTCTTTTCTTGCGATCCAAACGTCAAGATTTCCTTTTTTCCCGTTAAAAGCTCGACAATAACCACTCCAAAACTATAAACATCACTCTTTTTAGTAAAATGACTTGACTGGAAGTATTCAGGATCTAAATACCCAAAAGTCCCAAGCACTTTAGTTGTCAAGTGAGTTTGATCGATGCCGACTGATCTCGATGTTCCAAAGTCAGGTACTTTTGCTCGAAACTTTTCATCTAGTAGTATGTTACTAGACTTGATATCTCGGTGATAAATGGGGATGGATGCAGATGAGTGCAAGTGAGAAATGGCACTCGCAACTTCCTCTGCAATGCGTAATCGTACATCCCACGACCTCGGGTACTCTTCATTTTGGTCATGAATGAGATGAGAAAGGGTTCCATTTGGGATGAACTCATAAACAAGGAGGGGCACTTCGGTCTCCAAGCAACAACCTAATAGCTTGACAATATTTCTGTGATCAATTTGAGAAAGAATAAAGATCTCATTGATAAATTGTTCAAGATACCCTTCGTTTACAGTCTTGGACTTCTTTACTGCAACAATTCTCCCATCAGACAACATTCCTTTATAAACCATGCCTTGGCCACCACAACCCAATATTCTGTTCTCATTATATCTATCAGTAGCTATTTCCAACTCTTTAGAACTGAAGAGTTTAGCTTTATCTAGACCGCCTTTATTTGAAGACATCTTTTTCTGAAACAATAATCCACCATTTCTTTCGAAGAGTTTTTGTTTGAGTTTAATGTACTTTCTTCTCTGTAGTATCTTATAAAGCCACCATACCCCGACAATTAGAAATAAGATCCCTAAACTTAACCCAACATCTGCATGAGATCCAAATAAATATGTAACTTAAATCATCAGCTCCTAAAATCGTTAATGTTACCATTTAAGCTACAATTTGAAATAAAAATTAGTTGGACATGTCTCTTGTTATATGATGTGTATCTTATAAAAAAATGATTTTTTTTTAAAGATGTTAAATGCTCCATCTGGAAATTTGCGTTTGAAATTTTGGTTTTGAATTTCAATTATCATATAAATGATAAGAAAAAATGTGTACAAATTTGTCGAAACCATTTTTTAGAAAAACGGGGATTGACTTTGGTTTTGAAAATGAAAGAACGGGAGTCGCCACCAATCATTTTTTGATGAGGTGTGATCGGATCACCTTAAATTAATCATTTTAATAAAAGTTAAGATTTACTAAAACAACAATTTTTGGTCTACGAAAATCAAAAAATGAGTTCGGGAGTCGGTTACGCACGAGGAAGAATTAGCACCCTCGATACGCCCAAAATTGGTACCTAGTTGATTAATTAGTGTCTTAGTGTCGAAAATTTTGAAAACTTGAAAGAATTTAGAATACGATCCCTCTTTGTATTATTTAAAAATGATTGAATAAATTAAAACGGATGTTAAGGACTCTCTCATCCCGAAGTAATAAAATATCATGTCCAGTAAGTTAGGACATGACATCTCAAACTTTGAGACTGAGCTTGCCTTTTATTTAAAATTAATGTATTTTAACTTCTTTTAAAAGGATATTCGGTTAGTTAGAGTGAACGAGGAAAATCGAAACCCAATAAGTTAGGGCACATTTCCTCGAATTTTAGAACACCGAATATTGTCTTTATTTGCGAAAAATCTTATTTCGAGGTAACAAAATGTCATACCCGGTAAGTTAGGGCACCACACCTCATATCTCCGAAAATAAGTATTTTTTTTAAAGCCCGTATTGTGATTTAAAAGAATATTCCGTTGTTTAGGTAAAATGAGAAAAATCGAAAACTAGTAAGTTAGGGCACGATTTTCTTGAAATCCCAAATATGGAACATTACTTTTATAAAAGAATCAATTTTGGGGTCGGATAAAGGTTAATGTAACGTAAATTTGTAATAATGAGATAAAGAATGCATAAACGAATATAAATTTCGGTATTAATGAGCATAATAGAATAAACATAGATGCAAACGTGAAGGATAATGATAAAAGCATAAAAAAACATGAATGAAACGAATAAAAAGAAATAATGAATAAGCTAAAAAATACTCGAAATTAAAAAGAACTAGTAGTAAATAAATATTATGTAAAACTAAAAATGATAATAGTAATGATAATAATAATATTAACAGTAATAATGCAAGTAACAAGTATTTTATAGTTTGAAATGATATATGAAAAATGTATATATATATATATATATATATATATATATATATATATATATATATATATATATATATATACAAATAATAACGTGTAATGTGTGTGAGGAATAAAAATGAATGAGTGTGTTTATAGAGTAGTAAAATATATATATATATATATATATATATATATATATATATATATAATGACAATATGATAGCAATAATAACAGTACTAATAATAATAATAATGAATAGAGATAATAAAAATAATGATATTAGTATATAAATATAAATGTAGATATCATGTCTTAAAATAAAATACTAACAAAAGCATAAGTAAGCAAGAAATATGGATTGATAAATGAAAACTAGATGAATAATAATGTAGGTGTAAATATAATGATACTAACATAATAGTAATAGTAAAAGGGTGATAATAATATATTAAATAATGAAAGGGTAAAGAATAATAATAACAATGGTAATGAAATAGAAAAGAAAAAAAAGAAAACATAATGAGAAAAGTACTAATAATAACTATTATACCAATAACAATATAAAATTAATATGATATAATAAGGTAATAATAATGGGCAATTCAATACAAAAAGAAAATATAATTGAAGTAATAAAAGTTATATTAACAATAATGATAGTAAGAATAATAATGATAATATAACAATAATAGTAATATATAAAAAAAAAAGAAAAAAGAAAGGTAACGAAAATAATACTAATACTGATAATAGTAATAATAATAATATATTAATAATAACATTATATTCATAAAGATAATGATAGTAATAAAAAAATAGAACAATAAATAAAAATAAATTAATGAATTAATAATAAAATGAATAAATAAATAAAATATAGTGTAATAATAATATTATTATTAACAAAATAATAATAATAATAATAATAATAATAACCAAAACAATGAAAAGGACGGAATTGAAGTTAAAATGGAAGTTTTTGGGAGCAAATCGAAATAAAACAAAAACACGGGGCCCAAATGTAACACGCACAAAGGGACAAGGACCTTGAGGAGAAATATTCCAACTTCCTGAACGACGACGTTCATTGGTTTGTGAATTAAGAAGTTTTGAGGGTTAAATTGCAATAAAATAAACAAACTGTGGCTAAATTAAAAAAGCAAAAAAGACCACAATGGAATAGCCTCAAAAAGCGAAAGGATCGCAGGCGTAAATAGCCCACCAGAAGCAAAACACGCGGATCCCCTTAAGTCGGGTTGGGTCACACGGGTCAGGTGCAAAACGACGCCGTTTTGGCTCCTGAAAGCAGGGCCCGAAACGACGTCGTATGATCCCCTTATAAAAGCTAAAATTTCAACAAAAATTTCATTTCCTCAGCCCCTTTTTCAAAAAAAAAAAATTTCTATTCTCTCTGAAGCCCACTTTTAAGCCGAACCTAGCTCCGGTCAATGGCCGTCGTGCCGACCGTCGGCCACCGGCGATGGCGTCGCCGTACGCGGTGGCCGGGAAACACCAAAATTGCCAAGGGGGTCCCCTTTACCGCGTAGAACCCCAATCTAGAGTCAGAATCACCGAAATCTCACTGGAAGTCTCCAAAAAGGAGGAAAACCCTTCGGCTCCCACCTCTCCGACGGCGGCGCAAACTGTAAAAGACTCCTCTTTATGTTTTATATTTAAAGTAGATTTGAATCAGCAAAAATGAAAAGGGGAAAATCGAAAAAAAAGGAAAAGAAAATCCAAGATTGACCTTTTGTTTTTTTGTTTTCTTGACCTTTTGTTTTTTTGTTTTCTTTCTTATTGATTGCTCAAATCTATTTTTTGAATATTGAAAAATCTCTCTTTTTTCAAATACAATCAGGTCCCCCTCCCCTTTTACATTGATTTCTTTTCGGCTTTATAGCCGTTTACAACTTGATTCGTTACTGTTCTCTTTCATTTTCATTATTGTTCTCTGCTCTGTTGCGTGTTGATTTTTTTACAGGTGATGGGACGAGTCAGTGGCAGCAGAGGGTATGGGGCGATGGTATGGCGGCTGAACTTAGGGGGGCTAGGGTTTTTTCTTTTTCTGATTTTGTTTGGGCTAGGGTTAGTTTGGTTTTTGGGATGGTGTAATTGGGCTTGGGGTTTTAGGTTTTGTTTAATAGACTGTTATTTTTATTTGTTTATGGGCCCGGGCAAAATTTGGGCCTTACAAAATTAATTGAGATTCAATCTAATTTATATTAGAAAATATATAAATATAGATTTGTCAAATCTAAAAATATTTAAAAGATTTTAAATTCATTACTAAATAAAATTCTAATAAATCCATGAATTTGAGAATATTACATTTCTAAATAGTTTACTACTTAATTTATACTATTTTAAAAATTTAAACCTAAATCTTAAAATCCTACTATGTAAAGTCTACTAAGAGTCTTTACACTACTATGTAAAGTTTATTTTAGTTACTCTACTAAAAATTACTCTATATTCGTCCCTATACATTAAAGCTTTATTCAATTTATAATACTCTTACAATTTACTGTTAAATTATTAATAATTTAGATAAAGTATATTATACTCAGTTGATTTAATGTTGTGGCTGAGAAAACTCGCACCGAATAGTGTAATAAATATTAAACCTGGATTGAGAAAAAAACACCTTCCTGTCTAAAATATAAAGAAAGTAATTAGCATTTAATTGAAATGTGCGAACCTATTGCAACAGCAACAATGCGAAACCTCTTACTGTTCTGCGGCTTGAATGTACGATGGCAACCTTTTCCATTTTTCCGGCCATCACCCTTGACCCATGAGGGCATGAACAATTGTAGCTTCCAGGTGTATTATGACATGTTCCAAATTTATTGCACGGCTTCAGTGTCTCACATTCATCAATATCTACAGTTTTTTAACATTTTAAACAAAAAAGTACTGTTAGCTAATTTCTTCAAAATGCAACGGAGAAGAACTTGAAATCTTTACCTTGGCAGCCGTTGGAGAGATAAGGGTTACCCTGAAAACCATCATTACACTTGCACAAATATCCAGGGCCACTTTCTGGATCTGTACAAGCACTATTTTGCTTGCAAGCATAATCTTTTGGGTCCATTTTAGCTTGTTTACAATTTTGATTCCCGATTGTCCAATCAAGAATAAGTGGGTATTTCCTTTTGCTGAAATTTGTGTTGGAAAGATCTGATGGAGAGAAGGTGTAGGTTCCATTTTCCACAAGAAATCCATAGCTGCAAGGATTGAACGTCAACACTGTGGAATGGTTCCGAGAGCTAAGAAAACGAAAGAAATAAGCCCGCAATCCTTTAGGAATAGCCGTCTGGCAGCAGCCAATGCCGGAGCAAGACCCTTTTATCACATCGCCCTCGTCACCACAAAATGTTAAACATCCGGTTAAAAAGTTCTTTTCTTTAAAATTTCTGTGTGAAGAGTCAGCTGCGGAGAAACCATCGATGTAGGCGACAGTGTCACAACCAATGGCAGTGAACTTGTTTCTGTTATGAGATACGGGGAATATTGTAATGGAGAACCCGATACTGGGATCTGAAGTGCGCCCTGATGAATTATAACAGTCATAACCTATGGAGCTGTCATATCGAATGCGCAAAGAACCATCATCCAGGGAGATGTGGAGAACTTCTAAACCACTGTCGCTTAAGAATGCTTTTGGGGGGTTAAAAGAGGTGTCACAGTTAATGAAGAAGTCCCTGCTGATGTAGCAACCATTGCTTGTACCAAAAGGGTATGGGATGCTTATGTTTCCGCAGTGGCTTTGACACCCAGGTTTTGGTTGAGCTGCTAGTGAAGTCGCCATAATTGTTACCATAACTGCAAACACATCAATCTCCTTAAACATACCACCAAACCCCATCACCCCTCTTGTTTTTTTCCCCACTCACCCGGCTATGTAAATCTAGAATATCTTATAAGAATAGCATGAATGTTAGAAGACTCAATTCCATTTTAATAGACAAGTTGTAGAACACTATAGCCAGCCCATGATTCATTTTTGCCGTCTTCATTTCTTCTTGTTCCTTTAAAAACTTCTTTGTAAAAAAAAAAAAAAAAAAAAAAAAAAAAAAAAAAAAAAAAAAAAAAACTGTTTTTCATTATTCATAAAAATAAAAGGCTTAAATGAACCTTCTTGCAAATAAATTTATGTTCCCATAGATGAACACTGCTTGAATAATTGCTTTTTTTTTCTTTTAAAAAGCTACAACTCACCATTAATAACTTGTTTTCATATCCCCAGGACTGTACATGTGTTATTTAACTCAAGTCTTTAGGAGCGAATGGAAGGTCATCTATAGAGAAAGGATACTCTAATCATTTTTTCTATTTTTATTATGGATTTAAAAGATATATTTCTTCGATAAGTAATTTAATAAAAAGTAAATTAAATTAGAGAGGAAACTTTATATAATTGTGTGTATAATGAATTATTGGAAATGATTGCTGAGAAAATAAAAAGAATACAATTTTCATTATTAATTATTTATTTTTTATGTTGTAGAACACTATAGCCGGCACATGATTCATTATTGCCGTCTTCATTCCTTCCTTTTTCCTTTAAATTTTCTTTTATTTTAAAAATTTTTCTTCATTATTCATAAAACATAAGGCTTAAATGAAGGGCCAAATTTGATGGAAGGTGAATTTTAAAGAAAAATTAGGAAAATGGATCTGTTTTGTGATATTTAAGGAAAATGATCGGTTTTGAGAGAAAAGACAAATATGTATCTTGTCCTGCTTTTTGACTTTTTTAACATATTAGCTCTTTGGGTCAGATTAAGGGTGAGCATTAGGTCGAATCAAATGAAAATTTTTTGAGTTAATCGAGTTGAAAAATCATATTCTATCATCTCAACTCGATTTAAATTTTTTTTGAATTGAGTCGTGTATGATGGAATTTGAATCGAATATATTTTTTTGAATTAAATTAAAAAATGACTTTGGTTTTTTTTATGTAATCTTTTTTAAAAATATTTTTATTTAAAGTATTTGGTTCATTCGAATTTCGAAAATTTTTTTTATTTTTCGAGTCGAATCAAAATTTTCTCACCCCTGGGTTAGATAGCTAAATGTTAGTGGTTTTGTCCTTGAGTTCCAGGTTCAATTCTTCTCCTACTCATATTTGTATTTTTTATTTCATATTATTTCAAGTTTTTTTAAATTATTTTTAATACATCAGTTCCTTTGGTTAAATGGTCAAATAATAGTAATTTAATCCTTGAGTTTTAGGTTCAATTCCTCTTTCATTCACAATTGTATTTTTTATTTTATGTTGTTTCAAGCTTTTTTTTTTATTTTTAATTAATGTTTTTAATTGATAAATATATTTTTTTCAAGTTTTTTATTTTTAATTCACCTTTTTTCAATTAATAACTCTTTTATTTATAAAATCAAACAATTATTGCAAATATCATTATTTTTAGTAAATATAATTTATATATGTGTAATATTTATTTTTCAATCCATACCATGAGTGTAGTAAATTTTAGTAATATATATATTTTTTGTATGTGTATTTGAAATATTTCACATATAAATATAACAATATTTGAAATAATTATTTCATTTTATAATATTAGAAATCATCATACCCACAATATAGGTGGAAAAATAAATATTTGACATATAAATATTATATATAAAGAAAAAAATATAAAAAAATTAATTGATGTTTATATTATATATAAAGGAGTTATTAATTTTAAATACATTTAACATGATATATATATATATAAATAATTTTTATATAATATAATTAAATGTTTATTATTTGATTTTATAAATACAAGAGTTATTAATTAAAAATAAAAAACTAAATAATAGATTTATTAATTAAAAATAAGGTTGAAACAATATGAATTAAAAAAAAACCAAATATACTTAGAAGAGCAATTTTACTTTGGACTCAAATATAAAATCATTATTATTTATTCATTTAACCAAATGAGCTAATATGTAAAATATATTAATTAAAATTAATAAAATAATAAAACTTGAAAGAACATGAAATAAAAAATACAAATGTAAATAAGAGAGACATTAAACTCGAGACTTAATCAATAACATTTAATCATCTAACCAAAAATAATACTGAAACGCATTCTATAAGACGTGTTTCCGAGATATCTTTTCGTCTTCTCTCTAAAATCGTCCATCTAAAGTGTCACATCCATTTTCTTAATCTTTTTTTAAATTGACATAATTCTGTAATTTAGCTTAAATGAACCTTCCCGCTAATTAAATTTACGTTCCGCTAGATCAACACTGCTTAAATAATTGCTTTTTATTTTCTTTCATATCCCCAGGACTGTACATGTGTTGTTAACTCATGTCTCTCGGAGCGAATTGAAGGTCTTCCATAGAGAAGGGGTACTTTAATTTCTTTTTCTATTTTTATTATGGATTTAAAAGATTAATTATATAATTTTTAGATATTTAGATTTATTTTTATATATTTTTATATTTTTTAAAATTTCGTTCTATTTTTAAAATTATATACATTTTAAAATTATGTATATATGTTTTTTTATATTTTAATAATTTAAAATAGAAAATCTATAAGTTTTACGAAAACAAACAAGCAAACAAAGGCGACGTTGAGTTTTTTCATTAGAACAATTCTACTAATTTGGAACAAAAGAAATTAGATATAAAAAAACAAATATACTTTAAGAACTAAATCGTAAATTAAACTTTTTTTAATAATTTTATAATTTTTTATAATTTAAAAACTGATAATTTCAAAATTAATTCTCAATTTTTAGTAAAATCCAAAATCCATCATTACTAAGATTAAGATAAACAATCCAAAGCACCTTAAACCAAAAATACAAAAAGCAAGTGATTATGAATTTCTTTTGACAATGCCATCAATCCCTCGCATTTAATGTCTAATAATTAACATTTTTGTTTTCAAATGAATATGATAAGCTGGAACTTAGGGAAAGTTTTAGATTCATTAATTACATTGAGTCTGTCATAAATGGATCACAAAATCGCTTCATAAAACTCAGTGAGAATGAGTTCAGCTAACCAAACCATCGAGTGATTGGCCCCTTGTGGAAGAAGGCATTAACATAGCAATTCCTCTGAACCAAACTTTTGCAGAAGTAAATTCCCGTAATAGAATATAAACAGATTCATCATATTAATCAGAAAAGGAAATTCGTCATAAATCTTAAAAAACTGAATCTATTCTCAAGTACTACAATTACTGATCATCAGAGGTGGTGTGGGAGACAGTGCAGTTGTCAGTGACGGCGGCTTTTCTTGAACCTTCAATTTCATGGAGAAATTATGGATTCCAACATAAGTGGATGAACATCTGATTTCGATGTAGATGTTATGCCGCAATTCAGATAATGATCTGTTGAGAATGAAGTGAAATCTCAACTTTCAGCCGATTTTCTTCCACCGACCTCAGCTTGTTTAAGCTGATCAATAGGGATGCAGTCACCTTGACGAGTTCTAAGTCTTTCGAGTTCCATGGCCACCAGGGATTTAAATTGCAGTCGCGGTCGCGTTTTCGGTCGCGTTGCGTTTATCGCGGTTGCGGACATAACAGAAGCTATTGCAATCACCGCAGGTATCGCAATGGTGAATTTTTTTAAAATTCGCACAACTTATTGTAAAACATAATAATTATAATTATAATTATAAAAAGTCACTTTTAATGATTTTTAGAGTATTTTCTAACACTTACGAACTTTTATTAATATGATATGAGAACACAACTTTTATAATCATTAATTATTCTTACATTTATTTAAGAATTTTCTAAGAATGTTATATTAACTAATAACAAAGTAAAAAAAAGAAGAAGGAAATATTAAATATTTATCATACTTAATAAGTTTGAAAGTTTTTATAGATAAAATAATTGAAAATTCATACCTGAGAGATGTCTTCAATATTTCTTGACAGCTTTGAAGATGGTGAAGATATAAACATTCTATGCTGCAAAAGGAAAAAATGAATAGATAAATGTATAGATTCTCATTAATTATTTCTATTTCCTACCACTTATTCTCACTCTCATTCTACTTTCATATATAGTTTAACATGCTTCGATTCTTAATTATCTTTTCATAATATATACTCCATTCATTTATCTAAAGATATATTTTAAATATTTTAATATCATCAAAATTAAGAACATTAACAAAAGTTTTCTTTGAAAAAAAACATACCTTACAAATAATGGTAGTGGTACGATTTAGTTTTCACCAATTAATGGAATGATGAGGAAGATCAGATCCTTCACCTTCACTTTGAGAGTGTTCTTGACTTGATTCTCTTGGCCTTTGTCCAAAAATATATCCAAAAAAAGTAGCATTTTCACCTTGGTTTTCATATAATTGATACGGAGGATATATTTGAGGAGGAGGATACATGAGAGGTGGAGGTGGGTGATACATTGGTGATGCATTTGAGGCTGGTATGGCACACTATAATTAGGAAAGGGTGGATAATAACCATATGATTGTGGATAACCATGTGAAGGTTGAAAATATGAATGTTGTTCTAGTGGATAAAAACCTTGAGTGCTAGTAGATGAGTCACTATACCCAAGGTTACTAGAACTCGATCTCCTACCAGATGAACAGCCTGTAGAAGTATGCTTTTTGCCTTTTCCTTTTGATGGAGCTCTAGGTTTACTTCAATCTCTCCTAGGTTCAAGAAACATATTTCCATCAAACTCTGATCTATCACGGAAATGTCTACTAGTGGTACCAACCCCATATTCTCCTCCATACTGACTAAAAGACCTAATTTCACCTCTATCCCCACTATATCCATCATCCTCATTAATTGGACTTAAGACACCACCATCAGGTCCATCGCCACTCTGACTTGGCATTGAACTAGAACTTGAATGAGATAAATTTTTTTGTTGAGATTGATTAACATCCATTTCATCATCAAAGGTATCCATAGGCAACACACCGGCATTTTCACCATCTAATAATGTATTCTCTTTCTCATGAAGCCATTCGGATAGTGGATCAACATCTTCAAAGATAGGATCAAGGTTGATAGGATTAAAATTAGCGTTTATATCATTAGTGCTCATTCTTTTTTGATGCCTTATCTGAAGTCTCATATTATAATAGGTAAACACTAGTTTCTCAAGTTTTTTGTACTTTAACCTATTTCTTGCCTTGGTGTGAATATAACCAAATTTGTTCTAATTTCGTTCATAATTTGATGCTGAAGTTGTTTGACTAAGCACTTTAATTGCTAATTTTTGTAATTCGAGAACACATGTGCCATATATTATCCACCACTCAGCTGCATAATATTATTTAAATTTCAAAATAACTTCAAAATGTACAATATAATTAAATAACATAAATTAAATTAAATAATTTAATAACTGTTTACCCGGGTTCATTTGCTTCCAAACTCTTTGTGCTTGTGGAGTACCGAATGTCTCATGTTTATCTCTAAATAGTAACAATTGCATAAATAAAAGATAAGAGTAAAAATAAAAAAAATAATTTTATTTCAAATTATATAACTAAGTTACAAATAATAGTTGTAGAGACGTAAAAATTTGCTTTGGTCGCTAGTTGAGGCGATTATTTGAAAATTTGAAAATGGAATTTCGGTTTTAAAGAGAAAAGGAGTCTCCACCGATCTTTTTTCTAGGTGTGATCGGACACCTAATAAATCATCTTTTTTAGGAAAGAAAATTTATTTTTGAACAAAAATGAAGGCCGAATTTGGGTTTACGCGAAAATCCAGAGAAAAATAGGGTTCGGGAGTCGATTACGCTCGGGGAAGGTATTAGCACCCTCGCGACGCCCAAAATTGGTATCTTTTTAAATATGCGTTCTCTTGAATTTCAAAATTGCGAGTTAATCGTGATCCGATTAAAACACGAGAAATTTCAAGTTTTTTCATTTTCTTTTGAGAAGGACGTTCCGTTTTTAACACGAGCCGATTGATATTAGCCCAACATAGCGATGAAATCACAGACTTAATGTTAAAATCGGTACGTTGCCTTATTTATTAAAATAAAAAATGTTTCTAAAATAATGATAAAAAAAACTGACAATGTTATTGTAACAAAAATTCATAAGTAAATAAACGATGCAAAATAATGAGGTGATTAATAAAAGATATTATAATATAATATTAGGATATTAGAGTAATAATAAATAATATTTACAATAAAAGAAAAAAGAAAAAAATGTATTAATACCATAATAAAATAATATATGTATAATAAAAAATAACAATATGTACAAAAAGATATGTATACCAAATAATACATAATAATATTAAAATAAAATAATAAGTAACAATAGTGAAAATAATAAGTATAATAATAAATATAATGATATATAAAAATAATACTATATATAAAAATATATATATACACGTATAATAAAATATATGCTAATATTAATAATAAATATAATAGGGGTAAAAATAGATATAATAATAATATGTACATAATATGGTATTACAAATATATATATAATATAGTATTTAAAAATGTATACTGAGAATATATATATTAGGAATAATAATAATAGTAAAAACAACCATTAATAATGCTACATAAATAGATATATAGTAATAGTATATACATATAAAAATATACATTAATAATAATAATAATAATAATAATAATAATAATAATAATAATAAAATACAAAAACAAATATGATATAATAATATTAAATATAAAGTAGTAAGTAATAACAGCAAATAAAAAAATATATATATACACGATTTTAGAAGAACATCAAAAGATTATTAAATATAATATAATAATTAATAATAATATTAAAAGAATAACGATATGTTAAAGATAGTAATAAAAGGAAAGTAATAATAATAATATAATTGATACTAAAAAGAAAATATATAAATATATAGGATAGAAAATAATAATAAATATGATAATAATAGATACTAGCAAAAATATAATATTACAAACAATATTAAAAATAAAAATGGCAAAAAGGACGAAATCGGAATCAAAACATAGTTCTTGGGGTGCAATTAGAAATAAAAATGGGAAACAAGGCCTTATTGCAAATGCGCGAAAATAGAGAAGGACCAAAAATGAAATTTTCCCTTCCCTTCAAAACGCAGCACCTGGTACGGGACTAAATCGAAATCTGCGACAACTTCACGGGGCAAATTTTAAAATAAAAAAACTTGATTGCAAAAGCCTGAAAAAGCAGAAGGACCGCACGCGTAAATTTTCCCTTTTCCAAAAACATGCAGATCCTGAGGCGGATTGGGTCGGACGGATCGGGTATGATCAAAACGACGTCGTTTTGGCATTGGGGCTTAAGTCCACAACGACGTCGTTTTGGATGCTATATAAATAGCCCAAATTTCCCCAAAAAACTTCATTTTTCCTTAGATTTCAAAAAAACTTAAAAGCTCTCTGCCCTCTCTCATGCAATTTTCGACCAGAGAGCTAGCCACCGTTCGGTCACCTGACCGCCGTCGACTGCCACCGTAGTCATCGCTGACCACCATGCACGGTGGCTGGAAGTTCAAAAAAAAGGTATTTATTATTTTTTATTATTTTATTATTTTTAAAAAATATGTGTGTTTTTATAAATAAGTGTATGTAGATTAGAAAATAGATTATAAATAAACAAATGGAAAAACGATAGAATCACTTTCGATGTTCAGATCTGGCTGCTAATGTTTTTGCTCTCTGATTTGGGTTGGATTTCTTGCTTTAGATCTACTGTTGGTATTTAGAATATTTTCTTGTATTCATAAAAAAAAATCCCCCCTTACAAATGTTTAGATTTGGCTTTTATAGCCATACAACTTGATTTTCTATTATTTTCTGTCTTGTCTTTTTTAATGTGTGCAAGTGCTGAGGATGGACGGTGGACGTGACCTTGGGCGGTGGCCGCAGCGGTGTCAGAGGCAAGTAGGGAAGCTAGGGTTCTACAATTTTTCTGATTTTTTGTGTTGGGCTAGGTTAATTTTAGGTTTTGGGCTTTAGGATAGTTGGGCTGATGTTTGGGTTTAAAATGTTGTAAACAGGTTTGGGTTTTGTGGGTTTAATTGTAATGGGTTGGTAGTTTAGGGGTGTTAGCTAAGGTGGGTCAAAATTGGCCTGCAACAGCTGCCCCTCTTTGCTTATTGTCGTGTAACGAGAATAGAGCAAAGACATAGAGAAAGGCCAATTTTGCCCGGTTTTGCCGAGCCTTGACTTCTTTGGTGCTCTTCTTGCTCAGGTAGTCTCTTTCCAGTCCACTGTATCTTGTTGCTTTGATCCACTCCACCGCGACTTCAGAGATATGCCTTGTAGCTTCAATCTACTCCAACGTAACTTCAAGGATATGAGATTTATGGCTTCGATCTGCTTCACTGTAACTTCAGAAAGATAAGATCTACAACTTCAACCTACTCTTCTACCGCTTCAGTGAGATAAGGTTTGTGGTCTTCTCTTCTGCAACTTCAAAAAGGCAAGATCTGATATCCTCGATCAGCTCCACTTTAACTTCAGGGAGACAAAATCTGGTGTCTTCGATCAGCTCCAATCTTTGTTCTTTACTTGGCCCGTGACCCTAGGTTCAACTCACCTCTCGCGATATGAATTGATTTTTTGAAAAACGGACATTTAAAAAAACAGAATTTGGAAATAACTCGGCATGTGACCCGAGGCTCAACTCACCTCTCGTAATATGAGTTGATTTTGATGAAAAACAGAAATTAAAAATACCTCAGTGTGTCCTGAGGCTCAACTCACCTCTCGCAATATGAGCTGATTTTTTTGAAAGACAGAAATTGAAAATACCTCAACGTGTCTTGAGGCTCAACTCACCTCTCGCAATATGAGTTGATTTTTGAAAAACAGAAATTTAAAATACCTCAGCGTGTCCTGAGGCTCAACTCACCTCTCGCAATATGAGTTGATTTTTGAAAAACAGAAATTGAAAAAAATAGAAATTGAAAATACCTCAGCGTGTCCTGAGGCTCAACTCACCTCTCACAATATGAGTTGATTTTTGAAAAAAAGAAAATTAAAACATCAGAGTACCAAAACATGTCATCTGGTGAAACTCAAGTGTCTTTTCCTTTGATTCAGTACAGCTATCATCGCATCCTCTTGCTCTGCTGGAGTACCTGTATATGTCATGCATGATGTTATCTGATATGCACATGTTTGTCTTAAATGCCTTTATGCCTACATGATTATGCTATGCGCCTTGGGCTTATTTGTCATATATCCCTTTTTCGTCATGATTTTTGTGATGATTTGCATTCAGTGCTTCGACTCTTGACTTTCTCTTCAGGCTTTGTACCTGTCCTCAAGCTTTACGATTACTCTGCATTTCTCAGATATCACTCTTTTGCCCCTTGTTGAACTTTGTCTTTGCTTTGAGGCTCTTGTACTTATCAAATTTTCATCCGGGCAATGCTCAACATTTCTTTTGTCTAGAGTATTTCATTTCACTATTTATCATTTAAATAAACCACATAATGAGATGCATGAAAATGGTCAGGTAGGGACGAAAGGGATACCTCACATTTATTTATTTCAAAGGTAGAAAACAAAGAAAGTTAACCAAGGATAGTAAGAAGTATCATAAAGAGAAAGGGGATCGCATTCAACGGATACAAATGCTCTGGATATTCAACACATGAACTCTTCCACGTTTCTTAATCAAGAATCCTTTTGAGTGAGGCTTCTTGTATAGAAGATTTTGAGCTTTCAGAAATGCTTCAAATACTGTAGTCTCGCTGTTTGACCTACCGTTCAACCGCTTTGCTCTTTAAGCCCGGGTTTGCTTTATTAGAATGCCCTTTCGGGTTTTCATCCTAATCTTTTGTGTTAATCAAGATGCCCTTTTCGGGTTTTCATCTTGATCAATTTTTTTTAGGCATAATATTTCTTTACAGCATCTGAGTTCACTGGGTTAGGTAACTCTTTCCTATCCATCTCAATGAGAATCAAAGCTCCACCTGAGAAAGCCTTCTTTACGACATATGGTCCTTCCCAATTTGGTGCCCATTTTCCTTGGAAGTCTTTTTGTATTGGGAGAATCTTTCTCAGCACGAGTTCTCCTTTATGGAATTCTCTTGGCCGTACTTTCTTGTCATGGGTCGCGATCATTCTCTTTTGGTACATCTGTCAATGATAGATTGCCTTCAAACATTGATAAGGTTTAACTGGTCATATCGAACTCGAACCTACTCTGCTTCCTCTAGTTTTGACTCCATTAAGACTCTTAGAGAGGGGATCTCAACTTCAATGGGTAGCACAACTTCCATTCTATAGACCAGAGAGAAAGGAGTTGTTCCCGTAGATGTCCGCACAGATGTACGATATGCTTACAAAGCGAACGGTAGCTTCTCATGCCAGTCTTGATATGTCTCGGTCATTTTCCCAATAATCTTTTTAATATTCTTGTTGGCCGCTTCAACTGCTCCGTTCATTTTCGGGCGATAGGGTGAGGAGTTATGATGCCTTATTTGAAATTGTTCATACACTTCTTTCATCATCTTGTTGTTCAAATTCAAGGCATTATCTGAAATGATTCTTTCAGGCAAACCATATCGACAAATGATTTCCTTTTTTAAGAACCTACAAACTGCAGTCTTCGTCACATTAGCAAATGAAGTGGCTTCTATCCATTTCGTGAAGTAATCTATCACTACAAAAATGAATCGGTGTCCATTAGAAGCTTTTGGGGAAATTGGCCTTATAACATCCATGCCCCATATAGAAAAAGGCCACGGAGAAGTCATGACATGAAGGGGCGAAGGGGCTACATGAATTTTATCACCATAAATTTGACATTTGTGGCATTTTCGTGCAAAACTAATGCAGTCACTTTCCATCGTCAGCCAATAATAACCGAGTCTCATAATCTTCCTGGCCATAGTGAAACCATTGGCATGTGCCCCACAAATTCCCTCATGGACATTTTAAATTATTTTTCTGGCTTCAACAGCATCTACGCATCTCAAGAGCACTTGATCTTTTCCTTTTTTTGTACAGAATGTCCTCATCAAGAACAGATCCTACTGCTGTTCTTCTGATTGTTCTTTTATCGTTCTCATTTGCTTATTCAGGATACTTTTTATTCTTAACATATTCTAAGATATCATGGAACCATGGCCGTCCATCTGGCTCTTTTTCAATGCTGAAACAATGTGTTGGGACTTCATATATGCTCATTTGAAGAGACATTATTTCTGTTTCTTTGTTCGCTTTGAACATTGAAGCCAAAGTGGCCAGGGCATCAGCCAATTGGTTTTCTTCTCGTGGGAAGTAATTAAAATTTATTTCTTTGAATTCTTTAATCAATCCTGCCACTAGACCGCTGTATTTGACTAATTTTGAATCTCTTACTTCCCAATCCCCACGGATTTGGTATATCACCAACGCTGAGTCCCCGTACGCCTCTAAAATTTTGACGTTTCATTCAATAGCTGCACGAAGTCCCATGATACAGGCCTCATATTCCGCTATGTTATTGGTACAGAAGAAATTTAGCCTGGCAGTGAAGGGATAATGGTTCCCTTCTGATGATACTAAGACTGCTCCAATCCCATGCCCCAATGTATTCGATGCACCATCAAAGCTCATCTTCCATGACTTCTCTTTGGACGACTCACATTCTTTTCCCGTAATACACACCAAGTCTTCATCTGATAAATCAAATCTCAATGGCTCGTATTCCTCTTTTGTTCGAGTTGCTAAGAAATCAGCTATTGCACTCCCTTTTATAGACTTTTAGCTCACATAGACGATGTCGTATTCTGATAGTAGGATCTACCATCGTGCCATTCTTCCTGAAAGTGTAGGTGATTCCATCATGTACTTTATTGGGTCCAGCTTTGAAATTAACGATGTCGTATGATACACTATATATTGCCTGAGCCTCCGAACTACCCAAATTAAAGCGCAATAGAATTTTTCAATTAACGAGTACTTTGCCTTATACTTTGTGAACTTTTTGCTGAGATAGTAAATCGATTTTTCTTTTTTTCCTGACTTATTATGTTGCCCCAGTACGCAACCCATTGAATTTTCGAACACAGTCAGATACAATATTAACGATCTTCCTGGAGTTGGCGGTACAAGCACCGGGGGACTAGACAAATATTGTTTTATCTTGTTAAAAGCCACTTGGCACTCCTCTTTCCATTCTCCCAGATTATGTTTTCGAAGGAGTCGAAAAATTGGGTCACACTAGTTGGTAAGTTGAGCAATGAACCGAGCGATGTAGTTCAACCTCCCTAAAAATCCTCTGACTTCTTTTTGCGTGCATGGAGGTGGTAGTTCTTGTATGGCTTTTATCTTATCTGGATCAACTTCAATGCCTCTCTCACTGGCGATGAAGCCTAGCAATTTTCCCGAGGTAGCCCCAAACGTACATTTGGCTAGATTAAGCTTCAGCTGGAACTTTCTCAGTCTTTCGAACAACTTTCTGAGGTTCCCAACATGCTCTCTTTCCCCCTTGGATTTGGCGGTCATATCATCGACGTAGACTTCTATTTCTTTGTGCATCATGTCATGAAACAACATCACCATGGCCCTATGATATGTTGCCCCAGCGTTCTTTAATCCGAACGGCATCACCTTATAATAGAATGTTCCCCACATCGTTACGAAATTAGTTTTCTCCATATCCTCATGAGCCATTTTTACCTGATTATAACCCGAGAATCCATCCATGAATGAAAACAATGAATGTTTGGCTGTATTATCCACCAATGTATAGATGTGTAGAAAAGGAAAATTATCTTTAGGACTTGCTCGATTCAGATCGCGATAATCCACACACATTCGTACCTTGCCGTCTTTCTTCGATCATCGACTATGTTAGCTACCCATTGTGGGTACTTGGAGACTTGTAGGAAGCCAGCATCGAATTGTTTCTTGACTTCTTCTTTTATTTTTAACAGCATTTCAGGTCTTATTCGTCTTAGCTTCTGTTGAATGGGTTTGCATTCTGGTTTCAGTGGGAGTCTATGGACCACTACATCCTCATCCAATCCTGGCACGTCCTGATACGACCATGCAAATACATCTTTATACGCATAAAGCAAAGTGATCAAATCATGTTTGGTGTTATCTGAAATGGAGGTCTCAATCTTCACTTCTTGCCTCTTTTCTTCATTTCCCAAGTTACTATCTCAACAGATTCTTGATGAGGTAGAATCTGTTTATCTTCTTATTCTACCATTCTTAGTAAGTCAGGAGACGAGACATAGTCTTCAACATTTTCCTCAGCTTCGAACTCTCCTAAACAAATAGCTTTCTCGAAATCGATTTCAAGATTTGTAACGGGTTTGTTCATGTCGTTAATATCTGAGCACCTGAAAGTTGAATGGAAAAGAAAACTATAGAGGAGCATCAAAGTATTGGGACCAAAAAGCATAATGGCATGATGTGAGATATATGCAATGACAGGCTGTGAGAAGAGGGAAAAAGTATGAAGTTAATGAGAATGAAAAGGCTATAACAAAATGCATCTCCATTAATGTTCATTTAAATGATAAAGAGCAAATCATAAGCTCTTACAAAAGAATCCCTACTATTACTTAGGGACACACAAAAAGAAGAGTGTTAACATTAAGCATTACTCTGGAGAAGACTTAGAAACTACAAGGAGATCCACAGTAGTCCAATTGTTCAAAACGAATCCAGGAGGACAAGGGCGTATCATTGAAACAACTTTAATTGCATCATCTCCTTTGTCAATGAAATTTATACTGACATTCTGAAGACCCCTTTCAATTAATAACAGCGTGCTTCGTGGATTATCTTATCCGGGGTATTTCATTCTTGCAGATGTAAATGTTTTTGACAAAGGAGGGTACGTTATGTTCTCCAATTCTAAATCTCGGCCTATGGCTTTTGCAATCCGTTTTTCTCAATCTTTCTACAACTATTTTCTTCTTTGTCGCATATCCGGTTGGAACCCTAAACCATATCGAGCCTTATGGGGCACTGGTTTTAGAGCTCTAACTATCCCTTGCTGATATCTTCACAAACCTTTCCTCGCTCGGGCTCCCTTTCCCACATCAGCTTAATTCCTATCTTGGTATTCCTCGATAGCTTAGGTATGGGAATTTTATTTCCTTTAGCAATGAACGTAGCATTGATGAATTCAAAGGAACGGAAGGAACATTTTACTGCATCCTTGCTTACTTCGAGATATGGTGTATCAGTAGAGATTGATGCGACAATGTCTTCCTCACCCACGACAGTGACCAAAAGACCATCTATGATAAACTTCACTTTTCGATGGAGAGATGAAGGAACTGCCCCAGCAGAGTGGATCCAAGGCCTTTCTAAAAGGCAATTATATGAAGGCGTGATGTCCATGACCTGAAACTCTATGTCATATATATAGGGGCCCACTTCTAGAGGAATTTTAATTTTTCCCATGACTTCTTGTCTTGTCCCATCAAATGCTCTTACTGTAGAATGACAAGGCCTCAGATAAGATATATCAATTGGAATTCTAGAAAGCGTGGCCAAAGGCATGACATTGAGTGCTGACCCGTTATCAATGAGCACATTCAGTATTATATAACCCTTGCAACAGGTTGTGATATGTAATGCTTTTATGGAGCCCCTACTGTTTGGTGATATTTCGTCATTACTGAAAGAAATAAAATTATCCGCGTTCAGGTTATTTACCCACTTATCAAGTTTTTTGACAGATATATTGCTTGCCACGTAAGCTTGATTTAACACTTTCAGCAAAACATTCCGATGTGGTTCTGAATTCAACAGTAGGGATAATACCAAGATTCGTGTCGGTTGTTTGCTTAACTGTTCCACGACGTTATATTCACTATGCTTGATAAACTTTAAGAATTCATGTGCTTTTCTTCATTCACAGGCCTTTTAACTTCTTGTTCGGACAGAGTATCAAGTTCGACCTCGGCCTCATGCATTGGTACATTTCCTTTTTGCTTCAAGTCATTAGTCTTCTTCATTGGTTCGACCACTTTAGAATAACACCTCCCGCTGCGGGTGAAGTGTCCTACTTCGCCAACATTTTCGGCTGTGACTTTGGATTTTTCACCTTCAGGTACGATAATGTTGACATCATATTTCCATGGTACTGCCTTGTTGTCTTTGTAAGGGAAAGGAGATGGTACTTCAATTATCATCTTTGGTTTCACTTGCTCCTTTTTTACATCGTAATAAATCACCAATGGTCGATCGGCACTATAAGGGAAACCTGATGATTGATTATCAGAAGTGCATACTTCTCCTTCATCGGCCTCTTTCATTTTGTTAAAGATCTCGACTTCCTTGTTGTCCATCATGTCTTGAAGTAGTTTTCTGAATCCTTCACAAGACTGGATGTCATGCCCCTCGATCCCATGAAAATCACAAAAACATTGACTTTTTGTATTTCCTTCTTTGAAAATTCTGTTGGGATGACAGAACAGCCCTTTTTCCACCATTACCTCCCAAATCTTTCACAGCGGAGTCTTTATTTCAAAAACACAACTTTTGGCACGCCACATGTCTTCTTTTGTCACCACGCTCATGTTCCCTTAAGTGTGGTTAGGGAGCAAATTTCCAGCCGTATTGCCAGCACCATCAAATGGTAAAATGCCTGCATCGATAAGACCTTGAACCCTCCTTTTAAAGGCTAGACAATTTTCTGTAGAATGCCCCTGATTTTCGGTGTGGTACATGCAACTGGCATTAGGATCATACCATTTTAGGTATGGAGGTTTCAAGGGTGCCATATAATGTGGGGATATTAATTATTTTTCCAACAGTTTTGGCTATAGCTCTCCGTATGACACGGGAATTGAGGTGAACTGGGGTTTTTCAGGATTGGATCTTGTCGGTCTTTGTTCATTTTTGGGTTGGTTTTGAGCAGGCATGGTGTTTGGTGGAAACATGGCAAATGGTCTTTGGTTATCTGTGGCGTAGACGGGGTAAGGAGGAGGTGCTTGATAGTAAGGGTTTTGGGGAGGATAATAAAAGTTTAGAGGTGGGCGATATCGAGGTCGTGGCTGGGCTGGGTAAGGATTAGAAGTGTGATGGCTCTCAGTTACCACCATATGGGCTTCTGCCTCTTTTTTCTTTACAGGTGCTGCCCTTTTCGAGCTTTCAAAACCTTCCATCTTTCCACTCTTGATGGCATTTTCTATAAATTCCTCAGATATTACAATATCTACGAAGCCTTCCGTAGCACTTCCTACCAACTTATCATAAAACGGTGCTCTCAAAGTATTGATGAAGAGGACCGTTATTTCAGTTTTAGTTAATGGGGGTTCTACTTGGGCTGAGATATCCCTCCACCTTTACGCGTATTGCCTAACAGTCTCCGTTGGCTTCTTTTCCATCATCTGCAGAGTTAGCCGATTAGGCACCATGTCAGATACATGCTTGTATTGTTCACAAAATGCGGATGCCAAGTCTTTCCATGATTGGATTCTTTCCCTACTAAGTTGATTATACCATCGAAGGGTCGATCCGACCAAGCTATCTTGGAAACAATGTATTAGCAATTTATCTTCATTCACGTAACCAGTCATCTTCCAGCAAAACATGACAAGATACGTCTTTGGACATTTCGTTCCATCATATTTTTCAAAATCCGGCACTTTAAATTTTGGAGGCAGAACCAGATCGGGCACCAAACTGAGCTCTTTGGCACTCAATGCAGAGAAGGCTTCAGTACCTTCTATCGCTTTAAGTTTTTCTTCCAAACTCCTATACTTATCCTGAACATCATGATCATCCATTTTCAACCTAGCTATTTCTACCGGATCATCCAAATCTGGAACATTGGGATAGGTAGGATTAGCTCTGGGGTTCGATACGAATATACCTTGCCCTAGATTAGCAGGAGGTACGGGTTGTTGCTCGAGGCTTACAGGTTCCTCTTGAGGATATCCTCTTTGCGTTGTATAGGCGTGAGGTGGAGTGAATCCTGGGGGATAGGGCGGATCCTGATCATGATTAACTCTTGACTGAGGCTTCATAATGTCAGGGCTCTGCATAGGTCCCTTTCCTTTGACCAAAGCTGTCATCATCTCCATCATTTTGGCCATCTGATCTCTTTCCTCGAGCGATTCCTCTCGAGATCTTAACATCAGATCTCTTGCTTCCTGTTGTGACTTGGTCAATTACTCTTGAAATTCTCTTTGAGTCCTTTCCATCCTTTCAATTCTCTCATGGAACTCGGCTTCCATAATTCTAGCTTTTCGGCGCGTCCTATAAGAATGGCTTGATTCCAGACTTGTAGTGTCGTAACTTCGAATATTTACAATTTTAGCCTCAGTGAATAATTATGGTGATATGTATATGCAATGAATGGATGAATGGATGAATGGATGAATGACAAATGATTGTTAGCCATGAATGCATGCGCAAGAATTTGGTGTTGATTTCACGATGACCCCTACTTAGGCATTTCATTAATCAAAAGAGTCTATTACAAAACGTTTCGATATCTTTGATTCAACTGTTACACAAATTTTCTAGCCACATTGTTTTGTTTCTTTACTCGTTCTAAGAATTCTGATATGCTTGATCTTTTACTCTGAGGGAATTGGCAATTGAGAGCTTCGGCTTCATCTGATAATTACACAACTTGTATAGCTGCCTTGCGAATTTCATTGATCAAAAAGTCGAGCTGTATTTCTTTTTCTTGGAGAGCTCTTTCATAAGTGCAGTGTCTCTATCGTACTGATCATTCTTTTCTTCTAGAGCTTTTAGAAGAGTATCTAACTATTGCTGACGAGATTGTAGCATATTTTCTAGATCTCGTATTTTCCTTCTTAGCTCTTGACGTTCGGACTGACTAGTCACAAATTTTACAGACACAGCTTCATACTCAGCATTCTTCTTCCTTAACTCTATCATAGCACGTGCAACTTTTTCCTCTTCTTTCTTTGCTTTCCCTTTCCAGAATTCCATCCCACATTTGATATTGCTTAATTCTTCCTTCCATTCTGCCGATGATTTGCCCAATCCACTATTTTTTATAGTGCTTCTTAATTTCTTATTTTCTAAATGAAGATCCCTTAAATCGTTTCTTATGATCTCAGCCTCTCTTTGAGCTTTTTCGATTTTAGATTTTTTAATTTGAACATCGATCTTCAGCTCGTAGTTTTCCTCTTGAAGAGAATTGATATATCGTAACAGCTTAGCCTTTTCACGTTCAAATTCATGTCTTGCTATTTCCAACTCGAACGACATTTCTTCTGAGAAAGGATTCTGGAAAGTATAATCCGTCAGCGAGATTTGTTGACTGTTCACTCGTAGTTGTCTCCATATGTCATAATCTTGAGTGATGGTTTCAGTGTAGAGAGCTAACTCCATTAGGTGAATTTGCTTCCAAGACTTTGCAGTATCTCAGACTCTTTTCATGTAACCCTCACTTGTAAAGGCAAACTCAGACTGTGCCAGTCCTCCGGTAGCAGGTATGAACTATCGTGAAGCAAACTGTCTTTGAACCATTAATGGGGCATATCCAACTCCTCCCCATAATCCTAGTAAAGGCACCCAATCTTGGCTTTCACATTTGTATAACAGAATTGAAGGACGGATCCATGATGCTCTCCAGGTTATCTCTTCGGTGCGAAGGTTTTGAAAAACCAAAGCCCAGTGCTGTTCGGTGACATCCTTTGGCCAATCCTTCTCAAAGTAAGCTTTCAATGGGGCGAATATTTTTGAAAACATGTGGAAAGGTGTGCACTTCACTTTCTAGAAATGGCTTAAAATCCAGACATTAAGTAACTGCACGCATCCGATAAAACGTCCTTCCCCTTTCCTCCTACAACAACTTAGAGATCTAAAAGTCTCAGCCAAGATAGTCGGGACGGGGTTGACCCCTTGCCTCAACCTTTCGAAGAAATCCACTACCGCAACTTCTACATGCCCAAGAACCTTTGGGAAGACAATTAATCCATAAATGGCCAAAGCAAATAGATCCATCCTCTTCACAATATCTGGATAGTTTTGAACTAAATCTCACAAAGAAAACCAGGGAACACAACTAACTTCGTTCTTTTTCTTTATTTGTTTTTCAGCCCACATGTCAGTCATTCCCGTCAACCTTACTAACTTTTTCTTGAAGGTCATTGATTTGGGCTCTTTCACATATATCTTGCTGAATTGTACATTGTCAATGCGAAGCAAGGTAGCATACTCTTCTATGGTCGGAGTCATATCTTCCTGATTAAAAGTGAACATTCGTAAGCTGGATCCCAGAATCGAACCATGGCTTGAATCAGTTGTTCGTCTATGTTGACGGCGATCAAGTGAGCTATATCTCCGTACTTTTCGGTGAAGATGCCCCTAGTGTCTGAATCCCACTGTTTCCAAATCTGAGTCAAATCTTTGAGGTTATTCTGATGAACATTTGTAGCTACTTGCTCGGGAAGTTTGGAGATACATCCTTCCGTTAAACTGTCCCCTTTCGCTTTCTGAGTTTTCAAAGACCAGTCTCGAATCACGGCATTTTTCTCGGTCATTTGTGTAATTAAGTCCTCCATCAGAAACTCGTTTTTGGCAACCAATCTCTAATCAACACCTTCCTAATCAATATGCCTATGATGCATGATGAAAAATAAAAATAAAGACAAACAACCTTAGTTAGTAATCACAACAAATATGAACTGAGAAAAACTATGGAAACTTTATCAAATTAAGCTACCCAGTTCAATTCTTTTGCATAAATAGTGTAAATGTAAAGGAAATGAAAGGCAAGAGTCGTTTCTCCCGTGTACTTATTTTGGTGACTATTAACAGACAGAGGTTCAGCATGGCTCTAATTAGGTGGCTCATATGGTTCACTACATGCGGTTTCGATTCTAGACAGGTGCTCAAATTGTTCGTACTATCATCTGCTAAGATTAGTACAGAACCTCGGTCATTGCCTATCACAGGCTTATGAGTTCAATTCGAGGGATTACATTTACTTATGCCTATGCGAAGGGACAAGGTAACTCACGAAAGCATAAGTCATATATAACCCAGAAGTATTCACTAGCCTGTGCAGAGGGATGAGTTAACTCACGAAGGCATAGCGTTTACTTCCACTTATGCGGACGGAGCCCGGGTAGAGAGCTCATGTTAATCAAAAATGCAAGTACACGGTGTGTGGGGAGAAACTCACAAAACTTTACGTTTTATTTAAGAACTAGACTAAAAAAACTAAAACCATAAAAACTTAGAGCTAAAAAAAAACAACAAGATAAAACAAGTTAGAAGAATATTTACAACATGATGCAAATGCATGACTTTTCAAAAACAAAATTTAAGGATCACGACTAAATATTAATTTGAACAAAGAATTTTGAAAATTTTGACAACACGCGTTTAATTCTAGACTCGACTCTAAAAAAAAAGGTCCCCAATGGAGCCGCCAGCTGTAGAGACGTAAAAATTTCGCTTTGGTTGCTAGTTGAGACGATTATTTGAAAATTTGAAAATGTAATTTCGGTTTTAAAGAGAAAAGGGGTCGCCACCGATCTTTTTTCTAGGTGTGATCAGACACCTAATAAATCATCTTTGTAACACCCCAAACCCGGCCTGGACGTTATGGCCGAATCTGACGTGTCGCACGTATTTTAAAAATCCATGTTTCGTTTTATTATCTAAAAATCGCCTAATACTGGCTAACCAAAGTGAATGGAGGCTGGGCACCAGGTAGGTATCCGAAACAGAGGAGGTGAGCCATGAAGGCTGCTTAAATACCAAGCTCCCGAATAGATCCAATCCTAGACATGCCCACAACCATTGCCACACTTTGGTAAACGAGTTGTAATCTTCTTCAAGTGGTTATCTTTGTTATACCATTTATGTGTGACGCTGTGTTATTTTATAAATAGGTATCATTTTGAAAACACGCCCTAAGTCTAGCCCATTTTATTTGTTATCACCAATTTAAACAACATAATCCGAAAAAGAAAAGAATTAAAGTTAAAGTTAAAATGGCCTTATTACAACCAAAAATAGATGATAAATAAAGTAACCTTAGTGAAAACCCATTACTTATTTAAAAGCCCAAAAGCGATCACCGTGGCCACTCTGAATCCCCCTCCGGCTCCAAGTCCCCAAGTCAAGGCTCACCTATAAAGATAAGAAAGAAAGGGGTGAGTTTAGAAACTCAGTGTGCAACAAGCCCCTTTCAGAGCCCAAATCAATATCAGCTTACTGGGCCTAAGCCCAAATTCGACTATCACATATACTGGACCGAAGCCTTTTCATTATTCATAACACTGGGCCGAAGCCTTTTTGCCATATTCATGTCACTGGGCTGAAGCCTTTTTCATTATTCATATTTCATAATACTGGGCCGTAGCCTTTACAGAAATCGGTATGGCCCATAGGCCTATTTCAATATCACATGTAATATTAATGCATGAATGCAAGCCCATTTGGGGAGACTACTCAACCCACCATCCGCTACTCTCCACCCGTACCAACCAAGCTCTCCATGTGGGAATAACTCAACCCCACCCAACCAAACTCTCCACTGGCAGCATAGCTGCTTTATCATATAACTGGAGGCCTAGCCTCTTTAAATAATCTGGGCAAAAGCCTTTTTTCGTAAGCGGGGCAAAGCCCTTTTTCACTTCCTCCATCCATATAAAAACCCAACCCAATGCATTTATGAATACATCATGTGCATATCATACTTATTATGTGCATATCATACATATCATGTGCATATCATACATGTCATGTGCATAACGTACATATCATGTGCATATCATATCAATCATGTATATCAAAATCTCATATATCAAATTCGTAACTAAACCCTAGGGGTATAATGGTCATTTTTACCTAGGGGCAAAATAGTCATTTTCATATGATAAAGGTAATTTCATAATTTTACCAAGTATTAGGGTTTTCCATGTTCATTAATAGTTACTATCAATACATAGGTTTTATACCGCGATTCTGGCCCATTTTTAGCGAAATCGTGTTATTGGGCCAAAACCCCTAATGGGCCTTATGTCGTCGATTTTGTCATCTAGGCCCATTTAGCCTATATTCCATAATGGTATTACTAGTCTCAACGTGCAATTTAACAGGTTTTCATTTCCTAATGGAATTTACCCAAATGGGCCTGAAAGCCCATTGGGCCCGATTTTAACCCCTCGAGGCCCAACTTACCGTAAATGCCAAACATCATGCTCTTACCTTTTCCAACATTCACGATCATCGTCTTAGAGGATCTAATTATCCGATAAGCGTTTGCTTGCTCACAAGTCCTTAAAATGCCAGAATTTTGGCATTCCGCTTTTCGGCATTTATTGAGTTAAGCTACAAAAGAAGGTTTGTGACACACCTGCTTGGCGATATTCCTCTCGGCGAGATCTCCTACACGATTTCTCCTATAATCAACCGTTAATAAATCAGCTTCCATTAATTAAACCAAAATGAGAACCATCTATTATCAACACTTACACATTCGGCCACCATCCATAATGGCCTTAGACTCCATACCTTTGCCGAAATTGATGACTAGATCTAATCACTCCGATGATCCAAGCTAATCCAAACCGATACTCCAAACCTTGCTGCTCCTCCAAAGTTGTCTATATCACCAACATATATTCATAATCAAATCCGTCAACCACACAGTCCAAGTCATTCACTTGCCCACAAGGGCAAAACAGTCATTTAACATCCTAAGGGCAAAATGGTAATTTTACCCACAAGGGTATCTCAGTAATTCTACCTTACAGGGGTATTTCGGTAATTCTAACCTACAGGGGTATTTTGGTAATTTTACAAAACAGGGGTATTTTGGTAATTTTGTAAACCAGGGGTATTTTGGTAATTTTGCAAACCAGGGTTATTTTGGTAATTTTGTAAATTGAGGGTAAAACGGTAATTCTATAAATCGGGGGTACTTTGGTAATTTTACAAGTCGAGGGTATTTCAGTAATTTGGTGAACTAAAGTATTCTAAACAGGGATAACAATACGAGTGGGACTAAAGCCTTCTCTCGGCCCAAATGGGCCCACATACTCGTGTGGCCCTTTTAGCCCAAATCTAGCCACAGATACGAGATTCACCTAGCCTAGTCCAATATTTACTACACAATCAAACAACTTATCCAATTGGGCCCACATGGCCCCTTTCGGCCCATCGCGGCCCGAAGTAGCCATCCTATAGCTAGAGTAGTGAGAAATACACACCTGATAGGAGAATGGAGTTAATCCATGCTTTAAGCACTCTTAGCCGACGCCCAACCCAAACGAGCACGCCATAAAGTGAAAGGGATCAGCCAAGAAAGGTACATTTACTCTCCTCATGGTTCTCTCTATTTAAAGCCAACTCTCCATCAACTCTTATGTTAGCTTCCCGATGTGGGATCCCTCCATCATCAGAGTTTAAATTCAACACCAACTCTTGCCGCCCCCTGTTAGCAAAATAAATGCTCTTTGCTTGCCATGAGTTTCGAACCCTGGACCTCCTTGCCAACTCCATGACGCCACCTTCCTGCCTCTTATGTGGCGCTACTTTGCCACTAGACCACAAGGCTTTTTCTGTCACAACTTCTCCAACAATATTCTTAAAGCCTACCTACTACACCCAGGGTTTGACTCACCTTAAACCAAAATTTTTTTGCTAGAGTCCAGGTTTGAACCCAAGACTTCTCCAACACTTTTTAGCACACTTAACCACTAAAACAAGCCTTCATTAATGAAATTTACATACACAACGAAATATTATAAACTGCCTTCAACCGCTCCAATGCTCAAGGCCCAAAACTTCTAGGCCCAAATTTAGGGTGTTACAATCTTTTTCAGGAAAGAAAATTTATTTTTGAACAAAAATGAAGGCCGAATTTGGGTTTACGCGAAAATCCAGAAAAAAATAGGGTTCGGGAGTCGATTACGCTCGGGGAAGGTATTAGCACCCTCGCGACGCCCAAAATTGGTATCTTTTTAAATATGCGTTCTCTTGAATTTCAAAATTGCGAGTTAATCGTGATCCGATTAAAACACGAGAAATTTCAAGTTTTTTCGTTTTCTTTTGATAAGGACGTTCTGTTTTTAACACGAGCCGATTGATGTTAGCCCAACATAGCGATGAAATCACAGACTTAATGTTAAAATCGGTACGCCTTATTTATTAAAATAAAAAATGTTTCTAAAATAATGATAAAAAAAACTGACGATGTTATTGTAACAAAAATTCATAAGTAAATAAACGATGCAAAATAATGAGGTGATTAATAAAAGATATTATAATATAATATTAGGATATTAGAATAATAATAAATAATATTTACAATAAAAGAAAAAAGAAAAAAATGTATTAATACCATAATAAAATAATATATGTATAATAAAAAATAACAATATGTACAAAAAGATATGTATACCAAATAATACATAATAATATTAAAATAAAATAATAAGTAACAATAGTGAAAATAATAAGTATAATAATAAATATAATGATATATAAAAATAATACTATATATAAAATATATATATATACACGTATAATAAAATATATGCTAATATTAATAATAAATATAATAGGGGTAAAAATAGATATAATAATAATATGTACATAATATGGTATTACAAATATATATATATATAATATAGTATTTAAAAATGTATACATAATATATATATTAGGAATAATAATAATAGTAAAAACAACCATTAATAATGCTACATAAATAGATATATAGTAATAGTATATACATATAAAAATATATATTAATATTAATAATAATAATAATAGTAATACTAATAATAATAAAATACAAAAACAAATATGATATAATAATATTAAATATAAAGTAGTAAGTAATAACAATGGATAAAAATATATATATATACACGATTTTAGAAGAACATCAAAAGATTATTAAATATAATATAATAATTAATAATAATATTAAAAGAATAACGATATGTTAAAGATAATAATAAAAGGAAAGTAATAATAATAATATAATTGTTACTAAAAAGAAAATATATAAATATATAGGATAGAAAATAATAATAAATATGATAATAATAGATAATAGCAAAAATATAATATTACAAACAATATTAAAAATAAAAATGGCAAAAAGGACGAAATCGGAATCAAAACATAGTTCTTGGGGTGCAATTAGAAATAAAAATGGGAAACAAGGCCTTATTGCAATGCGCGAAAATAGAGGAGGACCAAAAATGAAATTTTCCCTTCCCTTCAAAACGCAGCGCCTGGTATGGGACTAAAACGAAATCCGCAACAACTTCACGGGGAAAATTTTAAAATAATAAAACTTGATTGCAAAAGCTTGAAAAAGCAGAAGGACCGCACGCGTAAATTTCCTCTTTTCCAAAAACATGCTGATCCTGAGGCGGGTCGGGTCGGACGGATTGGGTATGATCAAACGACGTCGTTTTGGCATTGAGGCTTAAGTCCAAAACGACGTCGTTTTGGATGCTATATAAATAACCCAATTTTCCCCAAAAAACTTTATTTTTCCTTAGATTTCAAAAAAACTTAAAAGTTCTCTGCCCTCTTTCCTGCGATTTCCGACCAGAGAGCCGGCCACCGTTCGGTCACCTAACCGTCGTCGGCCGCCGCCATCGCCATCGCCAACCACCGTGCACGGTGGCCGGAAGTTCAAAAAAAAGGTATTTTTATTTTTTATTATTTTTGATTTTTTTATTATTTTAAAAAAAATATGTGTGTTTTTATAAATAAGTGTATGTAGATTAGAAAATAGATTTTAAATAAACAAATGGAAAAATGATGGAATCACCTTCGATGTTCAGATCTGGCTGCTAATGCTTTTGCTCTCTGATTTGGGTTGGATTTCTTGCTTTAGATCTACTGTTGGTATTTAGAATATTTTCTTGTATTCATAAAAAAAAAATCCCCCCTTACAAATGTTTAGATTTGGCTTTTATAGCCATACAACTTGATTTTCTATTATTTTCTGTCTTGTCTCTTTTAATGTGTGTAGGTGCTGAGGATGGATGATGGACGTGACTTTGGGCGGTGGCCGCAGCGGTGTCAGAGGCAAGTGGGGAGGCTAGGGTTCTACAATTTTTCTGATTTTTTGTGTTGGGCTAGGTTAATTTTAGGTTTTGGGCTTTAGGATAGTTGGGCTGATGTTTGGGTTTAAAATGTTGTAAACAGGTTTGGGTTTTGTGGGTTTAATTGTAATGGGTTGGTAGTTTAAGGGTGTTAGCTAAGGTGGGTCAAAATTGGCCTGCAACAATAGTACTTGAATCTAACATGATTAACCATTCTGACTTGAATATCAAGAGAAGGTTCTAATCTTTCAATTACTGATCGTGTACCTTCTAATGTTTCTATTAGTACATTCTCAGAATGCTCCACCCCAAATTGAAATTGAGGACTGAGAAAATAATCTAAGTATAATTTATAAGAATATCATCAAATAATAATCTAAAGCTTTAAATAATAAAATATAAAAATATTTCTTAATTATATGAAACATTTTATCTTACCAGCTTAATGCAAGTCGGAATGCATAAAATTCCATCTATTGTTAATAATCTTTTCGTACTCGGTGAAATATCGACAATCTTGTTGAATTGCTCGTTTAGTTCTATCAACAGCCTCATAAATAAAACCCATTGTTGCTTTTTCATCGCTATCTACAAGTCTCAATACTTTTACTAGGTGCTCGTAAACTTTTATGAGGTCATTGGCTTTTTTCCAAAAAAATTTCCCAAAACAATTTTTTTGGCTTCATAAGCAGGCCCTGACTTTTGCTGTCCCCATTTTGATTTTTTAAATTCCTATATATTCATAAGAAAAATTTTAAAATAATATAATTTCAATTATTTGGAACTAATAAAATCATTAAAGGTTGCTATATTTAAGTAATTATATTAACTAATTATAAAATACTAACCTTTGAATGAAATGAGTTGCAAATCGAGTAAGAGCGGGTCAAAATATTTGTTTCCCTTGTGTATATTTCTTCATCAAATCAACAGACCAAATGTGATTGTATATAAAGCAAGTCACTTTCTTTGCCTCATCTAGCACTTTTCCTACACTGGGCTTTTTCCCAATATCTTCAAGGCATAAATCTAAACAGTGAGCTGCACATGAGGTCCAATATAGATGTTTTCTTTCCAACATTAATTTTTTTCCAGCAGCTTTCATTGCTGCCTCATTATCAATCACTATTTGGACAATGTAATTGTCTCCAATTTTTTCTACAAGTGAATCTAACAAATTGTAGTAGAATTCAGCATCTCTACTACGAACGCTTGAGACATCTACCGATTTCCAAAAAAATGGTTCCTTTACTGCAATAAACAAGGAAATTAATGATGTGCATTTGATTCAAACTGTTGGTCCAACCATCACACATTAGAGTTGCACCCAATTCTTTCCAATGAGTCTTTAGTCTATTTACCCAATCACGAACTCGTTGATACTCTGACTCCAAATACACATCTGAAACCTCATAAGGTGTTGGGAGCTTTACACCTTGTCCAACTTCTGCTGACACTTGAATTAAGTTATACAACCATGGAGAGCTTGCTAATTGAAAAGGAAGTCTTTCATATATTAAAAATTTAGATACTGCTTCACCTATCTTCCTTCGAAAACTCTTTAAAAAAGAGTTATTAACCTTTGGTTGCTTTGAACTTTTGCTTCTAACCAATTCAGGTATAGCTCCCCTTAAGGTAAACTCAGACTCACTTGGGATGGATTTACTTGTTCTTTCTCTATGATATTCTCTAGCTGATCCATGAGAAGATCGCCCTTCTTCATAAATGTTATCCTAACCACCAGTACTTCATCTGAATTCTTCCCTTCTATGCCACTCGTGTTGTGCTTGGATACTTTCTCGAGTTTCTTGCCTTATAGTAGAAACTTCATCAATGAATTCCTCGTGTTCATCCTCCTCTTCTATTAATTGAGATAAGAATTCATCTTTTCTCCTCTTTTTGTCTATTTTCTCTGTGTTGCTTTCTTTCAGTATATTCATCATACTTTCTCTAATGACACCTGTTAATAAAATAAAAATAATTCACACTTTATATTATTATCAATTATATATAATCTTTATTTGATAAATTTACAATAACATTTAAAAATAATAATAAAGTATCACATACCAGTAACATTAGGGCATGGTGCAACATTGCCAGTTTTATAAGCAATGTGCTCTTTATATCATGTTATTCCCCCTTTCACAACTTTACCACAAAGTTTACCTACGATATTTCCTTTCGCATTTGGCACTAGAGTTCCAAAGTGCCAACCTATATCATTACTTGGTGCACCCTCCAATCCTTTAGTCGGGAACTCTTCACGTGGTGGCATGTTTTATTTTTATTTATATATAAGAAGCATAAAATTATATTTAGAAATATAAGCAACTCATTACTTATATTATCAACAATAGAATACAAAAAAGTAAACATCATTAACATGAAAATTTTAAATTTATTGCATAATCCATATGTAATTTATTTATTTTTTTAAAAACAACAATACACCATAACCCATTATTACTTGGTTCCAAAGTTTTTCGTATAAATAGTTTGTTTTGTTCCATCTTAATAAAATTTAAATTCAAAATTGGATCAAATTTAAAAATTCAAGTTTTTCATATTATGCAAACTAAAATCAATAGAGATTTGTCTAATGTTAAATTGAAGTCATTTATCGGATTTGATAAAGAAAAACACAATGAATTAATTTGTCTTGATTTTTTACCTTTTATAATACAAGTCATAAGTGATGGAGGCTATAATTTTTTCATTAATTTTGTGTGTAACCCTAAACAAACCCTAAGTAATGAAAGTTATGAAATTTTAAAATAATAATAAATAATAAATGATTATCATTATAAATTATAATTACAATATTAATTAAAAATAACATATAAAGTAAAATTATAAATCTGCTAAGATTGAAGCTTTCACATTAAAAAATATAATAATATGATTGTCGTCAAAGTAATTTTCATTTTCAGTAAAATCTCTCCAAACAATTCTAAATTATCAATCTATAATTTTTTAGTGATTTTTTTTTGAAATAAAAATCTGAATGCATTAAAAGAGGATATTTAATAATCAGTACACTAATCAACAAATTGGTCCTAACACTTGTCAAGACGGTGCCTCGGTTTTGCCTCAGAGTAAATGAAAATAAAAAGGAAAAAATAAAGGAAAAAGGAAATGGAACGGCAGAAACGCCTCTATTCTTAAATCCCTAAACACACAAAACTTAGAAAGAAGAAAAACTGAAGAGAAACTCTATCATCCTCTTCTCTGAAAACTCATATCCTCTACTTTGCATATCAAATTCTTGGAATATGCTGGTTGTGCCTTTTCCCTTCATCCCTAAAGTCTTAAGAACATATTTGTGTCGAAACCATTTTTAAAGGGAGAATTTTGAAAATGGGAGTCACCACCAACCTTTTTAGGTGTGATTGGATCACCTTATAAAACATTTTGTTCTACGATATTGTGAGAAAACAGGCTCGTGAGTTGGTTACGTACGAGGAAGGATTAGCACCCTCACAACGCCCAAAATTGGTACCAAATTGAATAGTTTTCTATCTTAACGTCAAAAGTTTGAAAGAATTTAAAAATAGAATCCCTTTTTAAAACCAGAATAATTTGAGTTGAAAATCGAGATTCCTTCGCTCCAAAGGAGTACAAACATCACATCCAGCATGATTGGACACGATATTCTTAAACTTTCGTAACTAAAATCATCTCGTGATTTACAAAATCTATTTAGAAGGATACTTTAGACATTTAGACAAACGAGAAATCGCAACCCAGCATGTTAGGGCACTATTTCTCGAATTCCTAAATACAAAAAGCATTGCCTCATTTTTAAAATTCTTTTAGATTAAACGAAATATAATTTTTTTTAAAAACAATGATGCATTTAACTAAGATATCAATACTAAATAATATAAACTACATGATACATACTTTAACATTTCATGCAAATATAATATAGAAAATGATAAATAACGACATAAATTACATGATATACATTAACATTTCATGCAGATATAATCACAAAAAACATAAATATACATACATTAACATTTCATGCAAAATACAACCTAGAAAACAATGAATATAACAATATAAATTACATAATATATTTACAATAATATGCAAATATAACTTAAAATAACAACATAAATAATCAATTTTCATGCAAATATATAAAAACAATAAATAACATAAGAATAACAAGTAATTTACGAAATAAAACAATACTAAATAAATACAAAATGATACAAAAATAAATAAACAAATTATGAACATATAAAAAATAAGTCAAAAAAAAAGAAGAAGATAAAACTAAATACAATAAAAAAATAAAATATTTAAAACAATATATAAATAATAACGGAGAATTTTGTTAAAATGGTTAATATATATAAAAATATACTATTTGATGTAATAATTTAATATATATTTATAAAAATAATAATATGTTAAATAGGAACAAAATTTCATAGTAAATTTTAGAATATTACATACTAAATACTAAATATTTAATAATGATATATGTATTATTTAATACTAATATACAAATTTTTAAAATTATACATAATAATAAATAATAAATAATAAAATAATAAAATATATAATGAAATAAAAATAATATAATGAATAATATATATAATAAAATGATATAATATATAATAAAATATGAATAATACATAAATAAAAATAATATATATAATAATTTTTTACATATAAATAATGTTTATAGTAAAAATAAATAAAATATAAAATATTTAAAATAAATAAATTATATAAAAATTTAAAAAGGATTAAAATTAAATAAAAATAAAACTCTAGGGTTAATTTTAAAATAATAAAATGAATTTTGGACCCAATTGAATCACGCGCTAAAAATCGAAGGACTCACTAGGCAATTTGACCCTAATCCCAAAACGACGTCGTTCCCGAAATAGGCATTATAATAGCAGCTAGGACTAAATTGAAACAAGAATGAAAGGTCTGTGCCAAATTATAATAAAAATGAAATGAAATTATAAATACTAAAAATGCGGAAGGACCAATTAGGCAATTAGCCCTTTAAGCAAAAACACGCGAATCCTTCCCGGGTCACAGGTCAACGCGCGGATCCTCAGCCTTGAAACGACACTGTTTTGGTCACTAAACGCTCATCCCAAAACGACGTCGTACGGGTCGTTTATAAATATAAAAAAAAAACCTAAAAATTCATTTTAGCACCCAGTTTTAAAAAATAAAAATAAAAATCCTTTGAAAAAGGGGAAGAGAAGAAGCCCTCCGGGCTCCGGCCTTCGTCAGGCCAAGCCCCGGTCATCGGGCACACGCGCCCACGCGTCGTCATCGACCTCGCCGGATACGGCGGCCGAAAGCTGAAGAGCTTCGATTTTTAACGCAAATCCGACTGTAAATCTCCTTTCATTTTATTTTTTAGTGATATTTGTATGTATCATAACAAGAAGAAAAAATAAAGTAAAAACAAATCACCTCTGTTTCTTCGATAAACTGCTGGTATTTTATTGTAAATGTATGTTCTGCCAAAGGTTTTTTTTTGCTTTTTTATATCCCTTCCTATCCTCTCTTACAGATTAGGAAAGAGGCTTTTATAGCCTTCTGTAAATTGTTACATTTTGGGAAAGAAATCTTTGATTTCTTTCCATGTTTGCTTCTTTTTTCTGCTGTGGTTCTTTCCTTTTTGCAGGTACAAGTGAGGATATCACAGTGGTGAGTGTGCTGGCGTTGATTCGCGTATCGATTACGGCGCAATACGGAGCTAGAGTCATGGCGCCAATGGAGGCGTCGATGAAGGGTTACTGGAACGGCGCGAGACGAAAGGGCGTGACGATTGGAGTGCTTGCAGCGCGAAGCTTCTGGAAACCCTAGGGTTTCCTAATTCAGTTTAGGCATTGGGCCTTCCTGGGCCTCACTGATTTGGGTCTAGTGTAAGTATTTGGGCTAAAAGGTTTTAGATGTAATGAGGTTCAAATGTGGGCTACCGGTGTGATTTGTAAATGGGCCATAAGTAGTGCTTCAATTGGGCTATGTAAATAGGCAAGCAATTTGGGTTTTGTAAATGGACTGTAAAAGAACTTTTATTATTTTTTTGTTTTTTTGTTTATTTTACGGGCCGAGAAAATTTGGGCTATTACAGCTGCCCCTCTTTGCTCATTACTGTGTAACAGGAATAAAGCAAAGACTATAAAAGGATCAAATTTGCCCGGTCTTATCAGATCCTGACTTCCTAGTCTTCAATTTGCTCCTTGCAAACTCAGAGACGCCATGTTAATATCATTGATTTGCTCCCTGTCAAATACAGAGACGCCAAATTTGCTATCTTTGATCTGCTTCGATGTAAACACACGAATGTCAGATTTGCTATCTTCGATCTGCTCCCCGTCTAATACAGAGACGCCAAATCTGTCATCTTTGATCTGCTTCGATGTAAACACACGAATGTCAGATCTGCTATCTTCGATCTGCTTTGATGTAAACACACGAATGTCAGATCTGCTATCTTTGATCTGCTCCCCGTCTAATACAGAGATGCCAAATCTGTCATCTTCGATCTGTTTCGATGTAAACACACGAATGTCAGATCTGTTTTCTTCGATCTACTCTCCGTCTAATACAGAGACGCCAAATCTGTCATCTTCGATCTGCTTCGATGTAAACACACGGATGTCAGATCTTTTTTCTTCGATCTGCTCTCTGTCTAATACAGAGACACCAAATCTGTCATCTTTGATCTGCTTCGATGTAAACACAAGAATTTCAGATCTGCTATCTTTGATCTGCTCCCTGTTTAATACAGAAACGCCAAATCTGTCATCTTCGATCTGCTTAACTGTAAACACACGAGTGTCAGATCTGCTTTCTTCGATCTGCTCTCTGTCTAAGACGCCAAATCTGCTTCTTCGATTTGTTCCCTGTCAATACAGAGATGCCAAATCTGCTATCGGTGATCTACATTGTCCCCTAAAGGACATAACCTGTAGAATGCGTATGTGCTCATGCCTAATGATTAGGATGCCATGATCGAAATGAGTCAAATGCTCCTAATTAGACATATTATGATGCAAAATGTTATGAAAATGACTCCTATTTCAGACGTCTTTACTCATTCATCCATCAAAGTTTCATCTTTATTTTACTCGAAGTATCAATCATACTCTGCTCGTATGCTTTGAATCAAATTGGTCCTATTGTACCATTCTTCGAATGTTACGACCTGCTAGAGATGATCCTCTCCTAGGATTGAATCGTTTGAATTGTCCAATCATCCTTTGGACTGAAGAGAAAATTTTCTCGAGTACCTCCGACCTTCACTCGTAGGAATCCTTTAAACAATTGCTCTGTTTTAGTTTCTCGTATTATCTAAAGATTTCCAGAGTAATATGCAAATCTTCGTTTGTAAATTTTTTAGTTCATCAATCATTATTTCAATGCAACACACTTTATGAATAATGGAAGACGAATAATTTGATCTTGAGAATAGTTAGATAAATCATCAAAAATACAAAAGGAAATTAATCTAAAAACATATCTTTGAGAAGAAAAAGAATCCAAAGATAGTAAACAGGACAAAAATCAGATGCCCTACATATCACAGCTTGGGCTTCTGTATACAAACTCCATGAAGACTGTTTTAAGTTTAACATGTGTTTAGAAGATCCAAAGTACTTTGTTGATGTCCCGGTATGTAACACACTCCACTTCTTGTCGAATCCGGTATAGCAAGGTCACTGCATGCTTTTCAAAATTTGAACTACCCTTTCGGGTTTTCAACTCAAAACCCATTTGGTCTCAAGGTGCCCCTTTGTGGGTTTTCACCTTGGCCTCTCCAACTTTTTTTTTAGAAGTCTCAAAACGCCCTTTGTGGGTTTTCACCTTGGATTCCCTTTTCTTTAGACAAAGTACTGCTTGACTGAGTCTGAATTCACTGGATTGGGTAAACTCTTCCCATCCATTTCTGTCAAAATCAGTGCACCACCAGAGAAAGCTTTTTTCACAACATATTGCCCTTCCCAATTCGGCATCCATTTTCCTCTAAAGTCCTTCTATATGGGAAGAATCTTTTTCAGCACAAGATCCCCTTCGTGAAATTCTCTTGGATGAACTTTCTTGTCATAAGCTCGCATCATTCGCTTCTGATACATCTGACCATGACGAATAGCCCTTAGCCTCTTTTCTTCAATCAAATTCAATTGATCATACCGTGATTGAATCCATTCTGCTTCATCCAGTTTTATCTCTGACAAAATTTGAAGAGAAGGTATTTCCACTTCAATGGGTAACACTGCCTCCATCCCATAAACCAACGAGAAATGAGTTGCCCCAGTAGAGGTTCTGACGGACGTTCGATAGGCAAAGAGTGCAAATGGTAATTTCTCATGCCAATCTCTGTAGGTCTCAGTCATTTTCCCCACTATCTTCTTGATATTTTTGTTGACAGCTTCCACTGCCCCATTCATTTTTGGGCGATATGGAGATGAATTATGATGTTTGATCTTGAATTGGCTGTAGACTTCCACAATCGTGCTATTATTCAAGTTTAATGCATTGTCCGATATGATCCTCTCAGGCATTCCATACTGATAAATAATCTCCTTTTTCAAGAATTGACTTACTGCCGACTTGGTAACACTAACATATGAAGCTGTCTCTACCCATTTTGTGAAGTAGTCAATGACTATAAAAATGAAACGATGCCCATTTGAAGCTTTTGGTGATATTGGCCCAATGACATCCATGCCCCACATGAAAAAAGGCCATGGAGAAGTCATAACATGCAAAGGTGAAGGTGGTACATGAATCTTGTCCCCATATATCTGGCATTTATGACACTTCTTGGCATAGCTAATACAATCTCCTTCCATAGTAAACCAATAGTATCCAAACCTCATGATTTGCCTTGCCATTGTAAAACAATTAGTATGTGTCCCACAAACACCTTCATGTACTTCTTTCAAAATTTACCTAGCTTCCACGGCGTCGACACATCTCAAAAGCACCTGATCCTTCCTTCTTTTATAAAGGATGTCCCCATCTAGTACATATTCGCAGGCTAACCTCCTCAAGGTTCTTTTGTCATTCTCAGTTGCCTGCTCAGGATATTTACGATTTCTCACATACCGTAATATATCTTGATACCAAGGATGGTCATCCATTTCCTCTTCTTCGATGTTACAACAATGAGCTGGAACCTTAGCAATACTCATCTGAATTGGTCTCACATCCTCTTTTTTATTTACTTTAATCATGGAAGCCAGTGTTGCTACACCATCTGCCATCTGGTTTTCATCCCGTGGGAGATAATTGAAGGTGATGTTATCAAACTCCTCAAGTAACCCCAAAAATACCTTTCGATAATTAATCAATTTGGGGTCCCTTGTCTCCCATTCACTCCTAAGCTGGTAAATTACCAATGCAGAGTCTCCATATACTTCCAGGGTTTTAATTTTTCGCTCTTTGGCCGCTCGAATCCCCATGATGCATGCTTCATACTCGGCCATATTGTTCGTGAAGTCAAAATCCAATTTACATGTAAATGGATAATGATCACTATTTAGGGATACCAAGACTACCCTAATTCTATTTCTTACCGCATTGGATGCGCCGTCAAGGTTCAACTTCCATGGATATTCTTCAGTAGTTGCCACATACATCAACTCCTCATTAGGGAAATCAAAGCTCAATGGCTCATAATCTTCTAGAGCTCTGCTAGCCAGAAATTCTGCTATCGCGCTTCCTTTTATAGCCTTTTGACTCACATAGACTATATAAAACTCAGAAAGTAGTACTTGCCACCTTGCCATTCTTCTATTTAGAGCTGTTGACTCCATCATGTACTTTAACGGATCAAGTTTCAAAATTAGCCATGTCGTATGATATAGCATATATTGCCTCAACCTTTGAGTCGTCCAGATCAAAGCACAACACAACTTTTCAACTGGCGAATATCTCATCTCACACTCAGTGAATTTCTTGCTGAGGTAATATATCGCCTTTTCTTTTCTTTTGGACTCGTCATGTTGACCAAGCACATATCTCATAGAATTACTAAACACTGATAAGTATAGAATTAATGGTCTATCTGGACTGGGCGGAGATTACACTGGAGCATTTAACAAGTATTGTTTGACTTTATCAAAAGCATTCTGGCATTCCTCATCCCAAGTACCTTGGTTGTGTTTTCTAAGGAGGCGAAATATAGGATCACATTTCTCGATTAATTGTGAAATAAACCGAGCGATATAATTCAACCTTCTAAGAAAACCCCAAACTTTCTTCTGAGTACGTGGTGGAGGCAGTTCTCGTATCGCTCTAACCTTGTCTGAGTCAACTTCTATTCCTTTTTCACTGACCACAAAGCCCAATAATTTCCCCGACCTAGCTCCGAAGGTGTACTTTTCTGGATTAAGCTTCAACTGAAATTTCCTCAATCTCAGGAACAACTTCCTCAAGACTTCAATATGCTCCTTCTCTGTTCGAGATTTGGCAATCATGTCATCAACATACACCTCAATCTTCTTGTGCATCATATCGTGGAATAAGGTCACCATAGCCCTTTGGTATGTTTCCCCTGCATTCTTCAGCCCAAAGGGCATTACCTTGTAACAAAAGGTGCCCCACAATGCATCTTTACCTAATTGTACCCTGAGAAGCCATCCATAAAGGAAAACAACGAATATCCCGCTGTATTGTCCACCAAATTGTCGATGCACGGTAAAGGAAAGTTGTCCTTTGGGCTAGCTTTATTCAAATCTCTGTAATCAATACACATTCGTACCTTTCCATCCTTCTTAGGGACAGGCAAAATGTTAGCCACCTATTCTGAGTACTTAACCTCTTGTAGGAAACCAGCATCAAACTGTTTCTTGACTTCATCTTTTATTTTCAGCACAATATCAGGCCTCATCCTTCGTAATTTTTGTTGGACTGGCTTGCAATCGTGTCTTATAGGGAGACGATGTACCACGATATCAGTATTCAACCCCGGCATATCCTGATATAACCATGCAAAGATATCTTTGAATTCACGTAGCAGCTCAACAAGACCTTGTCTCGTTTCCTTAGCAATGTGTGTCCCAATTTTCACCTCTTTTCCTTCCTCCAAGGCTACATTCTCTATTGCCTCTTCCTTACGGGGTAGGATTTGTTTCTCCTCTTGTTTCACCATTCTCAACAGATCTGGAGATACATCACAATCCTTATCATCTTTAAAATCCTGAGGTTCTTCTAAACACATGTCTTACTCAAAAGAGAATTCAGGATTTGTAGTATTAGTGCTCATGTTATTGATATCTAGGGACCTGCAGGGTACGAAAGAATATACAAAGAATGAATGAATTTTAAGAATGTTTATTTATGTGTTATGAATGAAATGAAAGAATTTTAAAAAGGTTAAAAGAATATTGATCGGTATAAAATAATATTTACTCGAATTAATAACAAAAGTTGTGTTTTATTGAAACGCAAATATCCAAACATGAGCCTATTTTACAAATGAAATCTTATTACTCCTAGGCTCTAGAGCAACCAGAGTGTTCTGAAAATTACTCTGAAAAATCTTTAAAAACTATAGGAAGTTCTTCTGCAGCCCAATTGCTTAAAGAGCTCCCCGGTTTGTAAGGGTGAATGCCCTCAAGGTTTCTTCGTTCAGACTCTTCATTATGTACGACATTGATGTGATGACTTCCTTTTTCAAGCAACCCTTTCTTAGGGTGAATTATCCCTCCTGATATAAAGGTTTGGGATATATGAGGGAACGTCATTGATTCCTACTCTACTTCTCTTCCAGTTAAACGCGTCCTTCTTCTTTCTTGACGCTTCTCTATTTCCTTCCTCCTATGCCTGTGATCTGGCCTGAAACTCAAGCCAAAATGGTCTCTCTTCTCTTTTAGTTCTGGAACTTGAATCCCTCATTGGAGATAACTTCCCAATCCTTTTCCTGGTAAGGCTCCTTTCCCCACTGCCATCTGCAAACCCATTCTTGTGGTTCTAGATATCTTAGGCACCGGTACCTTATTCCCCTCTGAAATAAATGTTGCACTAAAAAATTCTAAGGAATGAAAAGAACACTCAACGGCCTTCTCGTTTGCCTCTACATAGGGTGCATCACTGGTAACTACTGCTGTGATGTCTTCCTACGCATTTATGGTGACCAGCCATCCATCTGTTACTAGCTTCAATTTTTGGTGCAAAGATGAGGGCACCGCTCCTGCCGAATGTATCCAAGGCCTCCCTAACAAGCAATTATAAGAGGGCTTGATGTCCATCACTAAAAAGTCTACCTCATACGTGTTTGGCCCGATCATCAAAGGGATATCAATTCTTCCTATGACCTTTCTCTCCGTGCCATCAAATGCTCTCACTACATTATGGCATGTTTTCATGTGAGAACTGTCTATAGGCAATCTATTAAATGTGGACAATGGCAGGACATTTAAGGCTAACCCATTATCAATAAGCACACTCGGCAATGTATATCATTTGCAGTGAGTGGTGATGTACAAAGCCTTAGCTGATCCCATGCCACCAGGTGGGATTTCATCATCATTGAAATAAATGAAGTTGTCAGCGCTTATGTTACTGACCAAACGATCCAACTTGTTGACAAATATATCATTAGTAATGTAAGTTTCGTTGAGCACCTTCATTAATGCTTCATTAACAAGTACCTCATCCCCCTTTTCCTTGTCAAAGGCTTTTACTTTCGTGGGCTCAACTCTGACGCCTTCTGCATCATAACGCTTCCCACTACGTGTGTAGGAACCTTTAACTTCAGCCTCCCTAGAAGTACTAGCTATATCTTCTTTCTCTGGTATTGTCACATTGCAGTCATAATTTCAAGGTACCCTCTTGCTATCCTTATAAGGAAAGGAAGCGGGTTTGTGAATAATGACTTTCGGTGCTATTTGTGTCTCAACTTCATTATTCCTTGGTAGAGAAATAATGATCCTTGGCCTGTTGATTCTTTGATTATTTGGTTCACCTTCTAATGCGCATACATGTCCCTCATCTGAGCCAGCTTCATAAAATTCCAGCTCCTTATTATCCATAAGCCAAAGCCTTAAACTCGTCACATTTCTGGATCTCGTGTCCCTCTTCTGCATGGAATCTGCAGTAGTCCCTTACTCTTTTATTTCCTTCTTCAGACATTATCATATCTCTTTTCATCATTTCTTCCCAGATTACTTTTATTGGTATTCTTACCTCGACCACGTCCTCTTTAGTCCTTCTCATACTAGTTTTCCAAATTGCGTTTACCCCTTCATTACCATGGTTCGGCAACGGGTTCTCCATACTAGGGGTGTCGTCAAACTTTACGACCCCCATCTTGATAACTCTTTCCACTGCTTTTTTAAAGCCAGTGTAAATTTTTATCGAATGGCCCGATATCCCTACATGGTATTCATATTTGGCGTTGGCATCGTATCATTTGGGATATGGGGGTTGCAGTGGTTTCAAATGAAAAGGAGCTATTGCACGTGCATTAAATAAACTTTGATAAAGCCCCCAGTATGTCACCGGGATAAGCGTAAATGGGACCTTTTTAGAGTTTTGTCTCGTACTAGATCCCTGCTTTTGGGAACCCTGTTGCCCAACCATAGTTGCTCTAGGCTGACTAACCGTAATCGCTTTTGAGTTATAACTACTCGTATTGTTCACCTTCTTATCTTTCCTTCTTGGGGTCGATCTTTTAGCAGTTTCCCCCTCTATCTTCCTACCCCTTATGACATTCTCAATCAATTCGACTGCTAAAACTATATCAGCAAAGCTCTTGGTGGTACTTCCAATCATATGAGTAATGAATGGGGCCTTCAAGGTGTTAATGAACAGCATGGTAGTTTCTTTCTCCAAGAGCGGTGGTTGAACTTGCATGGAAACCTCCCTCCACCTCTGTGCATATTACCTAAAGCTCTCATTAGGCTTCTTTTCCATATTCTGCAGAGTGATTCTATTAGGAGTCATGTCAGTCACATGATTATATTACTGCATGAAGGCTTGCACTAAGTCTCTCCAAGAATCGATCCTATCGCGGCTCAATTGATTGTACCACCTAGCCACTGCCCCAACCAAACTATCCTGGAAACAATGGATCAATAGTTGATCATTGTTTACATTGCTAGTCATCCGCTTACAGAACATGGTGATATGGGCCTCAGGGCAAGTAGTCCCATTGTACTTCTTAAATTCCAGCATCTTGAACTTATGAGGAAGCACCAAATCTGGGACCAAACTCAAGTCTTTGGTATCAATTCCCTGACGATTATCAGCGTTTTCCAATGCTTTAAATTTCTCCTCTAACCATCTGCAACCTTCCTCTAATTGCCTTGATGATTCGAGTCTCATCTCTTCCCTCTCAGCTACATCTAAATCAGGGATGACTGGATTGGTAGCGTTATCTCTCAGGTTAAATCCCGAGCTAGTTTAAAAATTCATGGGTATTTCAGCATCGGCTTGCCCATGTTGAGGTTTTATTGTGGTAGACGGCCTTCGGGGATATGCCTCAGGTTGAGTTTGCACATGGGGTGGAGTAAAACCCGGAGGATGATCTTCATTATCCTCTTTAGTGATAGTCATAGGGGCATTTCCTTTATCTGTTGCCCCCTTCAGCAGCTGAGCCATTTCAGCCATCATATTCCTTTGGGCCTCCAACATTTGATCTTTCATCTCCTGTTAGATTTTTGCCAATTGTTCCTGCAATTGCTCTCCTACAATTGCTCTTGCATTTCTCTCTGGATCTACTCAAGTCTTTGATCTATATTCTTTATCTTAGTGCGTGTATTGTAAAGATGTGCTGCTTCCAGGTTTTCTCTTTCTCTCACTCACACACTCTCTCTCTGTGTTAATTTTAACTAATTAGGGTCTTTCTATAAATTTGAATGCATATCATGCGATGAGATGCAAATGCATGAATGCAAAAAGATATCGATTCTGATTCAGTTTCTTTTAGAAAACGTTATTTAAGAAACAAAAATGTTTACACAAAATGGATTACAAATACACTTTCACCCTCAAGCCTAGAGTTTTAACCCTATCCAGTAACAAAGCTAACTCTTGACCTCTATCTAACACTGACTCATACTTTGCACTCAATACATTAGCTTGCGTTGCCAGGTCTTGCAAATGATCAGCAACCTCTCGAATCTGGACTATGGCTTCTCCCATGAGGTAGTCCCTATCTCTGACTTGATCCTGAAAATGGTGAAGCTCTCCCTTCCAATGTCCTTCTTTTGCCTCAAGCTACTCAATCTGAAGTTCGTAGTTCTGCAATGCTGCTTCCAACCCTCCAATATTGTGCTTCATTTCCTCAATTTTGTTCAAACTTGTCTTTAACTGGACCGTAGAGTTACGACTTCGGTGATGATAAAGAGATCGTCCAAGCTCAGTCACCTTATCTTTTAATCCTTGATTCTTCTTCTCTAGGGCCTGATTTTGCGCCTGCATCTCTTAGAACTTCTTCTCCCAATACTCGGCTTTGGCTCTTTCTTCTTGAACCTCTTGTTGCCACTTCTCTGAAGACTTCCCCAATCCAACTCTCTTCATTGATAGCTGTATCTTCTTATATTGTGTCTTCAAGTTATCTCGGTCTTCCTCAATCTTCCTCTTTTCTTTTCTCACTTTCTCGACCTCAATTTTCTGAACGTCGACGTCTAAGCTTAGGTACATCTTCTCTTCTTTCAGTTTCTCTATCTTTTTCCCGAACTCCAAGCTCTTTCTTTCGAACTCTTGCTTTATGACTTCTAACTCTGATGGAACCACTCGTAAATTCTCCTCTATTGATCGAGTAGCCCCAAAAACTCGGCCGAGGAATGTTATCATTGATCCTCTTGCTAAACCACCCTTTATACTGAAGGGTTGTCATCTGACCTTCAGTCGAAATCTTCACACAGCAAATCTTCTTCCAAGCCTCGAAAATCTCTCGCATCTTCTTATTATAATGATCCCCCTTATATGAGAAATCGCTCTGAGCTAACCCTTGTGTTGTCGGTATAAACTACCTCGCTTTGTATTGCCTTAGGACGAGTAATTGTGCATAACCAACAACTCCCTAAATTCCAGGAAGAGGTACCCAATCAAAGCTTCCATGACGATAAAGGACTTCATTAAGAGACATCTAAGGGGCTTTCTACATAACATCTTCCTCTCGGAGATTCTGAAGTATTTCCATCCACATTTCCTCTGTAATGTCGTCCCTCATTGGCATAGTTGCTGCTTCCTTTAAGGGAGAATAATCCTCAAAAAACACTCGGTAAGAAACCTTATCAACCTTCCAAAAGTTACAGTGGAACCATACTAACAATAACTATGCGCATCCAATAAATCTACCTTCATCAGCTCACCGACCTGCACTCAAGGATCTGAACGTCTCAGTTAGGATTGCAGGCACAGGTGTGTTCTATTTACCAAGTCGATCGAATAAATCTGCAACTGCCTCATCTATGTGCCCCAAAGCTTTGGGGAAAATCACCAAACTATAAATACTTAAGGCTAGGACATTAACCCTCTTCTTCACATCTGGGTGCGCCAATATCAGTCCCCTCAAACTTGCCCACGGAATGCATTTACCATCACCCTTTTGTTGGATTCGAGTTGCGGCCCACTGTTCACTCATCCCTGTGATCATCATTAATTTCTTCACGAAAGTTGGGAGATTAGCAGCCCTAACATAAGCTTTGTTTCCTTGAATTCTTGGACAGCGAAGCAAGGTTGTGTACTCCTCCAAAGTAGGTACTAAGTCTACCTCTCCAAATGTAAAACAACTATAAGCAAGGTTCCAAAACTGTACCATAGCTCGAAACGGATGCTTATCCACCTTGATGTCTAGCAAATAGGAAAGATCTCCATAATTCTGGTAGAACAACTGCTTAGTCTCATCATCCCATTGGGCCCAAATATCCTTCAACTCCTGAAACTCATTCTGTGTCAAACTGATACGAGTGAAGTCCCACAACTCTGATGTATACCCCACGGTGACACTATCTTCTTTCTCTAACTGGGTTTTCTCTGACCACGCATAGACAGAAGCGTTGTCCTCCACTTTATCAAGATATTCGTTCCTCATTGCAAAACTTTTCTAATCTAAAAATTGAACCGTGAATCGACACCTTTAAATGTTGAATGACATGCAATGATAACAAAATAAAATAGGTCAGTGTCATATATAAAAGGTATAATAAACAAGCTCTTATAAGGGTAGCTTACTAAAAGCTATCACTGTACTACTTAGGGTAAGCACTTAAAGTTTACTATATGTGTTTCAGTTCTAAAGCGAGGGTACCTGATCCAGCAGATTCCTCGATCCTCACCCATTATAGACTCATATGGACCAAGTTCGGTTTAGGGGGACACATTTCCCTATGGCCATGCTAAGGTGAAAATCTCACGAAGACATAGGTACGGATGTATCCCGGAAGTAATCCATTAGCCCATACGAAGGTGAAAACCTCACGAAAGCGTAGCTTCTCACTCCCACTTAAAGGTGCGACCATAGCGGTCATGTAAATGCAATGTATGCGAAAATAAAATAACAAACATATGCAGCAAACACATGTAAAAAAGATTGATATTTTTTTTTAATTTTCCCAAACTTCCGACATTAAGACAGAAAACAATCAATTTCTTGGCTTGACTCTTATTTGTCCCCAGTGGAGTTGCCAAGCTGTCGAAACCATTTTTAAAGGGAGAATTTTGAAAACGGGAGTCGCCACCAACCTTTTTAGGTGTGATTGGATCACCTTATAAAATATTGTGGTCTACGATATTGTGAGAAAACAGGTTCGGGAGTTGGTTACATATGAGGAAGGATTAGCACCCTCGCAACGCCTAAAATTGGTACCAAATTGAGTAGTTTTCTGTCTTAATGTCAAAAGTTTGAAAGAATTTAAAAATAGGATCCCTTTTTAAAACCAGAATAATTTGAGTTGAAAATCGAGATTCCTTCGCTTCAAAAGAGTACAAACATCACATCCAGCATGATTGGACACGATATTCTTAAACTTTCGTAACTAAAATCATCTCGTGATTTACAAAATCTATTTAGAAGGATACTTTAGACATTTAGACAAATGGGAAATCGCAACCCAGCATGTTAGGGCACTATTTCTCGAATTCCTAAATACAAAAAACATTGCCTCATTTTTAAAATTCTTTTGGATTAAATGAAATATAATTTTTTTTAAAACAATGATGCATTTAACATATTACAAGATATCAATACTAAATAATATAAACTACATGATACATACTTTAACATTTCATGCAAATATAATATAGAAAATGATAAACAACGACATAAATTACATGATATACATTAACATTTCATGCTTATATAATCATAAACAACATAAACATATATACATTAACATTTCATGCAAAATACAACATAGAAAATTATAAATATAACAATATAAATTACATAATATATATACAATAATATGCAGATATAACTTAAAATAACAACATAAATAATCAATTTTCATGCAAATATATAAAAACAATAAATAACATAAGAATAACAAGTAATTTACGAAATAAAACAATACTAAATAAATACAAAATGATACAAAAATAAATAAACAAATTATGAACATATAAAAAATAAGTCAAAAAAGAAGAAGAAGATAAAACTAAATACAATAAAAAAAATAAAATATTTAAAATAATATATAAATAATAAAGAAGAATTTTTTAAAAAATGGTTAATATATATAAAAATATACTATATGATGTAATAATTTAATATATATTTATAAAAATAATAATAAGTTAAATAGGAACAAAATTTTATAGTAAATTTTAGAATACTACATACTAAATACTAAATATTTAATAATGATATATGTATTATTTAATAATAATTTACAAATTTTTAAAATTATACATAATAATAAATAATAAATAATAAAATAATAAAATATATAATGAAATAAAAATAATATAATGAATAATATATATAATAAAATTATATAATATATAATAAAATATATAATAATATATGAATAATATATAAATAAAAAATATAATATATAAATAAAATATATAATAAAATATGAATAATACATAAATAAAATAATATATATAATAATTTTTTACATATAAATAATGTTTATAGTAAAAATAAATAATATATAAAATATTTAAAATAAATAAATTATATAAAAAATTTAAAAAGGATTAAAATTAAATACAAATAAAACTCTAGGGTTAATTTTAAAATAATAAAATGAATTTTGGACCCAATTGAAACACGCGCTAAAACCGAAGGACTCACTCGGCAATTTGACCCTACTCCCAAAAATACGTCGTTCCCGAAATAGGCATTATAATAGCAGCTAGGACTAAATTGAAACAAGAATGAAAGGTAGGGCCAAATTATAAAAAAAAAATGAAATTATAAATACTAAAAATGCGGAAGGATCAATTGGGTAATTAGCCCTTTAAGCAAAAACACGCGGATCCTTCCCGGGTCACGGGTAAATGCGCGGATCCTCAGCCTTGAAACGACACCGTTTTTGTCACTAAACGGTCATCCAAAACGACGTCGTACGGGTTGTTTATAAATATAAAAAAAACCTAAAAATTCATTTTAGCACCCAGTTTTTTTAAAAAAAAAAAACAAAAATCCTCTGAAAAAGAGGAAGAGAAGAAGCCCTCCGGGCCCCGTCCTCCGTCAGGCCAAGCCCAGGTCATCGGGTACACGCGCCCACGTGCCATCATCGAACCCTCCGGATACGGCGGCCGAAAGCTGAAGAGCTTCGATTTTTAACGCAAATCCGATGGTAAATCTCCTTTCATTTTATTTTTTAGTGATATTTGTATGTATTCATAACAAGAAGAAAAAAAAAAGTAAAAATAAATCACCTTTGTTTCTTCGATAAACTGCTGGTATTTTATTGTAAATGTATGTTCTGCCAAAGTTTTTTTTCTGCTTTTTTATATCCCCTCCTATCCTCTCTTACAGATTAGAAAAGAGGCTTTTATAGCCTTCTGTAAATTGTTACAGTTTGGGAAAGAAATCTTTGATTTCTTTCCATGTTTGCTTCTCTTTTCTGCTGTGGTTCTTTCCTTTTTGCAGGTACCAGCGAAGATATCACGGCAGTGAGTGCGCTGGCGTTGATTCGCGTGCCGATGCACGATACGGAGTTGGAGTCATGGCGCCGATGGAGGCGTCAATGAAGGGTCACTGGAACGGCGCGAGATGAAAGGGCGTGACAATTGGAATGCTTGCGGCGCGAAGCTTCTAGAAACCCTAGGGTTTCCTGATTCAGTTTAGGCATTGGGCCTTCCTGGGCCTTACTGATTTGGGTCTAGTTTGAGTATTTCGGCTAAAAGGTTTTAGGTGTAATGAGGTTCAAATGTGGGCTACCGGTGTGATTTGTAAATGGGCCATATGTAGTGCTTCAATTGGGCTATGTAAATAGGCTAGCAATTTGAGTTTTGTAAATGGACTGTAAAAGAACTTTTATTATTATTATTATTATTTTTGTTTATTTTACTGGCCAGGCAAATTTGGGCTATTACAATTTGCACTGTAGATTCAAGACATGCAAGCAAGAATCAAGACAAAATTTCAGGTACTTACTTGAAAATTATCAATCTCTGAATGTGCAAGTGGTTTGCTTTTTAGATTCAAGTCCTTGCTTTCATCTGCTGTTGTGTTTTCTGCCGAAATATGAGAAATAGAATTTCATATTTTCTATTGCTTTTGAGTTTTGATTGCTTTTTTCTGTTTATTTGGACTTTTTACTTTTTTTGATTGAAAACTATCTGATTTTGCAGGTAGGGTAATATATCCCATTTTGTTTTATTGTGTTTCTATTGATTTTTGTTTAGAGGAGATGAATTTTTTTTAATTTACTGTAACGGAAAATAACGGGAATAGCGGCCCATTATTGCCGTAATTAGCCGTTACCCGTTAAATTGCGGCTAGAATCCACCACTGTCGGTGTGACTCTGCTTCACACCGCTATTTTCAGCTGTAGCGGTTTCAGACGACGCCGCTACCATTATATAGTGGCCGCTATTCTGATATCGGACTGCTATTTAAATACCTGATGGCCACTTCTTTCATTGTTGGTCTATATCTCTCATCTAAGTTCAAGCTTCTTTTTGCAAGTTGAGCAAATGTTACTACTTCATCCTTTTGATAGTTCTTCCCAATTTCATCATCAACAATATCCAACAGATGGTTTTCTTCCATCCACGACACAAAATATGAGAATAAGCCCCTCTTTTCTTGCGATCCAAACTTTGAGATTGCCCTTTTACTCGTTAAGAGCTCGAAAATACTATAAACATCATTCTTTTCAGTAAATTGACATGACTGGGGCATTCAAGATCTAAGTACCCAAAAGTCCCAAGCACTTGAGTCGTCAATTGAGTTTGATCAATGCCAATTGATCTAGATTTTCGTAGTCTGATACTTTTGTTCGGAACTTTTCATCTAATAGTATGTTACTAGACTTGATATATCGGTGATAAATGGGCATAGATCCAGATGAGTGCAAGAAAGACATTACACTTGAAATTTTCGCTTTAATGCATAATCATATATCCCACGACCTTGGGTACTCTTCATTTTGGTCATGAATGAGATGGGAAAGGGTTCCATTAGGGATGAACTCATAAACAAGAAAGGGTAGTTCGATCTCTAAAGCAACATCCTAATAACTTGACAATGTTTCTATGATCAATTTGAGAAAGAATAAAGATCTCATTGATAAATTGTTGAAGATACCCTTCATTTACAGTCCTGGACTTCTTTACTGCAAGAATTCTCCCATTAGACAACATTCCTTTATAAAATATGCCTTGGTCACCACAACCCCATATTCTATTCTCATTATATTGAACAATAGCTATTTCCAATTAACAATTAAACTTATAAACTAGTCATTTTTTATTTCTAAGCTTAAAACTTAAAATTTTATCACTAAAACTTCAAGTATTTATCAATAACAACTTTTGAAACTTTAACGGTTTAACAAATTAAGGCATAGGTTAGCTAGCTTAAGCCACGATCTCATAAATATTAAATATTAATATCTACGAACACGGTTCATGGAAATGACGTTTTAGAACCGTAATTTTTGACACCACTGAAAATCGAGTTGTTACAAACTAATAAATACCTAGGGGAGATGAACCCTAAGATGAATTCTGTCTTTTGATTTTTATTTTACACAATAAATATTTATTTTCTTGTTCTCAATTATGTGTTCTTAATTCTTAGTTTAATATTTCTAAAATATTTATCCATGTTCGATATGCTTAAATCGGTGGTTGAATAGACCCTGTTTAAGATTAGATCTTGAGTGGAGTTGCATGCAATCTTAGAAATAAGAAGACAGAAATCTATCGAATTAGAGTCAAATCTAATAAGGGAATCCATAGTGCAAATTAATGCGATAATAGAGGTTTTAATTAGAAGGAAATTTTAATTAATCAACCTAGAGTCAGTTACCCTTATGCTTAAAAGAGATATTAGCATAATTTAGGGATTTTTACATATCAAGGTGCTAAGTGAAGAAATTGCGTAATTTAGATTGATAGTGATAGATGAAATTTAGATGGATTCTTTTCTGGGTATTATTTTGTTTTGTTTTTATTCGATTACTTTCGTGGTTTGTTCTTTGTTGCATTTGTTAATTAATTAAATTAGTTAATTTTAGTGTTTAATTGACCACTTGAATTATTCGGTTAAATAATAGAAAGATGATAATTACTAGTACTTGTAGTCCTCGTGGGAATGATATCTTTGCTCATCATAACTATACTATTAATTGATAGGTGCACTTGCTTTAGTCAAATTTTTAGTTGGTTTTGTGACCTTCAATTATAGATTTTAACCTAAAATTTTCGTCTAAAAAGATTATATAACCTGGCACGCCACCATTAACTGTAATAAATATTTCAACAACCAATATGTAACAAATTAAAAACATTATCATATCATAACTTTTTAAGATTTAGTGATCAAAACGTAATTTAAACCAAACATAAGTAACTAAATTTATAATTTATCCTCATGTTTATGTTTGATTTTAAATTCAATTATTTATAATTTATTTTTTATTATTTAAAAATGATAAAAAAATATATCAAATAAATTATAATCATAATTTTATACATCAATGATGTGAATGTTTAAATATTACAAATGATTGCTGAGCAAATGAAAAAACTAATTCCATGTGAATAATATATATATATATATATATATATATATATATATATATATATAAAAAGTGGAAAACCAAACACTAATATTTCAGTAATAGTTTCTGGATCATATTTATATGAGAAAGAGAAAAACAAGAATGATATAACCTCCAACCATGACACTTAATTAATTAGAATTCATAACTAGAATGTAAACAAACAAAACAAAATGTTCATAACTGATCATCAAAGGTGGTATGGAAGACAACGGCAGCTGTCAATAACGATGGTTTTTCTTGAACCTTCAATTTCATGGGGAAATTAAGGTCAAGTCATTGCCAGGAATAGAATAGAAACTTGGAGATCATGTAATCAGGTGGATTCCAACATATGTGGATGAACATCTGATTCTGATTCTGGTCCTGATGTAGATGTTATGCTGCAATTCGAATAATGTTCTGTTGAGAATGAAGTGAAATCCCAACTCTCAGCCGATTTTCTCACAACGACCTCAGCTTGTTTAATCTGATCAGTGTGGATGTAGTCACCTTGTCCAGTTCTAAGTCTCTCGAGTTCCATGGCCACTTCTTTCATTGTTGGTCTATATCTCCCATCTAAGTTCAAGCATCTTTTCGCAAGTTCAGCAACTGCTACTACATCCTTTTGACCGTCCTTCCCAATTTCAGCATCAACAATATCCAGCAGATGGTTTTCTTCCATCGACGACATAAAATACGAGACTAAGCCTCTCTTTTCTTGCGATCCAAACGTCGAGATTGCCCTTTTACCCGTTAAGAGCTCGACAATAACCACTCCAAAACTGTAAACATCACTCTTTTCAGTAAACTGACTTGACTGGAAGTATTCAGGATCTAAGTACCCAAAAGTCCCAAGCACTTGAGTCGTCAAGTGAGTTTGATCAATGCCGATTGATCTAGATGTTCCGAAATCTGATACTTTTGCTCGGAACTTTTCATCTAGAAGTATGTTACTAGACTTGATATCTCGATGATAAATGGGGATGGATGCAGATGAGTGCAAGTAAGAAATCGCACTTGCAGTTTCCGCTGCAATGCGTAATCGTATATCCCACGACCTCGGGTACTCTTCATTTTGGTCATGAATGAGATGGGAAAGGGTTCCATTAGGGATGAACTCATAAACAAGGAGGGGCACTTCGGTCTCCAAGCAACAGCCTAATAGCTTGACAATGTTTCTGTGATCAATTTGAGAAAGAATAAAGATCTCATTGATAAATTGTTCAAGATACCCTTCATTTATAGTCTTGGACTTCTTTACTGCAACAATTCTCCCATCAGACAACATTCCTTTATAAACTATGCCTTGGCCACCACAACCCAATATTCTGTTCTTATTATATTGATCAGTAGCTATTTCCAACTCTTTAGGACTGAAAAGTTTAGTTTGATCCAGCCTACCTTCATTTGAAGACATCTTTTTTTGAAACAATAACCCACCATTTCTTTCAAAAAGTTCTTGTTTAAGTTTTATATACTTTCGTTTCCGCAGTATCTTATAAAACCACCAAACCCCAGCAATTAAAAACAAGAACACTATACTTAAACAAATACCTGCATGAGATCGAAATAAATGTCAATGTCACTTATTTGATTAACTCCTAACATAGTCAATGTTACCATTTATGCTACCGTTTGAATAAAATTTAGATGGGCATATCTTTCGCCACATGAATCGTGATGTTGTACATATTGCATTAATTTCTCAATTTTTGAAAAATGGATTAATAAAATTCTTAATTATCTCCAAGTCACTATTTGATTCTTAGCAAATGATGGGAATGTGCTTCAACCCGAAGTGGAAATGACAAACAATCGGGCAAGGACGAAATTCAAAATTTCTTTTAGCAGGGACTAAAATTAAATTATAATTTTTACAATAGTAAAAATAAAATTTTACTATTTTAATAGTATATATCTTTATAATTTTTAAAGAACTAAATCAAATTTTTATATTTTTAGAAGAGACCAAAGTTTAATTTTACATTTATTAATTTAAAATTTTAAAAATCTATATAAAAAAAATTTCATTTTAGGGGCCGGAGCCCTTGCGACCCCTAATTTCGCCCATGCGGGCAAGCAAAGTTGATATCATTAGACAATGTAATCTTAATAATAAGAAAAAAAAAAACTAAAATATTAATATTTAAATATATTTAAATATAATATAAAATACTTTCAACACGATTATGACTCGATAATTAGGGAAACATGATAGCAACACACAAATTGGAAGATAAAAAAAAACTACTGTTAATATTTTCAATATTTATTTATATAAATTAATAATTTTGGACATATAAAAACTTAAAATAGCTTTCAAGAATATCAAGATAATATTGTTTATGATAAAATCGTAAAAATAAAATTAACTTTTCAGTGTGACTTTTTCTTCTAAAAAATTTCATCTAATAATACAATTTTTGAAATCATGTAATATAAAAACCAACATGCATCATACTATGTTTTTTTACTACAATTAATGCAATTCATGATTTATATAAAACTAATTCAAAAACATTATTTATAAAAAAAAAAAACTACACCGTTAGCACCTCTAAATAGGAGTCATTCTTATTTTGATCATCTCAATTTACTTTTGTTAATTTGGTAATCCAAAATAGAAATTGATCAAATTGGTTACTCCACCGTTAAATGGTAATGGAAGACTAACAGCATTTCTAGGAAAAATATTTTGAGGTGATCAAAATAAGAACGACCCCTGTTTAGAGAGACTGATAAATAGTTTATCCTAATTTTAGAGTAACTAATGTGGAAATGCACCATAGTCTTCTGTTACCATTTAACTGTGAAATAACCAATTTGATCAATTTCTATTTTGGGTGACCAAATTAACAAAAAACAAAAATTGAGGTAACCAAAATAGAAACGGCCCATGCTTATAGTGTAACAAGGTAGTTTACCCGTATAAAAATATATAGGTTGAAAGTTAAGAAAATAAAAATAATTTGGATAAAGATTACAAATTTTTTTTACATAATGATAAATTTAACCTATAATATTTACCTATTTTGTCACTTTGACCCTAATTCTTTTCTTCTTCTTTTTTTTTTTACCTCTTTGACCTTTAACCTTTTAGATTTGGTCAAGTTGTTGTTTCTTGGAGGAAATAATTGACTTAACCGTTAAAAATTTAACCATATTGACTTGATAGTTTCTATGGCAATTCATGTATATTTCATCAAAAAATTTTAAAAAATATATAAAAATTATTTTTTTAAAAATCATAATTATTTAAAAAAACTTCCACAAGCTATCATGTTAACTCTTTTAAAATTTTAATAAATTAATCAAAATTTTCAAAAAATAATAATTTTACTAAATTTAGAAAGTTGATAACAAAAAACTGAAAACAAAAATGAGAAAGAAAGATAAAGATTAAGGAGTAAAAACTTGGAATAATTAAATATTAATAATGTACACTATTGACTCACAAAAGAGTTATTTATTATTAGTTAATTATAAAGTGGCTATTATTAATAAAGTAAATAAATCTTATTAATTATATCAAACTCACGCCGGCTACTTTAATAATAATGGGAATAAATGATGATTTTAAAAAATTAATTTTTAAGCATGAATAAAAATAAGTCATCTCATCAATTTTAAATCAATAAAAATATAAATACACAAATCCATAGAAAATCTCTTCTTAAGTAACATTTACTTAAGTGTACCAACCTAGTGCGACAAGAAGAATGGGAAAACTCTCGCGATGCGCCTTGGGTTTAGGAGAGCAACCTGTTCCATATTTCCGACCATCACCCTCAAATCCTTCAGGGCATGTACAATAATAGCTTCCAAGTGTATTATGACATATTCCAAATTCATTGCAAGGCTTCAGTGCTTCACATTCATTAATATCTACAGTTTTTAAACATTTTAAGTAAGCAAAAAATAATAAAGTAGAGTTAGCTAATTTCTTCAAAATGAATCTGCAATAGAGAACTTGAAATCTTTACCTTGGCAGCCGTTGGAGAGATAAGGGTTACCCTGAAAACCATCATTACACTTGCACAAATATCCAGGGCCACTTTCTGGATCTATACAAGCACTATTTTGCTTGCAAGCATAATTTTTTGGGTCCATTTTAGCTTCTTCACATGTTTGATCCCCGATTGCCCAATCAAGAATAAGTGGGTATTTCCTTTTGTTGAAATCTATGTTGGAAAGATCTGACGTAGAGAAGGTGTAGACTCCATCTTCCACAAGAAATCCATAACTGCAAGGATTGAACCTCAACACTGTGGAATGACTCTGAAGAGTAGTAAAATTGAAGAAATAAGCCTGCATTCCTCTAGGGATAGCCGTCTGGCAGCAGCCAATGCCGGAGCAAGACCCATTTATCACATCGCCCACGTCACCACAAAATGTTAAACATCCGGTTGAAAAGTTTTTTGCTTTAAAAACTATGTTTGAAGAGTCAGGTCCGGAGAAACCATTGATGTAGGCGATAGTGTCACAACCAATGGCAGTGAACTTGTTTCTGGAGTAAGATATGGAGAATTTTCTATGAAGGAACACGGACGTGTCATATGAAGTGGGCCCTGATGAATTATAACAGTCATAACCTACGGACCTGTGATATTGAATGCGCAAAGAACCATCATCCAGGGAGATGTTGAGAACTTGTAATTCTAAACCAGTGTCGCTTAAGAATGCTTTTGGGGGGTTAAAAGAGGTGTCACAATTAATGAAGAAGTCCCTGCTGATGTAGCAACCATTGCTTGTACCAAAAGGGTAGGGGATGCTTATATTTCCGCATTTGCTTTGGCATCCAGGCTTTGCTCGAGCTGCTACTGAAGTTGCCATAATTGTTACCACAACTGCAAACACAGCAAGCTCCTTAAACATACCACCAAACCCCATCATCCTCTCTTGTGTTTTTTCCCCCACTCTCCCGGCTATGTGAATCTAGAATATCTTATAAGAATAGCATGAATGTTTGAAGACTCGGTGCCATTTTAATAGACAAGTTGTTGAACACTATAGCCGGCACTTGATTCATTATTGCCGTCTTGACTGCTTCCTTTTCCTTTCAAAACTTTTTCTTTAATATATATATATATATATATATATAACAAAGTAAATATATATATAATGATCACAAATGGCACATCTCTCTTTTTTTTATTTAGTTTTAAAAATAAATTTTATAATTAATTTAATTTCTATTATTTTTAAAACAATTATTTTATACTTCTCTTACTTTCTTTTCTTTTCGGCTTTATGCCTTTATCATTAAACCAAGAGGTAATTAAGGTAATAAAACAAAGAGATTCAGAATTTGGAAAAGGTTAAGACTTTTATTAGAATTAAATGACCCGAATCCTTATTTAAATGAAATACAGTAGTAAACTAAAATAAAAGTAAAATCCATATAGAATTACACTTCTTTTATTTTATTTTAGAATAAGGTTTTTTAAATTTTATTAAACTCAATCTATTTTATATATTAGAATAAGGTGTTTTAGTCTTACTATAATATAGCTTTACAAGCCTATAAATAGACATAGTCTATTCCTCTTATATTCATTCGAATTCGACATAGTGAATTTTCTTCTCCTTTACCCGTGGTTTTTTCCCAAAAGGTTTCCACGTAAAAATCTGTGTGTTCTTTATTTTTATTTTATTTTATTTTATTTTTTCACAAATTGGTATCCGAGGTTCCGGGTTATTCATCTCGATCACGGTAATGGCATCTTTGAAGTATGAAATTCCGCTGTTGGATCGCAACACCAGATTTACGTTGTGGCAGATTAAGATGCAAGCAGTTCTTGCGCAGATGGATCTGGAGGATGCCCTGCTAGGGATAGATAAGATGCCTTCGACTTTAACAGATGAAGAGAAGAAGCGTAAGGATCAAAATGCGTTAACACAATAACATCTGCATTTGTCCAACAAAATTTTGCAGGACGTGATGAAAGAGAAGACCACCGCTGCATTATGGAAGAGGCTAGAACAAATATGTATGTTGAAAACTCTAACAAGCAAGTTGCATATGAAGCAGCGTCTTTTTGCTCATCGTTTGGAGGAAGGTGCATCTGTACACGAACACTTAACAGTGTTTAAAGAAATTCTCTCAAACTTGGAGGCCATGGAGGTTCAGTATGATAAGAAAGATCTAGGGTTGATTCTACTTTGTTCGTTGCCTCTGTCTTATTCAACCTTTTGAGACACGATTTTATATAGCCGCGAGTCTCTCACAGTTGATGAGGTTTATGATTCTTTGACCTCGTTTGATAAGATGAAGGTTAAACTTGACTCTCAGGGAGAGAGTCTCATTGCTCGTGGGAGACAAGATCAGAATGCTGATAATAATCATGGAAGGACACAGGAATGGAATCCTCGCGGTAAATCTAAGGGTAGATCGAAGTCTTCAAACAGAGGTAAAACTTGTAACTTCTGCAAGAAGAAAGGGCACATTAAACCTGAGTGCTATAAGCTACAGAACAAGATTAAAAGGGAGGCTGCGAATCAAAAGGGAAAATAACTAGAAAATTCCGGCGAAACTGATATTGTAGAAGACTAGAGCGATGGTGAACTTCTAGTCGCTTCTGTCAATGATTCTAAAGTAAGCGAAGAGTGGATACTTGATTCAGGCTGCACCTTCCACATGAGTCCCAATCGGGATTGGTTTACAACTTACGAAACAATATCTGAAGGTGTTGTTTTGATGGGAAATAATGCTTCGTGTAAAATCGCAGGTGTTGGAACAATTAAAGTTAAGATGTTTGATGGAGTTGTCAGAACACTTAGTGATGTGCGACATGTTCCAGAATTGAAGAGAAATTTAATTTCGTTAAGTACTCTTGATTCAAAAGGGTACAGATACACAGCTGAAAATGGGGTTTTAAATATTTGCAAAGGTTCCATTGTTGTGATGAAAGGGCAAAGAAAGATTGCCAAGTTATATATTTTGCAGGGTTCTATTATTACTGGTGATACAGCTGTCGCTTCCTCTTCCTTGTCAGATGATGATATTACTAAACTTTGGCATATGAGCCTAGGGCATATGAGTGAGAATGGCATGGTAGAATTGAGCAAAAGAGGACTTCTTGATGGGCAAGGAATTTGCAAACTAAATATCTATGACACTGTATTTTTGGGAAGCAAAAGAGAGTTTGATTCACCAATGGAATCTATAACACGAAGGGAATGTTAGCGTATATTCATTCTGATCTGTAGGGGCCATCCAGAGTGCCTTCGAGAGGTGGAGCTAATTATATACTAACCTTTATTGATGATTTTTCCAGAAAAATTTGGGAATTCTTCCTGAAACAGAAATGCGATGTGTTTTTCGCATTTAAGTCTTGGAAAATAATGATTGAAAAATAGACAGGAAAACAAATAAAATACCTCCATACAGACAATAGCTTAGAGTTCTGTTCTGATGAGTTTAATAGATTGTGCAAGTCAGAAGGGATCGTGAGACACTTGACAGTTCGTCATACTCCCCAGCAAAACAGTGTTTCAGAACAAATGAACAAAACGATCATGGAGAAGGTTTGATGTATGTTGTCAAATGCCAACTTATCGAAGTCGTTTTGGGTAGAAGTAGCCTCTACTGCATTTTTTTGATCAACCGATCTCCATCCGTTACCATTGAGAAAAAGACTCCACAAGAGGTATGGTCTGGTAACCCTGCTAATTATTTTGATTTAAAGATCTTTGGGTGTCTTGTGTATGCTCATGTTGATAATGAAAAATTGGAACTGGGATCCATTAAATGTGTTTTTATTGGTTATAAAGCTGGTGTAAAAGGGTATAAGTTATAGTGTCTTGAAAATAGAAAAGTTGTGATTAGCAAAGATGTTGTTTTTGATGAAACTGCTATGCTACCTAACTTATCTCTTAAAGACTCTTCCAATAAAGAAAATCAAAAGCAGGTGGAGCATTCGATTAATACAGAGTCAACTCCTCAAGCCAATACAAAAATTAAGAATAGAGTTGCTTCTTCACCGCAATACTCTATCGCCAAAAACAGAACTAGAAGAGAAATTAAACCTCGAAAGAAGTATGCCGAGGCTGATCTAGTTGCTTATGCTTTAAATGTGGCTGAAGATATAGATGCAAACCGAGAACCATCTAATTATTCTGAGGCAATTAGCTGTGAAGACTCAAAAAAGTGGATGTTTGCAATTCAAGAGGAGATGAAATCACTTCACAAAAATAGAACATGGGATCTTGTGAAACTTCCTAAAGGTAGAAAGGTTGTTCGTTGTAAATGGGTATTTAAAAAGAAAGAAGGGACATTAGGAGTTGAAGAACCTAGATACAAAGCAAGGCTTGTTGCAAAGGGTTACAGTCAAATTCTAGGAGTAGACTTCACAGATGTGTTCTCTCTAGTTGTGAAGCATAGTTCGATTCGAGCTTTGCTTGGTATTGTGGCCATGCATGATTTAGAGCTTGAGCAGTTAGATGTAAAAACTGCATTTTTGCATGGAGAACTTGAGGAGGACATTTACATGCAACAACCAGAGGGTTTTACAGTCTTAGAAAATGAGGACTATGTTTGCTTGCTGAAAAAGTCCCTTTACGGTTTGAAACAGTCACCAAGACAGTGGTACAAGAGGTTTGATTCCTTTATGACTTCTCATGATTTCAAAAGAAATAGTTTTGATAGCTGTGTTTACTTTAAGAAAAATAGTGATGGTTCTTTTGTGTATCTACTTCTTTATGTTGATGACATGTTGATAGCAGTAACAGATAAAGGAGAGATAAGAAAGGTCAAAGCCCAACTAAGTAAAGAATTTGAGATGAAAGATTTAGGAACAGTAAAGAAGATACTTGGTATGGAGATTTTCAGAGATAGAAAAACAAGTAAATTGTACCTAAGTCAAAAGAGGTACATTGAGAAAGTTCTTTGCAGGTTCAATATGCAGAGTGCTAAGCCTGTTAGTACTCCCTTAGCAGCCCATTTCAAACTTCCATCGGCTTTGTCTCCACAATCAGATGATGAGATTGAGTACATGTCACATGTTCCATACTCCAGTGCAGTGGGATCTCTCATGTATGCTATGGTTTGTTCACGTCCGTTTATCATATGCGATCGGTCAGATTAGCGGATATATGGTGAATCCCAATAAAGAACACCGAAAGCGATTCGATGGATTTTAAGATACTTACGAGGTACTACGATGTTTGCTTACAGCTTTGGAAGAATCAAGATGGAGTCATTGGGTATGTTGATGCTGATTTTCTGGAGACCTTGATAGAAGAATATCTCTCACAGGTTATGTCTTTACAATCGGAGGTTGTGCAATCAGTTGGAAAGCCACTTTGCAAACTACAATCGCTTTGTCTACCACTGAAGTTGAGTACATGGAGATTACTGAAGCTTGTAAAGAAGCTATTTGGTTGAAGGGACTCTTTAGTGAACTCAATGAAGACCTTCAAATCAGTACAGTATTTTGTGACAGTTAGAGTACAATCTTCCTTACAAAAGATCAAATGTTTCATGAGAGAACAAAACACATTAATATTCGGTATCATTTTGTTCGTGATATTATTGCTCGTGGTGATATTGTTGTGAGTAAAATTAGTACTCATGAAAATCCTGTAGATATGTTGACTAAGTCACTTCCTATAACCAAGTTTGAGCATTGCTTAGACTTGGTTGATGTTCATTGTTGAAGTTAAACCCTTAAGGGGTTTTATGGAAGAGGTGAAGAACTTGTTCGTTAAGAGTTCGCGATAAAAAACTTGTTCATTGAGAATTCGTGTCAAGTTGGAGATTGTTAGAATTAAATGATCCGAACCCTTATTTAAATAAAATACAGTGGTAAAATAAAATAAAAGTAAAATCCATATAGAACTACACTTCTTTTATTTTATTTTAGAATAAAGTTTTTTAAATCTTATTAAACTCTATCTATTTTATATATTAGAATAAGATGTTTCAGTCTTACTAGAATATGGCTTTACAAGCCTATAAATAGACATAGTCTATTTCTCTTGTATTCACTCGAATTCGACATAGTGAATTTTCTTCTTCTTTACCCGTGATTTTTTCCCAAAAAAGTTTCCACGTAAAAATTTATGTGTTCTTTATTTTTATTTTATTTTATTTTTCCACAACTTTATTTACACCATTTTTTTATATATAAAGCATGAGTTAATCCCCGACACTTCTGTCTTCATCTGTAATTATCGAATGAATGAAAATAAATTATAAATCATAATAATGATTTTGTATGGTAATAAAACTTATATAATTAAATTAAAACAGTCATTATGAAGATTCCATTTTAAACTTCAGATTATTTATCATTACTTTTATATATCCATATTTTGATTATTTATTCTAAAAATTTATCTTCCACAATATCCACACAAATAATATATTTAGAATATAAGAAAATATATATAATTTCAAGGCTTAATTTCAAACCAAAGTCGATTCCCATTTTTCAAAAAAAAAATGGTTTCGACAATATTTTATTATCTTAACTTGATTTGAAATTTTCTCAAATCGAGTCGAATGAGATGGAATACAAATCGAATTGAATATATTTGTTCAAGTTAAATTAAAAAATGATTTTGGTGTTTTTTATTTTTATGTAATTAAAAAAAATATTTTTCTTTAAAGTTTTTAACATGACCATACAAAGAAAAATTGAAGTGAACAAGTAAAAACAACTGATGAAAAAGAATGAGAGGATTTTGATTTTTGGGGGAAAGGGGGAGAAATAAAAGATTTTTGGGAGTAAAAGGGGGAGGGAATGTAAAAAAAATTGAAGAGAAGAGTTGGTGGGGCAAAAGCGGGGGTTGTATCGCCCCAAATTTTGAATGCTTGACTGTTGAATTCCATCGTAATTAAATTTTTGTATCTATAGTTCTGTGCTCTGGTTATGTGTTTGAGGTCAGGAGTTCAAGTCTTGTCTTTAGCAATTTTGCTAATTCAATTTTAATTAATCTATGCCATTGAGCCGTTGACTTGAAATTAATTCCGTGTAAATATGTATCAAGAATGAGCCTGCTAATTCATTGGCTAATCATCAATCTAGTCTCTAGTCTTGTGTTTGAGTCTCTGCAAAAGCGAAGCGGGGATGTATTTTTGCTGCTTTGTAGAATTACTTTTGGTTATCTATTTCTTTTAAAAGTAATTTTTTTATTTTTTATTTTTTATTCTTATTCTTATTCTTTTTATCGTTCTTTCTCTTTCGTTCTTTTTCCTCTTTTCTTCTTTTCTTATTCCTTTTCTTTTCTTTCCTTGGGTTGCTTTTATAGTCTTGGAATGTGATCGGGTAAGTACGCACTTCACTGTTGCTAATTAATAGGTTAATTGCATGAATGTTTTATTTGTAGAACTTCTGTCAAGCTGTTGTTCGTTCATTTCTGTCGGAGTTGTTTTAACTCGATTTGTTTAAACCTTCTTCTAAGTGATCGTTTGGTTTCTTTTTACGCGAGGATTTGAAAGTAGCGATCCTCAACGCAATAACTCAAGTAATTGCTATTGATTCTATCGGTAAGTATGGTTTCGTTGAAGATTTTTCGTCAAAACTTTCGACATAGCTTTCTTGTCAATTGAATTGCTTAATTGTGTTATTGAATGGTCATTTTAGGCTTTGAGAGTCTTCTACGTTGCTCCTACTTCAAAACTACTTCAGGTGTGTACTAGAAACCTGAGTTTTTGCAAATTTTAGACGCTGAAAAACATGGCCGTCGATGCCACACGATCGTGTGGTAGGCGGTGTGAGCCACATGGCCGTGTGACAGGCCGTGTAACTCGTGCCTACCAAATACGAGCCGCACGGGAGTGTGTCCAAGCCATGTAACTCACTAATTAAAAGATTAGGATCACACGGGTCAGGGACACAGACGTGTGCCCAGGACGTGTGACTTACTATTTGCGATTTAGGACCATACAAGTCAGAAACACGGGTGTGTGTCTAGGCTATGTGACTCATTGTTTGTGATTTGGGAACACACAGGTAGACGACATGAGCATGTGCCAAGCCATGTGAGGTAATACGGGCCAATCATTTAGGTTGTGTGAAACCACATGGGCGTGTGAGTCAGATATGGAATTTATCTTTGAGGCCATAAGCGTTGTCTAACGCGAACGTAGGCCTTTCATAATGTATTTTTGACCTATTATAGATCGTATGAGTTGCTATCTGGTGATCTGAGACTGACCTGTTGATTATATAAACGTATATTGATTGTGATGATTGCCAATGATATTTGTACACACCCAATTTTGCCAGCCCACTTAATTTCAACCAACCCATTTTACAACCAAAACCCATACCCATCTCATCCTATACTAAGCCTAAATAACTAAACCCGAAGCCCAACTACCCCAACCCAATAATCTAAACTCAACATTCAGAAACCCTAATCATACTAACCCTAGCCACCTATCCCCTTCCCACTTGCGCCGAACCTACACCCACTTGCCCCTGACTACCGGCCACCTAACCTCTGACTAGCGCCGCACCAACTCTCTGACCACCTGCACCACCGGTCACCTCCGCCGTCTTAGCACCTGCAAAGCATTAAAACAAGAAATGACAAATAGAAAGAAGAAAACAGCTTGTAAGATGGCTATAAAGAGCCGAATCAAACATTGTAAAAGGGTCAGCAAGTTTTAATACATACAACATATTCTCAAACAAAAAATAACCATAGATCAGTATCACAGATAGTTCAAATCAAGATCAATATCAAAGAGGTGAAAAATCTACTTTCTTTATTCGAATCTATTTTTTTTCTCGCGTTTCTTCTTTTTTTAACTAACATATGTTCATATACATACACATATATTCTTAAGCAAAAAATAAAATAAAAAAAATCTAAAAAAATCTAAAATTTTTACCTCTCCTACCATCAGACGTGCGTGTGCATGCGCCAAGACTCGCAGGTGAGGTCCGCGATCGGCCAGTGACCGCCGCCACCGGATTTCTCCCCTCCCCCCTCCTCTCTCTTCCTTTCTTTCTTTTTTTTTCTCTCCACGGTGCAAAAATGAATTTTTAAAATTTTTTTTGACATATATAGGGGTCCAAAACGCACCGTTTTGGACCCCCTTTTATGCAGAAAACGACGCCGTTTTAGCCCAGGGTCGGGTCGACCCGACCCGCTCCAAGGAGGATCCGCGTGTTTTCTTTAGAAGGGCTAATTGCACTTCTAGCCCTTCCGCTTTTCTGGGGTTTTGCAATTACGTTATTTATTTATTTTAATTTGGCCCTGAAGATTTTCGCACCTTACAATTCAATCCCTGTCCATGCGCGGCGTTTTGAGGGGAGGGTAATTTTACTGTTTTGGTCCCTTCACGTCTCTAGCGTGTTCAAATAAACCCTCTCCTTTCTTTTTATTTTCAAATTCGCCCCACAACTTTGTTTTTAGTTTAACTTTAGTCCTTTTTTCGTTTATTTTCATTTCTTTATTGAATATCTTTGTCACTTTTATATTATTAATAATAATATTAATATTATTATTATTATATATTTTTATTATATGCATATATATATATGTATTTATGTTTAGCATTTTAGCTACTTTATTCTAATATTTAAATGCTATGCTTGCTTTTATATTTTAATAGTATTATTATATTTATTATTATCATTATTATAATAATTTATATTTTTATTTATGTGTATAGATTTATATATAGTATTTCTGTTATGTTACATTGTTGTTCTTTGTATTTTAATACCATTACTATTATGATTGTTGATATAGTGAATGTGTTGTTGTATGTATACATTTTTATATCATCATTATTATCATCATTAACCATAGTATATGTTTTGTTATATATGTATATATTATGTATTATATTTATATATTATGTATATTATTATTTTTATTATACAAATTAAGTATATATCAAATATCGTATTATTTATGTATTTTGTTATATATGTATATATCGTCAATATATATTTATATAAGTATATCTTACGTAATATTAGTATTATTATTAATATTAATATGTCTTTAACATCGTAATTATGTGTGTATATATTATGTAAATGTTTTAATATTATATCGTGTGTATGTTTTATATATTATGAACATATATTTTCAATATTATTAGTTATATTTTTGTATATACTACTCTACGTACATATTTCCATATTACCCCATTTATATATATTTTCAAACTCTATTATATGTATATGTTTATTTTTTTTATATATCATATTGTATATATTTTATTATTACATTTGTTTTATTCCTACTACATCTATCATTAATATTTGTACATATATTTTATTCTTGTATATACATTTTACGTATAGTATTCTTTTCGTATATCATTATATTACTATGCCTTGATGTATTTCTAACCTTCATTTTTCTGTTGCCCGCCCATTTCGTATCATGTCGCTATTCACTATTTTAAAAATATTTTATTCACATTCCTTATTTTATTTATTCTAATAAACAAGGCAACCTATCGATTTAACATTAAATCATCGATTTCATCGCTATGTTGGGTGAATATTAGTCGACTCGTGTTAAAACGGTATGTCCTTCTCGAAAATTAAAAAAAAATTGAAATTTCTCGTCTTTTCAATCGGATCACGATTAAATCTTATATTGAACTCGTATTTTTGAAAATCAAGACAACACATGTTTATGAGATACCAATCTTGGGCGTCGCGAGGGTGCTAATACCTTCCTCGCGCGTAACCGACTCCCGAACCCTACTTTACTCTGATTTTCGCGTAGACCCATATTTGGCCTCCATTTTTCGAGAATGAATTTTGTTTTCAAAAAAGATGATTTATTAGGTGTCCGATCACACCTAGAAAAAGGATCGGTGGCGACTCCCTGTTTATTTTAAAATCAAAATTCAGTTTTCAAGTTTTCAATAGATCGCCACAATTAGCGACCCAAAGCTAAAAATTTTACGTCGCTACAATCTTGATCTATATCATCTGACTATGAATTAAACTGAATGATTGTGTGTACATTCTTGACATCTATAACTTGCACTTGCATTGGGTGGGAATTGTGTAAAAGAGGAAGTGATCTATTCTGATTCAGTGGCTAAGCCACTGTTATATATGAATCTGGCGTTTTATTGCAATTTGATCTAGCAACTGGTCTGCAATCCTATTGAACGTGTCAGACCGACACTATATATGGTGTGTAGGGCTGGAGGGGTATTAAACTCTCTTATCGGGGTGTTGGGATGGTCGAAGATGATATGTAGCGAATGGGGGTAGGAATAACTACATCTGTTTCTGATTTGTCTTGTATCTGAACGGGAACTGTTTTGCCATTTAACTGATGTGTTAAAACTGTACTGGATATTCTCTGATTCTGAGTGGAACTTGAGTTTAGGAATTTATTATTATAATTGTGTTTCTAATTGAATATATATATATATGTATATATTATACACTGAGTTCTCAACTCATTTTGTTGTTGACTGAATTTCAGGTAACTCGCAATCTTGATCGGGTCAGCGTAGCGGAAGCTCAGTCAATCTGCTTTATCACCCTTTATTTATATTAATAGTAGTTCAGTATTTCGTAGTATTTTGACTTTCTAAGATTGTTAAATTATCGACAGGATATTATGGTTGTATAATCTATCAGGCGTTTTGACTGTGTTTATAAAAGTTGGTTCCCTAGTAACATTAACGTAACTCTTCGGACTTGGTCTTAATGCCTAGGCCGGGTTTGGGGTGTTACAGGAGTGGGGGTAGTTTGATATTCGATTTATTCGAATTATTCAAATTCGAAAATTCGAAAATTCAACTTGACTCAAATTTGAAATTCGAAAAAAATCGACTTTATTCGATTAACTCGATTCGAATAATTTGAAATTCGAGTTTATTTCAATTTTTTCAAGTAAAATCAAATTTTGCTTACCCATACTATCCATGGGTAATGCATCAAGTTTCAAAAGGATCTTTAATCTTTCTTCATTTCTTTAAACGAATTTGTTCTAAATATATTAAATTCTCTAGACAAACTGAAAGGAATATGGTATATTGAGTTCTCTTCCAATAGCCTCATTGATCGTCTTCTTTACAATTTTTTTTGGCAAATAACATTTAATTATTTCATATATATGTTCAATGTTTATATATAATTTTTAGAGTTTATATATATATTTAGATTATTTATATACTTTTTCATTATTTTTATATATTTTTAAAATTTTCTTTATATTTTTATATTTTTAAAAATTATATACATTTTAAAATTATGTATATATATTTCTTTATTTTTTATATAATTTTTATATTTTAACAATTTTTTAAAGTTTATATTTGAAAAAAAAAAACATATCAGTTTTACAAAAAAATATGCTACATTGCTTTCTTTTCATCAAAATAATTCTTTAGTTACTAAATCGGGACAAAACAAATTTAGATATCAAAGTGAAAAAATGAGTATACTTCAAGAACCAAATCATGAATTAAGATTTTTTTAATAATTTCAGAAAATGATAATATCAAAATAAAGTCTCAAATTTTAGAAAAGTCCAAAAATCATGTAGGAGCCCAATTTTGCCCGGGCCTAATAATAAAAAATCTAAAATAATAAAGTCCAATTACAAGCAGCCCAAAATAATAATAAAAACCCTAATGGCCCAGTGGCTCACAACCTAAACTAAGTTTTCAGTAAAACTAAAAACCCTAGCCGCCGCTCCTCTCACGTTGCCCGAGGCACCTCGTCCCGAGGCCAGACGCCTTGGCCACCTTGCACCAGAATGGTCAGATCATCTCAGTTGACCCCAGCACCTGCAAAAAAAGGGATGGAAAACAGAGCAAAGAAAACAGATAGAGAACAGTAGCAAACAGTAGTGAAAAATATAAAATATTGTAATGAAATCAGCTATAAAGCCACAAAAATCGATTGTAATTGGTTTTTCAAGGAGAAAGCAATCAAAAACAGAAAAAAAAAATCAAATACAAAAAAAAAAAAAAAGCAAAGACTTAACAAAGGTAGATTTTTTTTTTTAAAATCTTGTCTCAAATTGAAAATATAAAAGAGTAAAAAGGCACGACTTTTACCTACGGCGCTTTGTCTCCGACTGTCGTAGGAATCCATCGTCGTAGGGGCTATTTCCTTTTTTTTTTTTTTTTCTTTGTTTCAAAAAAAATAAAAACCTAAGAAACTGAAAGGTTTCATCCTTTTATTTTTATTTTCAAACTTTGGATAATTTTTTTTGGAGGATTTTGACTCCAGATCCGTGCTCTACACAAAAAAAAAAGGATTTAAAAGGTATTTTTGGCAATTTTCCGGACACCGAAGATGGCGGCCATCGTCGCTGACGACCGGCAGTCACGGTGGCCCGATAGTCGGATTCTGGGCAGTGCCCAGAGAGAAAACGGAGGGAAGGAAGCTTTTTTTTTTTTTTTTTAAAAACGAAGCAAATGATTTTTTTCTTAAAATTTTTGCTTTTATAGCATTCCAAAATGGCGTCATTTTAGGTTTCATATCCAGACGCCAAAACGGCATCGTTTCAGGCCGACCCGATGACCCGACTCGGATCCTCCTAGGATTTGCATGTTTTTAAAGGGGAGGGGATATTTGCGCTCCTGATTTTTCTGCCTTTTGGGTTGTTTTAATTTAGTCCTAATTTAAAATTTTACCATTCAATTTTACCCAGCTTTCAATTAAGTCCTCGGTTCGTTGTTCTCCTGGACAAGGGAAGCGTGCCCTGAGGATTGGGATAATTTCTTATTTGGTCCTCGTTTGTTTTCACGCTTTTCATTTTGGTCTTTTAATTATTTATTTTATCCCAATTTATCCTCTTAATTTAATTTAAGTTACGATTACGTCCTTTACTTATTTTAATTCTTTTATTTATTTATTTACTTATTTGGTTATTTATCGTTCCTTTACTTTTTGTTATATTTTGGTTATTTATCGTTCCTTTACTTTTTGTTATATTTGAATTTTATTTATTTATTATTTATTTATTTTCTTTTCATCGAGCATTTATTTATTTATCTTTTTATTTATTAATTTTGTTTTTTTCTTTTTACACTTAAATATTAGATTGTTTATGCTCTTTTATTTGCGTATTTTTATTATTATTATTGTCGTTATTATTTTATTTTTATTTCTTTTCTTGTTATTTTATTATTTCTTTTATTATTTTCGACATTTTCATGTCATGTTTATTTATCCTTTTTAATGATGCATTTTCTATTTTTTTTATTTTAATAGACCTTATTTATTTTATTATTATAATCACATTATATTATTATTATTATTATTATTATTATTATTATTATTATTATTATTATTATTATTATAATAGTATTCTTTTATTTACTTATTATTTATCATTCTAATATTCTACCTACCTAGCCATTTTATATTATTTCATTATCACTATACCATACATTATATTTAGACATATTTACCCGTTTTATGTTGTACCCGAATAGACTAAATTTGCATCACTTTAAATGTTATATTAATTTTATTTACTTGATGCATAAAAAGGAGTATTTCAAAATCAAGGCAACGTTTTTATTTAGAGATTTGAGAAATCAGCCCTAACTTATGGGGTTTGATTTTCTCTTTGAACCTAAATAACCGAACATCCTTTTAAAACTAAAAACACGAAATTTAAACAATAATTGAATAGGGAGCAGTTTTATTTTCGAGAATTTGAGATATCGTGACCTAACTTACGGGACATGACCTTTTTCGTTATCTCGAAATAAGAAGACTTATTATATAAGTTTTGACTTAATTAACTGATTTAAATTAAAAAACATGCAAATAGGGATCATATTTGAATCTTCAAATTTTTATTTTTCGACACTAAAGACATCAAGTAATCAATTAGATACCAATTTTAGGCGTAACGAGGGTACTAATTCTTCCTCGTGCGTAATCGACTCCCGAACTCATTTTTTGGATTTTTATAGACCGAAAAATATTGTTTAATAAATCAAAGCTCTTCTTAAAACGATCAAATTACGAGGTGACCCGATCACACCGCTGAAAAGTCCCTCGCATTTAATCTCTATTAATTAACTTTTTTTTTTTTGTTTTCAAATTAATATGATAAGCAGGAAATTAGGGAAAGTTTTAGATTCATTAAGTAAACTTAGTCTGTCATAAATGGATCACAAAATGGCTTCATAAAACTCAATGAGAATGAGTTCAGCTAATTACCAAACCGTCGAGTGATTAACCCTTTGTGCAATAAGGCATTCACATAGCATTTCATCTGAACCAAACATTTGTCAAAGTTTATTCCCGTAACACAACATAAACAGATTCATCATATTAAGTAGAAAAAAAAAAACAAATTCTTCGTAAATCTTAAAAAGCTGAACCTATTCTCAAGTACTACAATTACTGATCACCAGAGGTGGTGTGGGAGACAATGCAGTCGTCAGTGACTGTGGCTTTTCTTGAACCTTCAATTTCATGGAGAAATTATAGTCAAAGTCACCACCAGGAAAGGAACAGAGTAGAGCCTTAGAGATCTTGTAATGAGTAGGATTTCGATGTAGATGTTATGCTGCAATTTGGATATTGCTCCGTTGAGAATGAAGTGAAATCCCAACTCTCAGCCGATTTTCTTACAACGACCTCAGCTTGTTTAAGCTGATCAACAGGGACGCAGTCACCTTGTCGAGTTCTAAGTCTCTCGAGTTCCATGGCCACTTCTTTCATTGTTGGTCTATATCTCCCATCTAAATTCAAGCATCTTTTCGCAATTTCGGCAACTGCTACGACTTCATCCTTTTGATCGTCCTTCCCAATTTCAGCATCAACAATATCCAGCAGATGGTTTTCTTCCATCGACGACATAAAATAAGAGACTAAGCCTCTCTTTTCTTGCGATCCAAATGTCGAGACTGCCTTTTTACCAGTTAAGAGCTCAACAATAACCACCCCGAAACTATAAACATCACTCTTTTCCGAAAATTGACTTGACTGGAAATATTCACGATCTAAGTACCCAAAAGTTCCAAGCACTTGAGTCGTCAAGTGAGTTTGATCAATGCTGATTGATCTAGATGTTCCGAAGTCTGATACTTTTGCTCGGAACTTTTCATCTAGTAGTATGTTACTAGACTTGATATCTCGGTGATAAATGGGGATGGATGCAGATGAGTGCAAGTAAGAAATTGCACTTGCAACTTCAGCTGCAATGCGTAGTCGTATATCCCACGACCTCGGGTACTCTTCATTTTGGTCATGAATGAGATGGAAAAGGGTTCCATTAGGGATGAACTCATAAACAAGGAGGGGCACTTCGGTCTCCAAGCAACAGCCTAATAGCTTGACAATATTTCTGTGATCAATTTGAGAAAGAATAAAGATCTCATTGATAAATTGTTCAAGATACCCTTCGTTTACAGTCTTAGACTTCTTTACTGCAACAATTCTCCCATCAGACAACATTCCTTTATAAACCACGCCTTGACCACCACAACCCAATATTCTATTCTCATTATATTGATCAGTAGCTATTTCCAACTCTCTGGAACTAAAGAGTTTAGCTTTATCCAGACCACCTTCATTTGAAGACATCTTTTTCTGAAACAATAGTCCACCATTTCTTTCAAAAAAATTTTGTTTAAGTTTTATGTACTTTCTTTTCTGCAGTATCTTACAAAACCACCAAGCCCCAGCAATTAGAAACAAGAGCCCTATACTTAAACAAATACCTGCATGAGATCAAAATAAATATGTCGATACCACATATTTGATTAACTCGTAACATAGTCAATGTTACACCATTTATGCTACGTTTGAATAAAATTTAGATGGCCATATCTTTTGATTCTTAGCGAATGATGGGAATGTTGATCAATCCGAAAAGGAAATCACAAACTGTCGGGCAAGTAAAGTTGATATCATTAGACAATATAAACTTAATAATAAGAAAAAAAAAAAAAAACTAAAATAAACATACAATACAACAGGGATATATAAATATCTCATTTATATAATACGAATCATATATTAATATTAAAATGTATATAAATGTTTTCTATATTAAACTACTGTTAATATTTTCATTATTTTATTTATATAAATTATATTTTTGGACATTTATAAAGCTTAAAATAGCTTTCATGAATGTCAAGATAATATTGTTTATGATAAAATCGTAAAACTTAAATTAACTTTTCAGTGTGACTTTTTTTTTTCCTAAAAAAATTCATCTAATAGTACAATTTTTGAATTAATTTAATATAAAAATGAATATACATCATACTATATTTTTAAGAGTTTAATCCATTTTTTCATAAAATAATAATTTGACGTTGATAATTAAAAGAAAAATAAAAACTAAAGTGAGAAGAAAGATAAATACTAATAAGGAGTAAAAAATTGTAATAATTAAATATTATAGTGTATACTAATTATTCACTATTGTGAGCATATTATTAGTTAATTATAATGTGACAATTATTAAAGAAGTAAATAAAATTGTTTAGTAAGGTAAATAAAATTTACTAATTATATCAAACTCACGATGGGTACTATAATAAATATCAGCTCTTGATTGTTAAAAACTCTAATCTGACACATTTAATTAAGTGTACCAACCTAGTGCAACAAGAACGGGAAATTTCTCACGGTGCGGCTGCGGGGATTTAGCATTGCAACCTGTTCCCTTTCTCCGACCATCACCCTCAAATCCTTCAGGGCATGGACAATTATAGCCTCCAAATGTATTATTACATTTAACACCTTCTTTGCAAGGATTCAGTGTTTCACATTCATTAATATCTACAGTTTTTAAACATTTTAAATAAACAAAAAAAAAAGTACAGTTAGCTAATTTCATCTAATTGAATCTGCAATGGAAAAGAACTTGAAATCTTTACCTTGGCAGCCGTTGGAGAGATAAGGGTTACCCTGAAAACCATCATTACACTTGCACCAATATCCAGGGCCACTTTCTGAATCTCTACAAGCACTATTTTCCTTGCAAGCATAATCTTTTGGGTCCATTTTAGCTTTTTTACAATTTTTTTCCCGATTGTCCAATCAAGAATAAGTGGGTATTCCTTTTTGTTGAAATCTGGGTTGGAAAGATGTGACGTAGAGAAGTTGTAGGCTCCATCTTCCACAAGAAATCCATAGCTGCAAGGATTGAACGTCAACACCCTGGAATGATTCCCAGAGCCAAGAAAACTAAAGTAGTAAGTCCGCAATCCTTTAGGGATAGCCGCCTGGCAGCAGCCAATGCCGGAGCAAGACCCATCTATCACATCGCTCACCTTACCACAAGTTGTTAAACATCCGACAAAGCTTCTTCTAGTCAAAATGATGGAGGCGGTTGTGTCACAACCAATGGCAGTGAACTTGTTTCTGGTATGAGATATGAAGAATTTTGGATGGTAGATAGAGGGATTCCGAAATGAAGTGCGCCCTGATGAATTAAAACAGTCATAACCTACGGACCTGTCATATTGAATGCGCAAAGAACCATCATCCGGGTAGATGTTGAGAACTTGTAATATACTGGGACTTAAGAATGCTTTTGGGGGATTAAAAGAGGTGTCACAATTAATGAAGAAGTCCCTGCTGATGTAGCAACCATTGCTTGTACTAAAAGGGTAGGGGATGCTTATATTTCCGCATTTGCTTTGGCATCTAGGCTTTTCTTGAGCTGCTACTGAAGTTGCCATAATTGTTACCATAACTGCAAACACAGTAAGCTTATTAAACATACCACCAAACCCCATCACCCTCTATTGTTTGGTTTTCCCACTGTCTGGGCTATGTAGATATAGAATATCTTACAGGTAGGAATAGGATGAATGTTTGAAGCTTCAACCCCATTTTAATGGACAAGTTGTAGCGGCCACATGATTCAATATTACCCCTCCATTGCCTTCTAAAACTTTCCACTTTCTTTTTCGATTTAAAATCTTTTATTCATTACTCATAAAAAGAAAAAGGCTTAAATTTACGTTCCGATGGATAAATAATGCTTAAATAATTATTTTTCAATATTCACCCAATTATTACTAAATTATTTTTATCACTCAAAATATTATATAATTATTTAATTGAATAATAATGACAGCTTTTAAAATGGTATAATAGTAACTTTAATCATTAACATTTATACATTGTTAATTTAGTCATAATTCTAAAAAATTCAACCCTCAACATTTACATAATGTGTAATTTTTTCTTTGTGACCCTTTTACCTAAAATGCTAAAAAAATAAATTACTAACTAAATTTAATTTAAAATATACAAAAAGTAATAGAAACACTCAAAAATTCAAGATAATATTTTTCATATTTTTTCATTCTTTTAAAATTAACTCTTAATGTCACAAAAAAAAAAGCAAATTAATTTGATAAAAAGAACCCAACACAATGTATAAATATTGATGATTATATTCTTTTTAGAATCAATATTAAATTGATATAATTTATAAAAATTATGGTTAAAATTATTATTACGTCAATTTTAAAATCTACAACCATAACCAATTGATGATAAAAAAATTTAAATAGTTGGATAATTATTTTATAATTAGATGATAAAAAAATTAATAATAGTTAAATAATTAATATTTTTAATAAATATTTTCCTTTTTAAAAAGCTACCATTCACCCGTCCGAAATGTGGGAGGGTTTGGGTAAAAATATAGGCCCAAAAATGGGTTTGGGTAAAAAAATAAGGCCCGTTTAAAAAATGGGTCAGGCCTCGGGTAAGGCATTTTTTGCCTGAGCCCGGACCAGCTCGGCTCAAATTCACTAAATGACAAAAACATCTATTTTTTTAATATTATTTTCTTATTATTTTCTCCCTATTTTGCTACTATTTTACTATTATATTGCTATTATTTTGTTGTTATTATCTTATTTTATTGTTAATTTTTTATTATTTTAAAGACATTTGCTAATTTTGTTATTATTTTAGAGGCATTTGCTTGTTAAGTTGCATCTATTTTAGTGTTATTTGAGTATACATATTTTTTAAAATTTATTTTCAATTTATTGAGAAATATTTATTTTGATGTTTTTAGTATTTTTGATGATTTATATATTTTTTAAAATTATATAAAAATAATATAAAAATTAATATGGGCAGACCGGGTCGAGCTCGGGTTTTAACATTTTTATTCAGGCTGGGCTTGAGCAAAATTTTAAGTCTATTTTTCGAGCCGAACCGGCCTAGGCCTAGCAAATGGGCCTAAATTTTTAGTTAGGCCCGGCCCGGCCCATGCACACGTCTACCGGCAACACAGCAAATTTAAGTGGTGTACTTGAATATGACAAGTCGACTCAGCTCCAAGTCTTCGTCGTTTGTGTTTTTCCTTTTTTCTTTTGCTTTATTGCTTTATTATCTCATAATAATTAGAATCATCATTTTATACATCAATAATTTGAATGTTTAAAATTACAAATGATTGCTAAGCAAATAAAAATTTATTAATTTCATGATTAGTTTTTAATCTATAATTTTATTTCAATTAAGACATTGTTTTTGGAAAGTTATTTTGAAAAAAAGGGGTGAATTTTAATAGAAAGATCAAAATTTCAAGTTTTATAAAGTAAAAAAATAAAAAATAAAAAATAAAATTAATATTTTAATTTTCATATTTATAGATAATTAACCATAATGTTAGTATGCAGATTCAATATTTGAAAGGTCTCGATTCAGATTAATATTTTCATTATAAGTATTTTAGAGTTACTAATTTATGTGGAACTATGTCATTAGGAAAGAAAAACCAAATCGTCATAAATTCTAAAAACTGAATCTATTCTCAAGTAATACAATTATTCATAACTGATCATCAGAGGTGGTGTGGGAAACAGTGAGTTGTCTGTAATGGTGGCTATTCTTCAACCTTCAATTTCACGGAGAAATTAAGGTCTGAGTCATCACCAAGAGAGGAACAAAGTAAAAACTTAGAGATGTTATAATGACAGTTGACTCCGATGTAGATATTATTTAAGTTTGATGAATAAAGATGCAGTCACTTTGTTGAGTTTTAAGTCTCTCGAGTTCCATGGCCACTTCTTTCAATGTTAGTTGTTGTATATATCACATCTAAGTTGAATCATCTTTTTTGCAAGTTTAGCAACTGTAGAATACTGTAGCGGGCACATGATTCATTATTACCTTTAAAAACTTATCACATTCTCTTTCGATTTAGAATTTTTCTTCATTATTCATAAAAGAAAAAGGCTTAAGTGAATATTCCCGCTAATTAAACTTAAATGTTCCGATGGATAAGCAATGCTTAAATAATTTTTTCATTTTAAGTTAAATTGCATTACTCATCTAATTATTACTTTATCATTCATTTACAAAAAATTATAAAATAATCATTTAATTATTTAAGTTTGTCTTTTTCAGTTACTAGTTGGATAACAATGATATCTTTTAAAATGGCATAACAATAACTTTAACATTTAAAATTTATATATTGTGTCAATTTAGTCTTGATTCTAAAAAATTTAACTCTCAATATTTACATATTTTGTAATTTGAATATTTTTTACAATTTTACTTTTCCTTTTTATCATTTCACATAAAAGCTAAAAAAAAATAGCTTATCAACTAAATTTAATTGAAAATATACAAAAAAAAAGAAACACAAAAAAAAATTCAAGATAATAATTTTCATATTCTTTTCATTTTTTTAAAAAATTAACCTTTAATGTCACAAAGAAAAGTAAAAAAAAAAACCAAATGAAACGATGTATAAATGTCGATGGTTATATTTTTTTTAAAATTAAAATTAAATTGATATTATTTATAAATATTAAATGTTAAAATTACTATTATGTAAATTTTAAAAACTGCCACTATAATTTGGTAATGAAAAAGATAATTAAATAATTGAACGAAATATTGTAATTTTTTATAATTACATGAGAAAATAAACTTAATAATAGCTAAATAATTAGTATTATTCATAAAGTTTTTCATTTTTTAAAAGCTACAAATTCACCCCGGGAACATAGCAAATTTAAGTGGTGTCCTTGACTAGTTACTGTATTTCCTTTTCTTTTGCATTATTGCGAATCCTCTGGACTTATACATCGAGTTGTTGACTCCAAGTCTTCGTCGTTTAGTCTGAAAATAATTTTTCAGTTTTTATAAAATGGAAGATCAAATTCTCACCTAATTTCCCAAGTTTTTTAAAGTAGAAGAATGATACTTAAAATTAATATTTTAATTTCTATCTTTACAGATAATCTATAATATTAAGACACGAATTCAGTATTTGAAAGGTTTTAACTCAGATTAATATTTTTATTATAAATATTTTAGACTTAGTATTATAAATTTTGTTATATGAAACTGTATTGGTTTTTTTTTGGGTGAAAATAAAAGCAAAACTAATTACAATATATTATTTTGAAAAGAAGAAACATTCTTAATCTTGTCCACATCGATTAACGTGAGCGTCATTGGATGAGGAGAGTCGAACACCTTCAAATTATCAGGACCGGACAAAGCCTGTTTAGCTAGACAAACTGCAACTTGATTTTGATCTCTCGGAATGTACCGCAAGCACCATCGTTTTTCCGGAGATAGAATACTTTGGATGCGCCTAATTAAAGAGGAATTTTCCCCAATAGAATTCCTATCAAGAATGGCTTTGACAACTTCCGAACTATCAGATTGAATGATGACTTCATCGTGACCCCTTCGTTGAATTAACCTGAGGCCCTCCAGAATGCCCCATAATTTCGCATTAAAGATAGAGCATTTTCCAAGGTGACGATTATATCCAAGGATCCAATCTCCATTACGAATAATTCCACCAGCAGCAGCATTTCCAGTTTCAATTTGCACTGCCCCATCTGTGTTAAGAAAAATCGGATCTTCAAAAGGTTTAATGGTAGATTTAAAAGTTCCCTTAACATCTGCTTTAAAGGCTGAGAAAAGTTGCTTCGCCCAACTTAAGGAAACTTGAATAATCTCTCTCGCACTCCAAGATTTTTCTTGAAAAATGAAAATGTTACGGTTCTTCCATAAGTGCCAAAAAAGAAGTCCAATAAGACAAGCCCAATTGGATCCTTCCTCGCAAATCAAGCTATTATCCTGCAAATTAGCAAGAATCCAGTCTTGAGAATTAGAAGAGAAAAAATTCAAAAAATAATTACCTGGGAGAACTTGACTCCAGACTTCCTTAGCAGCATCGTAATCTCTCAAAATATGAAGTATATCCTCAAAATGGAATCTACAGATAGAGCAAGAAGAATCAACTGCAAGACCCCGTCTGACCCGTTCCACATTACTAAGTAGCCTTCCTTGTAATGCAGTCCAAATGAAAAACCTAACACGATGAGGACCTGGCAGCTTCCAAACACTCTTCCATTTTTCATCTTTTGGCCTCCAATCACTTTCATTTAACATCTGATAAGTCGATTTAACTGAAAAACCTCTAGTCGAAGTGTGGCTCCAAGAAATTTTATCAACACCAACAGAAGGATGAGGAGGCGGAATGCCCTTAATACATTGAATCACATCATTCGAAAGCCAAACCTGAAAAAGATCAATGTTCCATGAACCATCTTCATTAATCACCTCATTAAGTAGATAGTCCGAATCTTGTATAATATTATTCGAAATATGACAAAGTAGTGGTCCCACATTTGGAATCCAATTGTCCTTCCAGCAACGAATTTTATTTCCATCTCCAACTAACCAGAAGAGATTTTCATGAAGTAATGACCAAATTTTTGAAACGAATTTCAAAAGAAAAGAACTTCTGTCTCGAGCGATACAATCTGGCAATTCCTCCTTCAAATGATACTTCGACTGAAGCACACGAACCCATAAAACATCCTTGTTTGAAGCAATAGTAAATCCCTGTTTCAAAAGAAAGGATATGTTTTTATTACGAAATTTCCTCAGCCCTAGACCACCACACCACTTAGGTTGGCAAATTGAGTCCCACCCCACGAGTGACATCTTCTTATCGTTATCTGTTAAACCCTAAATAAATTGCTTCACCGGACTTTCAATCTCATCGCTAATCTTTTTAGGAATCATCATAGATTGCATAAAATAACTAGGGATGGTTAAAAGATCTGACTGAGTAAGAGTAACTTGACCAGCAATTAAAAGTTTTTTGGAGTCCCAACTGTGAAGCTTCCCCCAGACTTTTTCAACCACAAAATTCAGAGTACTATTCGTCACCCTTCGGTGGAAAAAGGTACCCTAAGGTAGCATCCTAAATCGCTAACTCTTTGAAAACCAAATAAGGAGCTAATCGTATTAGCTGAGGAAACATCCACCCCTCTAGAGAAAAATATGTTAGTCTTCCTTGCATTAATAAGATGCCCAGAGAAACCACAGAAACGGTCCAAAATATCCTTAATGATCTTACCATGCACCAAGTCCGCTTTGCTAAAAATAACAAGATCATTCGCAAAGAACAAATGAGAGATAGTTGGCCCCTGTCGAGAAAGACGTATTGGCCTCCATTTACCCGCCGAAATAGCTGAGTGAATCGAATGGCCAAGCCATTCCATGCAGAGCACAAAAAGATAGGGAGAGAGTAGACACCCTTGTCTAATACCTCTAGCCGGTCTAAATTTAGACATGGTACACCATTCCACATAACCTGCATAGTAGAGTTCGAAATAGAGGACATAATAACTTTAATGAGATACAAAGGAATACCTACAGCATGGAGAGAAGCATGAATGAAGTCTCATCTCACTCTATCATAGGCTTTCTCCAGGTCAATTTTAATCGTCATCCACTTCCTATTTTTCTAGCACCTCATGGAGTGAATTACCTCTTGAGCGATGACAATGTTAGTGGTTATATTCCTACTTGCAATAAAACCGACATGTTCCTGCACAATAATTTTTGGGAACACATGCTTAAAACGATTAGCAATTACCTTCATTACTAACTTATAAAGGACAGAATAGAGGCTTATTGGACAAAACTATCCAAAGCCTTCTGGGTTCACCACCTTAGGAATGAGAATAATCAAGGTGTTATTTAAATCAGCATCAATAGATCCCCTATTGAACACCTTCCTGACCCAATCACAGACTGCCCCCCAATTTTACTCCACTGTTTTTGGAAAAAGAGGGCATGAAACCCGTCACTCCTTGGGGCTTTAAGAGGGGACATATAAAAAAGGGCATCCTTGATTTCTTCATTAGTAACTGGTTTTCCTAAAAAAATTAACATCATCGCAATCTAGCTGAGGAAAACTACTAGGAGGAAGATCATCGAATGAACTAGGGTCTTCCCCATAAAGCTTTAGAAAGAAAGAATTCACCTCAGCCTCAATAACCTCCAGGCCAAAAATCCACTCCCCATCATTATTACGAATAGCATTTATGCGGTTACTTTTCCTTCTTTGTAGGGTTCGAGAATGGAAGAACTTTGGGTTTCGATCTCCCAAGTGCAACCAATCGCACCTTGCTTTTTGCTTCCAAAGGAGTTCTTCATGATGTAAAATATTCTTGAGCTCCTGTCTAAGACTCAAGTCATCATGTGCCAACCGATTCGAACTAGAGACATCCATTCTACTCTGAACATTAGCAATTTTATGAACAAGGTGTCTTTTTTTGGTAGTGATATGCCCATAAACTTGCTTATTCCACTCTTTTAGATTAAGAGTAAGCTTCACTAAGGACTCAGCCATGTCTCTAGTAAAAACCCATTTCTCAATTATAAAATCATCAAAAGTTGGGTGATCAGTCCAACCAGCCAAAAATCGAAAGGGTCTTCCTCTAGGCATAAAAACCTCCGGATTTAGATTCAAAAGAAGAAGTCAGTGGTCCGATTTGATCTTAGTTAAATGAGTAACCAAAATATTGAGAAAATTACAAATCCAGGCGTTGTTACCCAAAACACGATCCAACCTCTCAAAAAGCGCACCTCTATGCCAAGTAAAAGGAGATCCTCTAAAACCCAAGTCGTGCAGCTCAGTTTTCTCCACAAAATTGCCAAACTGAAGATATCTCTTTCCTTTTGTATGGCCACCAATCTTTTCAGAAGAAGATAGTATTGCATTGAAATCACCAATAGCAATCCATGGACTATGAGAAGACAGAATCGAGGTCCTCAAATCATCCCAAAGATCTTTACGTTTTTTCTGATTAGGACTAGCATAAACAAAAGAGACAAAAATCGAATATGGAGATGACTTTTGCCGAAATTTAGTCAGAATAAACTGAGGATGACTACAGACCACCTCAACTTGAATGACATCTTTCCAACCAAGCCAGATACCTCTAGAATAACCAATTGCCTCTACCCGATGAGAGTTCTGGAAACCTAGCTTTGTAATAATGTAGTCGACTTTGGTACCACTAACTCTGGTATCAAGCAACAAACTATATCTGGTTTGTGTTCTATGTTGTACTCCCGAGAAATTCGGGGAAACTTAAAACTGGCACAGCCCTGACAGTTTCAAGAAAAAATAGTAAAATCATAATAAAAGACATAAAAGCTAGAAAACATACCATTATTTCGGAAGGACTAAATCCCCATCAATGGTTGCGCTTGCAGATCCCAAATCATCACTACCATAAGGGCTAACATTTCGAGTGGAGAGCATATTTTCTATCATCTCCATGGATCCTGTTAAAGGGATTCGAGTACTGCTAGAAGATTTAAATCGACTCCCACGTCCTCGAAGAACATTAGAGTTTCTATGACTACCACGATTTTTATTAAAATTAGTGTAACCCTTCTTATTAAAAATACCAGATTTTTTTACCCTCGAAGTTGAAACTGAACCCAAACCCCGCTTCTCCACTGACCGATTAACAGAATTGACTTGTTGTTCAGAAATATTATTTACCTTAAAAGACATTGCTGAATGTTTCCTGGGTTCGAGAATGCCTTCAGAAATTTCGATCTCAACTCTTTCAGACACTTCAAAAGCAGGATTAAAATGAGCCTTAACACTTTCTAAATTACCAGAAATAATATTTCAGACTTATCAAAATTTAAGGTATTATGGTGACCGCCTTCCATACCTATCTCAATATTTTTAGAAGTAACCTACTCAATACCTGCGTGATTGCCAGAGAAGGAACCATTAACAATAGAATTAAAAAATAGGACTTTATTACCTTTATCATTAGTCGCCGAATCAATAGGCCTTTTGCCCATGACTTTGTCTAGGCCAGCACTAGAATTTTGGACAACTCCATAGATTCCAAGCCATCTGACACAATATTCATGTCGGGCCCTAAATGATTTCCTTGGCCCAACTCTCTCCCATGGCCTGCTCCAATATTAGGCCTATTACCCTTTTTAACCCCCACATTATCCCTAGTCCTAAAACCCCCATCACCGATAGCCCTTTTCCCTCTCAGATTCTCCTACGAAGAAACTCCATTAGCCACCCCCAAATTACTCCTCAAATCTCCCTCCTGATTAAGTGCTGAAAATCTAGACCCCAAAGGAATCTTTCCAGATTTTTCCACAGCAGTATTCTGAGGAACGCGTTGGCCACGCCGTGACTTGCGCTCAACCAGCATCCACGGCCCGAATTCGGGCCTCTTGTCTCTAATGGTTTGGCCACCATCGCCTCCTAGGGCCTTTACCCCCGCGTTTGACTATTGTTCCTGAATGTGAAACACCTTGACCATCGGGCAGAGCTCCTTGACGTGGCCGTATTTACCATACGAGAAATACACCGCCGGAAGAGCCTTGTATTCAACTTGCTGGACAGAGCCATCTACCCTCACCTGTGAAATCAATGGTCTATTGAGATTAATGAAAACAGCAAAACGAGCGAACCAACCCCTGGTACCATTATCAGTTTGAACATCCAATTTGAAACTGTATTGTTTTATTTGAACAGTGGCATGAGACTTAAGTTTTGGGTTTATTTAGCATGCATAACATTTAATATGATTTTAGGGAATTGAAACTTGGATTTTGAATTAATTATGCATAAATTATGGTTTTTATTAGAACTATGTTAAATATCACTTTTTCGCTAAATTGTTATATAAATGAAATTTGAGAAACATATAAAATTGGTAATCAACTTTTGCAAAGTAATCAATAAAATCAATCGATTTCTGAAAGAAATTGTACTTTTTAGAAACTTACTAAATTTCTCTACTAAAGTAAGCAAATGTTTAAAAAAGATTATTTATAAATTCCGATGGTTCTGCTAGGTCATTTTGGTGGCCAATGTAATTTTCAAATTCAATCATAATGTCTATGTTGAGTTTGAGAGGTTATAATATTTATATAAATTGAATTGTTCAAAGTCTGTACCTTGAACAAAATGTTTGTCAATTCAAATTAGTCTTGATCACCTAAATTAACATTTAAATAAACAAAGTAGAGTAACTGTTTAATTTGTATTAGATAATAGAATTACCTTTTTTTAGCAATGTAAGTTTATTTAAAAACCATTTTATTGTTTGGGATACAGAAATGTTTTCATATTTTTAAGGGAAAAAACATTCCATGTTAAGCTTTAATTGACAAGAATAGCAGCATTCAAGGCTTAGAATTAAATCTAAATAATTCATTATTAACTTTAGCAGTAGTATTTTTCTATGTTTGTTTATTTGAAGTGTTTCCTTCCTATGTTCTTAGACTTTGGACGAGTTGCTCATTTAAAAGAAAAAGGATAAAACAACATTTACTTCATTAACTTTGTAGCGACATAAAAATTTGCTTTCGGTCGCTAATTGAGGCGATTTATTAAAAATTTGAAAACCTACTTGCGATTTTATTTAAAAAAAGGAGTCGCCACCGATCCCTTTTTCTAGGTGTGATCGGATACCTAATAAATCTTCATTTTAACCAAAAGTTTTATTTTTGATAAAAAGAAGGCCAAATTTAGGTCTACGTTAAAATCCAGAGAAAAATAGAGTCCGGGAGTCAGTTACGCACGAGGAAGGTATTAGACCCTCGTGACGCCCAAAGTTGGTATCTTATTAAACATGTGTTGTCCCAAATTTCAAAAATGCGAATTCAATGTAACATTTAATCGTGATCCGGTTGAAATAAAAGAATTTTTAATTAATTTTTTTGATTTCTGAGAAGGACATACCATTTTAACACGAGCCAATGTGATTCACCCAACATAGCGATGAAATCAACGACTTTGTGTTAAACCGATACGTTGCCTCATGTGTTGAAATTAATTAGAAAACAAGAATAAGATTTTCGGAATAATGCAAAGCAAGTTGATATGAAATAAAAATAAATAACAGAAAGAGTTAGAAATATATTGAAGCAAATATAAGTGTGACAATAATATTAAAAACGATAAAGATATATGCGATATTAAACGTAATACTAGAATTAAACATGAAATGGAAACAATGAATATATATACATAATAATGATATTAAGAGTATGTACGTAAAATATATATATATAAATAGTAATAGTGTTAGAAATATACCATATATAGTGTTTGAAGTATATACCTAAGATAGTAAAAATATAACTAGTAATGTTAAAATATATACATAATATGTACATATATATATATATAATAAACATTGAAAAACATATGTACATGACATATATGAAAAATATATACATAATAATATTAAAATAAAATAATAAGTGATAATAATGAAAATAATAGGTATAATAAATAATATAATGATATACGAAAATAATATTATATATAAAATACGTATACAAGTATAATAAAATATATGTATCAATATTAATAATAAATATAGTAGGAATAAAATAAATGTAATAATAATATATATAATATGATATTAAAAATATACATATACATATTATAGTGTTTAAGAATATATACATAAGATGATATGGAAATATGTACATGGAATAGTATATAAAAAATATAACTAATAATATTGAAAATATATACATAATATATATAAAACATATACGATATATATATATATACATTAGAAATGATAATAATATAAAAAGAATTTATTAATACGCTACATAGATACGTACGTATATATATATAAATAATAATTATGTTAGAAATATACAATGGTATTAGAAATATGCATACAATATTATAAAAGATATATAACTAACAATATTAGAATATCTACATAACAATAAAAATATGATATTAAGAACATATATATAAAATAATATGAAAAAAAAGTATGTATATATATGATATAGTATTAGAATACTTACATAATATATACCTAATATAAATACTATTAATATTAAAAAAAAACAACTTATTAATAATATTACATAAATATATTATAATATTAAAAAATTTGTACGTCGTATATATATATATATATATATATATATTAGAAATAATAATAGGAGCTATAATAATAATATATTGATAATAAATAATAAGAGGAATAAAAATAGCAGTAATAATATAAATAATAAAATAAAATAGCAAAAACAATATGAAAATAAACTTAAATCTGAAAAAAAAGGACTAAATTTGAAACAAAAACGAAGTTTTGGGGCGATTTTAAAAAGAAACAAAGAAAAAGGATCAAAATGCAACACGTGCATAACCTAAGAGGACCAAAACATCAATTACTCCTTTCTATCAAAACACAGCGTATTAGTGGGGACCAATTTGTAAAGCGCGGCAAATTCCAGGGCCGAATTAAAAGCAAAAATAACCTGATTGTAAATGCATGAAAAAGCGGAAGGGCTAAATGCGCAAATAGCCCTTCCGTTTAAAAAAACACGCGGATCCTAATTGGAGCGGGTCGGGTCGATCTGACCCAGGGCCAAAACGACGTCGTTTTATTAACAAAGGGGGGCGCTTTGGTCCCTATATAAGACAAATTTTTTTTAAAAAAATTCATTTGAACGGTGAAAAGAAAAAAAAAGGGAGAGAAGAGGGAGAGGGGGAGGGAATCCGGCTATGGGCTGGTCACCGGACGACCGTCGGATCGTCATGCCGTGCAAGACACAAGACAAAAATAGAAAGGTAATTTTTTCTTCTTTTTTTTTTCTATTATTTTTTAAAATATATTTTTATTAAATATGTGTTTATAGGTTAAGGATAGGCTCAAAAATGAGAAGGAAAATAAATAAATCACATTAGTCCTTCAGTTTAGATTTTAGGGTGTTTGGTTCTCCGATTTGTGATTGTCTTTCTGTTTTGACACTTGTTTTTGCTTCTGTTTTTCTTCTATATTCGATCTACTCTAGTATTGCTGAAAGATTGATAATTCCTATTGTTTTTGTATTGAAAAATATATATCGACCCCATTTACAATTCTGATTCGGGTTTTATAACCCTTTTTCATCTATTTTCCTATTGTTTCTGTCTTGTCTTCTTTACTGATTGTAGGAGATGTGCACGGGCGGTGGAGTGACCGGTGGTGCAAGGAATGGTGCTGGTGTCAGGGACAAGTGGGGGTAGGTTCGGGTAAGGGCTGATTAGGGTTAGGGTGGTTAGGGTATTGGGCTTGTATGCTGGGTTTGGGTATTAGGTTGGTTTAATTTGTTGTGTCTTGGGCTAATGGGTATTGATGTAATGGGTTTAATTTGTTGTGTCTTGGGCTAATGGGTATTGATGTATTGGGTTTAAATTTTAATGGATGTAGGCTGATGGGTTTTGGGATATTGTTGGGTTTGTAAAAATGTAAATGGGTCACGGGGTTTAATGTAAATGGGCCAAAATTGGCCTATAGCAGCTGCCCCTCTTTGCTCATTGTCGTGTAACGGGAATAGAGCAAAGATATAAAAAAAGGCCAATTTTGCCCGGTCTTGCTGAGTCTTGACTTCCTTTGGAGCTCTTCTTGTTCAGGTAGTCTCTTTCCAGCCCAATGTATCTTGTAGCTTTGATTCAATCCGCTGCATCTTCTGACATATGCCTTATAGCTTCAATCTACTTCAATGTAGCTTTAAGGATATGAGATTTATGGCTTTGATCTGCTTCATTGTAACTTCAGAAAGATAAGGTCTACAGCTTCATCTGCTCTTCTATCGCTTCAGTGAGATAAGGTTTGTGGTCTTCTCTTCTGTAACTTTAGAAAAGCAAGATCTGATATCCTCGATCAAACTCCGCTGCAACTTTAAGGAAACAAAATTTGGTGTCTTCAATCAGCTTCAATCTTTATTCTCTACTCAGCATGTGATCCTGAGCTCAACTCATTTGTCGCATTATGAGTTGACTCTATAAAAACAGACATTAGAACAAAAATTAAAAATAGCTCAGCATGTGAGCCAGGGCTCAACTCACCTCGCAATATGAGTTGGTTTTTGAAACTTTAATTTGAAAAGCAGATTTTGAAAATACCTCGTCATGTGACCCGAGGCTCAACTCACCTCTCGCAATATGAGTTGATTTTTGAAAAACATTGAAAAAAATAGAAATTGAAAATACCTCAGCATGTCCTGAGGCTCAACTCACCTCTCGCAATATGAGTTGATTTTTGAAAAGCAGAAATTGAAAAACAAAAATACCTCGGCGTGTGACCTGAGGCTCAACTCGCCTCTTGCAATACGAGTTGACTTTTGTAACATAAATTGAAAATACCTCGGCATGTGACCCGAGGTTCAACTCATCTCTAGCAATATGAATTGATTTTTGACAAACAGAAATTGAAATTACCTCAGCGTGTCCTGAGGCTCAACTCACCTCTCGTAATATGAGTTGATTTTTGAAACTTAATTTGAAAAGACGAAAATTGAAAATACCTCAGCGTGTCCTAAGACTCAACTCACCTCTCGCAATATGAGTCGATTTTTTTTTGAAGGATAGAATTCAAAAATACCTCAACGTGTCTTGAGGCTCAACTCACCTCTCGCAATATGAGTTGATTTTTGAAAACAGAAATAAAATTATCAAAATACCAAAACCTGTCATCTGGTGGAATTCAAGTGCCTTGTCCTTTGATTCATCACATCCTCTCGCTCTACTAGAGTACTTGTATATGTCATGCATGATATGCAAATGTTTGCCTTAAATGCCTTTATGCCTACATGATTATGCTATGCGCCTTAGGCATGTTTGCCGTATGTCCTTTTTCTTCACGATTTTTGTGATGATCTGCATTCATTACTTCGACTCTTGACTTTCTCTTTAGGCCCTGTACCCGTCCTCAAGCTTCACGAACAATATGTGTTTCTCAAATATCACTCTTTTTCCCCTGGTTGAACTTTGTCCGTGCTTTGAGACTCTTGTATTTATCAAATTCTTATCTGGGTAATGCTTAACATTTCTTTTGTTTAGAGCATGTCATTTCACTATTTATCATGTAAATAAATCACATAATAAGATGCATGAAAATGGTCAGGTAGGGACAAAAATGATACCTCACATTTATTTATTTCAAATGTGGCAAATAAAGAAAGTTAATCAATTATAGTAAAAAATGTTAAATAAGAGAAAAGGGATCGTATTCAATGGATACAAATGCTCTAGATATTCAACGCACGAACTCTTCCACGTTCCTCAATCAAGAATCTTTTCGAGCATGGCTTCTTGCGTAGAAGATTTCGAGCTTTCAGAAATGCTTCAAATACTGTGGTCTCACTGTTTGACCCATCATACAACTGCCTTGCTCTTTAAGCCCGGGTTTGCTTCATTAGAATGCCCTTTCGGGTTTTCATCCTAATCCCTTGTGTTAATCAAGACGCCCTTTTCGGGTTTTCACCTTGATCTTTTTTTTTTAAGATGCCATTTTTCAGGTTTTCATCTTGGTTTTCCTTTTTTAAGCATAATATTTCTTTACAGCATCTGAGTTCACTGGATTCGGTAACTCCTTCCCATCCATTTCTGTGAGAATCAAAGCTTCACCCGAGAATGCCTTCTTTACGACGTATGGTCCTTCCCAATTTGGTGCCCATTTTCCTCGCAGGTCCTTTTGTATTGGAAGAATCTTTCTCAACACGAGTTCTCCTTCATGAAATTCTCTTGGTCGTACCTTCTTGTCATGGGCCGCGATCATTCTTTTCTGGTACATCTGTCCGTGGCAAATTGCCTTTAGACGTTTTTCTTCGATAAGGTTTAACTAGTCATATCGAGCTCGAACCCACTTTGCTTCCTCTAGTTTTGACTCCATTAAGACTCGTAGAGAAGGGATCTCAACTTTGATGGGTAATATAGCCTTCATTCCATGGACCAGAGAGAAAAGAGTTGCCCCCGTAGATGTCCGTACAGATGTGCGATATGCATACAAAGCAAATGGTAGCTTCTCGTGCCAGTTTTTATAGGTCTCGGTCATTTTTCCCAATGATCTTCTTAATATTTTTGTTGGCTGCATCAACAGCTCCGTTCATCTTTGGGTGATAGGGCAAGGAGTTATGATGTTTTATTTGGAATTGCTCACACACTTCTTTCATCATCTTGTTGTTCAAATTCATGGCATTATCTAAAATGATTCTTTCAGGCAAACCATATCGACAAATGATTTCCTTTTTCAAAAACTTGCAAACTGCAGTCTTCGTCATATTGGCAAACGAGGCGGCTTCTATCCACTTTGTGAAGTAATCAATAACCACAAAAATGAACCGGTGTCCATTAGAAGCTTTTGGAAAAATTGGCCCTATAACATCCATGCCCCACATAGAAAAAGGCCACGGAGAAGTCATGACGTGGAGAGGCGAAGGGGCTACATGAATTTTATCACCATAAATCTGACATTTGTGGCATTTTCGTGCAAAACTAATGCAATCACTTTCCATCGTCAACCAGTAATAACCGAGTCTCATAATCTTCCTAGCCATAGTGAAACTATTGGCATGTATCCCACAGATTCCCTCATGGACATCTTCAAGTATTTTTCTGGCTTCGACAGCATCTATTCATCTCAAGAGCACCTGATCTTTTCCTCTTTTGTATAGGACATCCCTATCAAGAACAAATCCATCTGCCATTCTTCTGATTGTTCTTTTGTCGTTCTCATTCGCTTGTTCAGGATACCTTTGATTCTTGACATATTCTAAGATATCATGGAACCATGGCCGTCCGTCTACCTCTTTTTCAATGCTAAAACAGTGTACAGGGACCTCGTATATGCTCATTTGGAGAGGCATTATTTCTGTTTCTCTGTTTTCTTTGAACATTGAAGCCAACGTGGCCAGGGCATCGGCCAATTTGTTTTCTTCTCGTGGGAAGTAATTAAAAGTTATTTCTTTGAATTCTTTAATCAAACCTGCCACTAGATCGCTGTATTTGACTAATTTTGAATCTCTCACTTCCCAATCTCCACGGATTTGGTATATTACCAATGTTGAGTCCCCGTACACCTCTAAGATTTTGATGTTTCGTTTAATAGCTGTGCGAAGTCCCATGATACAGGCCTCATATTCCGCTATGTTATTGGTACAGAAGAAATTTAGCCTGACAGTGAACAGATAATGGTTTCCTTCTGGTGATACCAAGACTGCTCCAAACCCATGCCCCAATGCATTTGACGCACCATCAAAGCTCATTTTCCATGACTTTTCTTTTGATGACTCGCACTCTTTTTTTGTAATGCACATCAAGTCTTCATCGGGGAAATCAAATCTTAATGGCTCATATTCCTCTGTTGTTTGAGTTGCTAAGAAGTCAGCTATTGTGCTCCCTTTTATCGACTTTTGGCTCACATAGACGATGTCGTATTCTGATAGTAAGATCTGCCATCGTGCCATTCTTCCTGAGAGTACAGGTGATTCCATCATGTACTTTATTGGGTCTAGCTTTGAAATCAACCATGTCGTATGATACAAAATATATTGCCTGAGTCTCCGAGCTACCCAAACTAGAGCGCAACAGTATTTTTCAATGGACGAATACTTTGCCTCATATTCAGTGAACTTTTTGCTGAGGTAGTAGATCGCCTTTTCTTTCTTTCCTGACTCATCGTGTTGCCCCAGTACGCAACCCATTGAATTTTCGAACACAGTCAAATACAATATCAATGGTCTTCCCGGAGTTGGCGGTACTAGCACTGGAGGGCTAGACAAATATTGTTTTATCTTATCAAAGGCCACCTGGCATTCCTCATTCCATTCTTCCTGGTTATGTTTTTGAAGAAGCCGAAAGATTGGGTCGCATTGGTTGGTAAGTTGAGCGATGAATCGGGTGATGTAGCTTAACCTCCCTAAAAATCCTCTGACTTCCTTTTGCGTGCGCGGAGGTGGTAACTCTTGAATGGCTTTTATTTTATCTGGATCAACCTCGATACCTCTTTCACTGACAATGAAGCCTAGCAACTTTCCTCAGGTAGCTCCAAACATACATTTGGTTGGATTAAGCTTTAGCTGAAACTTTCTCAGTCTTCCGAACAACTTCTTGATGTTCACCACATACTCTTCTTCTCCTCGGGATTTAGCAATCATATTGTCAACATAGACCTCTATTTCTTTATGCATCATGTCATGGAATAACATCACCATAGCCCTCTGATATGTTGCCCTAGCATTTTTTAACCCAAATGGCATCACCTTGTAGCAGAATGTTCCCCTCATTGTTACAAAGGTAGTTTTCTCCATATCCTCAGGGGCCATCTTGATCTGATTATACCCCGAGAATCCATCCATGAAAGAAAACAATGAATGTTTTGCTGTGTTATCCACCAACGTATCAATGTGTGGTAAGGGAAATTATCTTTAGGACTTGCTCGATTCAGATCACGATAATCCACACATATTCGTACCTTGCCGTCTTTCTTCGGCACTGGGACTATGTTAGCTACACATTCTGGATATTTGGAGGCCTGTAGGAAGCTAGCATCAAATTGTTTCTTGACTTCCTCTTTTATTTTCAACAACATCTCAGGTCTCATCCGTCTTAGCTTTTGTTGAATGGGTTTGCATTCTGGCTTTAATGGGAGCTTATGGACCATTACATCTTTATTTAATCCTGACATGTCCTGATATGACCATGCGAATACATCTTTGTACTCACGGAGCAAAGCAATCAAATTATGCCTAGTGCCACCTGAAATAGAGGTCCCAATCTTCACTTCTTGCTTCCTTTCTTCAGTTCCCAAATTTATTGTTTCAACAGATTCTTGATGAGGCAGAAACTGTTTATCCTCTTATTCCACCATTCTTAGCAAGTCAGGAGACGAGACATAGTCTTCAGCATTTTCTTCAGCTTCGAATTCTCCTAGACAAACAGCCTTCTCAAAATCGATTTCAGGACTCGTAATGGGCTTGTTCATGCTGTCGATATCTAAGCACCTGAAAGTTGAATGGAAAAGAAATCTATAGAGGAGCATCAAAGTATTGGGACCGACAAGCATAATGGCATGATGTGAGATTTATGCAATGACAGGCTGTGAGAAGAGGGAAAAAGCATGAAGTTAATGAGAATGAAAATACTATGACAAAATGCATCTTCATTAATGTTCATTTAAATGATAAAGAGCAAATCATAAGCTCTTACAAAAGAATCTCTACTATTACTTAGGGAAACACAAAAAGAAGAGTGTTAACATTGAGCATTACTCTGGAGAAGACTTAGACACTACAAGGAGATCCACAGTAGTCCAGTTGTTCAAAACGAATCCAGGAGGACAAGGGTGTATCATTGAAACATCTTTAATTGTATCATTTCCTTTGTCAATGACATTTATACTGACATTCTGAAGACCCCTTTCAATCAATAACAGCATGCTTCGTGGATTATCTTCCCCGGGGTATATCATTTCTGCAGATGTAAATGTTTTTGACAAAGGAGGATACATTATGGGCTCCCATTCTAATTCTCGGCCTAATGCTCTTGCAACCCTCCTTTCTTACTCTTTCTTCCACTGTTTTCTTCTTTGACGCGTATCTAGTTGGAAACCTAAACCGTATCGGGCCTTGTGGTGCACTGGTTTTAGAGCCCTGACTATTCCTTGCAGATTCCCAAGCCTTTCCTTGCTCGGGCTCCTTTTCCCACAGTCAACTTAATGCCCAATCTGGTATTCCTTGACAGTTTTGGCACCGAAATTCTGTTTCCCTAAGCGACAAAAGTGGCATTGACAAACTCAAAAGATCAGAAGGAACATTCTATTGCATCTTTGCTTACTTCCAGGTACGGTGTATCGGTAGGGATAGATGCGACAATAGATACGACAATGTCTTCTTCTCCCTCAAAAGTGACCAAACAGCCATCCATGATAAACTTCACTTTCTGATGGAGAGAGGACGGAATTACTCCAGCAGAATGGACCCAAGGTCTTTCCAAGAGGTAATTGTATGATGGTGTAATGTCCATGGCTTGAAATTCAACATCGTATATATAAGGGCCCACTTCCAGAGGGATCTCAATCTTTCCCATGACTTCACGCCTTGTCCCATCGAATGCCCTTACCGTGGAATGACAGGGCCTTAAATAGGACAGATCCATCGAAATTCTGGAAAGCATGACCAAAGGCATGACGTTAAGTGCCAACCCATTATCGATGAGCACATTTGGTATTATGTAGCCCTTACAACGAGTCGTAATATACAGTGCTTTCACTGAGCCTCTACCATTTGTAGGTATCTCATCATCACTAAAAGAGATGAAATTGTCCGCGTTCAGATTATTTACCCACCTAGCAAGCTTCTCAATAGATATGTTGTTTGCTACGTAAGCTTGATTTAACACCTTCAACAAAGCGTTCCGGTGTTGCTCTGAATTTAACAGTAAAGATAAAACTGAGATTCGTGCTGGTTCCTTCTCAATTGTTCCACCACATTATACTCACTCTGCTTAATAAATTTTAAGAATTCCTGTGCTTCCTCCTCGTCTACAGGCTTTTTAGCTTCTTCCATGGGTGGAATTTCTTGCTCGACTTCGGCCTCATACATCACTGCCTTTCCTTTTTGTTTCAAGTCACTATTTTTCTTTCTCGGCTCGACTTCTTTATAATAACACCGCCCACTGCGGGTAAAATGGCCTACCTCCCCAACATCTCCAGTGGTGGCTTCAGGCTTTTCACCTTCAGGTGTGACGATGTTGACATCATATTTCTATGGTACTGTTTTGTTGTCCTTATAAGGGAAAGGAGATGGTACTTTGATTATCACTTTTGGTTTCACCGGCTCCTTCTTCGCGTCATAATAAATTATTAACGGTCGATCAGCGCTATACGGGAAACTTGACGATTGATTGTCAGAGGCGCATATTTCTCCTCTATCGGCCCCTTCGCCTTTATAAAAAATCCCAATCTCCTTATTATTCATCATATTTTGCAGTAATCTCCTGAACTCCTCGCAGGACTGAATGTTGTGCCCTTCAATACCATAGAATTTACAAAAACTTTGACATTTTGCATTTCTTCCTTCGAATACTCCGTTAAGATGACAGAGCAACCCTTTTTCAACTAGTACCTCCTAGATTTTTTGCAGAGGTGTTCTTATTTCAGAAACCCATCTTCTACTTTGTCATTTGTCCTCCTCTCCTACTGTGTTTAGATTTCCTTCAGTGTGGTTTGGGAATAGATTCCCGGCAGTACCGCCAGTACCATCAAATCGCAAAATTCCCGCATCGATGAGTCCTTGAACTCTCCTTTTGAAAGCAAGGCAGTTCTCCGTAGAGTGCCCCTGGTTTCCGACATGGTATGCATAACTAGCATTTGGATGGTACCATTTTGGGTATGGAGGCTTAAGGGGTGCCATGTAATGGGGAGATATTAATTGATTCTCCAAGAGTTTTGGGTGCAGTTCCCCATACGACACATGAATAGGAGTAAATTGTGGTTTCTCAGTATTGGGTCTTGCTGGCCTTTGTTCATTTTTAGGCTGGCCCTGGGAGGGTATGGTATTTTGTAAGAACGTAGTGATTGGTCTTTGGTTGTTCGTGGCATATACAGGGTAGAATGGGTAGGGTGTTTGGTAGTAAGGGGTTTGAGGAGGGTAATAGAAATTCGAAGGTGGATAAATTCAAGGTCGGGGTTGGTTTGGATACGGATTAGGGGTATAACAGCTTCCCATTCCCATCATATGGGCTTCTGGCTCTTTCTTCCTCATGGGTACTGCCTTTTTTAAACTTTCTAAACTGATATTACGATATCCAAAAAATCCTTTGTAGCACTTCCCACCAGTTTGTCATAGAATGGTGCTCTCAGAGTATTGATGAAAAGAATCGTTATCTCAGTCTTAGTCAGTGGAGGTTCCACTTGAGCCGAGATATCTCTCCACCTTTGAGCATATTGCCTAAAGGTTTCTGCTGGTTTCTTTTCCATCATTTGTAGAGTCATTCGATTAGGCACCATATCCGATACATGCTTGTACTGCTCACAGAACGCTGACGCTAAATCCTTCCATGATCGGATCCTTTCTCTATTGAGCTGATTATACCATCGAAGAGCTGATCCGACTAAGCTATCCTGAAAGTAGTGTATGAGTAGCTTATCTTCATTCACATAGCTAATCATCTTCCAGAAAAACATGATGAGATACGCTTTTGGGCATCTTGTCCCATCATACTTTTCAAAATCAGGCACCTTGAACTTCGGAGGCAGAATTAGATCGGGTACCAAACTGAGTTCTTTAGCACCTAGTGCAGAGAAAACTTCAGTGCCTTCTATTACTTTAAGTCTTTCCTCCAAGCTCTTATACTTCTCTTGAGCCTCGTTATCATCCATTTTCAACCTGGCTATTTCTGCTGGATCATCCATATCTGGAATAATTGGATTGGCAGGATTAGCTCCAGGATTTAATATAAATATTCCTTACCCTAAATAAGCAGGTGGCACTGGCTATTGCTCCAGGTCTGTAGGTTCCCCTTGGGTATACCCTCTTTGTGCTGTGTGGGCATGCGGCAGAGTGAATCCCGGGGGATAGAGCGGATCATGATTGTGATTAACTCTTGACTGTGGTTCCACAACGTCAGGGTTCATAGGTCCCTTTCCCTTAACTAAAGCTGACATCATTTCCATCATCTTGGCCATCTGATCCTTCTCTTACTGCGACTTGGCCAACTGCTCTTGTAATTCCCTTTGGATTCTTTCCATCCTTTCAATCCTTTCATTGAATTCTACCTTCATTACTCTAGCTTGTCGGCGCATTTTATACGAATGGCGTGATTCTAGATTTGAAGTATTGCAACTGTGAATTATATGATTCTGACCTTAGTGAATGATTATGGGATATGGAATGAATGAATGAATGCATAAATGTCAAATGAATGTTAGTCATGAATGAATATGCAAGAATTTAGTGTTGATTTCAAGACGGCCCCTATTTAGGCATTTTATTTATCAAAAGAGCTCTTTCGATTTAGCCATTAGCCATTACACAAACTTCCTAGCTATATCACCATATTTCTTTAGTCGTGATAAGAATTCTGATATGTTTGATCTTCGACTCGGAAGGAATTGGCAAATGAGAATTTCAGCTTCTTCCGACAGTTGTACCACGTGTATGGCTACCTCACGAATTTCATTGATCAAATAGCTAAGTTGCATTTCTTTTTCTCGGAGACCCTCTTCGTAAGCACGAATGTCTCTATCATTTTGACTATTCTTTTCTTCCAAAGCCTTCAAGAGAGTATCTAGCTATTGTTGACGATCTTGCAGCATGTTTTCTAGATCATGTATCCTCTCTTTTAATTCTTGACATTTAGATCGACTAGTCATTACCTCGGAGGGCACAGCTTCATATTTGGCGTTCTTCTTCCTTAACTCTATCATAGCCCGCGCGGCCTTTTCTTCTTCTTTTTTCGCTTTCCCTTTTCAGAATTCCATCCCGCATTTGATGTTGCTTAATTCTTCTTTCCATTCTGCTGATGACTTGCCCAACCCACTGTTCTTTATTGTGCCTCTTGACTTTTTATTTTCCATATGGACATCCCTTAAGTCATTTCTTACGACTTCAGCTTCTTTTTACACTTTCTCGGTTCTGGATCTTTCAATCTGAACTTCGATCTTCAGTTGGTAGTTTTCCTCTCGAAAAGCACTAAGGTCTCAAAACATCCTGGCCTTTTCACGTTCAAATTCTTCCCTTGCCATTTCTAGCTCAGATGGCACTTCTTCCGAGAAAAGATTCTGGATGGTGTAATTTGTTGACGAGACGTGCTGACTATTCACTCGTTGCTTTCTCCATATGATGTAATCTTGGGTGAGGGTACCAGCATATAGAGCCAATCCCATTAGATGAATTTTTTTCCAAGACTTTGCAGTGTCTCGGACTCTTTTCATATAACTTCACCCGCGAAAGCAAACTCAAACTGTGCTAGTCCTCCGGTGACGGGTATGAATTGTCGTGAAGAAAATTGCTTTTGGACCATTAACGGAGCATAACCAACTCCTCCCCATAATCCAAGCAGTGGCACCCAATCTTGGTTTCCCACCTTGTATAATAGAACCGATGGGCGAATCCACAGTGCTCTTTAGGTTACATTTTCAGCTCGAGGGTTCTGAAAAACTGAAACCCAATGCTCCTCGATGACATCTCTTGGCCATTCTCCCTCAAGATAGGCTTCCAATGGGGCGAAGGTTTTTGAAAACATGTGGTACGGTTGCGCTCTACTTTCCAGAAATGGCTCAAAATCCAAACATTAAGCAATTGCGCACATCCAATAAAGCATCCTTCCCCTTTCCTCCTACAACTGCTTAGGGATCTGAAGGTCTCGGCCAAAATAGTTGGGATAGGGTTGATTCCTTGTTTTAACTTTTTAAAGAAGTCCACTACTGCAACCTCTATATGTCCCAGAACTTTTGAGAAGACGACCAATCCGTAAATGGCCAAGGCAAAAAGATCTACTCTCTTCAACATATCAGGATGGCTTAGAACCAAATCTCGCAGGGAAAACCACGGGATACAGATGACTTCGTTCTTCTACTTTATTTTTTTTCGGCCCATTTATTGGTCCTATCTGTCAATTTCATTAACTTTTTCTTGAAAGTCATCGGCTTAGGCTCCTTCACATATATTTTGTAAAATTGCACATTATCGATACGAAGCAAAGCAATGTATTCTTCTATAGTCAGGGTCATGTCTTCTTGATTGAAGGTGAAACACTGGTAAACTGGATCCCAAAATCTGACTATGGCTTGAATCAATTGTTCGTCAACGTTGATGGTGATCAGGTGGGCTATGTCTCCGCACCTCTCAGTGAAGATACCCCTAGTGTCCGAGTCCCATTGATTCCAAACCTGAACCAAATCTTTAAGGTTATTCTGGCGAACATTCATAGTTATGTGCTCGGGTAGATTGGCAATACATCCTTCCACTAGACTATCCCCTTTTTCTTTTTGAGTTTTTAGAGACCAGTCCTGAACCACAACATTTTTCTCGGTTACTTGCGTAATTGACTCCTCCATCAGAAACCCGTTTTTGGCAACCAATCTCTAATCAACACCTTCCTAATCAGGATGCCTATGATGCATGAGGAAAAATGAAGATAAAGGTAAACAAACTTGGTTAGTAACCACAATAAATATAAACTGAGAAACAAATTAAGCTACCCGATTCAATTCCTTTGGATAAACAGTGTAAATGTAAACAAAATGAAAGGCAAGAGGCATTTTCCCCGTGTACTTATTTTGGTGACTATTAACGGACAGAGGTTCGGCATGGCTCTATTTGGGTGGCTCGTATGGTTCACTATATGCGGCTTCAGTTCTAGACAAGTATTCGAATTGTTCGTACTATCGTCTACTAAGACTAGTACGAAGCCTCGGTCGTAGCCCATCACAGGCTCACGAGTTCAATTCGAGGGATTACATTTACTTATGCCTATGCAGAGGGACAAGTTAACTCACGAAAGCATAAGTCATATGTAACCCGAAAGTATTCACTAGCCTGTGCGGAGCGAAGAGTTAACTCACGAAGGCATAGCGTTTACTTTCACTTAAACGGATGGAGCCTGGGTAGAGAGCTCATGTTATGCAAAAATGCAAGTGCACGGTGTGTGGAGAGAAACGCACAAACCTTTACGTTTTATTTAAAAAGTAAACTACAAAAACTAAAAAACTTAGAGCTGAAAATCAAAAAGGACAAAACGAGTTAGAAAAACATTTACAACATAATGCGAATGCATGACTTTTTGAAAACAAAAATTTGAGGATCACGACTAAATGTTGATTTGAATAAGGAACTTTGAAAATTTTGACAACGCGAGTTTAATTCCAGACACGAATCTCAAAAAGGGTCCCTAGTGGAGTCGCCAGCTGTAACGACATAAAAATTTACTTTCGGTCGCTAATTGAGGCGATTTATTAAAAAATTGAAAACCTACTTGCGATTTTATTTAAAAAGAGAGTCGCCACCGATCCCTTTTTCTAGGTGTGATCGGATACCTAATAAATCTTCATTTTAACCAAAAGTTTTATTTTTGATAAAAAGAAGGCCAAATTTAGGTCTACGTTAAAATCCAGAGAAAAATAGAGTCCGAGAGTCAGTTATGCACGAGGAAGGTATTAGCACCCTCGTGACGCCGAAAGTTGGTATCTTATTAAACATGTGTTGTCCCAAATTTCGAAAATGCGAATTCAATGTAACATTTAATCGTGATCCGGTTGAAATACGAGAATTTTTAATTAATTTTTTTGATTTATGAGAAGGACATACCATTTTAACACGAGCCAATATGATTCACCCAATATAGCGATGAAATCAACGACTTTGTGTTAAACCAATACGTTGCCTCATGTGTTGAAATTAATTCGAAAACAAGAATAAGATTTTCGGAATAATGCAAAGCAAGTTGATATGAAATAAAAATAAATAATAGAAAGAGTTAGAAATATATTGAAGCAAATATAAGTGTGACAATAATATTAAAAACGATAAAGATATATGCGATATTAAACGTAATACTGGAATTAAAACATGAAATGGAAACAATGAATATATATACATAATAATGATATTAAGAGTATGTACATAATATATATATATATATATATATATATATATATAAAATAGTAATAGTGTTAGAAATATACCATATATAGTGTTTGAAGTATATACCTAAGATAGTAAAAATATAACTAGTAATGTTAAAATATATACATAATATGTACATATATATATAAAATAAACATTGAAAAACGTATGTACATGACATATATGAAAAATATATACATAATAATATTAAAATAAAATAATAAGTGATAATAATGAAAATAATAGGTATAATAAATAATATAATGATATACGAAAATAATATTATATATAAAATACGTATACAAGTATAATAAAATATATGTATTAATATTAATAATAAATATAGTAGGAATAAAATAAATGTAATAATAATATATATAATATGATATTAAAAATATACATATACATATAATAGTGTTTAAGAATATATACATAAGATGATATGGAAATATGTACATGGAATGGTATATAAAAAATATAACTAATAATATTGAAAATATATACATAATATATATATATAAAACATATACGATATATATACACATTAGAAATGATAATAATATAAAAAGAATTTATTAATACGCTACAAAGATACGTACGTATATATATATATAAATAATAATGACGTTAGAAATATACAATGGTATTAGAAATATGCATACAATATTATAAAAGATATATAACTAGCAATATTAGAATATATACATAACAATAAAAATATGATATTAAGAACATATATATAAAATAATATGAAAAAAAGTATGTATAAATATGATATAGTATTAGAATACTTACATAATATATACCTAATATAAATACTATTAGTATTAAAAAAACAACTTATTAATAATATTACATAAATATATTATAATATTAAAAAATTTGTACGTCGTATATATATATTAGAAATAATAATAGGAGCTATAATAATAATATATTGATAATAAATAATAAGAGAAATAAAAATAGCAGTAATAATATAAATAATAAAATAAAATAGCAAAAACAATATGAAAATAAACTTAAATCTGAAAAAAAAAGGACTAAATTTGAAACAAAAACGAAGTTTTGGGGCGATTTTAAAAAGAAACAAAAAAAAGGATCAAAATGCAATACGCGCATAACCTAGGAGGACCAAAACAGCAATTACTCCTTTCCATCAAAACGCAGCGTATCAGTGGGAACCAATTTGTAAAGGGCGACAAATTCCAGGGCCGAATTAAAAGCAAAAATAACCTGATTGTAAATACATGAAAAAGCGGAAGGGCTAAATGCGCAAATAGCCCTTCCGTTTAAAAAACACGCGGATCCTAATTGGAGCGGGTCGGGTCGATCCGACCCAGGGCCAAAACGACGTTGTTTTATTAACAAAGGGGGGGCCAAAACGCACGTTTTGGTCCCTATATAAGACAATTTTTTTTTAAAAAAAAATTCATTTGAACGGTGAAAAGAAAAAAAAAAGGGAGAGAAGAGGGAGAGGGGGGAATCTAGCCATGGGCCGGTCACCGGACAACCGTCGGACCGTCGCCGACGCCTGCGCCGGCCACCGTACACGGTGGTCGGAAAGGTAATTTTTTCTTCTTTTTTTCTATTATTTTTTAAAATATATTTTTATTAAATATGTGTTTATAGGTTAAGAATAGGCTCAAAAATGAAAAGGAAAATAAATAAATCACCTTAGTCCTTCAGTTTAGATTTTAGGGTGTTTGGTTCTCCGATTTGTGACTGTCTTTCTGTTTTGACACTTGTTTTTGCTTCTGTTTTTCTTGTATATTCGATCTGCTCTGGTATTGCTGAAAGATTGATAATTCCTATTGTTTTTGTATTGAAAAATATATATCGACCCCATTTACAATTCTGATTCGGGTTTTATAACCCTTTTTCATCTATTTTCCTATTGTTTCTGTCTTGTCTTCTTTACTGATTGCAGGAGATGGGCACGGGCGGTGGAGGTGACCGGTGGTGCAGGGAATGGTGCTGGTGTCAGGGACAAGTGGGGGTAGGTTCGGCTAAGGGCTGATTAGGATTAGAGTGGTTAGGGTATTGGGCTTGTATACTAGGTTTGGGTATTAGGTTGGTTTAATTTGTTGTGTCTTGGGCTAATGTGTATTGATGTAATGGGTTTAATTTGTTGTGTCTTGGGCTAATGGCTATTGATGTAATGGGTTTAAATTTTAATGGATGTGGGCTGATGGGTTTTGGGATATTGTTGGGTTTGTAAAAATGCAAATGGGTCACGGGGTTTAATGTAAATGGGCCAAAATTGGCCGATAACAAACTTAATAATTCCTTTTTTATTTAACTCTTATATTTTTTTGTTTACATTAATTTTTGAATTTTGATTTCTTTAAATAGTCTAATTCACTTGAATATTGTTAGTGCCACATTATCACCTGCATTTCTTAAAAAAGGATTATATATGAAATTTTAAAAATTCAAAAAATGTATGTAATAGGCCAATTTTAGCCTGGGCCCAAAAAAATAATAACTGAAGCCAAAGGATGCAATCGGTCGAAAACAAGCCAAAAAGGGCCAAATTGGAAGACAATCATTAAATTGTGGCCAAATCAAAAAGATGGATAAAGCCAAGGGGTTATCAAATTTTGTTGACTTGGTAAAAGGCTAAAAATAAGAAGATATTATTTTTATTTTATTTTATTATTAAATTAGTTAGGCTATTTTTAGTAAACCCTATGAATATAAATAGGGGTTTTTTTTAATAAAATAAATAGGAGTGTTTTGTTCTTTGAATGGGGTACTTTTTGGGGATTCCTACTTCAATTTGGAATTGGATTATTTTCTCTTTTCCTATTTTCTTTGGAATTGAATTATTTTCTTTTCTCTTTCAATTACGTGAGAATTTTGTCCATTTCATTTCAATTTCTTTGTTTTTTCTAAATTTGTCCAATTGCTTTTAGCCCTTTTGTTTTTTATTGTTTTGCATTAAGTTTTCATTATTCTTAATTTTGGCCCTAAAGTTTGTTTTGACTACATTTTGGTCTTCCTTGAAGCTGTGTGTTTTGGAGGGCAGGGATTATTTCCCTTTTGGTCCCTCCTTGTTATTCGCAGGTTCAAATTGGTTCATTTCCTTTTATTTATTTTTTATTTGCCCCAGAATTTTGCTTTAAGGTTCAACTTAATCCTTTTTTTATTTTCGCTATTTTATTATCAAATTAACTAATCTAAAATATTATTGCTATTATTATTATGTTTCTATTTATATTTATTTTGTTAATCTAATACTATTATTATTTATCTAATTTTTACTTATCTATTTATATTTCTACTATTATTATATTTATATTTATTATATATTTATTTCTATTTATATACTAATATTATTTTCATTATTATTTTTCTTATAAATGTTTTTTACTCTTGTTATTAACATTCTATTTATTTATTTTACATTTTTTGTTATTATCTATTTTAACTTTTTATATAACGCTCATTTCAAATTTTTATACATTATTTACTTTAATATTTTCATATATTATGTATTTCAAACTTTTTTTACACATTATATATTTTGAATTTCTTATATATTATTTTTAAAGAATTTTATATATTATTTTATCTTGAATGGATACTATTTTTTAAAAAAATTATTTTATATACTTTAGATCGCTTTTATAATCATCCTTATTTTAAAAAACCTCTAAAAATAAGGAAATATTTCGTGTTTGGAAGTTTGAGAGATCGTGCCCAATCGTGCTGGGTTTCAATTTTTTTATTCGACTAAAATACAGAATATCCTTTTGAAATTTCATCCATGTTTCCTTAAATTAAAATAAGGTAATATTTCGTACTTGAAAATTCGATAAATCGTGCCCAATCGTGCTTGGTTTCGATTTACCGTTTGGTCAAATAGCCAAATATCCTTTTAAAATTTCAAATGCATGAGTTTTGGAAATCATGAGATGATCTGGTATTGAGGTTTCAAAATGTTGTGTCCTACCGTGCTGGATATGATATTTTTTTCCTTCTAAACGAAAGAATCTCAATATTCAATTTTGGATATCTAAACATTTTTAAAGGGATCGTGTTTTAAAATCTTTTCAAATTTTCGACATTAGGACATAGATTAATCAATTAGGTAACAATTTTGGGCGTTGCGCGGGTGCTAATCCTTTCTCACGCGTAACCGACTCCTGAATCCATTTTCCAGTTTTTCGTAAACCAAAAATGTTGTTTTAATAAACCGAAATGCTTTATTAAAATGATCAATCACAGGGTGACCCGATCACACCTAAACAAAAAGGATTAGTGGCGACACTATACCTCGTTTTAAAGTCGATCCCATGTTTTTCAAAATCAAAGATGGTTTCGATAGCTTGGCGACTCCGCTAGGGACCTATAAGAGAGTCAAGCCGTAAAGTTGATTATTTTCTGTCCTTTTGTCGAAAATTGAAATTTGATTTGAAAATAATGATTTTTTGTTGCATTTGTTTGCATTATTGTTGTGGTTTGAGTCTAGCAGAATACTCTTGCATTACATTGCATGATCGTCGTGGTCACACCCTTTAAGTGGGAGTGAGAAGCTATGCCTTTGTGAGGTTTTCACCTCCGCATGGGCTAGTGGATTACTTCCAGGATATATCCGTACCTATTTCTTCGTGAGATTTTCATCTTCGCATGGCCATAGGGAAATGTATTCCCCTGAACTGAACTTGATCCATTTGAGCCTATAATAGGTGAGGATTGAGGAATCTGCTAGTTCAGGTACCCTTTCTCTAGAACTGAGCCACATATAGTGAACCCTAAGGGTCCACCTTAGGTAGAACAGTGCCTAAATTTAGTGGTCACCTGAATAGGTACTTTCTCTATTATTTATTTCTTCTGTACTAACGAGTTTTGCTTTTTGTTTTGTCTATGACTGCATTGCATTACATCATCATAGAAAGGAGGTGTTGATTCATTTTTGATTGTTAAATAGAACAGTTTGTCATGAGAAAACGGATTTCTTGATAAAGTGGATTATAATACGGTTGTCTAAACATGGCCCAAGTGAACACAACGGAAGAAGGCTGATAGTTCGAGGAGGAAAACAAGACTTTACCTAAGGATTCGAGTTGATAAGGATTATTCAAGAGCCATCACGTCCTGACTTTCTTAAAGGAGCTAACAAGCATCACGAGGATAAGTGAGTAATAAGTCACGGCTCGGTTTAAGCACAAAGGAGCTAGTGGAGGCATCTATTGGAAGTTTGTGTTGTTTGACTTTTACAGAAAAAGGGATCGCCTAGAATATGAGGGCAAAGCCACATATGTAATTTGTTTTATGTAAATGAATTTGTTTTCTAGAAAAGTTGTTCTAATAGAATTGAATTCAGAGTCAACGCCTTACTTTCTTTTGCATTCATTCCATGCATTGGCATTGCATTGCATCATGTGTATTAAACTTCACAAAAGAACCCTAATTGATTAGAAATCGTGTTATAGTTACCCTAGAACATCACTACTACACACGGGGAAAAATTAGAGTTATAGATCAAAAGCTAGAAAAACTGGAACAAATGCAGAATAAAATGCAGAATCGGCTTTAAACACAGATGCAAGAGCAACTAGACAAGATTCAACAGGATATGAAAGATCAAATGCTAGAATCGCAGAAGGACATGATGAATCAGTTAACCCAGTTACTACTTGGAGGACCAGGAAAAGGGAAGAGCCATATGGTCAACCCCGGGGAGAACAGTGAGGACCTTGTCTACCCACTGAGTTTTGCCCTGATAAATACCCCAGTGCAGCCTAATGCATATCTAACAGGGGTGTCTGTTAATATCAGTCCTTAGCATCAAGCCAACGTTTCGATATTAACATACTTCCCGACAGGCTCAGGCACCATAGACAAGTCGACAAATCTCAGTGTCCCTGATTTGGATGACACGACAGAGTTAGAAAGGGCAAAAGGAGAACTCCCAAAGCAGTTAGAAGATCGATACAAATGGCTGGAGGAGAAATTCAATGCGTTGGAAAGCACTGACTATCATTGCGGAATGGATGCTAAGTAGTTGAGCCTGGTCCCAGATTTGGTACTCCCTCTGAAGTTTAAAATGCTAGAATTTGAAAAATACAACGGAACAGCTACCATGAGGCCTACATCACAATGTTTTATCAGAAGATGACTGGTCATGTCAATAATGATCAGTTATTGATTCACTATTTTCAGGACAGTTTGGCTGAGGCTACGGCCAAATGGTACAATCAGTTGAGTCGTACCCAAATTAAATTATGGAAAGACTTAGTATAGGCCTTCATGAAGTAATATGGCCATGTGAACGACATAACGCTTGATAGGATCACATTACAGAACATAGAGAAGAAGTCAAATGAAAGTTTCAAGCAATATGCTCAGAGATGGATGGAGGTTGCTACACAAGTCCAACCCCCATTGTTGGAAAAGGAAATAACCATGCTTTTCATTAATACCTTGAAAACACCTTTTATTAATCACATACTGGGAAGCACAACTAAGAGTTTCGCGGACATAGTTATGTCCGGTGAAATGATAGTGAATGCGATAAGGTCCGGAAAGATAGAGGCTAGGGAAAGTACCAGAGGATCCGCCTCGAAAAAGAGAGAAAATGAAGTCAGCAATGTGACCATGGGTTATGTAAAAGGAATCACGGTGAATCAACTGAAAGCGGTAGCTACGGGCCTGCAAGCATCGACAAGGCAAAAGCCCAATACGGAGAAGCCCTAGTTTACTTCCATTCCAATAACATATCAGGAGCTGTACAAAAGTTTATTCGATGCACACATTGTATCTTCTTTCTACCTAAAATCGTTGCAACCCCTATACCCCAAGTAGTATGATACAAGTGCTCAATGTGAATATCATACAGGAATCACGGGACACTCGATAGAGAACTGCACCTCTTTTAAAAAGGTAGTCGAAAGGCTCATCAACATGGGCGTTGTGAAATTTGATGATGCACCTTGTATAGGAAATTCGTTACCCAATCATACTGATAATAGGGTAAACGCGATGGTCGAGAATATGGGGAGGAGAATTAAGTTAGATGTGGCAGAAGTGAAAACATAGTTAAGGGAGGTTTGGAAGAAGATGGCGGAAAGAGGGTTAATCACACAAGACTTGGGGAGCAAATCCCGAAAGGCGAGGAATTACTGTGAGTTCCACAATAAGGAGGACCATGAGATTGAAACATGCGATGAATTTAGAGCCCTGGTACAGGGTCTAATGGACAACAAAGAACTGGAGATCTTTGAGTTTACTGAGGAGGAAGATGTATGCACCCTAGATGAAGGGTCAATGAAGAAGGCCAATCACCTAGTGGTGATCATTTCACGACTGGGAATTAATGAAGCTGGAGCAAGAATTACGCCAAGAGTTGTAATTACAATTGTAATGTGACAAATTCGGGAAAGGAAAGTCTGGTCAACATGCCAGATACGAAAGTTGAGCCTGAAAAAAGGAAGTCCCTGATGATGGAACATGGGGGCGAAAGAGTCGTGATGCCTTGAACAAGTCAAAAGCCTGGAAGAAATATCAGGGAATTTGAATGATATATCTGAAGAGGGAACCAGGAAATAAAGGTTTCCCAACCCTTTTGTACTTGGGGATGTTTTAAAGAATGGGACTGTGGAAGAGATCCTGTATTTTTAGAGCTGATCTAGAGTAATGTTCAAAACGCGCTTGTTACTTTAAGCCTAGGGGCAATAAGAATCTTTTTGTGAAATAGGCTTGTGTTCAAAATCTTTATTTTAATCAAAATACATCTTTTTGAGTAAATGTTCTTTCATTCTTGATATATTCTTTTGACTATTTTTTAAATACGCTTCATTCATGATTATATCATCATTAGAATCATTCATTCTTTGGAAGTATGCCTTTGTACCTACAATAGGTCCCCAGAAATCAATGACATGAGCAACGCTGTAACTGACTCCCTTTTGGGGTGAAATATGTGTTTAAGTGGATCTCAAGACTTTGAAGATGACAGAGATTGTCGCTTATCTCCTGATTTGTTAAGTATGGTAGAACAAGATGAAAAAACAGATCCTACTCAACAAAGGGTCAGTGGACATTATAAGTAAGAGGTAAAGATCAGTGCCTGCATTACCATGAAGACAAAGCAAATTGTCATTGGGTATATTCCATGAATTCAAAGATGTTTTCGCATAATCATGTCAAGATATACTTGGGGTACTAAGACCTGTGGATGAAAAAATGTCTATACGGGTGTTAGAAAGACATATGTTAATGGTTTCACGGTAGGCACACTAATCATGAGGTTTAAGCATTATTAATTCACCATGGAAGGGGATTGTATCAGTCGGGCTGTATTTAGGGAGACAAAATTTATGTGCCTCATTCATTTCTTCACAGACTTTCTCTATGTGGGGCATGGATGTTATCAGGTTATTCTCGACTAATATACATCGATTCATCTTGGCAGTCATCGATTACTTCATGAGGAGGGTGAAGTTCACTTCATATGCCAATGTTACAAAGTCATCAAACCCCCATAAAAAATAAAACAAAGGTTATAGTGAAAGGCGACTGAGACTTGTAAAGATTGGCATAAAGAAGTTACAATTTACCCTTTATGCTTATCGAACGTCGACCAGGACTCGTTAGGGCAACACATTGCTCATTGGTTTATAGGATAAAAATGGTATTAAAATTGAGATTCCTTCTCTCCAAGCTTTGATTGAGTCAAGAATTGGATGAAGCAGAAGGATTCAATGAACTTAATTGAAGAGAAGAGGTTGAAAGTTACCCGTCATGGTCAAAACATACCAAAAACGAATGACGCGAGCTTACGGCAGAAAGGTTCATCCTAGAGAATTCCATAAGGAGGGACCTGACATTGAAGATTCCTATACAAAAGGACTCCAAAGGAAGAAATATACCAAATGAGGAGGGACCTTACGTAGTAAAGAAGGCCTATTCTAGAGGAGTATTGATATTGACCAAGACGGATGGCAAATCTAGTCAATGAGGGGAGAGGCCAAGGTGAAAACCCGTAAAGGGCGCCTTGAGACCTTAAAAAAATCAAAAAAGCAAAAAGCAAAAAAATCAATCAAAGAAAAAAGAAGAAAATGAGAGGCCAAGGTGAAAACCCACAAAGGGCGCTTTGAGACCAAAAGGGGGTTTGAGTTGAAAACCCGAAAGGGCAACTCAAATTTGGAAAAGTAGGGCTCACAATAGTCTTGCTATGCCTAAATTAACAATGAAGAAGTATGCTACATCTGGGGGCATTGTCAAAGTACTCCGGATCCCCTAAACATAGATTGAGCTCAAAGTGGTCCTCAAGAAGTTGGTACAGAGAAGCTCAAGCTGCGTTATCCGGGGCACCAAGTGTTCCCTCGTACCCATTTTGGATTTGTTATCTTTGATTATCTTATTCTTTTCAAGATTTCCTAATAAATTTCCTTTTTAATTGCATTTGCTATCTTTGGTTAACGTACTTTCTTCGAGCTATGTTTATGGTCCGTTGTTATGATCTTTTTCAAGCATTTTTGCATTGAAATAATGATTAGTGGACTAATAATACTTTCATAAAAAGAGTTTCGCATATTACTCTGGAAGCTTCTAAATAATACAAGAACCTGAAACGAGACTATTGTTTAAAACTCATCAAGCTTAAGGGTTGGAAATATTTAAGCCCAAATTGAAATTATCTCATTGGGTTTTCTGTCAAAAATATTGGTTGGGCAAAAAGAAAATTACATTGGTGTTATAATCTTGGCAAAGAACGAGCAGTGAGATTATTCTCGAGAAAAGAAAATTGGTATTATGTATTCATGTAGACATCAGACATATACATCTATTCATTACACCCGAGGAATGGTGTAATATCTGAATTGATGAAAGAATCAGGTCCTATACTCCTGAATTGCAGGGAAGGATTTCAAGATAATACAAACCTTGGGTTCCAGAAGTATAGTAAAATGGACCTTGAAATTACAATGGGGCAAACCAGTTAAGCAAAGTGGGTTGTTTCTACGAGTTTTGGTTGGAAATGCTAGCCGAGCAGGAAGACATCATAATACGATAATGATAAAACTCTGATAAATAATGAATGATGTCACTTTAAGCATTTAAAAGGAATTATTCTCATGACATTTCTACATCCATAGCATTCATAATGCATTTGGTTAGGAGCATCTAATTCATTTTGATTATAACATTCTAATCAATTTGGCATAGTCATAGGCATATGAAACCGAGTTTATAGGGCGTGTTCCCTAGAGGACAGTGTAGTGACATCGGTGAATTTACAGGTTTTATCTTCCTGAGGTAGCAAGGAAGCAGACTGAAAATTACAGATCTTATCTCCATGTATCGGCTCTGGAGCAGATCGAAAATGGCGAATCTTATCTCCATGTATCGGCTATGGAGCAGATTTTAGTCACCAGCCTTATCTCTCTGAGCTAGCAAGAGAGCAGGTTGAAGATACAAGTGTTATCTTCCTGAGGTAACAAGGAAGTAGACTGAAAATTACAGATCTTATCTCCATGTATCGGCTATGGAGCAGATTGAAAATGGCGAGTCTTATCTCCATGTATCGACTATGGAGTAGATTTTAGCCACCAGCCTTATCTCTCTGAGGTAGCAAGAGAGCAGGTTGAAGATACAAGTCTTATCTTCCTGAGGTAGCAAGGAAGTAAACTAAAAATTATAAATTTTATCTTCATGTATCGGCTATGGAGCAGATAAAAAATGGCGAGTCTTATCTCCATGTGTTGGCTATGGAGCAGATTTTAGCCACCAGCCTTATCTCTCTGAGGTAGCAAGAGAGCAGGTTGAAGATACAAGTTTTATCTTCTTGAGGTAGCAAGGAAGTAGATTGAAAATTACAGATCTTATCTCCATGTATCGGCTATGGAGTAGATCAAAAATGGCGAGTCTTATCTCTATTTATCGACTATGGATCAGATTTTAGCCACTAACCTTATCTCTCTGAGGTAGCAAGAGAGTAGGTTGAAGATACAACTCTTATCTTCCTGAGGTAGCATAGAGGCTGAAAATTATAGATCTTATCTCCCTAAGCAGTAGTGGAGCAGATTGAAGACAGCAAGCCTTAACCCCCTAAGCAGTAGGGTAACAGGCTAAAAATATAGATCTTGCCCCTAAACAGTAGCGGAGCAGATCGAAGACAACAAGTCTTAACCCTTTAAGCAGTAGGGTAACAGACTGGAAAATACAAATCTTATCCCTAAATAGCAGTGGAGCATATCGAAGACAGCAAGCCTTAACCCCCTAAGCAGTAGGGTAACAGGTTGGAAAGTAAAGATCTTGCCCCTAAGCAGTAGTGGAGCAGATCGAAGACAGCAAGCTTTAACCCCCTAAGTAGTAGGGTAACAGGCTGGAAAGTACAAATCTTATCCCTAAACAGTAGTGGAGCATATCGAAGACAGTGAGCCTTAACTCCCTAAGCAGTAGGGTAATAGGCTAAAAATTACAAATCTTATCTCCCTAAGCAGTAACGGAGCAGATCGAATACAGTGAGCCTTAACCCCCTAAGCAATAGGGTAACAAGCTAAAAATTACAGATCTTATCTCCCTAAGCAGTAGTAGAGTAGATCAAAGACAGTGAGCCTTAACCCCCTAAGTAGTAGGGTAGCAGGCTAAAAATTATAGATCTTATCTCTCTAAGCAATAGTGGATAAGATCGAAGACGGTGAGTCTTATCCCCTTAAGTAGTAGGGAAATAGGCTGAAATTGCAGATCTTATCTCCCTAAGCAGTATGGAAAAAAACTGAAAATTATAAATCTTATCTCTCTAAGCAGTAGAGGAGCAGATCAAAGACGGTGAGCCTTATCTCCCTGAGCAGTAGTGGAGCAGGCTGAAAATTACAGATCTTATCTCCCTAAGCAGTAGTGGAGCAAACTAAAAATTACCCGATTTTATCCCCTTTAAGTTCCAGGGGAGTAGATCGAAGCTACAAGTCTCTTCCCTTTGAAACTTTAGTCGAAGATATAAGTCCCACCTTCCTGAAGTTGCAATCGAGGCTACCTGAAGAAAGGAAGCATCAAGAAGTTGAGACTCAGCAGGTCCAGGCAAAATTGACCCTTTTATAGTTTTTACTCCATTCTCGTTACACGACAATGAGCAAAGAGGGGCAGTTGTAATAGGACAATTTTGGCTTGGGCCCAAAAAAAATAATAACCGAAGCTAAAGGATGCAATTGGTCGAAAACAAGCCAAAAAGGTCCAAATTGAAAGACAATCATTAAATTATGGCCAAATTAAAAAGATGGAAAAAGCCAAAGGGTTATCAAATTTTGTTGACTTGGTAAAAGGCTAAAAATAGGAAGATATTATTTTTATTTTATTTTATTATTAAATTAGTTAGGCTATTTTTAGTAAACCTCATGTATGTAAATAGTGGTGTTTTGTTCTTTGAAGGGAGTACTTTTTGGGGATTCCTACTTCAATTTGGAATTGGATTATTTTCTCTTTTCCTATTTCAATTGGAATTGAATTATTTTCTTTTCTCTTTCAATTACGTGGGAATTTTGTCCATTTCATTTCAATTTCTTTATTTTTTTCTAAATTCGTCCAATTGCTTTTAGCCCTTTCATTTTTTATGGTTTTGCATTAAGTTTTCATTATTCTTAATTTTGGCCCTAAAATTTGTTTTGACTACATTTTGGTCTTCCTTGAAGCTGTGTGTTTTGGAGGGTGAGGATTATTTCCCTTTTGGTCCCTCCTTGTTATACGCACATTCAAATTGGTCCATTTCCTTTTATTTATTTTTTATTTGCCCTAGAATTTTGCTTTAAGGTTCGACTTAATCCTTTTTTTATTTTCACTATTTTATTATCAAATTAACTAATTTAATATATTATTGCTATTATTATGTTTCTATTTATATTTATTTTGTTAATCTAATACTATTATTATTTATCTAATTATTATTTATCTATTTATATTTCTACTATTATTATATTTATATTTATTATATTTTTATTTCTATTTATATACTAATATTATTTTCATTATTATTTATCTTATATATGTTTTTTACTCTTGTTATTAACATTCTATTTATTTATTTATTTATTTATTTATTTTACATTTTTTGTTATTATCTATTTTAACTTTTTATATAACGCTCATTTCAAATTTTTATACATTATTTACTTTAATATTTTCATAAATTATGTATTTCAAACTTTTTTTACACATTATATATTTTGAATTGCTTATATATTATTTTTAAAGAGTTTTATATATTATTTTATCTTGAATGGATACTATTTTTTTTTTAAATTATTTTATATACTTTAGATCGCTTATATAATCATCCTCATTTTAAAAAACCTCTCAAAATAAGGAAATATTTCGTGTTTGGAAGTTTGAGAGATCGTGCCCAATCGTGCTGGGTTTCGATTTTTTTCATTCGACTAAAATACAGAATATCCTTTTGAAATTTCATCCATGTTTCCTTAAATTAAAATGAGGCAATATTTCGTATTTGGAAATTTGATAAATCGTGCCCAATCGTGCTGGGTTTCGATTTATCATTTGGCCAAATAGCCAAATATCCTTTTTAAAATTTCAAATGCATGAGTTTTGGAAATCATGAGATGATCTGGTATCGAGGTTTCAAAATGTTGTGTCCTACCGTGCTGGATATGATATTTTTTTCCTTCTGAACGAAAGAATCTCAATATTCAATTTTGGATACCTAAACATTTTTAAAGGGATCGTGTTTTAAAATCTTTTCAAAATTTTGACATTAGGACATAGATTAATCAATTAGGTACCAATTTTGGGCATTGCGAGGGTGCTAATCCTTCCTCGCACGTAACCGACTCCTGAATCCATTTTTTAGTTTTTGGTAAACCAAAAGCGTTGTTTTAATAAACCAAAATGCTTTATTAAAATGATCAATCACAGGGTGACCCGATCACGCCTAAACAAAAAGGATTAGTGGCGACTCCATACCTCATTTTAAAGTCGATCCTGCTTTTTTCAAAATCAAAGATGGTTTCGACAACATACACCAAAATGATTCTAGAAAAGTAACATTTAAGTTCAATTTGTTATGAATATCTTATTAAGTGGATGTCCATCATGATAAAGATAAAGTTTTGATATACTTTAAATTTTAATAGTTATTAGAATTAGATCTATACTTCTTTTATACTTCTTATGCCTATAAATAGAGACTCTGATGAAGCATTGTAAATCATCCCAATTGATCAATAAAGAACATTCTCTGTTGTTTTCATATTTTCTTTGTTCTTTATTCTTCCCATCTCTCTTTATTTTATAACATGTTATCAGCACGATCTTGCTCAAAGTAATAGTTCTTTTTATCGATGATCAAATTTATCCTCCATGATTTTCAATTTCTTTGATAGCAATATGCAAAGTTTTTACAGGAAGTTTCTTTTATTTAAGTTTCATATCTAATTATTATCTTTCATTCTTCTTTCATTATATGGTATCATTGTTTTGATTAACTTATTTTACTTTTTATTCTTAAGGATGGTGAAAGATTTGTTAATGTTATCTATATGAAATCAAGAATATTTTCGAACTATCTCATACCTTCTAGTGTTGACGGTGATGTTAAAGATCTTTAGGTATATTTTACTATGTTTTATTTATTATTTATTATAATTGGAGACTAATCATGACAACATGATTAGATAGATTTTGATTTAAAATCTCACGCATGTTTGCGATGGTAATTATGAAATAAAGAATCTATTGGGATGTTTATAAATCTGTCCTACTAGATTTGTTGCATTCCCCGAAGTGAATGTAAACATAAAGAAAATAAAAGATATACTAATGGACCACTAAAAGTGGAAACATAGTAATAAATAAGAGAACAATGAGAGTTCTCAAGATAACTCTTTAAAGGGTAAAGATAACTTATGTTATCAATATGTGATATGAAATATTATTGGCCACATATGTGGTGTATGCCCAAATATTTTGTTTCTGTTAATATTCTTTGAGGAAGGATATGAAAATGTAGGAATGAATTTTATTTTTATAGATAGAAAATATTTATCTTATTTGGTATTGAAACAAACAAATATTATTCCAATATTTGATAGTACAAAATTAGTTGAAAGCTCCAGAAGAGCTAATATATCACCATCTAAAAAGTACAAAATTTGTGATGGTTAATGTATTACTTTTAAAAGTTATTTGTAATGGTTCTCATATTGAGATTGTGAATGCGGAAAAGATTATATTTCATATGAATAAAAAAACTGGATTGAGTTATTAATTTATAATATTTATAATATTCTTTTGTCACCATCCCTATTAAAGGGTTGAAAGCAAAATATTTGACTGTGAAAGATCTACTCATGAGCAATAGAATATGATAATTCTATCAAAAGCTTATTATGGTTGGATACATCTAAAGTTGCAAGTATTTTTTAAAAACTGTGCGTATAACTCTACAGTATTTAGAATAAGTTCTCAATTAAAATTACGTGGTAAAATATTACTAATGAGAACTTGCAAGAAAGAAAACTTATGTATGAAAAGTCATTGGATATGTACCTGTTATACACATTGAAAATAAGATCCACTCTCAAAGTTTGCTATTAATAGATTTTTGGGCATTTGAAGATTTTGGCATATTCTCTGAAGCGAATACTGCATATAATTATTTAGAAATTATATTTATTGACTTAGTGGCATTATAGAATTCACAGTGATTTAGACATTTCCAGTAATAAATGTCACAATAGTATTTAATGTGGATTCAAAATAAAATGAATGACAATAAAATTATCAATTTGTTACAATTTAGTACAATTGAAACACATGATAAAGTAAACTAGAAGTTTACTAATACAAATGCGTTTACTACTTGGCGTGACCAGTTAGACTATCCTGGATCGTATATGATGCGAAAATAAATTGAGAATTCATATGGACATCCATTAAAGAACCAAAAGATTCTTTAATTTAAAGAATTTCCATTTGTTGCTTGTTCTCAATAAAAATTGATTATTAGAAACTCAATAGATAAAGTTGAGATTTAATGTCTTACATTTCTGAAACGAATATGGGCCCATTCATCCACCATTTATCCACCATGTGGATGGTTTTGATATTATATGATTTTGGTAGATGCATCTACAAAATAATCACATGCGTTATCAACCAGCAACCTGTCGTTTGCGAGGTTGCTTGTTTAAATGATTAACTTTAGCTTATGCAATTAAAACAATTCATCTTGCTAATGTTAGTGAGTTTACATCCCAAGTTTTTAATGATTATTGCATGTCAATTGGGATAAAAGTTGAACATCCTGTAGCTCATGTTCACAGACAAAATGATTTAGCTGAATTGTTTATCAAATGCCTCCAACTAATAGCTAAACTATTACTTCTGAGAACTAAACTTTCTATTTTTACATGAGATTATGTTGATTTATGTGTTGTACGCATCAAGCCAATAAGTTATAAATACTCCCCATTACAATTGGTTTTTGATCAATACCTAAATATTTCTTATCTTTGAATTTTTGTATGTACGTATATGTTCCAATTGCTCCACCACAACGCACAAAGATGAGTGAATCCTGAAAGAAAGTTGGGAATATATATTAATTACAAGTTTATTTGTGATTACAATTTTGATTCGATAGTTTTCCCTACATTAGGGGGAGAGAAATAATAACTTGTAATGAGTTAGGGGGAGAATAATTTGAACCAAAAGTTCTATAAGGATAACTTATTACATTAATTGTTAGATGTATTTACAAACTTAATGAGAATAACCAAGTGTTATATACCATCTAATATTTTAATTTGATTCAAAGTCCCAGTAGGACAATCAATTGGAATAAATAATAGATTGATTGGTTCCTAATATGAAAATTATTCTAGATGGTCATATAGTAGAGGCGGGTGCTCTAGAAGAGACCCAAGACATAACTAATAAGTAAAACTTCAGAAGAGATTTAGGTACCTAAAACTGAATTTTAAAATAATGAAAATAAGAGATCTCGATAAGTTATGTCAATTCGAGAAAATGTGGAACTGAATAATAAAAGTGGTCGACAATGATTTTGCATGCAGTATTATTATAATGAAATAAAAGGAGGATCCTGAATAAATCTATTGAGAAATATAGATATAGAATAAATTGATCAAAACAGAAAGACGCAACTCTAGTACAATTAAATTTATGGAGTTTTTGGATCAGTAGTCCAAATATCTAAAGGTATAAAGCCAATGAGGGTGCAAATGAAGTAGTTTTGCAAGAGCAGAATAAAAATATAAAGTTTTTCACTAAGTACTGGTATTGATTATGAAAAGATATAATATTCTTTTGTGGTGGATGCAATAAACTTGAGATATATTATTAAATTGACAATTCATAAAAGATTTAACTTGCGTCTAATGATTGTTGTTACAACCTTTATAAATCACTATATAATAAAGTTTATATTAAAATCCTTGAAGGATTTAGAATGCTAGAAGCATATTGAAAATCTCAGGAAATTATTCATTTATATGAATTGAAATAATTTGAACATATGTGGTAAATTTGAGTAGTTGAAGAAGGATTATAAAATGATCAAAAACACCTATTTGTGTTTTTATATAAGAATCATGATTAAAGTTTGTTATGATTATTGTTGAATCTCCTGAAGAGATCAAAATATATTTCCCCAAATTTCCCTCACTCATGATTTTTAAAAGAATGGTTGTCAAAACTATTTTTTATTTTTAAAAAAATAGGGATCGACTTTAAAATAGGGTATGGAGTCACCACCGATCTTTTTTGAGGTGTAATCTGATCACCTTGAGATTGATCATTTTAATAAAATATTTAATTTATTAAAAAAATAATTTTACGTCTATGAAAATCGAGAAAAAGGGTTTGGGAGTCGGTTACGCACGAGGAAGGGTTAGCACCCTCGTAACGCCCAAAATTGGTACCAATTGATTATTTAATGTCCTATCGTTGAAAATTTGAAGGAAAAATGTTAAAATACGATTCCTTTAAAAATGTGTGAACAACTTGAATTGGATTTTAAGATTCACTCGTTCCAAAGAAATAAAATATCACATCCAGTACGTTAGGATACGATATTTTAAGCCTCCAAAAACTGAGATCACCTCATGATTTCCAAAACACGCAACGAAATCTTAAAAGGGTATTTTGTTATTTGGCCAAACAGAAAAATGAAACCCAACACGTTTAGGCACAATTTCTCGAATTTCTAAACACAAAACATTGCATTATTTTGAGGAATTTCCAAATAAGCAATTATGAAACCGGCTCCTAATACTTTTTATTTGGCTAGGAATAACATATGAAAACAATATGTTCAAACTATTTTGCAAATACTAATATAAACATTTGAAAACTAATGATTTAAAAGCGAATTTAAAGAAATACCAACATAAATAACATGTAGCCAGTTTTTAAAACAAGTAAACAAATGAATGATATAAAGAAAATGCAATTTAGAATCTTCAATATGCAAGCAACCAATTATATACATAAATCTTGAAATAGGTAATTTATATGAAAGTTTGAAATAAACCAAGAAAATAATAATAAAAAAATGTGTAAAATAAAATTTCAAAATAAATAATGTACATATAAAAAAAAGTGATATACAGAATAATATTTGCCCATTTAAGTAAATAATATACATGAAATGAAAAACAACTTAACATAAATAAAATATAAAAATATTAATAATATATAAAAGTATTCAAAATAAACAAACATATGTATATATATATATATCAAGACACGAAAATAAATATATAAGTCCCTAAAGTATAGAATTATATAAAAGAGTTTTAAGATAAACAAATCATATAATAAATCAATGTAAAAATATATATATACAAAAGAAAATAAAAAACTACAATATGTAATTAATTAAAACAGTTCAAAATAAAACAATAAACGGAAAAAATGAATAGTAAATAAATTATAAAGAATATAAAATATGAATTAAAAACTTAATTGAAAAAAATAAGTTAAAATCAAAAGGATAATTTGTAAATAAAAAAAACTGTAAGACTAAAATGCGAGGCGCATAAACTAACGAGGACTAAAAAAACAAATAAACCACACGCCCAAAATGAAACATTTAATTTCGGACTGATTTGTAACGACGTGCAAATTCCAGGGACAATTTAAAAGGATCAAAGAAAATATAAAAAAAACTTAATTACAAGTCAGCGTGAAAGGGGAGGGACCAAATACGCAAATCCCCCACTCAAACCAAAAACGTGCCGTTTCAATCCTGTTACTTAAACCATTTTTTACTTAAAAAAATTTTTAACTCTTGCTTTTTTTTAAAAAAAAACCCTAAAGCTATTTCCTTTTCTCTTAACTCACACTCTCTTTCCCCTTGTTTTTAGCCGAAAAGGCTAATATTCAGCACTCAACAGCACAAAATCTGACGACGAACGGAGTTGAGCCCTCTCGACGGTGTGAGCACGATGCGACTTCGGTGAGTCTCCCTCTCTCTCTTATATATTTGTATTCGTATTGTAGCTTCGAATGAAAATAAAGAAGGAAAAAAATAGAATAAAAAACGGTGGTAAACCACCTTTGAGATGCAATCTTCCAACTGTTTCTTGTAGATTGCTGTATATTTGTCTATTTCTTTAGATCTGTATCCTCTTTTTTCAGAAAAAAGGGAAAAAAGGTCATTTTACAATCGTTTTCGAAGGCTTTTATAGCCTTTTTTACAACTGTTTGCAGGCGACGTGGTAGACGTGGGCACTGACGTGGAGGTGCGAGTAGTGCGGTGCACGGCGCGGAGGGGCGAGCGACGTGCAGCGCCTGGAGGCTATGGTTGCTGGCTGCGGCGCAAACACTAGGGTAGGGTTTCTTAGGTTGGCTGAAAGTGTTAAAGTTTTGGGCCCTTTTGGGCTAGGTTTTATTTGGGTTATTTGGGATTTGGGTTTAGTTGTGTTTGGGCTTCTATTTTTTTTGTATTTTGGGCTTAAAAAATTGAACTGTTTTATTTTGGTTTTTTTGGTTTAGGGGCCCTGGGCTAAAGTGGGCCATAACAATGGTAATATAAATGCTTATCAAATACATTCAAATAGTCATTTGAAAAACTAGTTTTCAAGATTGAATACGTAGAATATGAGAAAATATGTGATGTTTTCATGAGGGGGAGTAAATATGCGTTGTACTCTTTTTCCCTTAACCGAGGTTTTGTCCTATTGGGATTTCCTGGTAAGGTTTTTAATGAGGCAACATATTATGCATATTATAGATTGTGTACTCTTTTTCCCTCATTAGGTTTTTATCCCACAGGGTTTTTCCTAATAAGGTTTTAATGAGGCACATTATCTACCAATGGACATCCAAGGGGCAGTGTTATGAATATCTTATTAAGTGGATGTCCATCATGATAAAGATAAAGTTTTGATATACTTTAAATTCTAATAGTTATTAGAATTAGATCTCTACTTCTTTTATACTTCTTATGCCTATAAATAGAGACTCCGATGAAGCATTGTAAATCATCCCAATTGATCAATAAAGTACATTCTCTATTGCTTTTATATTTTCTTTGTTCTTTATTCTCCCCACCTCTCTTTATTTTATAACACAATTAACTCTGGAGATTAATTTGTTGAAATTTATTCTAAACAATTACACGTCATTTTCTTAAGGTTTAATTCATAATTTGACTCTTGAAATATACTTATTTTTTTTATTTTGATATTTAAACTCTTTTTATCCCAATTTAGTAACTAAAATATTGTTTTGGTATGATTGTTTGTCGAATTTTTGAACGGGTATTAAAAAAAATCTGGTGGTTATGTTAGCCAATGAAAAAATGCCTCATAGTGTTTCTTTTATAAAACTTACAGATTCTTTTTTCCAAATATAAACTTAAAAAAAATTATAAAATATAAAAAATTATATGGAAAATCAAGAAAGATATATAAAATCTAAAATTTGTATATACTTTTTTATAAATCGTAAAAATAGAAAGAATTTTTTAAAAAAATTATAATATATATAGTCTAAATGTATACTAAATAAATATACAAAAATGCAAATAATCTATAAATATATATACTCAAAAAAAATTATACTTTTAAAAAAATAAAAATATAATGTCAGTGCTGCGCTTCCTGCGGTGGAATTCACTACGGGTATTAATAGTTCGGGTTCTAACTGTGGTGTTGGTAGGGCTATGAAAAAAGTATGCACTAGGCTAGAGCTACAGTTAAACAAGGATGATCTGACAGTGGACAGAAATGAACATAAAGTTCAAAGATCGAATGCTTCTTAAGCATCGTATAAATCAACACTTTTAGGGGCTTCATCGGAGAATGAGCTGAATGTTTTCATGGAGGAAAATTTTTCCCTAACAGAAGGTGATGTGTTAGTTGAAGTGGTCAAAGGTGTCCCGTCGATTACATTCTCTGACAAAGTGCAAGAGTACATTGAACGTCGAACGGCCAGAACAATTATTATGAAAATGTTGGTGGGGAATGTAATGACCCGATAGTCATGGGTATTGGATAGTATATTTTTGGGTCTCTGTTTTCATAAAATGGATTTGTAAATATTTATTAAAAATATTTACTAAGTTAGTAGTATAGTTAATTTAGTTTTGGTTAGGTGAATTAGCTTGAATTAAAGGTAATTAGATATGAGGACTAAATTGCATATGGGGTGAAAGTTGAATTATAGATTAAAGAAAAAGTAAATGGACTAAATAAGCAATTAAACCATAGTCCAACAAATGGATAGTGTTGGTGAATAACAAGTGTAAATATATATATAAAATAATAATATATGAAATACTTAATATTGAAGTATAAATATTTTATTATATTACATTATTATAATAATAATTAAAGAATAAATAAACAAAACAAATAAACGAAAAAGAATAGAAAAAGAAACAAAGTTAAAAACGAAACAGAGAAGGAAAAGAAAGAAAAGAAAAAGAGAAAGAAAAGGAGAAAAGTTAGGGATTTCAAAGTTCAAAGTTCAATTGGTAAGTCAATTTAGTCTCTTTTCTTATAATTTTTATGTTTTTGAAATCCTGGCATTAAATACTACTTGACCTATGTTAAAATCCGAGAAATTATTAAATTTTTAAATGTCGTCTATGTTGAATAAATTGAGTATTAGGGACTAAATTGATAGATTTTCAAGTTAGAAATGAAAAAAATGATTGAATTGTAGAATAAATTATAAATTTTGAGAATTAGGGACTAAATTTTGAAAATTTAGAAATTTAGGGATTTAAGTGAAATTAGAGAGTTGAATCTAGTTTAAAGTGGTAATTGAATGAAAATATAGAATTAATTGTGAAGAAATAAATATAGTTTTGGTTTAGGGACTAAATTGAAATTTAGGCAAATGTTGAATAAAAATTTAAAATATTCAATGTAAAATTTGTATTGATGAATTTTAATTACTTTAATTCTGTAGCTAACGTTGTGTCAGAAACTTTGACTAAGAAAGGAAAATAAAAAGTCAACGAGGAATAGCTCGAAAATTCTGGTTTGTATTTCTATAATTCGAATCTAGTTACATTTGTTGTATTTTAGATTAATGTTTATGGTAAGTGATTAAGGTGAATATATAATACTTTGATTATTGAGTTGAATTGATTTATGTATGTGTACAAATATGATATTGATAAATTTGTTGTAATTGGAACCCTATTAACTGTCCCGGATTGAGTCGGATATAAATGGCATGCCATATGATTGGAAGAGTTTAGGGATTACTTCGACTTTGAGTCGATGAGACACTTGGTGTCAATCTATTACTTCAGATTAATTTGATGAGGCACTAGGTGCCAACTTACTTCGGTATAGCCAATGAGACATTGGGTGTCAACTTATTATTTTGAATTATCCGATGAGGTACTGGGTACCAAACTGGTGTGTTTTAGTTGGATCCGTGTATCTATTCGAGTCCGAGTCGTGTTAATACGAGTAATAAAATGAAATGGTAATATGAATGATATTGTATGATATTGAATGTGAATTGAAAATGAAATATATGTTTATGAAATGGATATGAAGTGAATATGGTTATTGTTAAATGATGTGTAGATCAAAGTGAGAAAAACTATTTGAGATAGCACACGAGTCAGAGACACGGACGTGTGTCCAGGCCGTGTGACTCACTGTTTGCGATTTAGGACCACACGAGTCAGAGACATAGACGTGTGTCCATGCCATGTGACTCACTGTTTGTGATTTAGGACTATACAGGCAGACGACACGGGCTTGTGTCAAGCCATGTGGGGTCATACGGGCCAATTATTTAGGCTGTGTAGAACCACACGGGCGTGTGGGTCAGATATGAAATTTATCTCTTAGGCCATAAGCATTGTCTAACGAGAATGTAGGCCTTTCATAATGTATTTATGACTTGATATAGATCGTATGAGCTGCTATATGATGATCTGAGACTGAATTGTTGATTATATAAACGTATATTGGTTGTGATGACTATCGACGATATTGATCTGTATCATCTAACTATGAATTAATCTGAATGACTGTGTGTACATTCTTTACATTTATAACTTGCACTTGCATTGGGTGGGAATTGTAACACCCTGAATTTGGGCCTAGAAGTTTTGGGCCTTGAGCATGGCAGCAGTTGAAGGCAGCTTGTAATATTTTGTTGTGCATGTAAATTTCGTTAATGAAGGCTTGTTTTAGTGGTTAAGTGTGTTGAGAAGTCTTGGAGAAGTCTTGGGTTCAAACCTGGACTCTAGCAAAAATTTGGTTTAAGGTGTATCAAACCCTGGGTGCAGTAGGTAGGCCTTAAGTATATTGTTGGAGAAATTGTGCCACAAAAAGGAGTGTGGTGTAGTGGCAATGTGGCGCCACTTAGGGGATAAGAAAGTGATGCCATAGAGGAAGCAAGGGGTCCAAGGTTCAAGTCTTGGCTCTTGCAATATATTTTGGTTTTTCTTTTCAATAAATCTGGAAGCAAGTAGGTGCGCTTTAAAGTTTAATGTGTTGGATTTTTGACACAATGAGTTGATGGCCTAGTGGTGGTGGCGTGAGTTGGCAAGTGAGAGGACTTTGGTTCGAATCCCTTGGCACGCAAAGGTTGATTATTTTGCTATGTTGGGACGGCAAGAGTTGGTGTTGGTTTTAAACTCTGATGATGGAGGGATCCCACATCAGGAAGCTAGTATAGGAGTGGATGCAAAGCTGGCTTTAAATAGAGAGAACCATGAGGAGAGTAAATGTACCTTTCTTGGCTGATCCCTTTCGCTTTATGACGTGCTCGTTTGGGTTGGGCGTCGTCTAAGAGTGCTCGGAGCGTGGATTAATTCCAGTCTCCTATCAGGTGTGTATTTCTCACTACTCTAGTTGTAGGATGGCTACTTCGAGCCGCGATGGGCTAAGAGGGGCCATGTGGGCCCAATGGGCCTACGGGCCCAAGTGGATAAGTTGTTTAATTGTGCAGTAAATATTGGACTAGGCTAGGTGAATCTCATATCTGTGGCTAGATTTGGGCTAAAAGGGCCACACGAGCGTGTGGGCCCATTTGGGCCGAGAAGGGGCTTTAGGCCCATTCGTATTATTATCCCTGTTTAGAATGCTTTAGTTCACCAAATTACTGAAATACCCTCGACTTGTAAAATTAACAAAGTACCCCTGATTTACAGAATTATCATTTTACCCTCGATTTACAAAATTACCAAAATACCCTTGGTTTGTAAAATTATCAAAATACCCTTGGTTTGCAAAATTACCAAAATACCCCTGGTTTGTAATATTACTAAAATACCCTTGTAAGGTAGAATTACCAAGATACCTTTGTGGGGTAAAATTACCATTTTGCCCCTAGGGTGTTAAATGACCATTTTGCCCTTATGGGCAAGTGACTGACTTGGACTGTGTGGTTGACGGATTTGATGGTGAATATATGTTGGTGATATGGATGACTTGACTGTGGTTGTTTGATTCAAATATGGGCATGATATTCTGACTGAAGGGGTAAGTTTTCGATTACGCCCCTCGAGGGTAAATAACTGTTCTTACGATATAATCTAACTGCCTTTCTGAAGCATGCCTTGTTAATTATGTATATTCTGCACACATGTCATACTGTATGGGGGTTGGGTTTTGTTATGGAGGAAGAACCGTTCGGTGGTCGTGCCACATATATTCGATATAAGTAGCTTTGTCAGCAGATTATAATTAGTCTTTGCAACTGCTAGCAACACTATAAGTGTAGGGATGGCATGGGTGATTTATTCCCACGTGAAGTGTAGGGATGGACGGAGGCAAGTGCGAGGGTTGGATGGGGTTATCATGCATTAATCATATGAGACCGCTTTTTGTTATTGGCCAATCAGTATTGAAATGGACCCAATCGTGTTGATATGGGCAAGGCCCAATATACCTCGACTTGTTATAGGGCTACGCCCAGTTGATGTTGATATGGGCTAAGGCCCGCTTAACTCGATTTTTGTATAAGGCTAAGGCCCATCAGTGCATCGTCATTATAATGGGCTAATGCCCAATTGATACCGAAATCGTAAGTAGAAATCAGGCGGACTTTTAATTCTTTTATATGACCGATCGTCCCTTTTATATAGTAGGGATTACACACTCGAGTTTTCGTAAACTCACCCCGCTTATTAACCTTTCGTAATTTCCACCTTAGACGGATCGGAGTGCGAGGGCTCGGAGGGAGCCACACACACTGTTTATGTTATAGTTTTGATTATTGCTTTTAAATGTATTTTACGTGGGTTGTAGTAAAGCTGTTGTATTTTCTGGATTTCTAATTTGGAATTTTATTTATTGTTCTTATAATTGCTAGTATTAGAACATGGTTTTCCAAAGCAACTACTATTTTCAAAACATCACGTATCCGCAATTGTTTTTAAATTAAGCTTTCGCAAACGCCAAGATTTTTACAAAGTGGTTAAGAATGTTATTCAGCTGAGGTTTTCTAACAAGGTTTAAAAAGGGTATAAGTTTTTAATTATTAAGAAGGGTTTTTAATGGAAACATGGTTTTTGAAAAACACTTCAATGTGACACACCAGATTCGAGCCAAACTTCTAGGCCGAGTTTGGGGTGTTACAGGAATTGTGTAAAGGAGGAAGTGATCTATTCTGATTCAGTGGCTAAGCCACAGTTATATGTAAATCTGGCTTTTTATTGCAATTTGATCTAGCAGTTGGTCTGCAATCTTATTGAACGTGTTGGACCGACACTATATATGGTGTATAGGGCTGGAGGGGTATTAAATTCCCTTATCAATGTGTTGGGATGGTCGAAGATGGTGTGTAGCGGATGGGGGTAGGAATAACTGCATATGTTTCTGATCTGTCTTGTATCTAAACGGGAACTGTTCTGCCATTTAACTGATGTGTTAAAACTGTGCTGGATATTCTCTGATTCTGAGTGGAAGTTGAGTTTAGGAATTTATTATTATAATTGTGTTTCTAATTGAATATATATATCAGTTATACACTGAGTTCTCAACTTATTTTGTTGTTGACTGAATTTTAGGTAACTCGTAATCTTGATCGGGTCGGCATAGTGGAAGCTTGATCAGTCTGCTTTATCACCCTTTATTTATATTAATAGTAGTTCAGTATTTCGTAGTATTATGACTTTCTAAGATTGTTGAATTATCGACTGGATATTATGGTTGTATAATCTGTCAGACGTTTTGACTGTGTTTATAAAAGATGGTTTCCTAGTAACATTAACGTAACTTTTCAGACTTAGTCTTAATGCCTAGGCCAGGTTTGGGGTATTACAGGGGTGGGGGTAATTTGATATTCCGTTTATTCAAATTATTCAAATTCGAAAATTCAAAAATTTAACTTGAGTCAAATTTGAAAATTGAAAAAAAATCAACTTTACTCGATTAACTCGATTCAAATAATTCGAAATTTAAATTTATTTTAATTTTTTCAAGTCGAATCGAATTTTGCTCACCCATACCATCCATGGGTGATGCATCAAGTTTCAAAAAGGTCTTTAATCTCTCTTCATTTCTTTAAACGAATTTGTTCCTTCCTAAATATATTAAATTCTCAAGACAAACTGAAAGGAATATTGTATATTAAGTTCTCTTCCAACAACCTCACTGATGACATCTCGTCTTCTTTACAAATTTTTTGGCAAATATCATTTAATTATTTCATATATATATTCAATGTTTATATATAAAAGTCAAAACCATTTTTTTGTAAACGGGGGTCGACTTTGATTTTGAAAATGAAAACGAAAAACGGGAATCGCCATCGATATTTATTAGGTGTGATCGGATCACCTTTGTTTTAATAAAACATTTTAGTTTACTAAAATGACATTTTTGGTCTACGAAACTTAAGAGAACGGGTTCGGGAGTCGGTTACGTGTGAGGAAGGATTAGCACCCTCGTCACACCCAAAATTGGTACCTAATGATTAATTAACGTCTTAATGTCAAAAGTTGAAAAGATTTTAAAATAAATTTTAAAATACGATCCCTTTTTATGAATGTTTAGATAACTCGAAGTGAATATTAAGATTTTCTTGTTCTGGAGAAATAGAATATCACATCCAGCACGTGGGACACGACATTTCAAACCTTCGATACCAAAATCATCCCATGATTTCCAAAACTCATGCATTGAAATTTTAAAAAGGATATTCGGTTGTTCGGTCAAACGATAAATCGAAACCTAGCACGTAGGGCACGATTTCTCAAAATTTTGAAACACGAAATATTGCCTTGTTTCAAATTTTTACGATCCCTTCTTATGAATGTTCGTTATACAAAAAATGTTTGAATAAATCGAAGCGAATGCTAAAGACCTTCTTTTCCCGAAGTAATAAAATGTCACATCGAGTACGTTAGGACACAACAGTTTAAACTCCAGAAAATAAGCTTGCCTTTTAATTTAAAAAAATGTATTTAAATTTTAAAAGGATATTCAGTTATTTAGATTAAACGAGAAAAATCGAAACCCTGTAAGTTAGGGCACGATTTTCTCAAATTTCCAAGAACGAAATATTGCCTTATTTTATTTTTGTATATTTAAATAAATATGTATGCAATATTTAAAACCATACGTATCATTTGGGTTTTAGTGTAAAGAATGAACATTTAACATGGCTCATGATGTGATTGGAATAATACTAGAATGATAACACGAATAAACAACATAACGACATATCTATAATAATAAAACAACGAGTATGCGATGACAATTATCAATTAAATCTAATACTAATTAAACCATGATATACATAAAAAATAATAATGAAAGAAAGTGGAATATGCATAAAAATAAACATGAAAGTACCAAAAAATAAATAAGTAACAAAGAAGGATTAAAATAATGTAAGGATGATAATAGTAAAATTTTACGTGAATAAGAGATTATAAACAATTATATTTTAAAAGAAGAATAATAATAATAATAAATGAATGAAAAATAGGTAAAACGGAATAATAAAAAGTATGTGTATAAAAATATATAAAAGAGAATACATATAAAGGAACAATCCAATTTGAAATACTAAGAAACAAAATAAAAGGAAATGATGAGAACGTAAGTAGATAAAAATCATTAATAAAAAATTGGTTAAAGATTGGAACTGTACAAATAAATAGCTTGAACAACTTGAAATAATACAAAATTTGAAGAATAAATAGATATACATATAATATTGAATTTAAAAACAAATAGTTAAAATAATATTAAATTTAAATAGTTTAAAGTAGAAGAATGATAAATTGATAAATCGAATATAAATAACATTGAATCTAAATATTTTAAAAGTAAATGAGGAATGAGCAAATAAATAAATAAATAATACTATTATTAAATTTAAGTATGTAAAATAATGAATAAATAATGAAGTTAAATAGATCAGGATTTAATCGAAATCAAAACAAAATTAAAAGAAAAAAAGGGAATAAAATAAAATATCGGGCCCAAATTATGATACGCGAATGAGATGGGGGACCAAATGGGGCAATATCCCCGTCCCCCAAAACGCATAACTTCAATAGGGATTGAATCTGAACATTGCAAAAATTACAGGGTAAAAATCAAAAGAAAAGAAAAAGGAATAAGGCCGAATTGCGATAAACCACAAAAGCGGAGGGACCGGATCCGCAAATAAACCATTAGGGTGAAAACACGCGGGTCTTGGCCTACATGGGTCGGGTCAGACGGGTCTGATACCTAAACGGTGTCATTTTGGTACATGAGAATAAGGCCCTAAACGGCGCCGTTTTAATTGCTTTATAAAAGTAAACTTTTTTTAAAAAACCCATTTTGCCTTTTTTTATAAAAAAAAGCTGGGGACCTCTCTCCCCCTTTCTCTGTTAGGGTTTTTAAACCCAGCTTTGGGGCGCCGTCATTGGCCCGCCGTGTCTCCATTGCGAGTCCGTTGACCGCCACACACGGTGGCCGGGGCTCAAAAGGTAAGTTTTGCTTCCTTTTTTTCTATATTACTTATATATATATATATATATATATATATATATATATAAAAGCAATTTTTTTAAAAGAAAATATGAAAAATATAAGTATATGTATATGCAATTTTGAAGAAGAAAAAATAAAAAATAAAAAAATTGATAACCTTGAATCGATTTCCTCTGTTTTTTATTTCAAAAAGAAATCCCCCCTTTTCAGTTTGTATCAAAACCGATTTGTGAAAAAGGAAATGAAATGAACAAAAAAATAAAAAACGATGAACACCTCTTGAACTTTTTGAATCTGTTTTTGGTTGTTTTCTTTATTATTCTCTGAAAATTACATTTCTTTCTCCAGCTATGTAGCCGAAATTGATACATGTTTTTTGCTTTTTGCTTTTTGCTTTTGGTTTCTCTCTGCTGCCCTTGCTACTGTTTAGTACCATTTAGCCACTATTTGATTTTTGCTTTGTCGACTTGTTTCTGTTTCTATTTTGCAGGCGTTGACGAGAGCGATCGGACGGTGGCGTGCTGCAGGCGTGGCCAGTGGAGGACAGGCGTTGAATGCGCTAACACCACGTGAGGAGCGGAGCACATAGGGGTTAGTGGGCTAGGGCTCTTTGTGTTTTTAGCTTAGGTTGTTGGGCCATTGGGCCTTTAGGGTTTGTTGTAAATGGACTCAACTTGGACATTTTTATTTTTTTAGATTTTTGTTTCTGGTTTATGGGCCCCGGGCTAAATTGGGCCTCTACAATAATTTTTGAGTTTATATATATTTTTAGATTATTTATATACTTTTTCATTATTTTTATATATTTTTTAAAATTTCTTTATACTTTTATATTTTTAAAAATTATATATATTTTAAAATTATGTCTATATATTTCTTTATCTTTTATATAATTTTTATAGTTTAACAATTTTTTAAATTTTATATTTGAAAAAGAAAATCTATAAGTTTTACAAAACATACGCCACATCGCATTTTTCTTATTACAACAATTTTTTAGGTACTAAATTGGGACAAAACAAAATTTAAATATTAAGAAAAATGAGTATACTTCAAGAACCAAATCATAAATTAAGTTTTTTTTAATAATTTCAAAAAATTATGATATCAAAATAAAGTCTCAATTTTTAGAAAAATCCAAAAGTCAGCATTACTAAAATGAAGATAAACAATCCAAAACATGCGCCTTACAACCAAAAATAGAAAAAGCAAGTGATTATGAATTTCTTTTGACATTGCCATCAATCCCTCGCATTTAATCTCTATTAATTAACTTTTTTTTTTGTTTTCAAATTAATATGATAAGCAGGAAATTAGGGAAAGTTTTAGATTCATTAAGTAAACTTAGTCTGTCATAAATGGATCACAAAATGGCTTCATAAAACTCAATGAGAATGAGTTCAGCTAATTACCAAACCGTCGAGTGATTAACCCTTTGTGCAATAAGGCATTCACATAGCATTTCATCTGAACCAAACATTTGTCAAAGTTTATTCCCGTAACACAACATAAACAGATTCATCATATTAAGTAGAAAAAAAAAAACAAATTCTTCATAAATCTTAAAAAGCTGAACCTATTCTCAAGTACTACAATTACTGATCACCAGAGGTGGTGTGGGAGACAGTGCAGTTGTCAATGACCGTGGCTTTTCTTGAACCTTCAATTTCATGGAGAAATTATAGTCAAAGTCACCACCAGGAAAGGAACAGAGTAGAGCCTTAGAGATCTTGTAATGAGTAGGATTTCGATGTAGATGTTATGCTGCAATTTGGATATTGCTCCGTTGAGAATGAAATGAAATCCCAACTCTCAGTCGATTTTCTTACAACGACCTCAGCTTGTTTAAGCTGATCAACGGGGATGCAGTCACCTTGTCGAGTTCTAACTCTCTCGAGTTCCATGGCCACTTCTTTCATTGTTGGTCTATATCTCCCATCTAAATTCAAGCATCTTTTCGCAATTTCAGCAACTGCTACTACTTCATCCCTTTGATCGTCCTTCCCAATTTCAGCATCAACAATATCCAGCAGATGGTTTTCTTCCATTGACGACATAAAATACGAAACTAAGCCTCTCTTTTCTTGTGATCCAAACGTCGAGACTGCCTTTTTACCCGTTAAGAGCTCAACAATAACTACCCCGAAACTATAAACATCACTCTTTTCAGTAAATTGACTTGATTGGAAATATTCAGGATCTAAGTACCCAAAAGTCCCAAGCACTTGAGTCGTCAAGTGAGTTTGATCAATGCTGATTGATCTAGATGTTCCGAAGTCCGATACTTTTGCTCGGAACTTTTCATCTAGTAGTATATTACTAGACTTGATATCTCGGTGATAAATGGGGATGGATGCAGATGAGTGCAAGTAAGAAATTGCACTCGCAACTTCCGCTGCAATGCGTAATCGTATATCCCACGACCTCGGGTACTCTTCATTATGGTCATGAATGAGATGGGAAAGGGTTCCATTAGGGATGAACTCATAAACAAGGAGGGGCACTTCGGTCTCCAAGCAGCAGCCTAATAGCTTGACAATATTTCTGTGATCAATTTGAGAAAGAATAAAGATCTCATTGATAAATTGCTCAAGATACCCTTTGTTTACGGTATTGGACTTCTTTACTGCAACAATTCTCCCATCTGACAACATTCCTTTGTAAACCATGCCTTGGCCACCACAACCCAAGATTCTATTCTCATTAAATTGATCAGTAGCTTTTTCCAACTCTTTGGAACTGAAGAGTTTAGCTTTATCCAAACCACCTTCATTTGAAGACATCTTTTTCTGGAACAATAACCCACCATTTCTTTCAAAGAGTTCCTGTTTGAGTTTAAGATACTTTCTTCTCTGCAGCCTCTTATAAAACCACCATAACCCAGCAATTAGAAACAACAGCCCTATACTTAAGCCAATACCTACATGAGATCCAAATAAATTGTAACTTAAATGTTAGCTCCTAAAATCATTAATCTTACCATTTAAGTCACGATTTTGATATAAAATTTAGCTGGACATATCTCTTGCTATATGATGAATTTTGGATTTAAATTTTAATTATTATATAAATGCTAAAAATGAAATGCTTATTATATAGAATGATTAGTTGAGAAGCAATTTAATTTATATTAAATAAAAATATATAAAGTTTTCGAATTTATTAATAAATAGACTTCTAGCAAATTCATGAATACATAGCCTTAAAGTAAATTAAAGGTTGAGATTCAAACAACAAAAAGTTTTTAAATCTGTATAACTTTTAAAACCTAAATTTAAATTTTGAAATCCTAATTTCCAAACGTAATTATTTTTATTTGTTAAAAAAATTAGAAATCATTAGTTAGTGAAGGAAATTATGTTTGAAAGTTTATAAATTGTTTTTGAAACAAAAACAATTAGGAAGATGCTAATGCCTTGAAGAGTATGCGATCTTTCAAATTTTGTTTAACTTTTTCATTCTCAAAGTTTTAAGCTATCGTTCTACAAAAAAAATTATATTAGGAGTATATATTATAAAAGATAAAAGAATATATAATTTATTGTATTGATAAAAAAAATTGAGTTTTGGATAAATATTTTTATGGTTCTAACATAGAGGTGATCATGAGCCGGGCCGGGTCGGGTTCAGGCAGGGCCTAGACAAAATTTTAGACCCGTTTTCTAGGCTCAGGCCCTATCCCAGCCTAAAATATGGGCCTAAAAATTTGTCTAAGCCCTGCCCAAAATAAAATTGCTAAGCCCGAGCCCGACCCGGCCCAACCCATTTTATTTTTTTAGTTTATTTTATTAAATAAAAAAATTTAAAATATAATAAATCAAATACATTTAAAAATCTAAAAATAAATATTAAAACAAAAAACAAATAAAAAATAGAATAAAAAACAAGAAAAGAGCTAAATATAAAATACTTAAAGCCCAACCACAAATTTCATCATTTAAATCATTGCCTATTGATAACATGATAACAGAGAAAAAAAAAAAGAAGGTTTTGTTGTAAAAATGTTTTGCTGCAAAAACTATGTAGATCATTATCATTTTGGAATTGGGAAAAAGGGGAGGAGGGCACCAACGAAAGTGAAACACTGAAGCTGAAATTAAAAAAGTAAAGCTAAAAAGTAAATATGATTAAAACAAATATATATATTTAGTATATAATTTGGGTCGGGCCAATTTAGGGCAAAAAAAGTTTTGCCTGAGGCTCGACTCGTTTTCTAAGTGGGCCTATTTTTTTATCCAAACTCATATTTTGGGCCTATATTTTTACTTAAACCCTCCTATTTTTTGGGCAGATTTTCAGGCCGGGCCGGGTAGCCCAACCCATGATCACTTCTAATCTAACACAATCAATTATTTCAAGCACGAAACTAAATAATTAATTTAAATATAAGTAATTAACTTGTTAACTAGTTATGTCGATTGAGTCTTAACTCGATTGGTATAGATATTGTTACCAATGTAGGAGTACATAAGTTTGAGTGTGTTAAAACACATTATCTAATTAAGTAACGATATTAAATAGTCCACACATTTACACATTTACATAGGATGAGACTCAATAATAACCATCATTTATAACCACATTTTATTATAACAATAGTGTTTGTTGTAAAATTACTTTTTTTATTTTTTATTTTTATTCTCTGTAACAACTTTTGAGGTCAAAGTCTATCAAGACTTCCTACACTACCTTGTACAGTTTATTTTAGTCCCTCTATTAAAAATTACTCCATACTAATACAATAAAATTTTTCTCAAATATTGTTATAATTTATCATTAAATTATTGATAATTTAAATAAAATATATTATACTCAACTGATTTATTCATATCTTACTCAATCCGAGAAAAAAAAAAACCTAACCATCTCAAAAAAAAAAATTCATATGTAGTAAAAAAAATCACACTAAATATGGTATAATAAATATTAACTCTGGATTGAAAAGAAAAAGCCTCTTGCCAAAAATGTAAAGAAAGTAATTGGCATGTACAAACCTAGTGAAACAACAAGAGTGGGAAAACTCTCACGATCCTGCGGCTTGAATATAGTATGGCAACCTGTTCCATTTTTCCAGCCATCACCCTCGAACCCTTCAGGGCATGAACAATTGAAGCTTCCAGGTGTATTATGACATGTTCCAAATTCATAGCAAGGCTTCTGTGTCTCACATTCATCAATATCTACAATTTTCAAACATTTTAAACTAAAATAATATGTGCATATAATTTGGCACAAAGTTGAAGTACGGATAGATAATTATCTCGAAATGAATCTGCAATGGAGAAGAAGATGAAACCTTTACCTCGGCAGCCGTATGAGAGATAAGGATTACCCTGAAAACCAGGATTACACTTGCACAAATATCCAGGGCCATTTTCTGGAACTGTACAATCACTATTTTCCTTGCAAGCATAATTTTTTGGATCCATTTTAGCTTGTTCACAGGTTTGATTCCCGATTGTCCAATCAAGAATAATCGGGTATTTATTTTTTCCGAAATTTGTGTCCCAAAGATCTGATGCGTGGAAGTTATAGGCTCCGTCTTCAACAAGAAACCCATAGCTGCAAGGATTGAAGCTCAACACATCGGAGTGATTCCGACGGCTACTAAAATTGAATACCAACCCTTTCAATCCTTTAGGGATAGCCGTCTGGCAGCAGCCAATGCCGGAGCAAGACCCTTTTATCACATCGCCTACGTCACCACAAAATGTTAAACATCCGGTTGAAAAGTTTTTTGCTTTAAAAATTCCGTGTGAAGAGTCAGGTTCGAAGAAACCCTCGATGTAGGCGATAGTGTCACAACCGATGGCCGTGAACTTGTTTCTTGTATGAGATATGGTAAATTTCAAAAGCAGGAACGCGGAATCGGCATATAGACTACGCCCTGATGAATTATAACAGTCATGACCCATTAAGTAATTATAACTAAAGCGCAAAGAGCCATCCAGAGAGATGTCGAGAACTTCTATATCACTGACGCGTAAGAATGCTTTTGGGGGGTTAAAAGAAGTGCTACAATTAATGAAGAAGTCGCTGCTGATGTTGCAATCATTGCCTGTACCGAAAGGGTATGGGATGCTTATGTTTCCGCAGTGGCTTTGACATTCAGGTTTTGCTTGGGCTGCTACTGAAGTTGTTATAAGTGTTACCACAACTGCAAACACAGCAAGCTCCTTAAACATACAACCAAACCCCATCACCCCTCTTGTTTTTTTTTTTTTTCTTTTTCCCACTCTCTGGGCTATGTAAATATAGAATATCTTATGGGTAGGAATAGCATGAATGTTTGGAGATTCAACGCCATTTTAATAGACAAGTTGTAGCGGACACATGATTCATTATTACTCCTCCATTGCCTTTAAAAACTTTCCACTTTCTTTTTCGATTTAGAAAGTTTTCTTCATTTTCATAAAAGAAAAAAAAGGCTAAAATGAACCTTCCCGCAAATTTAACTTGTGTTTATGGGTAAATAATTTCTTTCAGTAAACTATTCTATTAATATTCATCCAATTATGAAAAATTATAAAATAATTATCTAATTATTCAATTTTATCTTTTTCAGTCACCAGTTAGATAACATTTATATGTTGTGTAATTTATTTTTGATTCTAAAAAATTTAACTCTCAATATTTACTTTTCTTTATGACCATTTCACCTAAAAGATAAAAAAACAAATTAACAACTAAATTTAATCTCAATCTCAAAATCTTTCAAGCACGCTTAGAAATCACATACCTTAAGAGTATTGCTTCAACAAAAATGCCGTATGTCTAGATTACTTATTCTCTATTGGCAAGCTCGTGCTGATAACGTGTTATAAAATAATAATACAAAGAACGTACAAGAATTATAGATGAGAATAAAGAGTGATTTCTATTGTCATTTTATTCTTTTTCTTCTTTATTACAAGTAGGATATTCCTATATAAAGAGAGATTAAACTCTTTATTTTTTAATACATAAAAAAAATAAAAGATGATAAAAATTGAAGAATTAAGGAAGATGAAAGGTGAATAATTAATTATAATGAACATTCGCTTAATAGCATTTATAACATAATATTTTATATTTTTAATAATTAAATAACAAAGTAAACTTAATAATAGTTAAATAATTAGTATTTTTCATAAACATTTTCCTTTTTAAAAAGCAACAATTCACCCCGAGAACACAGCAAATTTAAGTGGTGAACTTAAATCTGACAAGTCTTCGTCGTTAGCGTATTTCTTTTTATTTTTCCCTTTTTCTTTTGCTTTTTTGCTTTATTATCTCGTAATAATTATAATCATCATTTTGTACATCAATAATTTGGACCATTTTACTAATAAAAACCTATTTCCAACTTTATTTACAGAAATGAGCCACTCTTTTTATTATTTATCGGAATGGGTCGAAAACACCAAAACACGTTCATGTATGAGCATTTTAGGGGAAATTTTCAGCAAAACGCGTCCTTAAGGGAGCGATTTTGCCATGTCAGCACAAAATGCGCTTTCATGGACACGCTTTGCTGACATGGCAAAATTGCTCCCTTAGGGACGTGTTTTAGCCCGTGTTTTTGACCCCCAACGATCACCTCAACGGTCATATAAAATTTTGAACGTTGGGGGAACCAATGGTCAAACAAAAAAAAATATATATAAAAAACCCCTCCTATTTTTTTCGCCCAAACATTTCTTCCAAAATTCTCAAAAAAGCTCTCAAATTTCTCCCTAAATTTCTCAAAGCTCTCTTTAATTAATTATTTCCTTTAATTTTTTTAAATTAGTATTTTTTATAATTTCAAAAATATCTGATCATGTTAGCAATGGCCGGAGAATTAATTCGTCTTGATCATAAACATTTCTCTGTCGAACAAATGAAAATAGTAAGGATTAATTTCAATTTTTGAATATTATTTAATATTTTTTATTTATGTAATTTTAATTAATTTTTATTTTATAATTTTTTATAACAGCTTATAAATTGGGTGTTACAATGTTATATTCGAAAGATGTCTGGTCCTCCATCACCATTGATAGAAAATTACTTGAGGGAAGCGGGTTTTTGGCACGTGGCCAATATAGGCCGGGGGTGCAAGTTGGACCCGAAACTCATCAGCGCATTCATAGAGAGGTAGAGACCCGAGATGTACACATTTCATTTTCCATGCAGAGAGTGTACCATAACTTTGGAGGACATGCAGTTACAATTGGATTGTCAGTGGATGAGTTTGTACCCACTGGGTCCGTTTAATTTACTGATTGGGGAGGCATATGCTACGATCTTTAGGGTGCGATTCTGGATAATATTTACGAAGGTCGAATCGAGATGAGTTGGTTACGAGACACATTCCAGGAGCCGGGGAATGATTCAACTGAAGTAAAAAGAATACGATATGTTCGGGCATACATCCTTGAGATCATTGAAGGTTATCTGATGCCATGTTAGCAATATTGTACCGGGAGATGTGTGTGGAGATGAAACCAAATAAAGCCAAAATTGGAGGTTGCCTATACTATTACAATCATGGGCTCAATTTCACTTTCCATTTTTATGTCCTCGAGTGAACCACCCATATACATTCCCACTCATAACGAGGTAAAATTTATATTAGATTTTACAATTATTATGTAGATTTAAAATATAAATTTATGTTAAAATTTTATTTAATTAGGTGGAACCATTCGGCGAGTTATGTTGGAATACCTACTGCTCTTGAAGGTATACGGCTTCTATTAGACCAACAGTTGGAAGCGCAAGTAAGTATTAAATAAAATATATATACATAACATAGTCATTTCATATTTAGTATTTAGTATTATGTATATAACTAATAATTTTATCACCTTCATATAGTTTCAATGGACACCATACGAGGACCCGATAATTCGGGCAGTAATTCCGAATGAATTCTTTCAAAATCTGAACATTTGACATGTTAAGGTCTCATTGGTCAACTATGCTACTGTCGACATGCACCAAACGGATAGAGTGTTGCAGCAATTTGGATTCCGAAAACCGATTCCCGTGACACCTAAGGTGCTCGATGATAAGTACAAAATCGACTTACGCAATCAAATACGCATTAGTAGGTATTCTTCTCAGAATTTATCAAAATTTGGGAAAATCGGTATGATCATATACCTACTCGCAAATCGATTATTGGAACATACATTGATTTTTTAAATATATTTGTAAAAACTATTTTTATATTGTTTCATTTAATAAAATAAAAGTTGTTTTGAATATTTTAATAATAAATTATTTTTATATTTTGTCCTATTTAATAAAAATAGAAGTTCTTTTGAATAAGGCAATAAAAATAATGCAACATAGTTTCATTTAAGCACTTATCAACTATTTTAATTTGGACATTTTCGAATTGTATGACCTGGGTTCCTACACTATCCGCATAACTTCTATTGGTTTGTTTTTTGCCGGATATCCATATTATCACGTATTCTACTCAAGCAAGGTCGACCTTTTGATTTGCGATACAATTTTTTATCCGGTAACAACTTAAATGGGGTAAGATATACAGACGACCACTTACGTTCATCTAGGCTAGGTGGGAATAAGTGCCTCCACACATTGTACATGGATTCTATTTTGTACACTTCGTCGACATAGCTCATGGGATTCAAACAGAGATTCTAATAAGCTGCAATTGCATGAGCACATGGATAACGAAGTGCGTCAAATATCTCACAGTCGCAAGTCCTATTTCTCAGGTGTGCACAATATTGCCCGTCGGTAATACCTTGGTTCGGTCTGTCGAACTCCGTCACATGAAACCTATGCATGGTGTTGGCTCGCACCTTCGCCTTGTTAATTTTTTGCAATATCTTCCGGCACCAAACATGGCCTCCCTACATTTGGCCTTTATAACTCGCTGCTCGCTTTAGAAATAGTGCCGCCAAACAAAAATATGTCTCTCGTAAAACCAAGGTTATCGACAAATGGCACGTTCCTTTTAGAACAGAATTTGTGCATTCAGCCAGGTTTGAGGTCATATGACCATATTGTAGACCGTTGTCGTATGTTTGTGTCCACTGATCGAAAGGTATGTTGCAGAGATAGTCTGCGCCTTGATTATTAACTGACCGCAAAATCACCAACATCTCATTAAAATGTATTGATCTCGTACGCTGTCAATATAAGTTGATAGCGAAAATTACATATCACTCTTCCATTCAGAATAAATTGAATATTACAAACGAAATTATATTAATCGAGATTAAATACCCATGTTGGTCACTTGTCGTCAATCAATGGTAGACCGATATTTCCCGTAGTAGTTGGACGTAACGTGCCTTAGACAATACAGATGGTTTATGCGATCCCATAGGCTTCACTGTCGCTCAATTACAGCTAGTATTCCAGTACCCTGATATGATATAATACAGATATTAGGTTGAGGGCAGACATGCCTCCTTAACCGAGAAAGAAAGAAATCCCAATCATCACTTGGCTCCCCCGGTGTTATTGCAAATGCAATTGGAAGGATTCTCCCACCACCATCTTGTGCCATAGCTAGCAATAGCCGATGGGTATATCTACCATACATAAAGGTATTGTTAATTTGTACCAAAGGCTTGCAGTACACAAATGTGTCCCGACATTTCTTAAAGCTCCAAAACAGACGCTTGGACACTTGGCATCCACGAAACAAGTGGTCGTTGTAATACGCAGGGCCCGTTTCAAGGTTTGTTATGCAACCTGAGACGTACCTCTCTGGGACCTAACACCACTGTCACACCTCATTATATGAAGCGTCCCACCCTCTATGCATATTTTCCAGTGCCTTCTGCTTAGCTATCCAAGCCTTGTGGTAAGAGGGAGTGTACCTCAATTGGCTACGAATATTGACAATTAAGACCAATATAGAAGTCCTAGGATCTGCCTTCACTATCGGTAATATTAAGCTAGATATCATATCTGAATCTATCTTAGGATGACCTTGTGAAACACCTGTCAATAAAGTACGTTAAATAATGCAACATTAAGTAATAACATTATTATTCAAAAACCCTAAACACCTAGTGATACTGTACCAACAACACAAGCATGTAGACCTTTGTACTTTTTTTATCTCCTACAAGCCTCTCTTTTTCTAAACCTAAGCCATGATTTTCCATGAACATGTACCGTCTTGCACTACACACTTGGCCTCAAACTTCTCGAATTTGGATTTAACCACATGCTAGTTAGCCCCATTTATGATGTTATGTTGTTTTAATACACCAAGAAAACTATCCTTACAGGAAAACTCCTTACCAACTTCCAATTCACTCGAACCTAATGACGAACTTGTATAGTCACGCCTTCTGTGAGGTAGATCTAGAAACTCTAACGCATCATCTGCCGATAGATCGATATTATACATGTGGGCTGGAGGCAAGTACGCCTTGAATCGCAGAACTTCTTCTTCTTTATCTGAACCCCCTTTACCATCTTCAGGTTCATTGGAACAGACTCCGGTTTAGAAAATAATACAAATTTTACACTATCGGGGCTGGGCTCTCGAGGTGGATCCATATTGGACTCATCATCCAATCCACCATCATCTGCAACGTATGAGGTCTCCTCGCCGGTGGACGTCGTAGGGAGTATATCATCCCTTCTTGTGGATGTTTGGTAACGTCCCCAATCAGATGTGAATTGCCAACCACTAGAAGTTGATGTCATTCTCAGTACATATTTCTAACATCGAACATCGGCCCACCGAGGTGCATGTCCCATCCACTAACTGAGTGTCGTGCAGGAGTTGTGTATTCTATACTGCCACCAAACAAAGGCATTTTCGTGTTCTGCCTACCCCTAACGGAGTGTCGAGTAGGGTTCGTGTATTCCGCTCTAATAGCAGGAGAGGTTGAAGTTGCAAATGCTTCATTAGGCAATGAAAATTGTACATATAACTCAAAATAGGGTGATCCACTAGCGAGATGAGTCTGCACCATCGCCTCCAAACTATGACACCTTTGATACCTTTGATATCAAATGAGTCATATGTCACGGGATCAGCCGAAGCACAAAATCAATACTTAATAGATGAAACTCTCATTGGCGTCATTCTGAAGATTTTACGCCTAAGTCTTTTACAAAGTTCTGTCAAACCTATGTTTTGGTTAAAAACCAGTCGTGTTGTGTTCTCTGATAAAAAACGTCGTTCTTGGTGTCATGGACATCACCATCATAGTAAATAACAACACTAATACATTCACTCATCTTCAATTTCTATTCTGCTTAGCCTCTCTAATTTTTATTGCTGTAACTTATGCAACATGATAATGAAATTTGGCTCATTTATAGCATAAGGCCAAGTAGGAACTACTGTGGAAAAAGAGCATCCACGTGGAATTTTTTTCAGTAATTTTGCTGACAGTGCATCCTGCTTGAAGCGTTTTTGACACTATTTTTTTAGAATTGTCTTCTCAAAATTATTTTTTTAGGAATTATTATAGAAAAAAAGCATCCACATGGGAGCTTTTTCAGTAATTTTCCTGACAGTGCATCCTGCTTGAAACATTTTTGACACTATTTTTTTCAGAATCACCTTCTCAAAATTATTTTTTCAGGAACTATTGTAGAAAAGGAGTGTCCATGTGGGAGCTTTTTTCAGTAATTTTACTGACAGTGCATCCTGCTTGAAATGTTTTTGACATTATCTTTTCAAAACCGTCTTCTCAATATTAATTTTTCTGAAACTACTGTAGAAAAAAAAATCTTTCTAGTCAATATAAACCCCTCTAAACCCTTAACCTAAACCCTTTTACAAAAACCCTAAAAGCTAAACACAAAAATTAGTTTTTTTAAAATAAACCTAAATTTAATTAATTTTATTAAAAACTCTAAACCATAAGTTAATTAATTTATTTAAAACCCTAAAAATTAATTTAATTGATTTTTTTAATAAAACTCTAAACCTTAATTTTTTTTAATTCTTAAACCCTAAATAAATAAAACCCTAAATTATTTTAACAAAACACTAACACTAACACTACAACCCTAAAACCCTAAGCCCACAAACCCTAGCCATTAGACATGCAAATAACCCTAACCCTAGAAAAACACGGGCTAAAACGTGTCCCTGAAGGAGTGATTTTGCCACGTCAGCAAAGCGCATCCACGTCAGCACGTTTTGTGCTGACATGGCAAAATCGCTCCCTCGGAGATACATTTTGGTGGAATTTCCCCCTAAAATGCTCCTATATGGACGTGTTTTGGTGTTTTCAGTCCATTCCGGTAAATAATGAAAAAGTGGCACATTTTCGTAAATAAAATTAGAAAATGATTTTGAATGTTTAAATAATTTGAATGTTTAAATAGTACAAATGATTGCTAAGCAAATACTAAAATATTAATTTCATGATTAGTTTTTTAATCTATAAATTTGTTTAAATTAAGAAATTGTTTTTGGAAAATGATTTTGAAAAATACGGTGATATTTTTTTTTGAAAATTAACTTAAAAAATGTTTTTCAAAAGTTTAATTTAAGATTTATTATTTATTATTATTGTCAAAAATTAATTTTAAAAAATAAAATATTCATTTTAACATTAAATTGCGAAGTAAAATTATTCATTTAATTGTTTATTTGATTGAGGAATTTTATTTTAAAATAGGACACATTAGTTATTATATTTTAGTAATTTATTGCATATAAATTATTAAACTGTAAACTTTTATTAATTAATTACATATAAATGATTGAACTACTAATTTCCTATGATATAAAAAAAGGATTAACAATATATGTTTATAATTTTTTAATGAATTAAATTAAATTTTTGTTATTTTTTAGTGCCCAAAGTCTCATTTTAGGGGATTGTTTAAAGTTTAAAAATATTTATTGATCGATGTGATGGACGCTTCTTGCTGTGATGGTGGTGAGTTTGATATTAGTACGGGGCACAATCTGATTCCTATAAAAGTTCGTTTCAGAGACAAATCAGATAATTCAAGTGGATCTATGCAAGTTGATCTACCATCCTTACCAAGAACATCATTGAAAGACGTGCTATTAGGAATTTCCTCTTCTGTTCTGGGGAATGTCTAGTGGAGGATGAAAAGTTTGATTTGTTGGAAGGGGATATTAAGAAATCAGTTATTAACGACATCCCTTCAATCGAATTCTCGGAAAGGATCCAACAGATCTTATCAAAGGTATGGATAACACCGTGATTCTAAAATTGTTAGGTCGTAATATCTGCTATTCAACTTTGTAGAACAAAATATTTAGCCTTTGGAAGCCATTGTCGCCTTTTCAATAGATGAACATGGAGAACGGATATTTTCTGGCAAGTTTTCAAAATAAGACAAATTGTAATAAAGTGCTTATTGGAGGCCCTTGGATCATCTTTGGACAATACCTAACAGTATAACCGTGGACAGTGGCCTTCAATCTCGCATAACAATATCTAAGCGTTGTAATGACGTGGATCAAACTTCCAGGTTTGTCAAGATACATGTACAAGCGCAAGATACTCATGGAAATTGAAGGAACTATTGGGAAAGTTGCTAAGTTAGATCTAAATATTGACAGTAGAATACGAGGCCATTTCACTCGACTGGTTGTGTATGTCAATCTGGACAAACTGTTGATTTCCCAAATCCAAATCAATGGTACCCTAAAAAAGGTCAAGTATGAGTTTTTGCGCAGTGTGCTTTGGTTGTGGTAGGTACAGACACTTGAAAGACGTCTGTCCGAACAGAGGTTCTAAAACCAGTGTCGAAAATAAAGTGCAACTGCCTGAACCATCGTCAGTGGCCACATCGGTGATCGATGAAGGCTCGGGGGAAGAGGGTGGTTCGTATGGGCTTTGGATGCTTGTGGGAAAAAACACACGACGGAAATCAAGGGATATTAAAATAACTGGTAATGTGATTACGGCGAAGAAGGAGGAAGGGTCTCATTTTAGGGCATTAATTCTCTAGATAATACAAGTGAAGATTTTGGAGATAAAGATAAAGGCTCAGGTAATAAAAGTAATAAAGGGAAGGAGATTCTTGGAATTAACTCCCAAGAGATGCTGGATAATATGCTTGATAAGGGGCTTTGGAGGAAGGGGCCTATTGTGGGTAATAAGACCAAAATGCTAAAAGGAAATGATAGTCTTTTAGAACAGGGGAACATTAAAATGCCAGTGAAGAATGCGAGTTTTATTAATTCCTTAACATTTCAAGAATTGGGCAAAGGATCTAGGTCGGCCATGGTGAATTTGATAGTCGTTGTCCTCAAGTATGGTTCGGCCTACTATCAGGGATAATCAAAGCAATATTATGGAACCCAATGCTAACAACAGAGTTTGTATTAGTGGTGGAAATGAATTTAATAAATTTAATTATGCTAATTTTTTAATTGTAACTCAAATTTTAACCCTCTTTTTAATGCACTCACTATGGAGCATGTTATTTTGGCATAGGGGCTCGAGTTTCTTGGGCTGGTAGCCATTGGTTTCGTGCACTCAGGGGAGGAGTATAGTTTTTTTTGGGGGTAGGGGTAGCGGAGGACATCAACATTCTCTTAGAAAGACTCAATTTTGAAGGAAAGATCAATAAAGTGATAAGCTCGAATAGAGGTCATCAAAACCCCAAGGCTATGAAGCGTGGGTAGTAAGAAAGATAATGTTAGGGGAGAAAATAAAAAAGATGCCATGTATCGTGTTCTAAAGACTTACTAAGGAGAATGTCTATGATCCTTGTCAAGTTTGGTGCTATAGAAGATAGAACGCAGATCTTGAACCTATCTCCATGGCTTCTCGACTAGTATCTATTTGCCATGCTCTCATATGTCAAAGATCAAGAGTTAGATGCCTATGCTTTCAATATTTTGCCTTTCTGGTTGAGGATCTTTAATATTCCTCTCGAAGACATGGATAGGCAAGTGGCGTTAGATGTAGGTAAAGCTATAGGAGAAGTTGTTGTGATAGATTGGAGAGACAGTGATGGAAAGTGGACTGAGTACATTAGGGTTAGGGTGAAGATTGATGTTCAAAAACCCTTGCACAGAGTGGTCCATTTGGTGAGAAATGATGGGATCGAAACTGTATGTGCGATCAAATATGAACGCCCACAAGCGTTTTGCTATATATGCGAGCTAATTAATCATACCATTAAAAAAATGTGAAAAGAAGGATGAACAAAATGAACAAAATTTCCAAGAAGGCAATTGGCTTTGAGCTATGGTGGGAGGATCAATATAAGCCAGAGCCAACTGGAGAAATGACATCGAAGTGATAGATGAGAAGAAAGTTATGGAAAAAGAACCAAACAGTGACAGACAAGGGGAAAAAATGGGTCCACAATCTTGAAAGGCAAAGAAAAGCCAAAAATGCTAAAGAAGAATCAATCTCATGTTCTCCTATGGAAAAACGCCAATAGAGAACAAATCGGAAAGGAGTAGGAAAAATGAAGTGCAAAAGGAAGAGATTGAAAGTGAGCAATAGGGAGAATATTGATGAAATCCCTATTAGACCCATTCGTAGAAAATTAGCTGATAGTCTCTCACCATGTAAGGCGGCGGCTGGTGAACAAACCTGCTTAGAGCAATGAGGTTCTTTTGTTGGAACTGTCGTGTGCTCGGGAACCCCGTGACAGTTCAAGAGCTCAAGCAACTGCTCATTCTACTAACCCGGATGTTATCTTCCTTTGTGAAACTAAATTACATTATAATAGTCTTTCTCGCGTTAGGGACCTTTGCAGGATGGAGGGTTGTTTAGCTATTAGCTCAGAGGGGCACAATGGGGGTTTAGCTTTGTTTTGGAGAGAAGAGGTGGAGGTGGCTTTTCAAAATTATTTGAACCACCATATTGATTCTCTTGTTAGCATGGATGATAATGAAAATCTACGCTTTATGGGGTGTTGAACATTGGCCTGCAATGCAACATTGGACCAGCAGCAAATGTAGAAGAATAGCAGAATTGAAGTCGAACTAGAAGCAGCCTTGTCATTTTGTTTCTTTTGTTCAAATGTAACTTGCTTTAGTTGGTTTGTAACTTGTAATCAAAGTTAGTAAGATTTTTTGATGTAATGGCTGATATATCAGCTTGCTTTATTTTGAAATTTAACTTGTATTAGTTGATTATTAGTGGGAGTAGGTAAATCATTAGGTAATGGTTATTTGACTTACAAACTTTGTATTTATTTTTTATTATCAATGGAGATTGTTGCTGATTTTTCATCCATGTTTTGTGCTCAAGTTCATTTCATTTTTGCTCTCGGTTTCATTTTAGTTCTTAAGCAAATTGGTTGTTTTGTGTGTTGTTGCTGTGCAACTGTTCTAACAAATGGTATCAAGAGCCTAAGTCTTTGAGGGCCTTCTCTTGGTGGTTGTTGTTTGTTTGTGAAATCGAGCTTAAGAAAGTAGGAAACCGAAGCTGTTGAACTTGTTGCAGTAGGATGAGTTTCACACCTCCTCCACCTCTTGTGTTTACTGGTGAGAACTACCACATTTGGGTGGTAAAAATGAAGACTTACCTTCAGGCACATGATTTGTGGAGTGTAGTGGAGAACGATGCCGAGCCACCTCCATTGAGAGCCAATCCCACTGTTGCTCAGATGAGACAGCATGCTGAGGAGATTGCCAAGAAGCCTAAAGCCATGGCCTGCTTGCAGAATGGAGTATCTGATGTTATCTTCACTCGCATTATGGCATGTGACTCACCTAAGCAAGCTTGGGATAGGTTGAAGGAGGAATTCATGGGGTCTGAGAAAACCAGACAGCAACAGTTGATTAATCTAAGGAGAGATTTCAAAAATCTTAAGATAAAAGATACTGAGACCATTAAGTAGTATGCAGATAGAATAATGGCCACAGTGAATAATATAAGGCTGCTTGGTGTAGACTTTGCTGAAAGTAGGGTGGTTGAGAAGGTGATCACCACACTTCCTGAGAGATTCGAGTCTAAGATATCTTCACTGGAGGACTCGAGAGACCTCATAACCATCTCTTTATTAGAATTGGTGAATTCACTCTATGCTTTGGAGGAGAGAAGGGCTAATAGGCAGGAAGAAAACTCTGAGGGAGCCTTTCAAGCAAAGGCTAAAGAAAGCTCTAGTGCAAATCAAAGAGGCAAGAAGCCTTGGCTTGACAAGAAGGACAAAATCAGAAAGGATTCAAACAAGAAGAGCTACCCACCATGCACTCACTGCAAAAGAACCACACACTCAGAAAGAAACTGTTGGAGAAAACCAGAGTTCAATGCTGGAAATGCAAGCAATATGGTCATGTTGAGAAAATCTATATAAGCAAAGGAAAAGTACCAGTACAGCAACACGATCAGGCACATCCTACTCAGGAGGAGCATGTTTTCAGTGCATCTTCCCTTGCAACTACAAGCAAAGCCAAATGTGGTTGGCTTGTAGATAGTGGCTGCTCACATCACATGGCTGCTGATGTGAACTTGTTTAAGGAGCTTGACAGGAGTTTTAGCTCAAGGATCAGAATTTGCAATGGGAGCTTAATTGAAGCTAAAGGCAGGGGTGATGTGTTGATCAGCTCAAGCACAGGTAACAAGCTGATTACTGATGTGTTGTATGTGCCTGATATAGACCAAAACCTTCTAAGTGTTGGTCAGCTGGTTGAAAAAGGCTATTCTTTGTTCTTTAGAAGTGGTTCCTGGGTTATTGAAGATTCACTTGGTCAGGAAGTTGTCATAGTACCTATGGCAGACAAGTGTTTCATGTTGGATATTAGTCAGCTTGAAAGGAAAGCATATTTGAGCCAAAGTGACAGTGCTGGCCTATGGCACAAGAGGCTAGGCCATGTCAATTTCAGGTCACTTGATTTGCTGTATAAGCTTGGTTTGGCAGAGGATATGACCAAGGTCGAGCCACTTGAAAGTGTTTATGATGTTTGTCAACTTGGCAAGCAAGCCAGGCTTCCTTTTCCAGTTGTTCATGCATGGAGAGCTCGAGAGAAGCTTGAGTTGGTGCATTCTAACATTTGTGGCCCAATGAAGACTCTTTCACTAAATGGAGTAAGTACTTTGTAGTTTTCATTGATGATCTAACCAAATTTTGTTGGATTTTCTTCTTGAAGCAGAAGTCTGATGTGTTTGAAGTTTTTGGAAAGTTCAAAGCCATGGTTGAAAACCAAATCGGTTGTAGGATTAAGACATTGAGAATTGACAATGGGCCGGAGTATCTGTCTGATAGATTCAAGAGGCTATGTGAGTAGGCTGGGATCCATCATCAGCTAACCACAGTGTACACTCCTCAGCAAAATAGAGTATTGAGAGGAAGAATAGGACTGTAATGGATATGGCTAGGTGCTTGCTGTTCCAAAGCAAGCTTCCAAACTCATTTTGGGCAGAGGCTGTCAATAGCTCGGTGTACCTGCTCAACAGGCTTCCAACACATGCTGTCAAGGATAAGACACCTTTTGAAGCATGGTATGGACTCAAACCATTTGTCTCTCATTTGAAAGTCTTTGGTTGTGTGTGCTATGTTCTTACACCTGCAGAAAGAAGGACCAAGCTCGAGAAGAGGTCTGTTCCATGTATTTTTGTAGGCTATAGCGGTGATAAGAAAGGCTATAGAGTGTATGATCCTTCAACAAGGAAGATTTTGGTGAGTAGAGACATCAGATTTGATGAAAAGAAGATTTGGAACTGGGATGGTTCAAATGCAAGTCAATTTGAAGAGGATTTAGCTGAAGGCAACTTGGAGCTAGTTGAAAGTGAGCCTAGTAATGGCAATGTTGATGACCTTCCTGTGAGAGGTACTAGGTCCATTACTGATGTTTATCAGAGATGCAATGTAGCCATTGTAGAGCCTTCGAGCTATGAAGAAGCAGCTAGGGACATGAATTGGAAGAAGGCTATGGAAGCAGAAATGGACATGATTCAAAAGAATCAGACTTGGAACTTGGTTGAGAGACCAGAAAAGAAATTTATTGGAGTTAGATGGGTCTTTAGAGCAAAATTCAATGCTGATGGCTCATTGAATAAACACAAGGCAAGATTGGTGGTTAAGGGGTATAGCCAACAGTATGGAGTTGGTTTTGAGGAAAATTTTTCCCCAGTTGCAAGATTAGATACCATCAAGCTACTGTTTACTTTGGCTGCATAGAAGAAATGGCAGATACATCAACTTGATGTTAAGTCAGCCTTCTTAAATGGTTTTCTCAAGGAGGAGATTTACATAAAGCAACCTGATGGCTTCCAAGTCCAAGGACAAGAAGACAAGGTCTATAGGCTGAAGAAGGCTCTGTATGGGCTGAAACAAGTACCTAGAGCATGGTATGATAGGGTAGATGCTTACCTGTCTAAGCTCAGGTTTGAGAAAAGCCTAAGTGAGCCAACCCTCTATGTGAAGAAATCCAAGGATGAGACATTGCTAATTGTCTCGATTTATTTTGATGACTTGCTAGTGACTGGAAGCAAGGATGTTCTGGTCAATAAGTTTAAAGCACAGATGCAAGAGGTATTTGATATGACTGATTTGGGGGTCATGACCTACTTCCTTGGCATGGAAGTAAACCAGACTGATCGAGGGATTTTCATTAGCCAACATGCATTCATCTTGAAGATACTTAACAAGTTTAGCATGCAAAATTGCAAGCCTTAAGCACACCAATGGCTCAAGGAGACAAGCTGTCAAGCATTGGTGATCATGTAAGGGTCGATGAGAAGGAGTATAGGAGTTTAGTAGGTTGCTTGCTCTATTTGACAGCAACCAGACCTGACTTGATGCATGCTGTGAGTTTATTGGCAAGGTTTATGCATTGCTGTAATGTAGTGCATTTCAAGGCTGCCAAGAGAGTGTTGAGATACATTAAAGGAACTTTGAGGCTTGGTGTGTTGTTCAAGAAAGAAAAGGAGCTGAAACTGGTAGGTTATTCAGATAGCGATTGGGCTAGTTGTATTAATGATATGAAAAGCACATCGGGGTACTTTTTTAGCCTTGGCTTGAGTATGTTTTGCTGGAGTTCAAAGAAGCAACAAACAGTTGCTCAATCCACAGCTGAAGCAGAGTACATTGCAGTAACAGCAGCAGTGAATCAAGCCATTTGGCTTAGAAAGTTATTATTTGATTTGAATGAAGAACAACTTGAACCTACTGAAATCAAGGTTGACAAACAGTCAGCAATAGCAATAGCCAAAAATCCAGTTTTTCATGGCAAGACCAAGCATTTTAAGATTAAATTCCACTTTGTTCGAGAGGCTGAACAATCTAGAGAAGTTAATCTCATTCATTGCAGCTCACAAGACCAATTGCCTGACATTCTAACTAAGCCACTTGGTGCATCGAGATTTGAAGCCTTAAGGGAGATGATTGGTGTTTGTTGCATACAGTCCAAGAAGGAGTGTTGAACATTGGCCTGCAATGCAACATTAGACCAGCAGCAAATGCAGAAGAATAGCAGAATTGAAGTTGAACCAGAAGCAGCCTTTTCATTTTATTTCTTTTGTTCAAATGTAACTTGCTTTAGTTGGTTTGTAACTTGTAATCAAAGTTAGTAAGATCTTTTGATGTAATGGCTGATATATCAGCTTGCTTTATTTTGAAATTTAACTTGTATTAGTTGATTATTAGTGGGAGTAGTTAAATCATTAGGTAATGGTTATTTGACTTACAAACTTTGTATTTATTTTTTATTATCAATGGAGATTGTTGCTAATTTTTCATCCATGTTTTGTGCTCAAGTTCATTTCATTTTTGCTCTCGGTTTCATTCTAGTTCTTAAGCAAATTGGTTATTTTGTGTGTTGTTGCTGTGCAACTGTTCCAACATGGGGTTTTATGGACACGCTGATCCAAACTAAAAAAAGAGGTCGTGGGATATTCTGAGGAGGGTGGGTGGTGTGGTCAGGGAGGGATGGATGGTGGGGGCGATTTCTACGCTATCTTTAATGATGCAGTGAATGAGGGGGTCGAAGGAAACTTAGGACCATTATGGATGATTTTTGCGAGCTGCTAGAGGAGCTCTCCCTAGTTGATATCAAGACTAACAATGGGTGGTTCACGTGGGTTAATAATAGAGAGGGGATGAACATGGTCAAGGAAAGGTTGGGCAGGTTTTTAGTTTCCACATATGTTATTGAGAATATGTCGTACCTTGTTACTAAGGTGGTGAGACAATTAAAATCAGACCATGATGCTATTCTTATAGACACGATGGGTAGTAAACCATTTGAGAACTTTAGAGACCCTAGATTGCTCTTCAAATATGATGTATGATGAGCTAAAGACAAGAAAGCTAAAGAAATCATTAATAGAATTTGGACTGAGAACAATAGGGATACCTTGAATAAAATAGAGAAGATGCGTGATGATCTTAGGTCGTGGCAGCAAAAATGATATAGAAGAATGAAGAACCATATTTGTGGGTTGGAGAGGAAGATCGACAAGCTTGTGGATGGTCCAAACAAGGAGAACACGACTAACCTTATTAAATCAGCTCGCTTAAAGCTTGGGAACTTGTATGCTATGGATAAGGGCTATTGGGCGCAAAGGGCTCACATTAAGTGGCTCAAGGAGGGTGATAGAAACATTCGCTATTTCCACGTGCATGCTACTGACAAAGAAAGATGGACATTTGTAAAATTACATTGGGCTACTTCCACAATCTCTTCAAGTCTACCACCACTTCAAATGATGATTCTGACTTGCATTATATCCGGATGTGCATTACCGATAATATGAATTCTAGATTGAAGAGGGATTTTATTGATGATGAGATCACTGCTACCTTTAACCATATGGACCCACGCAAAGCTCCAGGGATTGATGGCCTCTCACGCTATTTTTTAAAGAGCATTGGGCAGTTGCTGGGAAAGACATCTTAAAGTTGTGTCAGGATGTGCTCAATGGCAACAAAGATGTTGCTCGCCTTAATGATACTTTGCTTGTATTGATTCCAAAAATTAAAGACCCGATTGATATGACTAATTTTTGTCCCATCAACTTGTGCAGGGTTGTTTATAAAATTATTTCCAAAGTCTTGGCTAACCATCTCAAAGAAGTCCTCCCATGTTGCATTAGCCAGAACCAAAGTGCTTTCGTCCTTGGTCGCATGATTCACAAAAATATTATAATTGCGCATGAGCTGATGCATTACCTTCAGAGCTCAAAAAATGGCCCGAGCAAAGGTTTTATTGTTAAGCTCAACATGGGTAAGGCCTATGACCGAGTCGAGTGGAGTTTTCTCGAGAAAATGATGATTTTAAACTCAATTAGGTCAAGAAAATCATGCGTTGTGTGCGTTCGGTTCATTATATGGTTAAATGCAATATAACTCTATCTGACATTATTATTCCGAAAAGGGGTCTCCGACAAGGGGACCCTCTATCCCCTTACATTTTTTTGTTTTGCATGGAATTTTTCTCGAGTATATTACTTCATGCTCAAAATGCTAATACTATCAAAGGCATTAAAGCAAGCAAGAATGGCCCTAGTATTAATCATCTCTTCTTTGCTGATGATGCCCTTTTTTTGTTTAGGAACAAAAAAAGTGAAGTGAAGGCATTCATGAATATCCTTGGCACGTTTGAAAAAATGTCAATTCAAATCATCAACCTTGGCAAGTCTATGGTGTTTTTTAGCCCTAAAACTCCTATGTCTCAACGTCTTTTCTTAGGTGGCTTACTCAATATGAAAGTGGTGGACAAGCTTGATAGTTATCTGGGCCTCCCTCTCCCTATTGGGAAGAAAAGTTCCATTGCTTTTCAAAGTATTTCTAATCGCATTTTATGCAAAATTGACAGTTGGTCAAAAAGGCTCTTATCTTATGGGGGTAAAAAAATCTTTATTAAGACCATTATCCAATATATCCCAAACTATGCTTTCTCGATTTTTCTTACTCCTAAAGGCATCATTAAGGATGTTCAGTTAAAAATCAGTTGCATGTGGTAGAGGGGAAGTGATAAAAGTCGGGGCCAGTCTATGCTTGCTTGGGAGAGAATTTGTTACCCTAAAGGTATGGAGGTCTTGGGTTTTGGGACCTCCATCTTTTTTAATTTGGCCCCCTTAAGTCGACAGGTGTGGTGGATAAACACATGCAAAGACGATTTGTGCTTCCACATGTTGAATGCTAAGTATTTTACAAATAGGGACATCTTTCATCCCAAGTGTATTGATAAGCCTTCCTATACTTGGCAAAGCATTGCCTCGGTTGCTAGAATGTTCAAAAATGGCTTCGATTGGATGGTGGCCGAAGGGAAAAGCATCGATATTCAACGTGATAACTGGGATTTTGAGGGGCTGACAGGTGAATCAATCTGCCTGAGTAGGCTGACTATTTAGGAACAAAAAGTGTGTGATATTTGGAATACTAATAACGTGGGCTTGAACGAAAATAGGGCCAATGAGATTTTTGGCAGAAAAATGGGGGAGCAGATTTGGAAAATTCCCATTATTACTAATGGCCCTAACGATAGAAGAATATGGTTTCACAACCCTTATTGATTTTATTCTTCAAATTTAGCGAACTCTTGGCTGCTTCTTAAGCAAGTTGGCTATGGCCCTCACCACATCTTCTAGAGAATTATTTGGAAGCTGAAAACACTGTCTAAAATTCACATTTTCTACTAGAGAGTGGGGCATGACATCCTATCTACCTATGAGAAAATTTCCACCATTCGTCGTGAGTTTAAGAGTGACTGCCATAGATGTGGAGCTTACACTGAGACTCTTATCCATGTGTTGAAAGACTATTTCAGTGCTCGCAAAATCTTTGTCTTAGGGGGCTTAAACAGTAGTAACCTTCTTGTTGGTGATTATACATACTGTATTGACTGGGTTGAAGATGTAATGAGGGTGCTGAATCAAAAAGCCTTTTCCGACTTCATCACCACCTTTTGGAATTTTAGAAAAATAATTATTTTCCGGGGTAAAGAGGATGAGGCTAGGGTGGTTTGGGAAAGAGCTGCGACCTTATGCCATGATTTTCATATTCATAACTTGTTGAAAAAGCCTTTGCTGCCTGTGATTATTGCTGAAAAGAAATGGACGAAAACCCCTTATGGTATTGTGAAGATTATCTTTGATGCCACTGTGTTGATGAAAAAGATGTGTAACACCTCTTACCCATATTCAACGCCGGAACAGGGTTTGAGGCATTACCGGACTTATATCATAACATTTAAGCACATTCAAATCATAATTTTTGCATACAATTTAAAAATTTTAAACATTCATTCATATTATCCCTTTTAAGGCCCTACAAGACCTTAAAGCATGCTTAGAAGAGGTTTGGGACTAAATCGATAACTCAGGAGACATCTTGGAAACTTAAGAAATTTCCCTCACTACAAGGGTCACACATCCGTGTGCCTTGGCCGTGTCCCTCACATGGCCAAGAGACACGCTCATGTCTTAGACCGTGTGGAAATTTGAATTGAACTCACATGGTCGTGTCCCAGCTCGTGCTCAACCCCGTAGAGCTTACTGACTTACCTCACACGGCCAGACCACACGCCCGTGTGTTTAGCTCGTGTGGCTCACACGGCCATCAGACACTCCCTTGTCCAGGCCGTGTGGAAACAGGGCATACATACTGACTTGCATCACATGGCCGAAGACATGCCCGTGTGCCCTGCCCGTGGTCGAATATAACTTGGGTCACACAGCCGGCCACACGCCCATGTGCTAGCCCGTATGCCACACACGGCCAATAGACACGCTCGTGTGTCTAGGCCGTGCCAAGTCTGTAGGGTATACTGACTTTAATTCTAAAGGCTACCCCAGGGACACATGGCCGTGTGCCAAGGCCATATGTCACACACGGTCGAGTCACACGCCCGTGTTGGCTGTGTAGAGTGAAAATAGGCTTGGTTTAAGCCACATTCCTTACCCAACATAAGCATACCCAAACCATCTCAATTAATACCATTTCCATGCATTTATAAGCAACCAAAACATGCAAATGCCACTGCAATTTATACCAAATCAACTTGGTGCTCAAATATCAAATTATAACCAAGTATCATTCATTCATGAAAATCACATAACAAGGCATCATTTGAACTACCACATTTCTCTTTTTTATAATTAAATCCCTAATTGACATTTTTGTCAAAATCACATAATAAAACTTACTTAACTATCATCAAGCTTCCATAATCTATCATTAAACATCAAAGAATTCAAGTATTCAACAATGGTACCTTTCAAAATCATAAGCAAAATAAAAAAAATCAAGGTACGGGTTAGCTAGATTACAAAGCAACGATCTCAAAAACGTAGAAATTATTAAAAATCGAGCCAAAACCGTACTTTAATTGACAATTCAAGCTTGGCCGAATGAAGGTTTTGCTATTCTTTCTTCTCAACTTTCGATAAAAATGAAGAATGAATGCATGGAAATTTTTATTTGTTTTGTTAATATTAACTTAATAGTTAATTTACCTATTTACCCTTTAAAACATTTGATAATTTCAAAATTACCAAGCAAACAACTTCCACTATGTCACTAAAGGTCTAATTTACATGAAAGGACTCCCATATTTCAAATAATAACCATATAATGCCTTTAAACAATAGGACTATACTTTTACGCGTTTCGCGATTTAGTCCTTTTTACCGAATTAAGCATTTAAATGGTAAAATTTCTTTACGAAACTTTCACATAATAAATCTATCATGCTATAAACCTTATTAAAACAATAAAATAAATATTTTGACATCAAATTTATGGTTCCGAAACCACTGTTCCAATTTGGGTCAAAAATGAGCTGTTACAACTCTCCCCCCTTAGGAATTTTCGTCCCTGAAAATCTTACCGGTAAAGAGGTTAGGGTACTGTTTTCACATAGCTTCTTCAGGTTCCCACGTAGCTTCCTCAATCCCATGTTTATGCAAAAGAACCTTTACTAAAACTATATGTTTATTCTCAACTCTTTGATTTTACAAGCCAGAATTCTAATTGGTTCTTCACTATACGACATATCGGGTTGAATTTCAACATTAGCTGGCGAAATCACATGTGACGGATCGGATTTGTATCGATGTAGCATAGAAATGTGAAAGACATTATGTATCTTTTCAAGTTCAGACGGTAACGATAATCGATATGCTACAAGACCTATTCTTTCAATGACATCATACGGCCCAATGAAACGCGAACTCAATTTCCCTTTTCAGCTGAATCGAAGAACCTTTTTCCATGGTGACACTTTTAGGAATGCTCAGTCTCTGACTTGAAACTCAATTTCTCTACGTTTCAAATCTGAATAAGACTTCTGTCGATCTGAAGCTACTTTTAAACTGTCTCGAATCGTTTTCACATTTTCTCCGGTCTCTCGAATCAAATTAACCCCGTGAATCTTTTTCTCACTCAATTCAATCCAGTATAACGGATTTCAACATTTGCGACCATATAAGGCTTCGTACGGTGCCATCTATATACTCGTTTGGAAGCTATTGTTATACCCAAATTCAATCAATGGTAAGCATTTCTCCCAACTGCCCTCAAATTTAAGAATACAACATCTCAACATGTCTTCGAGAATCTGTATAACTCTTTTGGCCTGACCATCAGTCTGAGGATGAAAAGTAGTACTGAAATTCAACTTTGTTCCCAGAGCTTCTTGCAGTTTCTTCTAAAATCACGATGTAAATCTCAGATCTCTATCAGAAATAATAGATAATGGTACCCCTTGTAACCGAACAATTCTGAAATGTACAATTCTGCTAATCTATCAAGTGAATAATCTGTACGTACCGATATGAAATGAGTAGATTTCGTTAGTCGATCAATGACAACCCAGATAGCATCTTTCTTTTTTGGAGTTAAAGGCAATCCCGATACAAAGTCCATTGAAATTTTATCCCATTTCCACTCGGGAATCATTACAGGTTGCAATAAGCCAAATGGTATTTGATGTTTAGCTTTTACTTACTGACAAATTAGACATCTTGGCACAAACTCTGATATATCTAGTTTCATACCCGACCACTAGTACAACTGTTTTAAATCATTATACATTTTTGTACTATCCATATGAATAGAAAAGTGACTACTATGTGCTTCATACAGAATTTTTGAATAAGTTCTATATTTTTCGGTACACAAATTCTATTTTGGAACATTAAACAGTCATCAGTTCCAATATAAAATTCTGAATCAGAAATAGACTCACATTGAATTCGTTTAGCCTGTAATTTACGATCTACTTTCTGAGCATTATATATGTGTAGAAAAAATATTGGTTTAGCTCTTAACTCAGTTAATATCGATCCATCACAACAAATCATCAACTGGGTGTTAATCGCTCGCAATGCAAATAAGGATTTTTGGCTCAGGGCATCAGCAACCACGTTAGCTTTTCCCAGGTGATAATCAATCACAAAATCATAATCTTTCAATAACTCGAGCCATCTACGTTGATACAAATTCAAATCCTTCTGTGACATCAAGTATTTCAAGCTCTTGTGATCTGTATAGATGTGGCATTTCTCACCATATAATTAGTGTCGCCAAATTTTTAATGCGAATACAATCGCGGCTAATTCTAGATCATGCGTTGGATAATTCTTCTCGTGAGGTTTCAATTGTCGAGAAGCATAAGCTATAAATTTTCCTTCTTGCATCGGGACACGTCCTAAAACATTGAATGACACTATAAATCACAAATTCTTTTCCTGATTTTGGTTGAACCAATACTGGTGCTTCAATTAATAGTGCTTTCAACAGTTCAAAATTTTGTTGACATTTTTCTGATCATTCGAATTTCACATCTTTTTGAAGCAGTCGCGTCATCAGTGTCACAATCATTGAGAACCCTTTCACAAATCTTTGATAATAATCCGCTAAGTCCAGGAAACTACGAACTTCAGATGCATTTCTCAGAGATTTCCAATCAACAATAGCAGAAATTTTACTCGGATCAACCCTAATACCGTCAGCTGAAACAATATGCCCTAAAAATCCAACCTCTTTGAGCCAAAACTCACATTGACTGAACTTTGCAAATAACTTCTTATCACATAGAGTTTGTAACACAATTCTCAAATGCTCGGTATGCTCAGATTCATTACGTAAATAGATCAAAATATCGTCAATGAATACAACCACAAATCTATCTAAATATGGCCTGAATATTCTATTCATTAAATCCATAAAAATGGCAGGAGCATTAGTTAAACTGAATGGCATAACGAGAAATTCATAATGTCCATACCTTGTTCTGAAAGTAGTTTTCGGCACACTTGCCTCTTTGACTCGCAACTGATAATAACCTGATCTAAAATCGATATTTGAAAATACTGCAGCCCCTTTCAACTGGTCGAACAAATCATCAATCCGTGGTAGAGGATATTTGTTCTTTATAGTCACTCTGTTCAGCTGTCTGTAGTCGATACACATTCTCATCGTGCCATCTTTCTTCTTTACAAATAATACTGGTGCACCCTAGGGTGAATAACTCGGTTGTGCAAAACCTCTGTCTGTCAATTCTTGCAACTGAGCTTTCAATTCTTTTAATTCTTTTGGAGCAATTCAGTACGGAGCTATCAATATTGGTGCTCCCGGTGCCAATTCAATACCAAATTCAACTTCTCTAATCGGAGACAAACCCGGTAATTCCTCTAGAAATACATCAAAAAACTCACAAACAATAGGTACAAATTCAATCTTTGATTCAGACACCTTTGTATCCAGTATGTAGGCAAGATATGAATCATAACCCTTTTTTAAATACTTTTGAGCTAACACAGATGATATCACAATAGGTAATTTATTCGAATCATTAGACTTAATCCAAAGAATCTCACCATTTTGACATTTCAATTTAATAGTCTTCTGTCTGCAGTTCACAACCACATCGTGCATAGTCAACCAGTCCATGCCCAAAATAACATCAAACTCATTGAATGCTAGAAGCATCAAATCAGCTGGAAAACAGTAACCCCAAATTATCAAAGGACAATTCCTACAAATTTTATCAACTAAGACAAACTTACCTAGGGGGTTTGATACCTTAGTTACAAACTCTGTAGACTCGACATATAAACTATTTTTAATTACTAAATTCATACAAACATATGAATGGGTTGATCCCGGATATATCAACTAACTATATCAGTATCAAAAAGAGAAAAAGTACCGGTAATAACGTCTGGAGATGATGCATCCTCTCGTCTACGTATAGCATAAGCTCAAGCAGGCGCTCGTGCCTCGGATCTAACCATAGAATCTCTCGGAGCACCTTGGTTACCAGTCATATTTCCGTGTTTTGGGGTGCTCTCCCTTCAGTAGCCATAGTACTTACTTTCACCGGTTGATCCCTTTCAACTGTGAACTTCTCAGGACAGTCCCGGAGATAATGATCAAGAGATCCACATTTAAAGCAACTCTACTCACCAATCTACATTCACCATAATATCTCCTATTGCAGTGTTTACACTCGAGTCCAGCATTTCTAACACTTCCCATACTAGCAACAGATGTCACTTGAGGTTTAGAACTGTAATGTCTCGCATCTTTGTCTCTAATCGAGATTCCCGCAGAAGTTGTAGAACGAGGATGAAAATCTCTAGATTTCTTTGATGTTGGCTGATGTAATTTTCTAGCAAATCTTTTTCTAACATCTCTAGCCTCTGTGTCAGCTTTTCTTTTCTCTTTGTAAAGCTCCTCGGCTCTACAGGCTCGATTAAACAAGACAGCAAACTCTTTCAACTCAAGAATTCCAACTAAAACTCTAATCTCTTCATTCAACCCATCTTCGAACCTTTTACACATTATAGCTTCAGAAGAAACACATTCACGAGCATACTTGCTGAGTCGTACAAACTCTCTCTCATATTCTGTTACTGACATACGACCCTGTTTCAATTCAAGAAATTCTTTTCTTTTCTGGCCAATGAACCTTTGGATGATGTATTTCTTTCTAAATTCAACTTGAAAGAAATCCCAAGTAACGCTCTCTTGCGGAACTACAGATATCAAGGTATTCCACCACTAATACACGGTGTCTCTCAACAATGATACAACACATTTTAAGCATACTTCAGGTGTGCAAGATAATTCATCGAATACCCGAATCGTGTTCTCAAGCCAAAACTCAGCTCTCTCAGGGTCATCATTAGCAGTAGCTCTAAAGTCTTCAGCCCCGTGTTTTCGTATCTTGTCAACTGGTGGTTTATTCAATCACAAAGAATTGATACCTTGAGGAGCTATAGGGATCGATTTAGGAACAGGTGAGGGTGGAGGTTATTGAATAACAGGTTCAAACGAATATACTGAGTGAACCACTCATTCATTACTTGAAAGAAAGAGTCTTTCGCCTCAGCTCCGTAACTACTCGTCATGGGTCTAGTTTCAGAAGTCGTTGTCCCATTAGCGGGAGTTGGCGCATTACTTTCTATGTCGTCTGCTACTACTCGTTTAGGATCCATTACTATATAAAAATACATTTATAAATGTCAGGAGTCATCACATTATCACAATTTTAATATATGACATGTATAGCTAGACTCACATACGCTATGTTAGTTCTAGAATCGACTAAACTGTAGCTCTGGTACCACTAAATGTAACACCCCTTGCCCATATTCAACGTCGGAACAGGTTTCGAGGCATTACCAGACTTATATCATAACATTTAAGCATATTCAAATCATAATTTTTGCATACAATTTAAAACTTTTAAACATTCATTCATATTATCCCTTATAAGGCCCTACAAGACCTTAAAGCATGCTTAGAAGAGGTTCAGGACTAAACTGATAACTCAGGAGACATCTCAGAAACTTAGGAAATTTTCCTCACTACAAAGGTCACACGCCCGTGTGCCCTGGCCGTGTCTCTCACATGGCCAAGAGACATGCTCATGTTTCAGACCGTGTGGACATTCGAATTGAACTCACATGGCCGTGTCCCAGCCTATGCTCAACCCTGTGGAGCTCACTGACTTACCTCACACGGCCAGACCACACGCCTGTGTGTCTAGCCCGTGTGGCTCACACGGCCACCAGACACGCCCATGTCCAGGCCGTGTGGAAATAGGGCATACATACTAACTTGTATCACACGACCGGAGACACGGCTGTTTCCCTTGGCTATGGTCAAAGGTGACTTGGGTCATCCGGCCGGCCACACGCCCATGTTCTAGCCCATGTGCCACGCATGGCCAATAGATACGCCCATGTGTCTAGGTCGCGCCAAGTCTATAGGGTATACTGACTTTAATTCTAAAGACTACCCCAGGGACGCACGGTCGTGTGCCAAGGCTATGTGTCACACACAGTCGAGTCACACGCCTATGTGCTCGACCGTGTGGAGTGAAAATAGGCTTGGTTTAAGCTACATTCCTCACCCAACACAAGCATACCCAAACCATCTCAATTAATACCATTTCCATGCATTTATAAGCAACCAAAACATGCAAATGCCACTGCAATTTATACCAAATCAACTTGGAACTCAAATACCAAACTATAACCAAGTATCATTCATTCATGACAATCACATAACAAGGCATCATTTGAACTACCACATTTCTCTTTTTCACAATTAAATCCCTAATTGACATTTTTGTCAAAAATCACATAACAAAACTTACTTAACTATCATCAAGCTTCCATAATCTATCATTCAACATCAAAGAATTCAAGTATTCAATGATGGTACCTTTCAAAATCATAAGCAAAATAAAAAATCAAGGTACGGGCTAGCTAGATTACAAAGTAACGATATAAAAAACATAGAAATTATTAAAAGTCGAGCCAAAATCGTACCTTAATTGACAATTGAAGCTTCGTCGAATGAAGACCTAAGTTTTGCTATTCTTTCTTCTCAATTTTCGGCAAAAATGAAGAATGAATGCATGGAAATTTTTATTTGTTTTGTTAATATTAAATTAATAGCTAATTTACCTATTTACCCTTTAAAACATTTGATAATTTCAAAATTACCAAGCCAACAACTTCCACTATGTCACTAAAGGTCTAATTGACATGCAAGGACTCCCATATTTCAAATAATAACCATATAATACCTTTAAACAATAGAACTCTACTTTTACTCGTTTCACGATTTAGTCTTTTTTATCGAATTAAGCATTTAAACGGTAAAATTTCTTTACGTAAATTTATTGTGCTATAAACCTTATTAAAATAATAAAATAAATATTTTGACATTGGATTTATGGTTTCAAAACCACTGTTTTGATTTGGGTCAAAAATGGGCTGTTACAAGATAGGTTATGAAATGCTGGTTCGTGATTTAGACGGATTTATTCTATGTGGAAGCGTTGGCGTCATTAAGATAGACATACAAGTTGAATGGGCGGAGTTGAGAGCGTTTACGGAGAGCCTTAATTTTGCTAGATCCCTTAAGGTTTTCAAAGTGGTGTTTGAAACTGATTGCATCAATTTGGTCAACAGAATTAACAAAAGAGGTCAAGATATTACCTTGCTAGGCCACCGCATAAATGATGTTTGTAAGATGCTGGAGTACTTTAATTCACCCAAAATACTATTGGCCAATAAAAGTTGTAATAGGATTGCGGATTATCTTTGTAAAATGGCAATGGATAAGAATTGTAATTTGATTTTTAATTTGGATTATCCTATAGATATCCATGAAATAGTCATGAATGATTTAATAAATTGAGGTTTAACCTTTTTGGTCTTTTCATAAAAAAAAGAAGACTATGAAGCACGTTGAGTGCGTCATGTTAGTGAAGGATAGGAACCTTAACCCAGTGAAGCATTCTGCCGTTATTTTTAAAGAGAACAAAAATCCTTCTCTAAATGAACATTCACAAGGAACTTCTAAATTGGGTCCTGATAGAATTTTGGCACGATTCAGTGAACAAAGTCCTAGAGGAAAGAATAGGGATGGTTGAATTGGTAAGAAGCTCAATAAAATTATTCACGATCGAGGGAGCCATTTTAAAACATCCTATAGCTCACATGTCCCTTTGTGGGAGTCAATGAACTTTATGGCTAGTTCGATATCCTCATAGAATATGGTGGACATTTATTTAGGGGGCTCGATAAAGGTAGACGAGCATCAAATCGGTTCAGAGCATCCTAGGTATTAATGTTTGTCTCTTTCCCTTTGTCATTATTTATGGATTTAAATCTTAATATTTTTCATGGAATTGTCAAAGTTGTGCTAACGCTAAATTCCCAATAATTTTTTGGGAGTATCATTGCTAAGCTAGATATCATGTGTCTGTTGGAAATGAGAGTTGGTGGGAAGAAATTCGACAATATCATTGCTAAGCTAGGCTTTAACTATTCTCACCGTGTTAAAGCCATTGGCTTTTTCGGGGGTATTTGGATTGGCTGGAAAGATTTTATTAAGGTTAAGATTATTCGGAATCACCCGTAGTTTATTCTGCACTGTGTTATTGGCAATGTTCTTTCCAACTCAATTTACATATCTTTTGTATATGGTAGCCCAAACAGGAAAAAGTGAAGTTTTCTTTAAAGTACTTTGAAATCGTCTATGCCGTAGAGGTCTTGTCCATGAGTGCTTATGGGTGATTTTAATACCATACTGTCTCCTAACAAAAAGAAAAATAGCTCTTCCGTAGAAAAAAGGTGCACCTTTTTTAGTGATTTTGTGGAATCCACTGAACTTCAGGATTTAGGGCTTTCAAGCCCATCCTTTACTTGGCAGAGAGGAGGCACATTTGAAAAATTAGACCGAGTGCTTCCTAATTATGCTTGGATGTTAGCATTTCCAAATTTCCTAGTATATCACCTCTCGCTGATCAAGTCCGATCATAGACCTATCCTCTTTTCTATGAAACCGGAGCATAATTCAAGCAGGGGTAGACCCATCCATTTCTTAGCCGGTTGGACGAAGCACTCTGACTTTCTTAATCTTGTCAAAGGGAAGTGGAGCTTCTTAGGTAATATGGTTGATTTTTTTTCTCACTTTACTTCATGCATTAAGGAGTGGAACAAGTAAGCTTATAACTTTATTGGTACTCGGAAGAGACAGTTAATGAAGTCCCTTTCAAATATTCAAAGAGTCCTCGAATGGTCAAGTTCTCTCCGTCTGATCCAACTTGAGACGGATATTAAAAAAGAACTGGAGTGTGTCTTGAACCATGAAGAGCTACTTTGGAAACATAAGGTCAAGTGTGATTGGCTTAATTTGGGGGACCGAAATACAAAGTACTTTCATAGGCAGAAAAGAAAATTTAACCATATTACTGCTTAACGTCTGGACAATAGGGAGTGGAGTTCTGATCAAAGTGTTCTTCATACTGAAGCAGTGAATTTCTTTCAGAAACTTTATGGGGAAGCTCTAGAGCCATGAGAGGTCTCTCTTCAGGTACTTTATCATGTCTTAGTCTTTTGGATATTGATTTCTTAAACAAACAGGTTTAAGAGGATGAAATCAAGAAGGCTTTATTTGATATGGCACCATTGAAGGCACCGGAGAGTGATGGCTTTCATGCTCTCTTTTTTCAGAGTTAGTGGGACATTCTAGAAAAGACGTTTATGAATTGGTGAATGAGGTTTTTGCAGGCAAAGACATCAATCTGGATTTGAATAACACTTTACTTGTTCTTATTCCTAAAGTCAACAATCCTGAGAAATTCATGTAGTTTCATCCCATTAGTTTATGCTTTATTTTGTATAAGTTAGTCATGAAGGTTATTGCTAATCGGTTCAAATTGGTTTTCTCTAATCTAATTTCCTAAGAGCATGATAGATTTATTGCAGGGCATAGTATTTCTGATAACATAATTCTTGCTCAGGAAGTAATCCATTCCATGAAAAGGAAGTGAACTGGTCGGACATGGATCATAATTAAAATTGATTTGGGGAAAGCTTATGACAGGGTGAGATGGGAGTTTATCGATGCTTCACTTTTTGTAGTTGGTGTTTCGAATTTCCTTCGAAAAGTGATAATGTTTGCCATTTTTTCTTCTACTATATAGGTTCTTTGGAATGGGTTATTCTAAAGGATAGCAGAAGATAGCTCTAGTTGTATGGGACTCCATTTGTCAACCATGCTCTCATAATGGTCTTGGTTTCTGACATTTGCAAGATCAAAACACTTCATTTATTATGAAGATTGGTTTTAATCTTCTGACTAAGGATAATGCCTTATGGGTATAAGTTCTTCATGCGAAGTATGGTATAAAAGATCAATTACTAGAATCCATTATTAGAATTCATACCTCGCGCCTTTAGAAATCTTTATCTAAGGTTTGGCCCTTATTCTGTGAGAACTTAGCATGGTTAGTTGGTAATGGCAATAACATTCTCTGTTGGAAAGACTCTTGGATTCTGACTGTAGGTCCATTGGTATCTTAAATCCTTGCTCATGCTCATCTGGATTTGGATTGTACTCTGAGGGAAATGGTCATGCCAGATAAAGGGTGGAACCTTGATTTGTTTCACATCTGGTTATTTGAGGAGGTGATAAATCAGATTGTATGTATTCCTCCTCCTCATCCTTCTTCAAGCATGGACAACATTATTTGGACTCACACGGCTTATGGTTCCTTTTCGATCCATAGCCCTTTTGGTCTATCAAGAAAATTTCTTGGAATCCTACGGATGCTTTCCGAAAGAATAGCTGGAAATATCTTGGGCCACATAGAGTTAAAATTTTGATTTGGCTAGCCTTCAGACAAATGCTTATGACTAATTTGGAGAGAACTAGATGGGGAATTGGTCATAATAGCTATTGACCTGTTTATGGCTATAAAATAGAAGGCACACTACACTTACTTCGAGATTGTTCGATAGCAAAAGAAGTTTGGTTACAGGTTATACCTGTAACACCCCTCACCCGTATTCAAAGCCAAAATAGGGGTACGGAGTATTGCTGGACTCATCACACATTTTCTCATAAATTTTCCAATTCCATACAAATATCATTCATAAATAATCATATTGTCCCTATTACGAGAATACAAGGCCCAAAACATGCATTCGGAGTAGTTCAGGACTAACTGATAATTTAGGAAATTTTTAGAAAACTTAGTAAAATTTTCCAAAAATAGGGGACACATGCCCATGTCGCCCGACCGTGTGTCTCACACGGCTAAAGACATGCCCGTGTCACAGGTCATGTCGACATTCGAAATAGGATCACATGTAACTTCCTGACTTAGTTTACACAACCAACCACATGCCCGTGTGACCAGCTCGTGTGCCCTTCGGAATGGCCTCACATGCCGTGTGCCAGACCCTGTGCTAGGCCATGCCAAACCTGTAGGGTATACTGACTTATGTCACACGGCCAAGTCACACGCTCGTGTGTTGGGCCGTGTGGAGCTTACTCACTTGATTTCTAATTGAAAACCAAGGGACACACGACCGTGTCACCAACCGTGTGCAGCCGTGCCCATGTCTCTGCCCGTGTAGACAAAAATATACTATTTACCAAGCCATCTTGCCACCCAAATTTCTATACACCTACATCAAGCAAAATGACACAAAATAAGGCATAAATAGGCATTTAAAACTAATCACAACCAAGGCTAATTCATGCTAATTCCATACTATCAACCATAAGATTCACAAATGTCAAGATAAGCCATTCAATTACATACCAAAATCACATTCACAAATCACCTAAATGGTCACTTTCAATTATGCATTTCTTTACCTAAATGGTCACCAATATCATAAACAACCATTCACCATAAGCTTTTACATGGCAATTATCAACCACATAACAAAGGCCATATGCACATATATATACATTACCAAATAAACTAAAATAAGCCAACTTTTATGGCAATACACAAAACCAATCACATAACATTTACAAGCCATTTCAAATGACTAAATTCATCACCAACACATACTAAAATGACCAAAGCTCCTATACATGCCATATAACCAAATACATAGATTCAAAAGAACCAAAGTGATAGCTTGATAGTGTGATGAAGTCTCCGACGATTCCCAAATTCGAGCTAGCTTCGATATCACTATAAAACATAGGAAAATAAACAAAGTAAGCTATAAAGCTTAGTAAGTTCGTATAATAATAAACTCAACTTACCAAAAATATACAATTCAAACAATTGAACATATCAATATACCACTCATATAAATACACAAACCTATCACATTTTCAATCATAAGGTTAGATGTGAACTTCACAATTTTCTTCGATTCAAAGCTTATACGGTTCATATACATACTTGTACCATCTCGTATCAATCTCATACTCATCCATATCTTTGATATACCCGTTGAACCATTCAAAATACTATCGGATACTCGGGAATCTCGCACACTAAGTGCCACATATATAGCCAAAACTATCTCAATCACATATCACATATAATGCTCACTCTCGAGCTATCAACAGGTCTGTTCACACAAGCTGACGGTCATGACGTAGCTACATGGTGCTGCCCACACAAGCTGACGAGAATTCACAACACATGCCGGATAACTCAGCCACCGATAGGACGTACGGACCAGCACCCAATCACATAACCTCTAATGACATGTCATTCGTATCCTCATCTATTCCTAAGGTTCAACCGGGCTTTCTCATTACCGAATCTTCGTCGAACATATTCGCAAGGTCGTTTACACAATTTATTCAATATTAAAGCATTTAAAACACAATTATAATAATGCTTATTAACATACGAACTTACCTCGGATGCAAAAATGATGAAATTTATCAATTAATCCAACACTTTTTTCCCCTGATCTAAATCTAAATTTCGCTTTTCTTGATCTATATAGGCAATTTTACACTTTTACCCCTAATATTTTAATAGTTTTATAATTTAGTCCTTATCTCATAAAAATACAAATTCATGCAATTCAACCTATACCCATGCTAGCCGAATTTCAATTAAGTCCCTAGTAGCCCATATTTTTCATTTATTTCACAATTTAACCAAAAAATTTAAACATTTCTCAATTAAACCCCTAAATGACAATTTTGTCAAAAATCACTTTACAAATGTTGTTTATCTAACAACAAGCATGCATTTTCTATCATCAAACATCAAAAAACACATAGATTCATCAATGGCAAAACCCTAAACCTTTAAAAATTTTGTAAATTGGTCCCTAGGCTAGCTATATTAAGCTGCACCGATCTCAAAAATATAGAAATCATTAAAAACGGAACAAAAACCATACCTAAATGAGCAAAGATGGCATGGCCAAATGAAGGAAATGAAAAATGGCTTCTATTCTTGTTAAATTGAGCTAAGGAAGATTATAAACATAAAATATGGTTTTTTATTTATTTATTTTAACCTTTAATTACCAAATACCAAAATTAACCTTTATTATAAAACATTAAAATCACTTAAATGATGTCCAAGAATGTCCTCTCATATTAACAATGGGCTAATTGCAACATAAATCCCTTAACTATTTAATTTCATAGCCATTTAATACCTTTAGCTATTAGAACATCACTTTTGCACTTTACGCGATTTAGTCCTTTTTATTAAATTAAGCATTCAAACGATAAAATTTCTTAACAAAAATTCCCATAATCATACTATCATGTTGTAGACATTAAACTAATAATTAAATAATTATTTTAACCTCAGATTTGTGATTCCAAAACCACCATTTCGATTTGACTAAAAACGGGCGTTACAACTCTCTCCTCTTAAGAATTTTCGTCCTTAAAAATCTTACCAGAAAAGAGATTAGGGTATTGTTTTCTCATAGCTTCCTCAAGTTCCCATGTAGTTTCTTCTACCTCGTGACGTTGTCGAAGTACTATCACTAAAGAGATGCTTTTGTTTCTCAACTCTTTAATTTCTTGAGCTAGAATTCTGATTGGTTCTTCGTTATACATCATATCAGGTTGAATTTCAATCTCTGCCAGAGAAATTACAAGCGATGGATTTGATCAATACCGTCGTAACAACGACACATGAAATACATTGTTGATCTTTTCTAATTCTGAAAGTAAAGCTAGCCGATATGACACTGGCCCTATTCTTTCGATGATCTCATACGGCCCGATGAATTGCGGGCTCAATTTGCTTTTACGACCAAATCGAAGGATTTTCTTCCACAGAGATACTTTTAAAAATACTCTGTCGCCTAGTTGAAATTCAATGTCTTCAAGTTTCAAATCCGCATAAGAATTCTATCAATCTGAAGCTGCTTTTAAACTGTCAGGAATTACTTTCACTTTATCTTTAGTCTCTCTAATCAAATCAACCCCGTGAATCTTTTTCTCACTAAGTTCAGTCTAGTACAATAGAGTTCAACATTTGCGACCATACAATGCTTCATACAGTGCCATCTTTATGCTCGATTGAAAACTATTGTTATAAGCAAATTCAACCAATGGCAAATATTTCTCTAAATTGCCTTCAAACTCTAAAACACAGCAACGAAGCATATCTTCAAGAATATGGATTACTCTCTTAAACTGACCATCGATTTGGGGATGGATTGCAGTACTAAAATGTAACACCCCTCACTCGTATTCAACGCTGAATTAGGGTTACGGAGTATTATTGAACTCATCACACATTTAAACATACATTTCTCATACATTTTCCAATTCCATACAAACATCTTTCATAAAAAATTATATTGTCCCTATTACGAGCCTACGAGGCCCAAAACATGCATTCGGAGTGGTTCGGGACTATATCAATAATTTAAAAAATTTTCAGAAGACTTAGTAAAATTTTCCAAAAACAGGGGACACATGCCTGTTTGGCCCGACCGTGTGGACATTCGAAACAGGATCACATGGTCGTGTCCCAGCCCGTGTCGTACCTCATGTAACTTTCCGGGTGAACAGATAAACGACTGCTATGTGCTTCGTTTAAAATTTTCTAAATAAGCTTAGGATTCTTTGGTACACATATTCGATCTCAGAACATCAAACAATCATTGGATCTGATCTGAAAATTTGAATCAGTAGTCGACTCACATTGCATTCTTTTAGCTTGCAATTCGTTATCACATTTTTGAGCTTCACATTTTTGCTGAAAAAATAACGATTTAGCTTTTAACTCAGCTAAAATTGAACCATCATCAAACAAAGTTAACCGTGTGTTCATCGCCCGCAAAGCAAATAAAGATTTTCTACTCAGAGCATCCACGATTACTTTTGCTTTCCGCCGGATGATAATCAATCACTAACTCATAGTCTGTTAGCAACTCAAGCCATCTTTGTTGTCGCAAATTAAAATCTTTCTGAGTCATTAAATACTTCAAGCTTTTGTGATCGGTAAATATATGGCACTTCTTACCGAATAAATGATGTCGCCAAATTTTCAATGCGAACACAATAGCGACCAACTCTAAGTCGTGCATCAGATAATTCTTTTCATATGGTTTCAACTGTCTGGAAGCATTAGCCATCACTTTACCCTCTTGCATCAAAACATAACCTAAATCGTTCAATGTTGCATTGTTGAAAATCCCAAACCCTTTACCCGACTCAGGCTGAACTAAAACTGGTGCCTCAGTTAACAAAGCTTTCAACTATTCAAAACCCTGTTGACATTTCTTGGACCACTCAAATGTTACATCTTTCTGTAGCAATCAAGTCATCACTGTAGCAATCATCGAGAATCCTTTTACAAAACGCCAATAATAGCCAGCTAATCCAAGAAAGCTTCAGACTTCGGACACATTTCTTGGTGGTTTCCAGTCAACAACTACTGAAATTTTACTAAGATCAACTCATATACCTTCCTCTGAAACAATATGCCCTAAAAATCCAACCTCTTGTAGCCAAAACTCACATTTGATGAATTTAGCAAACAGTTGCTTGTCTCTCAGTGTTTGTAACACAATTTTCAAATGATTGGTATGTTCAAATTCATCTTGAGAATAGATCAGAATGTCATCAATGAATACAACAACAAATCTGTCTAGATACGATCTAAAGATCTTATTCATCAAATTTATAAAAACTACAAGGGCATTAGTTAATCTGAATGGCATAACAAGAAATTCATAATGTCCGTACCTTGTTCTAAATGTAGCCTTCGGTACATCTAAATCTTTAACTCTCAACTGATAATAGCCAGATCTCAAATCAATCTTCGAAAACACTATTGCTCCTTTCAATTGATCGAACAAATCATTAATTCTCGGCAAAGGATACTTATTCTTAATCATAACCTTGTTGAGCTGACGATAGTCGATACACATTCTCATTGGTCTATCTTTCTTCTTTACGAACAACACTTGTGCACCCTAGAATGAAAAACTAGGTCGTGTGAAACCTCTATCTGTTAACTCTTGCAACTGAGCTTTCAATTCTTTCAATTCTATTGGAGCTATTAATATCGGTGAAGTTCCTAGTACTAATTCAATAGCAAACTCGACCTCTTTAATGGGTGGCAACCCAGACAACTCTTCTGGAAACACATCCGGATACTCACAAACTATTGGCACTGATTCAATCTTCGATTCAAATATTTTTGTATCCAAAACATACGCAAGGTAAGCATCACAACCTTTTCTCACATATCTCTGAGCTGACATCGACAAAATCACAACAGGCAGTCCACTCGACTCATCTGATTCAATTCAAAGGATTTCACTATTCTGACATTTCAATTCAATAGTCTTTCGTCTACAATTCACAACACCATCATGTAGAGTCAACCATTCCATACCCAGAATCACATCAAATTCATCAAACAGTAAAAGCATCAAATTTTTCAAAAAACAGTAACCCCGAGTCTTCAAAGGACAATTCTTGCAAACTTTATCAATTAGGACATACTTGCCTAAGGGGTTTGCTACTTTAATCACAAATTCAGTAGACTCAATAGGCAAACTCTTACTAAACACTAAGTTCACACAAACATATGAATGAGTCGATCTAGAATCAACCAAAGCAATTACATTAATGTCAAATAGAGAAAATGTACTAGTGATAACATCTTGTGACAACGCATCTTCGTGAGCGTGAATAGCGTAAGCTCTAGCAGTTACTCTAGCCTCAGATCTCACAGCGGAGTCCTTTGTCGTTCCTTTGCTACTGGTCACATTTTCCGCATTTTTAGGTGGTCTTCCTCTAGCAATTCTGTTTCTCGATCTTGCATTTTGAAATTTCTCTTTTTCGACTAACTCAAGACAATCACGAATGAAATGATCTTGAGAGCCATATTTAAAACAACATTTATTATTCATCCAGCAGTCTCTAAGATGTCGTCTCTACACTGTTGACACTTAGGTTTATTTTTTCTCACATCACCAAACTCGACATTGAAGTAGCCTGAGCTTTAGGACTCGTGTATTACTTTCTACGATCTCTATTTGAATACCCCGTTGAAGCTGTCGAACGATTATATGAATCTCATGATTTCTTTGACGAGGATTGATAAAGTTTATTCATCGATCTTTTTCTCGAATCTCTAGCCTCAAAATCAACTTTTCTCTTTTCTTTGCCAAGTTCTTCAACTTTGCAAGCTCTATCAACTAGCACCACAAATTCTTTCAACTCTAAAATCCCAACTAGAAATCTAATGTCTTCTTTCAACCCGTATTCGAATCGTTTACATATAATTGCTTCAGTGGAAATAGATTCTTGAGCATATTTACTGAGTCTCACAGACTCTCTCTCGTACTCAATTACAGACATCGACCCTGTTTCAGCTCTAGAAACTCTTTGTGCTTCTGGTCGATAAACCGCTGACTGATGTATTTTTTCTGAACTCGGTTTGGAAGAATTTCTACGTGACTGATTCTCTCGGTACTACAGATACCAAAGTATTCCACCATTGATACGCAGTGTCCCTCAGAAGTGATAAGGCACATTTTACACATTCAGCCGGTGTGCAAGAAAGTTCATCAAATACTCTGATCATATTTTCAAGCCAAAACTCGACTCTCTCAGGATCGTTGTCAACTATAGCTTTGAACTCTTTAGCCCCGTACTGTTAGATTTTATCAACAGGTGACTTATTCAATCGTAACTGTTCCACACCTTGAGGAGCTATGGGGACCGATTAGGGATTAGGTGTGGGTAGAGGTTGCTGAGCAGTCGAATTTGTTCAGACAAACTCAGTAAACCACTCATTCATCATCTAGAAGAAGACTTCCTTACCCTCTCCTCTCTGACTACCCGATACGGGTCTCGACTCAGATTGTGCTACTCTGTGAATAGAGGTTGGCGCATTACTTTCAACATCATTAGCTATAACTCAATTGGGATCCATTTACTATATGAAAACACATTTTAAACTATCAGGAGATATCACACTATCACAGGTTATATATGGCATGTATAGCTAGACTATCATATACGCTACATTAGTCCTAGAATCGACTAAACTGTAGCACTAATACCAATAAATGTAACACCCTTCAATCATATTCAACGCCAAAATAGGGTTATAAAGTATTATTAGACTCATCACACATGTAAACATACATTTCTCATATATTTTCCAATTCCATACAAACATCATTTACAAATAATCATATTGTCCCTATTACGAGCCTAAGAGGCCGAAAACATACATTCGGAATAGTTCGGGACTAAACTGATAATTTAGGAAATTTTTAGAAAACTTAGTAAAGTTTTCCAAAAATAGGGGACACACGCCCGTGTGGCCCGGCCATATGTCTCACACAGCCAAAGACACGTCCGTGTCACTGGCCTTGTGGACATTCGAAATGGAATCACATGGCCGTGCCCCAGCCCATGTCTTACCCCGTGTAACTCCTTAACTTGGGTCACACGGCCAACCACATGCCCGTCAAACCAGCCTGTGTGCCTTTCGAAATGGCCTCACATACCCACGTGCCAGACCGTGTGCTAGGCCGTGCTAAACTTGTAGGGTATACTGACTTATGTCATACGACCAAGTCACACGCTTGTGTGTTGGGCCTTTTGAAGCTTATAAACTTGATTTCTAATTGAACACCAAGGGACACACGGCCGTGTCACCTAACCATGTGTGCCACACGGCTGAGACACACTCCCGTGTATCTGCCCGTGTGGACAAAAATAGGCTATTTACCAAGCCACATTTCCACCCAAATTTGTATACACCTACACTAAGCCAAATGACACAAAACAATGCATAAATAGACATTTAAAACTAATCACAACCAAGCCTAATTCATGCTAATTCCATACTATCAACCATAAGATTCACAAATGTCAAGATAAGTCATTAAATAACATACCAAAATCACATTCACAAATTACTTAAATGGTCACTTTTAATTATGCATTTCTTTACCTAAATGGTCACCAATATCATTAACAACCATTCACCACAAGCTTTTACATGGCAATTATCAACAACATAACACAGGCCATATAAACATATATATACATTACCAAATAAACTAAAATAAGCCAACTCTCATGGCAATACACAAAACCAATCACATAACATTTACAAGTCATTTCAAATGACTAAATTCATTACCAACACATACCAAAATGACCAAAGCTCCTATACATGCCATATAACCAAATACATAGATTCAAAAGTACCAAAGTGATAGCTTGATAGTGTGATGAAGTCTCTGACAATTCCCAAATTTGAGCTAGCTTCGATATCACTATAAAACACGGAAAAATAAACAAAGTAGGCTATATAGCTTAGTAAGTTCGTATAACAATAAACTCAACTTACCAAAAATATACAATTCAAACAATTGAACATATCAATATACCACTCATATAAATACACAAACCTATCACATTTTCAATCACAAGGTTAGATGTGAACTTCACAATTTTCTGTGATTCAAAGCTTATACGGTTCATATACATACATGTACCATCTCGTATCAATCTCATACTCATCTGTATCTTTGATATACCCATTGAATCATTCAAAATACTATCAGATACTTGGGAATCTCGCACCCTAAGTGCCACATATATAGCCGAAGCTATCTCAATGACATATCACATATAATGCTCACTCTCGAGCTATCAACGGGTCTGCTCACACAAGCTGACAGTCATGATGTAGCTACACAGTGCTGCTCACACAAGCTGACGAGAATTCGTAACACATACCGAATAACTCAGCCACCGGTAGGACGTACGGACCAACACCCAATCACAGAACCCCTAATGACATGTCATTCGTATCCTAATCTATTCTTATTGTTCAACTGGGATTTCTCATTGTCGAATCGTTGTCGAACATATCCGTAAGGTCATTTACATAATTTATTCAATATTAAAGCATTTAAAACACAATTATAATAATGCTTATTAACATATGAACTTACCTCGGATGCAAAAAGGTAAAATTGATCGATTAATCCAACACTTTGTTTTTCCCCCGATCTAAATCTGAATTTCACTTTTCTTGATCTATATGTAATCAAAATTAACTTATTTAATCGTCCATCTATTCAATTTAATCCATATATCACATTAAGGTAATTTTACACTTTTACCCTTAATATTACAATTTAGTCCTTATATCATAAAAATACAAAATCATGCAATTCAACCTACACCCATGCTAGCTGAATTTCAATTAAGTCCCTAGTAGCCCATATTTTTAATTTATTTCATAATTTAACCATAAAATTTTAACATTTTTCAATTAAATCCCTAAATGATAATTTTGTCAAAAATTACTTTACAAATGTTGTTTTTCTAATAACAAGCATGCATTTTCTATCATCAAACATCAAAATACACATAGATTCGTCAATAAAAAAACCTTAAACCATTAAAAAATTTTAAATTAGTCCCTAGGCTAGCTAGAGTAAGCTACAACGATCTCAAAAACATAGAAATCATTAAAAATGGAACAAAAACCATACTTAAATGAGCAAGGATAGCATGGCTAAATGAAATAGATGAAAAATGGCTTCTATTCTTGTTAATTTCAGCTAAGAAAAATGATAAACATAAAATATGGTTTTTGTTTTATTTATTTTAACCTTTAATTACCAAATACCAAAATTAACCTTTATTATAAAACATTAAAATCACTTAAATGATGCCCAAGAATGTCCACTCATATTAACAATGGGCTAATTGTAACATAAATCCCTTAACTATTTAATTTCATAGCCATTTAATACCTTTAGCTATTAGAACATCACTTTTGCACTTTACATGACTTAGTCCTTTTTATTAAATTAAGCATCCAAATGATAAAATTTCCTAACAAAAATTTCACACAATCATACTATCATGCTATAGACATTAAATTAATAATAAAATAATTATTTCAACCCCGAATTTGTGGTTCTGAAACCACTATTTTGGTTTGACTAAAAAGGGCTATTACAATACCTTTTGATAGTCGACAACAATTCTTCTCTGAGTCTCTACAAGAATGGTTGACTTCTAATCTCCCCTATCATGTTCAATTTCCTGGACGTTGGGTAATTTGGTCTTGTCTATTCGGGTTAATTACATGGCGCATCTAGGAGAGCAAGAATCTCTTCATCTTTTAGGATATCACTTGGACAACCCTCAAAACTCTCAAGGTTTCCTTCATATAGTCACAACAGTTTGTATTAAGTCATAAAGGCTACCAACATTCCCACCAATCTAATGATTCTTGGATTTCCATGGGCAATACGTGGACACACTTGTTCACTAATGAGGAAGTAGCTATTGGTGATGGTAATGCTTCTACTGGAGGTGTTTTACGAGACCAACCGGGGAATTGGATTTTGGGTTTTAATCACTAATTGGGATGATGCTCAGTTTTTTAGGCTGAGTTATAGGGAATTTTATATGGTCTTTTAGTGGTACTCAGTAAAGGATTCAAAAAGGTCACGATCAATCTGATAATTTGGAGGCGGTTAGGGTATTATGGCAAAGTTTGATGACAGATTCTGGTATTACAGTGCTTAGGAGGATCCGAAAATTTTTTAGAACTGAAGGGCAGTGGTACAGTAGACATGTATCTAGAGATCTTAATCATGCTGCTGATTGTTTGGATAAGATGAGTTTAGTGGGAAAGACAGGTCTTCAAGTCTTCAATGGTGCCCCTAACAAAGTTGTAGAGTTTATTCAACAAGTTAAGTCTAATGATGCTTTTGCTCAATTTATTTTGATGTAATTACGTTTTCTTGCTTATCAAAAAAAAAAAAAAGGATTAACAATTTTAAGTTCTTAAACAAATTTCTCAATTTTTATAAAGTAGAACGATCTGTAATAGCCCGGTTTTAGCTAAATCAGAACAGTGATTTTGAAACCACATATTTGATGTCAAAAAATTATTTTAATATTATTTTATATGTTTACAACATGTTATTTGATATGTGTGAAAATTTTGTGAGCTAATTTTATCGATTGGTTGGTTAATTTGATAAAAGGACTAAATCGTGTATAATGCAAAAGCTACATTAAAGGTGTTAATTAACTTTGGCTTTTAAATATGAAGGCCTTAAATGGTAATTAAACCATTTGAAACCTTAGTGGACATTGATGGACCTCCATTATATGATTTTATATGTTTATTACTAAGGTTAAAATGGTAAATTAGTTATTAATGTTAATATTAATAAAACAAAAATAATTTTAGTGCTTCCATCTTCTTCCTAGTCGAAATATAGCAAGAACAAAAGCCATTTTCATAGCTTCAATATTCATCCATGGAGTTTTGATTGCATTTATCCATTTTTGAGGTTAGTTTTTAATAATTTCTACGGTTTTTAGATCGTTGCTTTGTATTCTAGCTAGCTTGTACCTTAGATTTTGAAATTGTTAAAAATTTAACATGTTACCATTGTTGAATACTTGAGTAAATTGATGGTTGATGATGGATTTTGGATAATTGTTGATAGTTAAATTAGTTTTGTAAAGTGATTTTTGACAAAAATGTCAAAAAGGGGTTAATTTGTGAAAATGTGAAATGTGGTGGTTGAAAGTGTGAATAAATTAAAAAAATGGGTTGCTAGTAATACGTGTTAAATTCGGCCAAGCATGGGTCTTGTTGAATTGTGTGAATTTGGTATATTTGTGAAATAGAGACTAAATTGATTAAATGTGAAAGTTTAGGGGCTAATGTGTAAAAATGTCCAAATGTGTATTTTTGGATTAATTGATGAGTAGATAATTAAATAAGTTAATTTTGAATACATTTAGATCAAGAGAGAAAGAATTCAAATTTAGATCGGGGGAAAAGCAAGGTTATCGAATAGTCGATCCAGTCCGTTAATTTTGAATACGAGGTAAGTTCATATGTGGTAATTTTATTATAAATGTATGTTAAATGCTTTGATATTGCATAAACTGTGATTATGAGATTACGAATAATGTTTGAATTGTGAATACGACTCTACGATGTGTTCGACGAGGAAATCGACAAGTGTAACTTCCCGGTTGAACCTTAGGAATAGTTTAGGATGCCAGTGACATGTCATTAGGTTATTGTGTTGGCTTCGGGCCATGATATCAGCACTACGGGTGTGAGTGATACCTTGATTTGGCTACGGGCCATGATATAGGTATTTCGAGCAGTTGCCTTGATTTGGCTACGGGCCATGGTATAGGTACTTCGGGATAAGTTACCTTGAGTTCGCTATGGGCCATGGTATAGGTACTTATCATATGATATTCTTGAGTATCCGAATTCTATCCAAATGGTTAAACGGGTAAACAAATGATATGGTCGAGAAAGAGGTTAGTACGAGGAGATGCAGGTATATACAGAAGCTATTCGAGTATTAAATAGTAGAAGTGTGATGAGATTATATTTGATCATGTTTTGAGACATGAGAAAGGTTTGTAATTAATGATTATATGATTTTGTAATGTGTAATTTGTTGAATTACATTTATTCAATGAATTGAGTTTTTACTTACGAGCTTACTAAGCTATGAAGCTTATTTTGTGTTATTTTCTATGTTTCATAGTGAATCAAGGCTAGCTCGGATCCGGGAGTCGTCGGGAACATCATCACACTATCAAATATCTTTTGGTACTTTTGAATTATGTATATTTGGTATATGGCATGTATAGGCTTGTGTCATGTTGGTGAATGAAATAGCCATTTGAGTTGGCTTATGAATATCTATGTTAGGTTTGTATATAGCCAAGGAAGTTGGCATAATTTGGTTAATTGAGTTGTGTTTATAATTGCGCAAATGGCTTATGTTATGAGTTGATGAATAAAATAGTAATGCTTGTTGATGATAAGTATTATGGATATCAAATAGTAGCATTTTGGGTATTGATATGCTAGTGAATTAAGGTAAATAATGCATATTTGATGGTAGCCACATTATTGGATCAAAATGATGAGTTTTTGGTATGAATTTGAATGGTCTAAGTTGGTATTTAGGTACTTGCATTGTTGATATTGGAAAAGCATGTTTTGATATTGTTTTGGCAAGCATTTAGCTAGGTGAATGGTAGTGATTTGGGGTTTTGGAATAAGTGATATTATAATGGCATGAATTGTCCATGTATTGAGATTTAATTGGTTGCTTTTTGTGTATTGGAGATGATACATTTTTGCCTTATTTTAGATGCTATTTGAGTTTGGTATTAATGTGCACAAATTGGGTGGCAAAATGGCTTGGAAAATGGCCTATCTTGTTCACACGGCCGAGGCACACGGGCGTGCGGTCTTGCCGTGTGGTACAAGTTAGTATGTATGCCATGTTTCCATATGGCCCAAACACGAGCTAGACACACGGGCATGTGGTCTGGCCGTGTGGGGCAAGTCAGAGAGTTACACGGTCAAAAGACACGGGCGTGTCACTTGGCCGTGTGAGGCACACGATCGGGGCACACAAGCGTGTGACCCTTGCAGTTTGAAAATTTTTTTGAGTTACATAAAAGTTTCTTGAGCTATCGGTTTAGTCCCGAACTACTTCTAATGCATGTTTTTGGCCTTGTAAGCCCTTATAAGGGACAATGTGATTGTGTTGAATGATTTATGGGAATGAATACTTTAAGTTGATAATAGTATGCTACATGTTGTGAACTGATCGGTAATACCTTGTAACCTTACTCCGGCGATGGATACGGGTTAGGGGGTGTTACACGATCAATTTGTTACATAAATTTTCAAGTTTTATGAAGTAAAAGAATGAAACTTAAAATTAATATTTTAATTTTCATCTTTACAGATAACCCATAAGGTTAAGACGCAAACTCGATATTTGAAAGGTCTCATATCTGATTAATATTTTCATTATAAATATTTTAGACTTATTATTATAAATTTTGTTATGTGGAACTGTATTGTTTTATTTGAATTGTGGTATGAGACTTAAGTTTTGGGTTTATTTGGCATGCATGGTATTTAATTTGATTTTAGGATATTGAAACTTGGATTTTGAATTAATTATGCATAAATTATGGTTTTTATTAGAATTATGTTAAATATCACTTTTTCGCTGCATTGTTATGTAAACGAGAATTGAGAAACATATAAAACTGATAATCAACTTTTGCAAAGTAATCAATAGAATCAATCAGTTTTTGAAAGAAATTGTACATTTTGGAAACTTGTTAAGTTTCTTTACTAAAGTAAGCAAATGTTTTAAAAAGATTATTTTATAAACTCCGATAGTTCTGCTAGACTATTTTTGTGGTCAATGTAATCTTCTAAATTCAACCGTAATGTTTAGGCCAAGTTTGGGAGATTATAATACTTATATAAACTAACTTGTTCAAAGTAGGCCCGATCCGCACCTTGAATAAAGTGTTTTACAATTCAAACTAGCCTTGGTCATCCAAATTAACATTTAAAAAACCAAAGTAGGTTAACTGCTTAATTTGTATTAGATAATGCAATTATTTAAGTTTTTTTTATCAAATTAATATTTAGATATTGTAATTATTTAACATTATTTTTTTCCAAATTAATATTTAGATACTATTTTGTATTAATTTACTAAATTAAACTAAAAATGTTTCCAAATATCTTTCTACCAAATTAATATTAGATAAATATCAAAATTATATAGTAACTTTGATTTAATGTGCAATTGTATACATGAACTTTAATTTGGTGCAATTATACACGTGAAACTTTCATTTCGATTTAATCATACACATTTAAAGAAATAAATATATCAATTTATTTTTATATTGGATAAATATAATTATTTATGTATGCAATTTATAATTATTTATGTATGTAATAAATAAATATAAAATGATGTTATATCAATAATGTGTTAATAATTTACAAGAATTGGATCAAATCAAAATTTCATGTATAAAATTGTACAAAATCAAAATTTATGTATACAATTGCACATTAAACCATAGTTCATATATATTTTTAAGATTTATCCCAATTAATATTTAGATACTATTTTGTACTAGCTTACAAAATAAAACTAAAAATGTTACCAAATTTGATATTAAAAATTATAAACTGTATAAAAGAAATCAAACTAAAAAAACTTTGGGGGTCAAACATAAATTGTGATTTTATTTTGACCTATTTTTCCTATTTCTAATTTTCAGTTTTTGAAAAAAAAAAAATTCAATTTCGATTGGGTTCTCTAATTTACAATATACAATATGCTATTATTACAAATCAGTTTATTGTTTGGGATATAGAAATGTTTCATATTTTTAATGTGAGGGTGTGTCTCGTATTCTTCTCTCGGTTAAATTCTGTTATACTTTTCCAGATAAATTCTGATTACTTCAGGGATATTTTAAGCATGATTAGAAGTCTAATATTAGCCTATTTAAGGGGGCTATTGTATCTCTATTTTGATGTGCCAAATAGCGAAAGCTTTTCTTTGAGAGCGACAAGATGTAGTCACATAAGAGTTTTAGTAAGAGTTTTGTGGTAATTCTGGAGAGTATTTTATACCCTTTTTGTGAGTGTCATATGAGGTTTAAAGTTTTGTTTATCGATTTGCTCTTTTAAATTTTGAGCTTTGTATTCAGGATTTTGAGTAATATACATATTGTACATTTAGATTATTTTCTTCATATTGTACTCTCGTTTGTTTATTCATTTAGTGAAAAGTTGAATCTTCTTTTGCCTGTGATTTTTATCCTCTTCGAAAGTATTTTTCACATGAAATATTTATATTCGCTTTTTTCTATTTTTTCTTGTTTGTGGTTTACACGGATAGGTAACGGAAAAAACATTTCATGTTAAATATATAATCAGCGTAGGCTTCAGCTGACAAGAATAGCATGCATGTAGCAGCATTCAAGGCTATATTGCTTAGAATTAACTGTTTGCTTACTATGTTCTTCGACTTTGTCTTGCTTTTGTTAATGTACCAAAATCAATACATTACTACTTGTTCGTACACCACTTTTGACGAGTTGGAAAAGAATAAAACAACGTTTACTTCGCTAACTTGATAATTTCTTTTAATTTAACCTTTATATATATATATATATATATTTTGTTTACATTAATTTTTTAATTTGGGATCCTTTAAACAATCTGATCTATTTTAACATTGTCATCACCTGGTTTTCTTAAAAAAAGAATTATATATGAAATCTAAATAATTCAAAAATGTATTTCCAAAATGAATCTAGAAAAATAATATTTAAGTTCAATTAAATCTGGAGATTAATTTGTTGAAATTTATTCCAAATAATTAGATATTATTTTCTTAAGGCTTAATTCACGATTAGACTTCTGAAATATACTCGTTTTTTTCACTTTGATAACTAAATTTTTTTTTGTCTCAATTCGGTAACTAAAATATTGTTTTGGAATGATTTTTTGTTGAATTTTTTAATGGAAGTTAAAAAAAATTCTGGTAGTTGTGTTAGCGAATTAAAAAATGACACATTATGTTACTTTTATATGTTTTACAGAAGAAAGGTAACCTGGCATTTTTTTTATTAGAACAATTTTTTAAATACCAAATTGAAACAAAAAAATAGGTATCAAATTAAAAAAGTGAGTATAGTTCGAGAATCAAATCATAAATTAAGTTTTAAAATAATTTTATATTTCTTTTATAATTTCAAAATAAATTCTCAATTTTTTAAAAAAATCCAGAAACCTACATTACTAAGATTATAGCTAGTCTGTCATGAATGGATCACAAAATGGCTTCCTAAAACTCAGTGAGAATGAGTTCAGCTAATCAAACCATGGAATGATTGACCCTTTATGGAATAATGCATTCACATTGCAATTCATCTGAACCAAACCTTTGTCAAAGTAAATTCCCATAATAGAACACAAACAAGCAGAAAAGAAAAACCAAAAAACTAAATCTATTCTCAAGTATTACAATTATTCATAACTATCATCATAGGTGGTGTGGGAAATAGTACTGTTGTCTGTGACAGTGGCTTTTCTTGAACTTTCAATTTTACGATGAAATTAAGGTCAGAGTCATCACTAGGACGGGAACAGAGTAGAAACTTAGAGATCTTGTAATGAGTTAGATTTTAACATAAGTGGATGAACATCTGATTCCGATGTAGAAAAAGATAATTAAATGATTGAATGATATTTTATAATTAGATGGGAAAATAAATTTAATAATTAGCATTATTCATAAAGTTTTTCCTTTTTAAAAAGCCACAAATTCACCCAGCAAATTTAAGTGGTGTACTTGAATAGTTAGTGTTTTTCTTTGCATTATTGCGAATTCTCTGGACTTATACATCGGGTTGTTGACTCCAAGTCTCGGTCGTTTATTATTGTTAAAAAATACTTTTAAAAAATAATATGTTAATTTTAACATAATATTGCGAAGCATTTAAGTTTTATTTTAAAAGAGGATACATTAATTATTATATTTTAGTATTCTGTTGCATATAAATTATTAAACTGTTAATTTTTATTATTTATTTATATATAAATTATTGTTAAAGATGTAATTGTTGTTTTCGTCAAATTACTACTAGCGAACTCAATAGTAAAAAGACATCTCAAAATCAATTCATGTCACCAATAGGAATAGGAGATTGAAGCACAGATTTTTTAAAGCTTTGGGAGTGGCCTCACAACTTTTGAGCTTTTTTTTAGAAATCTAATTCTATAAATCTTAACAGGAGGTTTTGGACTTCACTTTAGTAGTTTTGGATCAATAATTTAACGTCAGAGAAGACGTCGAATGACGACGGTGAGAAGCGAAGTTTGTGAGTAAGAATAATAAACACTTAAATCATATCAGAACAATTCTTTCTATTTTTATATTTTTAAAAATTATATGCATTTTTAAAATTATGTAAATATATAATTTTTCTTTTTTTAAAAAAATATATTTTTACAATTTTTTAAAGTTTATATTTGAAAAAAGAAAATCTATAAGTTGTACAAAAGAAACGTCACCTGCCATTTTTCATTGGCTAACAAAACTATCAATTTTTTATTTTTTTTTTTTTCAAGTCTGTTCAAAAATTGGACCAAAAACCATAACTAAATAATTCTTTGGTATCAAATTGGAAAAATATTTAGGTATTAAAATGAGAAAATGAGTTTACTTGAGAAACCAAATTGTGAATTAAGTTTTTTAATAATTTTCTATTTTTTATAATTTCAAAATCAATTCTCAAATTTTAGAAAAATCCAAAAAACAGAATCACTAAGATTAAGATAAACAATCTAAAACATGCGACCTAAAACCAAAAATGGAAAAAGCCAAGTGATTATAAATTTCTTTTCACAATGCCATCAATCCCTCGCATTTAATCTCCAATAATTAACTTCTTTATGTTTTCAAATTGAAATGATAAGCAGGAAATTAGAGAAAATTTTAGATTCAATAAGTAAACTATCTGTCATTAATGTATCACAAAGTTGCTTCATAAAATTCAGTAAGTACGGCTTCAATTAACCAAACCATCGAGTGATTGACCCCTTGTGCAATAAGGCATTCACATAGCATTTCACCTAAACCAAACCTTTGTCAAAGTAAATTCCCGTGACAGAACATAAACAGATTCATCATATCAAGTAGAAAAGAACAACGAATCCGTTATAAATCTTAAAAAACTGAATCTATTCTCAAGTACTAGAATTACTTATAACTGATCATCAGAAGTGGTGCAGGAGAGAGTGCAGTTGTCTGTCACAGTGGCTTTTCTTGAACCTTCAATTTCATGGAGAAATTAAGGTTAGAGTCATCACCAGGACAGGAACAGAGTAGAAACTTAAGGATCTTGTAATGAGTTGGATTCCAACATAAGTGGATGAACATTTGATTCCGATGTAGATGTTATGTTGCAATTCGGATAATGTTCTGTTCAGAATGAAGTGAAATCCCAACTCTCAGTTGATTTTCTTGCAACGACCTCAGCTTGTTTAAGCTTAACAGAGTGGATGCAGTCACCTTGTCGAGTTCTAAGTCTCTCGAGTTCCATCGCCACTTCTTTCATTGTTGGTCTATATTTCCCATCTAAGTTCAAGCATCTTTTCGCAAGTTGAGCAACTGTTACTACTTCATCCTTTTGACCATCCTTCCCAATTTCAGCATCAACAATGTCTAGCAGCTGATTTACTTCCATCGACGACATAAAATACGAGACTAAGCCTCTCTTTTCTTGTGATCCAAACATCGAGATTGCCTTTTTTTTCCCGTTAAGAGTTCAACAATAACCACTCTAAAACTATAAAAATCGCTCTTTTTAGTAAATTGACTTGACTGGAAATATTCGGGATCTAAGTACCCAAAAGTCCCAAGCACTTGAGTCGTCAAGTGAGTTTGATCAATGCCAATTGATCTGGATGTTCCGAAGTCTAATACTTTCTCTCGAAACTTTTCATCTATTAGTATGTTACTGGACTTGATATTTCGGTGATAACGGGGATGGATGCAAATGAGTGCAAGTAAGAAATCGCACTCGCAACTTCCGCAACAATGCTTAATCGTATATCCCATGACCTCGGGTACTCTTCATTTTGATAATGGATGAGATGGGAAAGGGTTCCATTGGGGATGAATTCATAGACAAGGAGGGGCACTTCAGTTTCCGAGCAACAGCCTAATAGCTTGACAATATTTTTGTGATCAATTTGAGAAAATTAAAGATCTCATTGATAGATTGTTCAAGATATCTGTAACAGTCAGTTTTTTTGTGGTGTCAGAAACAGTGGTTTCGGGGCCACTAATGCACAAGATTTATCCAAAAAATAACATACGCGATACATGTCGTAGACACGAACCGGGTGACAGTGGCGCGTGCATGCTAGGCTTTTAGCTCCAATTACCCAAAAAGAGTAAAAATACAAGGCTTTTCTCAACCGATAAATGGTAATGGAAGATTTATGGTGCATTTGTACGAAAAAAAAATTTGGATTATCAAAATAGGAACAACTCCTATTTAGAGAGCCTGATGAATAGTTTACCCTAATTTTAGAGTAACTAAAGTAAAATGCATCGTTAGTCTTCTATTACCATTTATTGGTGGAGTGACCAATTGGATCAATTTTTATTTTGGGTGACCAAATTAAGAAGAAAAAAATTGGGCAACCAAAGTAGCAACGACCCATATTTAGAGTGTAATAGGGTAGTTTGCCCATATAAAAAATACATAGGTTTAAAGTTAAGAAAATAAAATATAATTTGGATAAAGATAACAAATTCTTTTACATAATGATAAATTCAGCCTATGATATTTACCTATTTTGTCAATCTGGTCCTAATTCTTTTTACCTCTTTGACCTTTAACCTTTCAAATTTGATCAAATTGTTGTTTCTCGGACGAAATAATATACTGTTAAAAATTTAACCAGTTGACTTGATAGTTGTTATGGCAGTTCATGTGTGTTTCATAATTGTTACCATAAATACAAACACAATAAAATTTTACTGAAGTTAAAAATTTCCGAATTTGCTTTGGCATCCTGGTTTTGGTTGTGCTGCTACTGAAGTTGCCATAATTGTTACCATAACTGCAAACACAGTAAGCTTCTTAAACATGCCACCAAACCCTATCACCATCTCTTGTTTGTTTTTCCTACTATCTGGGCTATGTAAATATAGAATATCTTACAGGTAGGACTAAGATGAACGTTTGTGTTAGAATCGAGTGACCTGAATCCTTATTAAAATAAAATATAGTGGTAAAATAAAATAAAAGTAAAATCTATATAGAACTACACTTCTTTTATTTTATTTTAGAATAAGGTTTTTAAACCTTATTAAACCTCATATATTTGATATCGATTAGAATAAGATGTTTCAATCTTACTACACTCCTTCTATTAGAATATGGTTTTACAAGCCTATAAATAAACATAATCTACTCCTCTTGTAATTATTCGAATTTGACATAGTGAATTATCTTCTCCTCTGCTCGTGTTTTTTTTTCCCAAAAGGGTTTCCACATAAAAATCTGTGTGTTCTTTATTTTTATTTCTCTTTTCTTTGCAATACATTGTCATTATTAACGTTCTATTTTTCAAAAATTGGTATCAGAGCTTCTAGGTTATTCATCTCAATCATGATAATGGCGTCTTTGAAATATGAAATTTCACTGTTGGATGCAACACCAGATTCACGTTGTGACAGATAAAGATTTAGGCACTTATTGCACAAATGAACTTAGAAGATGTCGTGCTAGGGATAGATAAGATGTCTTGGATATTGACGGAGGAAAAGAAAAGGCATAAAGATCTAAAAGCGTTAACACAGTTACATCTGCATTTATCTAATGAAATTTTATAGGATGTGATGAAGGAGAAGATCGTCGCTGCATTATGGAAGTGGCTGGAACAAATATGCATGTCGAAAACTCTAACCAGCAAGTTGCATATGAAGCAGCGTCTTTATGCTTATCATTTGGAGGAAGGTGCGTTTGTGCACAACACTTAACAATGTTTAAAGAAATTCTCTCAAACTTGGAGGCTATAGAGGTTCAGTATGATAAAGAAGATCTAGGGTTGATTCTACTTTGTTCGTTGCCCCCGTCTTATTCAACCTTTAGAGACATGATTTTATATAGCCATGAGTATTTCACAGTTGATGAGCTTTATGATTCTTTGACCTCGTATGATAAGATGAAGCATCTTGTGGTTAAACCCGACTCTTAAGGAGAGGGTCTCATTATTCGTGAAAGGTAAGATTGAAATGCTGATGATGATCGTGGAAGGACACAAGAACGGAGTACTAGTGGTAAATTTAAGGGTAGATCGAAGTCTTCAAACAAAGGTAAAACTTGTAACTTTTGTAAGAAGAAAGGGCACATTAAATCTGAGTGCTATAAGCTACAGAACAAGATTAAAAGAGAGGCTACGAATCAAAAGGGAAAACAACCAGAAAAATCCGATGAAGCTGATGTTGTAGAAGACTACAGCGATGGTGAAATTCTAGCTGTTTCTATCAAAAATTCTAAAATGAGCGAATAGTGGTTCCTTGATTTGGGTTGCACCTTCCACATGAGTCCCAATTGGGATTAGCTTACAACTTACGAAACAGTGTCTGAAGGTGTTTTTTTGATGAGAAATAATGTTTCGTGTAAAATCATAAGTGTTGGAACAATTAAAGTTAATATGTTTGACAGAGTTGTCAGAGCATTTAGTGACATGCGACATGCTCCAAAATTGAAGATAATTTTGATTTCATTGAGTACTCTTGATTGAAAAAGGTACAAAAACACAGTTGAAAATGAGGTTTTTAATATTTCTAAAGGTTCCCTTGTTGTGATGAAAGGGTAGAGAAAGACTGTCAAGTTATATGTTTTGCAGGGTTATACTAGACTTTGGCATATGCACCTAGGGCATATGAGTGAGAATGGCATGGCAGAATTGAGCAAAATAGGACTTCTTCATGGGCAACGAATTTGCAAACTAAAGTTTTGTAAGCACTGTGTTTTTGGGAAGCAAAAGAGAGTTCGATTCACCAGAGGAATCCATAACACGAAGGGAACATTAGAGTATATTCATTCTGATCTGTAGGGGCCATCTAGAGTGCCTTCGAGAGGTAAAGCTAATTATATGCTAACACTTATTGATGATTTTTCTAGAAAAGTTTGGGCATTTTTCCCGAAGCAGAAAAGCGATGTGTTTTCTGCATTTAAGTCTTGGAAAACTATGATTGAAAACCAGACAGGAAAACAAATGAAACACTTTCACACAGACAATGGCTTAGAGTTATATTCTGATGAGTTTAATAAACTATGCAAGTCAGAAGGGATCATGAGACACTTGACAATTCGTCATACTCTACAACAAAATGACGTTGCAGAACAAATGAACAGAACGATCATGGAGAAAGTTCGATGTATATTGTCGAATGCTAACTTACCAAAGTCGTTTTGGGCCGAAGCAGCCTCTACTGCATCTTTTTTATCGATCGATCTCCATCAATTGTCATTGAAAAAAAGACTCCACAAGAGGTATGGTTTGGTAATCCTGCTAATTATTCTGATTTAAAGATCTTTGGGTGTCCTACGTATGCTCATGTTGATAGTGGAAAATTGGAACCGAGATCCATTAAATGTGTTTTTCTTGGTTATAAAGCTGATGTAAAAGGGTATAAGTTATGGTGTCCTGAAAATAGAAAAGTTGTGATTAATTGAGATGTTTTTGATGAAACTGATATGCTACCTAACTTATCTCTTAAAGACTCTTCCAATAAAGAACATCAAAAGCAGGTGGAGCATCAGATTAATCCAAAATCTACAACAGAGTCGACTCCTCAAGTCAGTACAGAAATTCAAAATAAAGTTGCTTCTTTACCACAATACTAAAAAAAAAAGCTAAAAAAAAATTATCAACTAAATTTAATTGAAAATATACAAAAAAAAAAAAACCAAAAAATTCAAGATAATAATTTTCATATTTTTTTTCATTCTTTTAAAATTAACCCTTAATGTCACAAAGAAAAGTAAAATTGTAATAAAAAACCCAAATAACACAATGTATAAATGTTGATGGTTAAATTTTTTTAAAATCAAAATTAAATTGATATTATTTATAAACATTAAGGGTTAAAGTTATTATTATGTTAATTTTAAAACTGCCACTATGATAAAAAATAATTAAATTGTTGAATGATATTTTGTATTTTTTTTTATCATTGGATTACAAAAATAATTAGTATGTTTGATAAACATTTTCCTTTTTAAAAAGCTACAATTCACCTCGGTAACACAGCAAATTTAAGTGGTGTATTTGAATATGACAAGTCCACTCAGCTCCAACTCCTCGTGGTTGCTTTTGCTTTTGACTGATACATCGAGTTGTCAAAAAATAATTAAATTGTTGAATGATATTTGTATTTTTTTATCATTGGATTACAAAAATACCAATAATTTCTTTTTAAAAAATAAACCTTTTTTAAGATTTAAATATTTATTATTATTGTCAAAAAATACTTTTGAGAAATAAAATATTTATTTTAACATGATATTGCGAAATAGAATTATGCATTTAAGTGTTTGTTTGATTGAGGCGTTTTATTTTAAAAGAGAAGAGCACATTAATGATTATATTTTAATAATTTGTTATATATAAATTATTAAATTGTTAATTTTTATTAATTATTAATTATTTATATATAAATGATTAAACTACTAATTTCCTATGATATACAAAAAGGATTAATAATTTTAAGCTGTTAAACTAATTTCTATCAAATTCTTACATAATTTCTCAAGTTAAAGAATGAAACTTTAATTTAAATCGCTGATTGAGAATATGCAAGAGCAGTACTTGGAGTCAAATTGTGTGCTTACATTTATTTGTTTAATCAAAAAAATAAATTCTTTTTTTATGTTCTAAATTTAAATTTGAATTTAAATTGAATTTTTTTATTATTATTAAAAATGGGGTAAATTATCCTCATAGCCACTTTAAAATTAGGCCGTTCATATTTTGATCATCCAATTTTTTTTGGTTAATGTGATCACCGTCATTAAAGAAATTCATCACTCAAAGATTAAATCCATTTTTTCCTTATTCTCTATCTTTTTTCTTATTTTTTTTATCTCTTCTCCTTTTCTTAATCTTCTCCCTTCTAATCCAGAAATCCTAACCGCCGCCTCCGTTAAAGATGTCGTTGTTGTTTTCACCGAACTACTATCAGCGAGCTCAAAAGTAGAAAGACATCTCAAAATCAATCCATATCACCAACAAGATTAGGAGATCGAAGCACAAAAATTCTAAAGTTTTGAGAGTGACCTTACAACTTTTGAGATTCTTTAGAAATCTAATCCTATAGATCTAAAAAGGAGGCTTTGGATCGACGGTCTAATGTCAAAGAGGACGTCGAACGACGACGGTGAGAAGTGATGTTTGTGGGTAAGAATAATAAATACTTAAATAATAATAGAACAATTCTTTTTATTTTTATATTTTTAAAAATTATATGCATTTTTTAATGGGTAAATTACACCAACAGTCACTCAACTTTGATGCAGCTGACAAACCAGTCACTCTGATTTCAATTCAATCACTCAACTTTCAAAAAATAACAAATCAGTCACTAATGTTATCAAAAAGTAACAATCAGTCACTAGCGTTATCAAAAAGTAACAAATCAGTCACCCATTAATATTTTCGGTTACAGGCATAATGGGACAGGTGACGTGGCCAATTAACTAGCTGACATGGCCAGTTAACTTGCCACGTTAGACGATGCAAAGTTTTAATTCAGCCATTCAACTTTCAAAAAATAACAAAACAGTCACTAACATTATCGAAAAGTGACAAATCAGTCACCCATTAACATCGTTATCAAAAACTTACAAATCAGTCACTCATTAACATTTTTTGTTATAGGCCTAACAGGACAGGTGACATTGCCAATAAACTAGCTAGTGTGGCAAGTTAACTTGTCACGTTAGACGAGGCAAGGTTGAGTGACTGTTGTTTTTCGTCCTTCATTTTCCATTTTTAATAAATTACCGAATATTTTTACTTTTTGCGTAAATGACCCAATATGTTTATACTTCTTCTCCATCCCAACAATCTCACCATTGCCGCCTCCGCCACAACCGTCTTTGGCGTCACCATTGTTGACCTCCAAACCACCACCCTATCCTTTTTTTTTTCTTTTTCAACCCCCCAATAGAGGAGCCACCATGGTTGGGATCCGACTGTCTTTTTCTGCTGCCCAAAGCAATTAACTCTGAAAAAACCATATCAAAATGGGATTGAAGACAATTTTGGGTCAAACTATCAGTACCCACAACCAAACCAGTGAGGAGAAAATCCTCCAAAGCAACATTCAAGCAATTCAAGAACCAAAACAACCCAGATTTGTCCAGATCTTCATAGGATATGATGATATAAACAAAAGGGGTCGTCATTTAAGCTAAACAACACTAACTCCATTGCCAACATTATCAAGTTGCATAAACAAAATTAGAAGCAAAACAAGGGGAACATCCAGACAAACTAAACAATCAATTAAACTTATGATTTTCGTGAACAAAGGAAGCAGTTCCTCTAAAAGGACAACCAAATGTCGACAAGTGAAATTTTGGGTCGGGTCAGTGATTAGCAAGATCCAAAAGTCAAAATCGCACTGGGTATTGTAGCAAAGGAGGATGAAAGATGGATCAGAAGAAGAGCGGCGGAGATGGTCGACAACGAAAGTTGTGGTCGAGATGAGGTATGCCTAGTCCTTGGAAAGAGATTTGAATCGGGTCACTGACCTAAATGGTAATCTAGAAAGGATATCGGAAAGGGTATTTTGGGGTAATGACAATGAAGAAGCCATAATTCTTAGCTTTTTTCCTGAACAAGAAGAATTCATTCTAGGGTTTTATTTGTTTTTCTTTTTGGGTGTTGGTTTTTTGAAAGTTAGTAGATCTGATTTGTTATTTTTTGAAAGTTGAGTGACTGAATTGAAATCAGAATGATTGTTTTGTCAGCTGCATCAAAGTTGAGTGGCTGTTGGTGTAATTTACCCTTTTTTAAATTATGTATATATATTTTTTCTTTACTTTTTATATTTTTTTATATTTTTACAAATTTTAAAGTTTATATTTGAAACAAAATCTAAAAGTTACACAAAAGAAACACCAGGTGGCATTTTCCATTGGCTAAACAACCACCAGATTTTTTTTAATGACTGTCAAGAAATTAGACCAAAAACTATAATAAAACAACTCTTTAGGTATCAAATTGGGACAAAAATAAATTAAAATACCAACGTGAGATAATGAGTATACTTCAATAATCAAATTGTGAATTAAACTTTCTTTTAAGAATTTTATATCTTTTTATAGTTTCAAAAAATAATAATTTCAAAATAAATTCTCAAATTTAAAAAAAAAATCCTCTAAAGCATCAGAATCAACCTTACTAAGATTAAGATAAATAATCCAAAACATGCTTCATAAAACAAAAAATACAAAAATCCAAGTGATTATGAATTTCTTTTGATAATGCCATTAATCCCTTGCATTTAATCTCTAACAATTAACTCTTTTTTTTTCAAATGAATATTGTCGTAACCATTTTTTTTTGAAAACTGGGAATTGACTATGATTTTGAAAATGAAAACGAATAGAGGAGTTGCCACCAATCCTTTTTGATGAGGTGTGATAGGGTCACCTCAAATTAATCATTTTAATAAAAGTTAAGATTTACTAAAACGATAATTTTTGGTCTACGAAAATCAGAAAATGAGTTTGGGAGTCGGTTACGCACGAGGAAGGATTAACACCCTCGATACGCCCAAAAATTGGTACCTAGTTGATTAATTAGTGTCTTAGTGTCGAAAATTGAAAATTGAAAATACTTTGAAATACGATCCCTCTCTTTGTAAAAAAAACTCGAATATTAAAGATATTCTCGTATCGAAGTGATAAAATGTCACATCATGTAAGTTAGGACACGACATCTCGAGCTTTTGAGAGTGAGTGTGCCTTTTATGTAAAATTTGTGTATTTTAATTCCTTTTAAAAGGATATTCGATTATTTAGGGTAAACGAGGAAAATCGAAACCCAGTAAGTTAGGGCACGATCTCTCGAACTTCCAAATACCGAATATTGCCTTTACTTGCAAAAAATCTTATTTCGAAGTAACAAAATGCCATACCCGGTAAGTTAGGGCACAACACTTCGCACCTCCGAGAATAAGCATTTTTCAAAACTCGTATTGCAATTTAAAAGAGTATTCCGTTATTTAGGTTAAATGAGAAAAATTGAAACCCAGTAAGTTAGGGCACGGTTGTCTCGAATTACCAAATACGGAATATTACTTTTATGAAAGGATTACTTTGAAGTATCGAGCAAAAATATAATGCGATTTATAGTAAAATATAAAAAAACAAATTATGATATTAACACGCATGATAATGATGGGTGCGATAATGTCAAATACAATAGCATGAGCAATTATAAAAGATGAAATAAAAGCAAGGCTAGTAATATGTAAACATAAACAAATGCTTGAGGAAAATGAAATGATCGAATACATAAGTAAATAAATAAATAAATAAATAAATAAAACATGACAAAATAAAAATGACAACGATAACGAAAACAGTAATAATAATAACAATATAAATAATAATAGTATAAAACGATAATAATACATATGGTATTAAACATTGTACTAATAGTAATAATGTAAATATGAAATAGTAGGGAACATATATATGTGCAACATATAATACTAGATTGAAAATATATATAATATTTATTGAAAACGGTAAAAAACTAATAACAACGATGTATAAATATATACAAATATGTATTAAAATATATAGGAATAAAAAGTATATACATAATATTAAAAATACGTACATAATATTGCGTCTAAAAATACATACATAATGTAGTTATTTAAAAAATATATACACACAATATAGTATTAAGAATATACACAACAGGTATGGTATTAAAAATATAGTATTAAAAAAAACATAATGCATATAAGTATTGATTAAAGAAAATGCTAATACTAATAATAGTAATAGTAAAATACTAATAAATAGTAGATATAGTACGATAATGAAAATATATAAATAAATAAGAAACATAATAGATGAGTAATAAGAAAATAAAAATGCCATAATAGTCATAATACAATGGTAATAGTAATTATAAAAATGATGATAATAATAATAATAATATTAAAGTGAAGTAAATAAAAATAATACTATACATAAATATATATATATATATATATATATATATGCGTACATAATAAAAATACAAACTATTATACAATAATAGTAATAATAATAATAATAATAATAATAATAATAATAAAATGTAGAAATACAAAAAGCAAATATAATAAAAATATTGAATTAAAGTAATAAAAACAATACTATATATAAATATACATATAAAATACACTAATATATGATAATAATAGTAATAATAATAATAATATTGAAATGCAAAGAATAAATATAATATAATAATGATATTAAAATGAGGTAATTAAAATAATACTATATAAAAATATATGTACATACATATATAAATAAACATACACTAATATTAATAACAATAAAGATAGAAGTGGCATCAAAATAAAAATAATAGTAATAAATAATAATAATAATAAATTAATAAAAATACCAAGGACATGTTAATAATAATAGATTAATGAATTAAATATAAAATCTGTAGAAGCCCAAATTGCCCGGGCCCTTTAAACCCAAATACCTTACAACATAAACCTACTAATCCCCTAATACCCAAAACTCGAATGGCCCACAATAACCCATTAGCTAAACCATCAAACCCATACCCGGAGCCCAATAAATTAAACCCAAATTTTTACCTAGCCCAAATACTATTAGCCCAAAGCCTAAACTAACCCAAAATCAAACCCACACTTCTAACCCTTGTCCCATCCGGCCACTTGCATCTGCCCTTGTCCCATCCGGCCACTTGCATCTGCCCTTGTCCCATCCGGCCACTTGCCTCTGCCAAGGCCACCAACCGCCGCCAGCACCGGTCGCCTGCCCTCTGCCACCGACTGACCTGCACAACAAACAAGACACGCAAACAACAAGCAATAAACAAGTACATGAAAAAGGGTTATAAAACCCGAATGAAAGATTGTAAATGGGGGGGTTTTAATTTTTCTATCAATACTAGCAGATTAAAACCAAAAGCAATGGTCTCAATAAGACAAGAGTAAATAGATAGCATTGAATACAAACGGAAAAGTTTCAGAAATCGAAACTAAAAGCTAAAGATAACCTTTTTTTCTTTTTTCTTTTTATAACCGAATCTATTCAATTTATTGATATTTATATATACATAAATATATAACATATAAAACAAATATTAAAAAAGAAAAAAAAAAAGAAAAAATTTGAAATTTTACCCTTTCCGGCCACCGTGTACGGTGGCCGGGGCCGCGCCGGCGAGTCTCCGAAGATCGGCCGATGCCCCCTCACCCCACCAGAAATCGCTCACTCTCTCCCCCTCTCTCTTTTTTTTTTTCTTTTCCCCTATCAAAATGATTTTTTTTCAGATTTTTAGGCTATTTATAGCCTACCAAAACGGCACCGTTTTGGTGCCCAAACTTAAACTAAAAAACGATGTCGTTTCATAAGTGGATCGGGTCGACCCGACCCTACCCGATAAGATCCGCGTGTTTTTATGTGGAAGGGCTATTTGCGCTTTTGACCCTTCCACTTTTGCTTTGTTTTGCGATCAAATTCCTATAATCTTTCAAATCGACCCCCTAATTTCGTTTGAAATTCAAAAGAATCCCTATTGATACGATGTAGTTTTAAAAAACTGGGGTTATTACACGTTTGGCCCCCTTGAGGTTACATGCGCGTTCAAGTTGATCCCCTTGTTTACCTTTATTGTAATTTTGACTCTAAAACTTTGCTATTGATTCTATTTAGTCCTTTTTTATTTATTTTCGTTTCTTCATTAAATATTATTATTCTATCACTATTATTATTATTTATATATATTAATGTATATTTTTTTATATATGTATACGTGTATACCTATATATAATGCTAATTTTAGTTATTTGAAATTTCATGTTATTATTATTATTATAATAATATCATATTATTAATAGTAGTGTATATTTTAGTGTATAAGTATGCACGTATTTTTATATATATAGTATGATCGTACCTATTATTATTCTGTTTATTATTTTTATTATTATAATAGTGTATATTTTATTTATAGATAAATATTATAGTATTTTTGTTATGTTACATTGTTCTTTTTTTGTGTGTTTTAATATCATTACTATTATAATCATTAACCATAGTATATGTTTTGTTACATACGTATATATTATATGTATTTTATATATATTATGGATATTGTTTTTTTTTATATACATATTACGTATGTATTAAATATCATATTACCCATGTATATATTATTATTACATTTATTTTACTCCTATTATATTTATTATTAGTATATATATTTTATTCTACGCGTTTATATTTTTATATGTAATATTATTTTCGCATGTTATTATATTTATTATTATATCTATTATTTTCATTATTATTACTCGTCATTTATTTTAATATTATTATGCATATATATATACCTTTTGACATTGTATTTTCATCTATATTTTGTATATACTTCGAATATTATATAGCATGTTTTCCAATACTATTGCTATTTATATATTTGTATATATATTACGTACATACTCTTAATATCATTATTATGTATATACATTCATTGTTTCCATTTCATGTATTATGTTTAATGTCACACATATCTTTATTGTCTTTAATATTATTGTCATATTCGTTATTTGCTTCAATATCAAGCTCTTTCGCCTATTTATTTTTATTCCATATCAGTTTTGCGTTGCATTACAACGAAAATCATATTCTCGTTTTCTAATTAATTTCAATAATCAAGGCAAGGTACTGATCTAACATTAAGTCATTGAGTTCATCGCTATGTTGGGTGAACGTCAATTGACTCATGTTAAAGCGGTATACCCTTCTAAAAACCAAAAAAAAAAAAAAAAAAAACTAAAATTTCTCGTCTTTTCAATCAGATCACAATTAAATCTTACGTTGAACTCGTATTTTTGAAAATCAAGACAACACGTGTTTATGGGATACCAATTTTGGGCGTCGCGAGGGTGCTAATACCTTCCTCACGCGTAACCGACTCCCGAACCCTAATTTTTCTCTGGATTTTTGACGTAGACCTAAACTCAGCCTTTTTTTAAAAAGAAATCTAATAGGTGTCCGATCACACCTAGGAAAAAGGATCGGTGGCGACTCCCCGTTTGTTTTAAAACTCAAAATTTAGTTTTCAAGTTTTCAATAGATCGCCACAATTAGCGACCGAAACCAAAAATATTTTTACGTCGCTACAAAATGAATAAATAAATACACAAAAAAATAAAATATAATCATAATAGTAATATTAGCAAAATAATAATAATAATAATAAGCTTAATAAAAAACGATACAATAATTACATTAACATTAAAAATAATTAATTTGATGTTAAAGGCATGAAAATGAATAAAAAGGACTAAAAACCGAAACAAAACATAGTTCTGGGGCCAAATCAAAAAAATAAAAATAAAGGGAGGGACCCATTTGAAGTGCGCGAATGACATGGGGGACTAAAAAGGAAATTTTCCCTTCCCCCAAAACGCTGCGCTTTAATCGGGACCAAAATGTAAACGAAATAAAATCAAAGGGGCGAATTTAAAAGCACAACAAACTTAATTGTAAAATGATAAAAAAGCGGAGGGACTGCGTGTGTAAATTTCCCATTTCCATAAAAACACGCGGATCCTAGCTTAATTGGGTCGGGGCGGGTCGAATGCACTAAAACGACGTCGTTTTGGCACTGAGGTTTAAGTCCAAAACTACGTCGTTTTGACCCCTATATAAATACTAATTTTCAGAAGAAAAAAAAACAGCATTCTTCTTCCATTTTTAAAAAAAACTTAGCCCCTAAAAAAAAACTCTCCCCCTAACGATTTCCGATGGGGCTCCGGCGTATTCCTCCTCCACGTATTGCCACTGCCGGCCACCGTGCACGGTGGCCGAAAATTTCAATAAGGTATTTTTTTATATTTTTAAAATAATATGTATTTATATATATATATATGTGTGTGTGTGTGTGTGTGTGTGTGTGTGTGTGTGTGTGTGTGTGTGTGTGTGTGTGTGTGTGTGTTTATATGTAGACAAAGGAAAGAAAAGGAAAAAAAGAAAAGATTCAAAGCAAAAGAAATTTAAATCACCTTTTTATTTTCGATTTTGATTTTCTCTTTTAGGGTATGTTTTTGTGCTTCTAATTTAGTGGAGTTTGAATCACCTTTTTTTTTTAATTGAAAACCAAAAAAAAATCCCCTCTACAATGCTTTTAGAAGGCTTTATATAGCCGAAGAGAAAAATAAATATTATATTTTTTTATTTTTCTTTCTTATTTCTACTTCTTTGGATTGCTGTCTTTTCTCCATTGATGTGTGAAGATGAAGCAGGTGGCTCAGCACAGTGGCGGTGGCAGAGGGGTAGGTGCGGCGCCGTATGCTAGGGAACTAGGGTTTGCAAAATCTTTGTTTTTTTTTTTTTTCTGATTTGGGTCTTAGGTTTAGTTTAGGTTGGGTTTGGGTTGGTGTTTGGTTTTTTTAAGGATATTGGGTTTAGTTAAATTTGGGCCTGTACAAATATGATAAGCAGAGAATTAGGGGAAGTTTTAGATTCATCAAGTACATTGAGTCTGTTATAAATAGATCATAAATTGGCATCATAAAACTCAGTGAGCATGATTTTAGTTAACCAAACCATTGAGTGATTGACCTTATGTGGAATAAGGCATTCACATAGCAATTCATCTAAACCAATCCTTTGTAAAAGTAAATTCTTGTAATAGAATATAAATAGATTTATCATATTAAGTAGAAAAAAATTAATCACAAATCTTTAAAAATTGAATCTATTCTCAACTATTACAATTATTGATCACCAGAGGTGGTATGGGAGATAGTGCAATTGTCAATTACTGACTCTAGGTTGATTAGTTGAAATTTCTTTTTAATTAAAACATCTATTATTGTATTAATTTGATTTATAGATTCCCTTGTTAGGTTTGACTCCAATCTGATAGATTTATGTCGTCCTATTTTTAAGATTGCATGCAGCTCCACTCAATTAAGCAAGATTTACTCTTAAATAGGGTCTATTCCTCCTCTGATTTAAGCACATCAAATATGGATCAATAATTTAGAAATATCAAACCAAGAATTAAGTACACATAATTGAGAACAAGATCCAAGTATTTATTGCATAAAATAAAAATCAAATGATAGAATCCATCATAGGGTTTATCTCACTAGGTATTTAGAAAATTAGTTCATGCTTGAAAATAAAAACATCTAAAACACAGTATAACCAAAAGAAACAAAGAAACTCATGATAATCTCCTAATAAATCAACTGGAATCTTCAATCTTGACGGAAATATGCTTCAGATCAATTTCAATGGTGTTTTTGTTTTCTTCAATATTCTACGGCGACTCCCCCTATCTTCTTATTTTCGTCATATATACGTCTTAGAATGCCCAAAAAACTTAAAAATCATGTTTTTGTGTAGTTTAAGGTGCAATCACATATAAATGGCACGGCTTACCACATGGTCGTGTGGCAGCCCGTATGGCTCACATGGCTGTGTGTTCAGGCCGTGTGGAAATGGTCAACCTGTATGGCTCCTGTAAGTCGTTCTGAATTTTTTATTTTTGCTTGTTTTTCGCTCCTTTTTCCCCCAAATGCTCTCCTAAGCTCTCCTAAGTATAAAAACATGAATTTAAAGGATTATGAGCATAAAGTTCACTATGTACATCAAATAATCACCCAAAAATGCATTAAGAATGAGACTAAAATATATTACTTTTAGTACTTTTCAATTCTATTATCATTATATTGATCGGTAGCTATTTCTAACTCTTTAGAACTGAAGAGTTTAGCTTTATCTAGACCACCTTCATTTAAAGGCATCTTTTTTTGAAACAATACAGTAAAAATAGTAGTAGATCTCCAAAGAGTGGAAGCATAACTGAAATGATGACTTTGGTCCTTTTTCCAGACTATGGTTGGCTAGAAAAGAAGGAACACAAGCCATTAGTCTAGTGGCATTACCGAATAGGCCTTTATTGTTTCTTAAGGCATCAAACGAAGCCACATGAAAAGCCTTAAGATTTGGAATAGGACCTTCAAATTGATTGAAAGATATGTTCACAAATCTCAAACCACGCAAATTATTAAAAGCTTCCAGGATGGAACCGTTGAGCATATTGTGAGAAAGGTTCAATACTTCCAAGGACTATAACTTTCCAAACTGTTGTGGGATACCTCCAATAACTAAGTTTTGACTCAAATCTTGGCTTTGAAGAGCATTAATGTAGCTTATTGAAGATGGAATGCTCGCTTCGAGGTTGTTCTTGCTCAAATTCAAGTTGAATAACTTGAAGCAATTTCCAAGATCACGAGGGATATGCCCACTAAAATTGTTTGATTCCAAGTCAAGTTGTTCTAGTTTTGAAAGAATATATACGTCATAGAATGCCCGAAAAAACTAAAAAGTCATGTTTTTCGCAGTTTAGGGTGCAATCCCGTGTAAATGACACAGCCTGCCACATGGTCGTGTGGCAGTCCATGTGGCTCCTGTAGGTCGCTCCGATTTTCTAGTTTTAACTCATTTTTCACTCATTTTGCTCCCAAATACTCTCCTAAGTATAAAAACATGAATTTAAAAGATTGTGAGCATAAAATTCACCATTTACATCGAATAGTCACCCAAAAATGAATTAAAAATTAGGCTAAAACATGTTACTTTTAGCACTTATCAATACTATTTTTCTCATTATATTTATCTGTAATTATTTCCAACTCTTTGGAACTGAAGAGTTTAGCTTTATCCAGACCAACCTCATTTAAAGACATGTTTTTTGAAACAATAATCCACCATTTCTTTCAAAGATTTTGTGTTTGAGTTTAATGTACTTTCTTCTCTGCAGTATGTTATAAAGCTACCATACCCGACAATTAGAAACAAAAGCCCTATACTTAAGCCAATACCCGCATGAGATCCAAATAAATATGTGACTTAAATGAGTAGCTCCTAAAATCGTTAATGTTACCATTTAAACTACTATTTGAAATAAAAATTAATTGGACATGTCTCTTGCTATATGATGTTGTGTATCTTATAAAAAAATATTGTTTTTAAAGATGTTGTAATGCCCTGTTTGAGAACTTAGATTTGAAAAGTTGGACTTAAATTTTAAGTATTATGTAAATGCAGACAAATTAATTCAGATTTAATCTAATTTATATTAGAAAAGATATAAACAAAAAATTATCAAATTCAAAAATATTTTAAAGATTTTGATGAATTATACGATTGCGTAAATAATTATCATCCAGGGAGATGTTTGAGAACTAAAAGCGTGCTGCTTAAGAATGCTTTGGGGGTGTTAAAAGTGGTATTACAACGAATGAAAAAGTGGCTGCTAATGTACCAAAAGGGTATGGGATGCTTATGTTTCCGCAGTTGCTTTGACATCCAGGTTTTGCTCGGGCTGCTACTGAAATTGTTTTAATAGTGTCACCATAACTGCAACCACAGCAAACTCCTTAAACATGCAACCAAACCCCATCACCCCTCTCTCGGCTTATGTAAATATAGAATAACTTACAGGAATAGCATGCATGTACCAAGATTCAATGCCATTTTAATAGACAAGTTGTAGAATACTATAGCCGGCACATGATTCTTTATCGCTGTGTTGACTCATTCATTACCCTTTAAAAACTTTTCATATTTTATTTTTTTCGATTTAAAAACTTTTCTTCGATTTTCATTAAAAAAAAAAAAGGCTTAAATGAAGCTTACATCAATTTAAATTCACCCTTCGATGGATAAACAATGCATAAATAATTGATTTTATTTCATTTAAAAAGCTACAATTCACCCCGATAACTTGTTTTGCATCGTAGATTTAAGTGGTGTACTTGAATAGGAATAGTCAACTCAGCTCCAAGTCTTCGTCGTTTTTCTCTGAAATTTATTATTTCGTTCCTTCATAGGGATAATGTTTGATGGGTAGTGAGAGTATTAAGTCTCGCCATCAATCAATTATTATTATTATTTCAATAAATTATATTAAATATTGATAAGTTTATTTAAATTTTATATGTTAAAAAACCTTTTAAAAATGCAAAAAAAAATTAAACAAAACACTGTATTAAATTCGCATTCAATTGAACCCTTGCCGTTACTTAAAATAATAAGTTAAACCTCTCCATTACGGAATCTATAATTGATCATGTTGATTGTTAAAATGAATTGACAGATCAATCAAAAGGTAACACACGACAACTTCTAGTCTAATCTAATAATTTTCATAAACAATGATTTAAAATCATAAAATATAAAAAAATTAAATATTTAAAATTATTAAAATTGACACAAATTAAAAATTATAAAAACTAATAAATATTATAAAAATAAAAAAAAACAAATCATAAAAAATTTATAAAATTAATAAAAATATTTAAAATTTTATGAAAATCATAAAATATAAAAAAATTATAAATTTATAAAAAATGATAAAAACCTATAAATACTATAAAAATAGTAAAATAATTAAAATTTTGTAAAAACAATAAAAATTCATAAGAACTTATAAATAATATAAAAATTATAAAAAGTCATTTAAATCTCTAAAACCATAATTATACATGACATCACACCAAACCCTCTGTTGGACAATAGGAATAGTCATTAGATTGTTGGGGTTATTCTCATGTTGAATAAAATATTCTCAAGATTCCATAAATAAAATGATAATTGTTAGACCCTCTTCTTTTTATTGATAAATTTATTATTATTTTTAAAATTTTTATCTCCAATATTTTTTAAGTACAATACAATAGTTTAAACATTGAAAAGTTGAAAATTATTTGCTAATTATTGTATGATAAAATGTATTTTTGGTACAGTTAGATACTATCAAATCAATATTTCATTATCTAACTATTAACATATGTTGGTATGAAAATATTATGACCAAAATTTTTAGAACTGGACTAGTAGTCGAACCAGTCAAGCCACCAGTTCATCAGTTCGACCAGTTTAATTAAAGAAAATATTAAAAAATAATTAAATAAACTAAAAAAATTAGTTCAACCGCCCAATTCCCTGGCCAACCAGTCTAATAGCTTTCTCCGAACCAATATCATTGCCAATTTTGATCTAACCAATCTGATCGACTAATCTGGTCCAGTTTAATTTTTTAATATTTTTTTATAATTTTATATGTTTATATTAATTTTAATATTTTTGAATCATTTTTATGTTTTTTTATAAGTTTGTAAGAATTTTATATGTTTTTATAAAATTTTAAATATTTTAAATATGTTTTAGTTATTTTATATATTTTACAATTTATTAGAGTTTATTAAGTTTTTATTTTATAATATTTATAATTTTTTTATCTTATATAAATTTCTATATTTTTATATTTAGTAATTTTTATAATTTAAATAGTCATTTATGATTATTTTATTTTTTAAATATTTTTATGAGAAAATATTAAATTAAACCAAAAGTTATTACGTATCACTATCTGATTGGAATGCCAATTTATTTTAACTATCAAAGGTCAATCATGGGTTCCGTTAACGGCAGGGCTTAATTAATTATTTTAATTAATGGTAAAAATTTAATTGGGTGCGAATTTAATACAAGGATTAATTTTTTTTTTACATTTTCTTAAGGGTTTTTTGCATATAAACTTTTATTTGATTATAATTAAAATTAATTAATTTTTTTATTTTCTCAATTTCTTCCTGTATATCAATATAACAAAAATATTCTAAACTAGGTTTTAAAATTATTATTTTCCAAATTTATTAATTCTCAGTCATCAAATATTATCCCATAAATAATCACTTTATACCTCGAATGTTTAAATATTACATATAATTGCTGAGGAAATAAAAAAAGTAGTAGTTTCATGATTAGTTATTAATATATAATTTTCAACTTCACTATGAGATGATTTTTTCCTTACAAATTCCAAATTAAAGTATAAGAAAACATTTATTGAAACTTTCAAGTCTTAATTCCCACTTCCATTTTGGCAACCTCTCAACATACATGGAAAAATATGAGTTTGAATGGTATTAAGAGAGAAGCCATCTTTTGTTGTCTTATATACAAAATAAGCCATGGTTTTGATTGTCTTTCGATGTTGATTGTAATAAAACAACCTTGAATATTTGAAGTGATTATGAATTAAGTTACTCTGAAGCTTCCAAGTCATGTAGAATAAAATGCAACTCGTGCCATTATGAATCCACCATTCTTCACGGCATGAGGGTTAGTAGAGAGTAAAGGGTAGTGTGGCCCAACACCTTATGTCTTCTTTCCCCAACAAACACGCATTTCATTCTACTACCAATTTTTATTACTTATGTTTTGGTAAAAGTATTATAGAGACCCTTTATAAGGAGATAAATTGTATTTTATGTTATCTACTTAAAAAAATGAGTAATTTAATTCTTATATATTAGATTAAAGAGCAAATTGAGTTTTTCTGTTGAAAATTCTATTCACTTGTACTGTTAAAAGTTGACGTGGTTGACGAAATAACTAGACAATGGCATGTGACATGCCATGTGTATATCATGTTGACATACATGGACCAATTTTTAATAGCAAAAATGGATGAAATTTTCAACAAAAACACTAGTTTGCTCTTTGATCTATTTTATAGGGACTAATTTCTCCATTGTTTGAATAAAAAAATTAAAATGTAATCTAACTCCTAATATAGGGGTCTCTATAATACTTTTACCATCATTTTCTAATGGACTATATGAATAATTATTAAATTCTTTTTTTTTTTTTAAGAAATAGTAATTCTCTTCATCATAAAAGTGATATATCAATACCACTAAATTAGTAGAACCAAAAAATCACACTAAAGATGCACCATAGTAATCAGCCACTAAAAGAAACAACCAAAAAACACTCAAAATTAAAATTATTAATACTACTGGTCCTTTCAGATAAAACAGAGTGAACTATTGTGACTACCACCGCTATTGGATAACTCCAAATAGAATTTATTTATAGAAATATTTTCGCCACTAACACCTAGTAGAACTTATTTGCCAAAAAATCATTACAGACGCAAGTTAAAAAACCAAAATAAGATGGCACAATGAAAATCGGCAGAAAGATAGTGATTATTAACTTTTATATCTAATGAATAGTAATTTATAAATTTATACATGTGATGTCATGTAATTCATTGCACGCCGTTATTTATATGCAATTATGCAAGAATGCATATAATTATCATATTATAATGTGCATTCTGGTATACAATTATATAACAATGTATATTATAATTTTTTATAATTGATCATCAGGGGTGGTGTGAGAGATAGTGCAGTTGTCAGTGACGGTGGCTTTTATTGAACATTCAATTTCATGAATAAATTAAGGTCAGAGTCATCAGTAGGACAGAGACAAAATAGAAACTTAGAGATCTTGTACTAGGACAGAAACAGAATAGGAACTTAGAGATCTTGTACTAAATTGGATTACAACATAAGTGGATGAACATCTGATTCTGATGTAGAGGTTATGCTGCAATTCGGATAATGTTCTGTTGAGAATGAAGTGAAATCCCAACTCTCAATCGATTTTCTTGCAATGACCTCAGCTTGTTTAAGCTGATGAGTGTGGATGCAGTCACCTTGTCGAGTTCTAAGTCTCTCGATTTCCATGGCCACTTCTTTCATTGTTGGTCTATATCTCCCATCTAAGTTCAAGCATCTTTTCGCAAGCTGAGAAACTGCTATTACTTCATCCTTTTGACTGTCCTTCCCAATTTCAACATCAACAATATCCAGCAAATGGTTTTCTTCCATCGACGACATAAAATACGAGACTAAGCCTCTCTTTTCTTGAGATCCGAACGTCGAGATTGCCTTTTTTCCCGTTAAGAGCTCGACAATAACCACTCCAAAACTATAAACATCACTCTTTTCAGTAAATTGACTTGATTGGAAGTATTCAGGATCTAAATACCCAAAAGTCCCAAGCACTTGTGTCGTCAAGTGAGTTTGATCAATGCTGATTGATCTAGATGTTCCGAAGTCTGATACTTTTGCTCGGAACTTTTCATCTAGTAGTATGTTACTAGACTTGATATCTCGGTGATAAATGGGGATGGATGCAGATGAGTGCAAGTAAGAAATCGCACTCGCAACTTCCGCTGCAATGCGTAATCGTATATCCCACGACCTTGGGTACTCTTCATTTTGGTCATGAATGAGATGGGAAAGGGTTCCATTAGGGATGAACTCATAAACAAGGAGGGGCACTTCGGTCTCCAAGCAACAGCCTAATAACTTGACAATATTTCTGTGATCAATTTGAGAAAGAATGAAGATCTCATTGATAAATTGTTCAAGATACCCTTCGTTTACAGTCTTTTGACTTCTTTACTGCAACAATTCTCCCATCAGACAACATTCCTTTATAAACCATGCCTTGACCACCACAACCCAATATTCTGTTCTCATTGTATTGATCAGTAGCTATTTCCAACTCTTTGGAACTGAAGAGTTCAGCTTTATCCAGACGACCTTCATTTGAAGACGTCTTTTTTTGAAACAATAACCCACCATTTCTTTCAAAAAGTTTTTGTTTAATTTTTATGTATTTTCGTTTCTGCAGTGTCCTATAAAGCCACCCTACTCCGAAAATTAGAAACAAGAGCCCTATACTTAAGCCGATCCCTGCATGAGATCCAAATAAATATGTCAATGCCACTTATTTGATTAACTCCTAGCATCGTTAATGTTACCATTTAAGCTACCGTTTGAATAAAATTTAGATGATGTTGTATATATTGCATTAATTTCTCAATTTTTGAAAAATTGATGAATAAAATTCTGAATTACACGAAAAATTATCTACAAGTCAGTATTTGATTCTTAGCAAATGATAGAAATGTTCTTCCATCCGAAATGGAAATTACAAACTAAAATATTAATATTAAAATGTATTTAAACATAATATAAAAAAATAAACTACTTTTAATATTTTCAATATTTATTTATATAAATTATATTTTTTTAACATATATAAAACTTAAAATAGCTTTCAAGAATATCTAAGATATTATTTTTTATGGTAAAATCATAAAAATAAAATTATTTTTTTAGTGTGGCTTTTGTCTTCAAAAAAAAATTCATCTAATAGTACAACTTTTTGAATTCATGTAATATAAAAACGAATATGCATCATCCTATATTATTTTACTTCAATTAATGCAATTTATGATTTATATAAAAATAATTTCTTTTGAAATTATTTTAGGTAAATTACACCGTTAGTCACTCTAAATAGAGGTCGTTCCAATTTTAATCACTCAATTTTTTTTTCTTAAATTGATAACACAAGATAAAAATTGATCAATTGGTCACTCCACCGTTAAATTATAACAGAAGACTAATGGTGCATTTGTATGAAAAAAATTTTGGATGACCAAAATAAGAACAACTCCTATTTAGAGTGACTGGCAAATAGTTTATCCTAATTTTACAGTAATTAATGTGACAATGCACCGTTAGTCTTCCATTACCATTTAATGGTGGAGTGATCTATTTGATCAATTTTTATTTTGAGTTGCCAAATTAACAAAAAAAAAATCTAGGTGACCAAAATAGAAACGATTCATATTTAGAGTATAATAGGATAGTTTACCCATATAAAAAGATATAAGTTGAAAGTTAAAGAAAATAAAAAATAAATATAACTTGGATAAAGATTACAAGTTTTTTTACGTAATGAAAATTTTACCTTATGATATTTACTTATTTTGTCACATTGACCCTAATTTTTCTTTTCACCTCTTTGACCTTTAATCTTTAACCTTATAAATTTAGTCGAATTGTTGTACTTTAATATTTAACCTTACAAATTTGGTCAAATTGTTGTTTATTGAGCAAAATAATTGACTGTTAAAAATTTACCATATTGACTTGACAATTCCTACTACAATTCATGTGTATGTCATAAAAATATTTAAAAAATGCCTAAAGGTTATTTAAACAAAATGGTTATTTTTAAAAAAAAAAATCATATTAGTATTGAAATATATAAAAAAATGCATAAAGGTTATTTAAAAAAGAAAAAAATCATTTCTTTTAAAAACTGTTAAAATTTTAATAATATAATTACTTTTTTATAAGATAATAATTTGACTAAATTTAGAAGGTTAATAACCAAAATGGTGAAAAGAAAAATCAAAACTAAAGTGACAAAAAGATTGTAAAAAATAGTAATAATTAAATATTAAAAGTGTATACGAATTATACAATATTGTGAGTATATTATTATTTAATTATAATGTGGCTATTATTAATGAAGTAAATAAAAATGTTAAATAAGGTAAATAAAATTTATTAGTTATATCAGCTCTTGATTGAACCCAAAAACAATAACTCTTATCTGACATATAAAGAAAGTAACATTTAATTAAGTGTACCAACCTAGAGCAACAACAAGAATGGGAAAATTCTCACGGTGCGGCTGGGGACTGCAACCTGTTCCATTTTTCCGACCATCACCCTCAAATCCTTCAGGGCATGAGCAATTATAGCTTCCAAGTGTATTATGACATGTACCACTTTCATTGCAAGGCTTCAGTGTTTCACATTCATTAATATCTACAGTTTTTAAACATTTTAAATAAACAAAGAAAAAAGAGTACAGTTAGGTAATTTCATCAAAATGAATCTGCAATGGAGAAGAACTTGAAATCTTTACCTTGGCAGCCGATGGAGAGATAAGGGTTACCCTGAAAACCATGATTACACTTGCACAAATATCCAGGGCCACTTTCTGGATCTATACAAGCACTATTTTGCTTGCAAGCATAATTTTTTGGGTCCATTTTAGCTTCTTCACAAGTTTGATCCCCGATTGTCCAATCAAGAATAAGTGGGTATTCCCTTTTGTTGAAATCTAGGTTGGAAAGATCTGATGTAGAGAAGGTGTAGGCTCCATCTTCCACAATAAATACATAGCTGCAAGGATTGAACGTCAACACGCTGGAATGATTCCGAGAGCTACTAAAATCGAAGAAATAAGCCTGCAATCCTCTAGGGATAGCCGTCTGGCAGCAGCCAATGCCAGAGCAAGACCCATTTATCACATCGCTTACATTATTACAAACTGTTAAACATCCGGATGAATAGTTTGAAAGCATGTAAAAACCCCAGAAGTAGGCGATAGTGTCACAACCAATGGCAGTGAACTTGTTTCTGGAGTAAGATATGGAGAATTTTCTATGACCGAAAAAGGAACTCCCCTGTGAAGTGGGCCCTGATGAATCATAACAGTCATAACCTATGGACTTGTCATATTGAACGCGCAAATGACCATCATCCAGGGAGATGTTGAGAACTTCAATTTCAGTGTCGCTTAAGAATGCTTTTGGGGGGTTAAAAGAGGTGTTACAATTAATGAAGAAGTCGCTGCTGATGTAGCAACCATTGCGTGTACCAAAAGGGTATGGGATTCCTATGTTTCCGCAGTGGCTTTGGCATCCGGGTTTCGGTTGAGCTGCTACTGAAGTTGCCATAATTGTTACCATAACTGCAAACACAGTAAGCTTCTTAAACATACCACCAAACCCCATCACCCTCTCTTGTTTGTTTTTCCCACTATCTGGGCTATGTAAATATAGAATATCTTACAGGTAGGAATAGGATGAATGTCTGAAGATTCAACGCCATTTTAATAGACAAGTTGAAGCGGGCACATGATTCATTATTACGGTGTTGACTCGCTCCACTGCCTTCAAAAACTTTCCACATTCTTTTTCGATTTAAAGACTTTTCTTCGTTGTGCACAAGAATTTATTTTTATTATTATTAGTAGTAGTAGTTTTTTAAAGAATAAAATCTTCACTTAACACAATGTTGCGGATTAAAATTATGCTTTTAGATATTTGTTTGATTGGATTTTATTTTTAAAGAGGACGATTAATTAGGCACTAAAGTTAAATTATGCATTGTCTTTAAAAACTTTCCACATCCTTTTTCAATTTAAAAACTTTTCTTCATTGTTCGTAAAAAGAAAAAGGCTTAAATAAACCTTCCCTCAAGCTAAATTTATGGCTATACTGTCGAAATCATTTTTTTTAAAAACGGGAATCGACTTTATATTTTGAAAAGAAAATGAAAATTGGGAGTCGTCACCAATCTTTTTTCTTTAGGTGTGAATGGATCACTTAATATTTTGATCGTTTTAATAAAATGTTTTGCTTTACTAAAACAGCGATTTTGGTCTACGAAATTCGAGAAAACGGGTTCGGGAGTCGGTTACGTACAAGAAAACATTAGCACCCTCGTAATGCCCAAAATTGGTACCTAATTGATTAATTAATGTCTTAATATCGAAATTTGAAAACTCAAAAAGAATTTAGAATATGATCTCTTTTTATTAATGTTAATTTTGCAAAATGTTTAGATAAATCGAAGCAGATGTTAAAGACCTTCTCGTCCCGAAGTAATAAAATGTCACATCCAACACGTTAGGACACAACGCTTTAAACCCTCGAGAGTAAGCCGGTCTTTGGATTTTCAAAACTCAAGCACTTTAATTTTAAAAGGTTATTTGGTTATTTGGATCAAACGAAAAAATCGAAACCCAGTACGTTAGGGCACGATCTCTCGAATTTCCAAATACAGAACATTGCTTTACTTTGAAAATTTCTTTTTTTTTTTTAAAATTTTATCAAACGTAAGTTTAAAACGACATGGGCTATTTTGAAGCATAATACAAAGATAACCAATTATATTTAAACATAGTTCATGGGGAATAATAATGCAATAATATAAAACAACTATACAAGTCAAGAATATATGATAAATAAATGATATGATAATACTAATGTACTATAATAGTCATAGTAATATCAACAAGCAAATTACAATAATAATAATATGAATAGGCAAAGATGAAATAAATAAATAATATTGAGGACAATAATAATAAAGTAATGAATAAATAAATATAAGGGAAAAGGTTTAAAAATATTGGAAGTGAAGAACCAAATTAAAATAAATAATACTTAAAGCACAACTTGTAATAAAACATATATGAAAATAATAATAATAATAAATAATTAATGATAATAAAAATAATAGTAAAAAAAATAAAGATAAGATTAATAATGATACTAACGAATATAAGTAATAATAGTTAAAAAATAATAATAATGGTAATAATAATGTGTTGAGTTATAATAGTAAAATAATAATAATAGTGATAATAATAATATATTAGATAAAATAATAACAAAAGTAGTAATAAGAATGGTAAAAGAAAATAATAATAATAATAATAATAATAATAATAATGAAGGTAATAATAATAATGATAATAAATAATAGTGAAAAGAAAAAAAAATTGCCAAATAGCTAAAAGAGGACTAAATTGAATTTAAAACAAATATTCGGGGAAAATTCAAAATAAAGAAAGAAAGAAATGGACCACATCGAATATGCGAATAATAAGGAGGGATTAAAGGAGAAAATATCCCCACCCTCCCAAACGCATCGTTTTACGCAGGACCAAAAGGAAATCAAAACAAAATTTCAGGGCAAAATTAGAAATAACGAAAGATTTAATTGCAATGTTGTAAAAAAGCGGAAGGGCTGGGATCACAAATATCCTATTAAATAAAAACACGAGGATCCTGCTGGCAGGTCGAGTCAACATGCGGATCCTAGGTGAAACTACGTCGTTTTGGCACTGGTGCTTAAGTCCAAAATGGCGTCGTTTTAGACCCTATATAAATAGCAAAATTCTAAAAAAAAAAAAAAACATTTCCCTTTCACTTTTCTCAAAAAAAAATTTTGAGCCCTCTCATTTTTCTCTCTGCAGGGTCCTTGGTCCGACAAGGAGTCCGGCCGATCACCACTGTGGCCCACCACGGGCGCCGCCGTATACAGATAAAATTTTTAATTTTTTTTATATATATGTATCTATATATATATACTGTTTTTTAAAAAAAATAAAGAAAATATGTATGTATGTATATTCGAAAGAGGAAAATAAAGAAATAAATAAACTAAAAAGATGAAAATGAAGACCTTAGCACGATTTTGAACTTTTTTTCTTTCAACCTAATTTGTTGTTTGCTATTTGTATGTTTGAATCTGTTTTTGTGATTGTATTCAATGTTTTTTTTTTCTCCCCAAACAATACATTGTTCATGGCTTTTTATAGCCGATTTTACATTGCTTTGGCTACTGTTTCGCCACTGTTGTTGGTGTATTTGTCTTTCCTTTGCAGGTAACGGAGTCAACGGTGGCAGAGTTGGTGGTGGCAGGCAAGTGGTGGAGCAGAAGCTAGGGTGGCTAGGGTTTTTTTTTTTAAAGTTTAAGTTGTTGGGCTTGTCTGGGTTAGGGTTTTTTATTTTGGGCTATTTGGGCTGTTTGGGATTGGGTTAGGTTCTAGGGTCTTAGTAGACTTAGGTTGGGTTGAATTTTAGGTTTTGAGGCCCGGGCAAAATTGGGCTTGTACAGCTACCCCTCTTTACTTGTTGTCGTGTAATGAGAACAGAGCAAAGACTTTTAAGAAAGACCAATTTTGCCGGGTCTTGCCGAGTCTCGACTTGTTTTGGTGCCTCTCTCTTCAAGTAGCCTCATTCTAGTCTACTGCGTCTTGTTGCTTTGATCCACTCAGAGAGATAAGACTTGTAGTTTCAATCTGCTCCAGCAACTTCAGGGAAATAAGGTTTGCTATCTTCGATCTACTCCACTGCAACTTTAGGGAGTTGAGATTCGTAACTTCAACCTGCTCCAATGCAACTTCAGGGAGATAAGGTTTGTAACTTCAACCTACTCCACTGTATCTTTAGGAGGATAAGGTTTATAGCTTTAACTCTGCTCTACTGCAACTTCAAAGAGATAAAATTTGCTATCTTCGATTCGCTCCACTGCAACTTCCGGGAGATAGGACTCATAACTTCAACCTGCCCCACTGTAACTTCAGGGGGATAAGGTTTATAGCTTTAACTCTACTCTACTGTAACTTCAGAGAGATAAGATTTGCTATCTTCGATTTGCTCTACTGCAACTTCAGGAAGATAGGACTCGTAACTTCAACCTGTCCCACTGCAACTTCAGGGGGATAAGGTCTGTGATTTGTAACTTAAATCTGCCCCACTGCAACTTTAGGGAGATAAGATTCACTATCTTCAGTCTGCTCCACTGCAACTTCAGGGAGATAAGACTTGTAATTTCAACCTGCTCCACTACAACTTCAGAGAGATAAGATCAGTTATCTTCAGTCTGCTTCTCTGCAACTTCAGGGAGATAAGATTCGCTATCTTCAGTCTACTCCACTACAACTTCAGAGAGATAAGACTTGTAATTTCAACCTGCTCCACTGCAACTTCTGGGAGATAAGGTTTGTTTTAATCTGCTCTACTGCAACTTCAGAGAGATAAGATCAGCTGTCTTCAGTCTGCTCCTCTACAACTTCAGGGAGATAAAACTCGCTATCTTTAGTCTACTCTACTGCAACTTCAGGGAGATAAGGTTTGTGGATTTAATATGCTCCACTGCAACTTTAGGGAGATAAGATTTGCCATGGTAGATTTGATCCGACCAACTGCAACTTCAAAGGTATAGGACTCGTCGTTTTAATCCTCTCCACTGCAACTTCAGGAGATAGGATTAGTAGCTTCAATCTATTCCGCTGCAACTTCAGGGAGATAAAATTGGTATCTTCAGTCTACTCTACTGCAACTTTAGGGAGATAAGACTTGTAATTTGTAGCTTCAATCGATCTTGCTACACCGTCCTCTGAGGGACATGACCTGTAGAATCGATTTCTTAAACCTATGCTTATGCCAAATGATTAGGATGTCATGATCGGAATGAATCAAATGCTCCTAACTAGATGTGTATGAGTGATATTTGTATAAATGTAAAATGTCATTTTTTAATGCTTAATTTGATATTACTCACTGTTCATCGAGGTTTTATCAATGACGTATTATTCGGTCTTTTTCTTTAGTTGGTAACCCTTGCAGAAAACCCAAAGAATAAACACAATTTGGGGCTATTCTTTCTGACGTTTCCAACTTTTGAATTTAGGTTAATTTTAACTAATTGGTCCTATTTCAGGTCCTTGTATCATTTATAAGCATTTCAGAGTAATATGCAGAACTCCTTTTTTGAATATCATTAGTCCATTAATCATCATTTCAACGAAAAACACTTGAAAAAGATTATCGCGATGGACAAGATGGAACTTTATTGAGAGTAAAACTCGAAATGAATAAGGTAATCAAGATAGAAAATTTTGCTAAGATACAAAATGAATAAAATGAAAATAGGTGCCCCAGATATCGTAGCATGAGCTTCTCTACACTGAACTTCTTGAGGACCCTTTGAACTTGATATGTGTTTAGAAGACCGAGAGTACTTTGTTAATACCCCAAGATGTAGCATCCCTCCTTCTTGTTAATTTAGAGAAGACAAGACTACCACATGCCCATCTTCGATCAGAATTTGAATTGCCCATTCCTGGGTTTTTCAAATCAAAACCCATTTGGTTTCAAAGCCCCTTTTCGCGGGTTTTCACCTTAACCTCTCTTTTTTTTTAGGTAGAGTACCTCTTGACTGAATCCAAATTCACGGGATTAGGTAAGCTTTTACCATCCATCTCAGTCAAGATCAGAGCTCCTCTAGAGAAAGCTTTCTTTACCATATAAGATACATCCCAATTTGGCATCCATTTTCCTCTGAAGTCCTTTTGTATGGGGAGGATCTTTTTCAAAGCAAGGTCTCCTTCATAGAATTCTCTAGGGCGAACCTTCTTGTTATAAGCCTGCATCATTTGCTTTTGGTACATTTGACCATGGCGAATAGCTTTTAGCCTCTTTTCTTCAATTAAGTTCAGCTGATCGTACCGTGGCTGGATCCATTCTGCTTCATCTAACTTTAGTTCTGACAACACTCGTAGAGAAGGAATTTTAACCTCAATAGGTAGGACCGCCTCCATTTCGTAAATCAAAGAGAAAGGTGTTGCCCCGGTAGAGGTTCTGACTGATGTTCGGTAGGCGTAGAGGGCGAATGGTAATTTCTCATGCCAATCTTTATAAGTATCAGTCATTTTTCCCACGATCTTCTTGATGTTTTTATTGGCCGCTTCCACCGCACTATTCATTTTTGGGTGATAGGGTGACGAGTTATGGTGTTTGATCTTGAATTGGCTACAGACCTCTGCTATCGTGCTGTTGTTCAAGTTCAGTGTATTGTCTGATATGATCCTCTCAGGCATCCTATACCAACATATGATCTCTTTCTTTAAGAACTTACTAACTGCCGATTTCGTGACGTTGGCGTAAGAAGTGACCTCTACCAACTTGGTGAAGTAATCGATGACCACAAAGATGAATCGGTGCCCGTTAGATGCTTTCGGCGAGATCGGCCTAATGACATCCATGCCCCACATAGAAAAAGGCTATGGAGAAGTCATGACATGAAGAGGTGAAGGCGGTACATGAATCTTATCCCCAAAAATTTGGCATTTATGGAACTTCTTGGCATAGTTGATGCAATCCCCCTCTATAGTGGACCAATAATATCTGAATCTCATGATTTGTCTGGCCATTGTGAAACCGTTAGCGTGTGTTCTGCAGACACCCTCATAGACCTCTTCCAAGATTTGCTTAGCCTCGACAGCGTCCACACATCTTAAGAACACCTAATCCTTCCTTATTTTATATAGGATCTCTCCATCCAAGACATAGTCACTGGCTAGCCTTCTCAATGTCCTTTTATCATTCTCCATCATTTGGTCTGGGTATTCACGATTCCTCACATATTGCAATATATCTTGATACTAAGGGTGATCGTCCTCTTCTTCTTATTCTTCGATGTTGTAACAATGAACCAGAATCTCATAGATACTCATTTGGATAGGCTTCACATCCTCTTGCTTGTTTACTTTGATCATAGAAGCTAAAGTTGCCAAGGCATCAGCCATCTGGTTTTCATATCGTGGGAGGTAGCAAAAAGTTATTGATAAACCGTAATTTATACATATTTTTATCCCATACTTAATACATTTATGAATGATTTCTCCTTAGATTTGGTGAATTTGATGCTTCTAATCCTTTAATTTCATGTTTTATACTTAGGTGAGCATAGGAGAGTGAAAAGAACAAGAAACGGGCCAAAAATAGAGAAAATGGGCTGACGTGGGAAAACAACACGACCTGGACTTCCTTACACAGGCAGAACACACGCTCGTGCCACTCTAACAGGCTCGACCACGACCTAAAACAACCTCAGCAGGGGTGTTGATTTTTCAACCTTGACCACAGCCTGAAGTAATCGCACATAGGCGTGTCCCTGTCGAACCCTAGCTAAGTTCTATTCGGAAAAGGGCAAGTTTGGGGGCTTGGAGGCATTAAAAAGCCTATTTAAACACCCTAGAGGAGGACTAAAGAGGAGACAGAGAGTAGGAAGCAAGAAATTACTCGAAGAAAGCCGATTGATCTATCTCAGAAGCCGGATTCATCATCAAGACTGAATATCTCTCCTCAATTTCCCTTCAGGAGTTTTGGGTTTTCTTTATGTTTTGTATTCATTATTCTTCTGAGATGTTTTCCTTTTCAGTTATGAACTAAATCCCCTAAATACCTAAGGGGAATAAAACCTAAGACGAATCTTGTTATTACTTTCTGAATTGTATGATAAATATTTAACTTGTTCTTAATTATGTGTTCTTAATTCTTGTTTCGGTATTTCAGGATATTGATTCAAGTTAATGCTCTTATTTGGAGGATGAATAGTCCCTGTCTAATAGTAACTTTGTCATAATTAAGCGGAGTTGATTGCGTACCTAGAGATAGGGTGACAAGATTTTACCAGATTAGGGTGAAACCTAATAAGGGGATCCATAGATCGAGTTAATGCAACTATAGGGTGTTAATTAGAAAGAGATTTCAATTATTCAATCTAGGGTTAGACGTTATTAGTCTTGAATAGGGATAATAACATAACTTAGGGATTTCTACGGAATAAGTTGAATGAATAAATCGTCCGATTCGGAGCCAGATAACAAGTGAAGTCTAGGTGGATTTTTCCTTAGGTGTTGTCTTAAATCAATCATTTTTCAAAAAGTAATTCCCAATTCTATTTTCTGTGATCTCTTAGTCTAGTTAATTTGTTAATTAAAATAAACCCCATTATTCTTAGGCTAGATAATAAAAAGACAGTCATTACTAGTACTTTTAGTTCCTTTGGGTTCGACAATCTGGTCTTGCTAAAGCTATACTACTGTTCGATAGGTACACTTGCCTACATCGTAATAATAGTTAGTTTCAAGAACGATTAATTATAAATTTATAAAACTTATCACGAAAAATCATGATCAAGTTTTTGGCGCTGTTGCCGGGGAACTAAAATGTTAGGAACACTCAATTTTTACTACTTTAGCCATTTACTTTTACCGCAATTTAATTTTGTTTTTGCTTTTATTTTTATTTACTAAATTTTCTTTTTCTTTCTTCTGGCAAGTTCTTATAGTTTATGATTAGAAGAAACCCGTTGGGACCATTACTTTTTGACGAAGAAATCGATCGGACTGCTCGTAGAAACCGACGAGAAATAAGGCAAAGCCTAAGATACACAGAGGAAGAGCAAGAGGACGATATCTCAACTACAATCAAGGAGATGGCTGAAAATCAGGAAAATCCGCTACCACCTGCGATACCCACTGATCTAGTAAATCAGAATCCTGCTTCTCGTACTATGTATGATTATGCTAAACCTAATTTAACAAGAACTGAGTCAAGTATAGTTAGGCCTACTATTGCTACAAATAATTTTGAACTGAAACCTAACACAATTCAAATGATACAGCAATTTGTTCAGTTTGATGGTTTGCAGGACGAGGACCCCAACACACACTTGGTAAATTTTCTAGAGTTTTGCGACACATTTAAAATTAATGGCATTTCTGATGATGCCATTTGTCTTCGGTTATTCCCTTTTTCATTGAGGAATAAAGCTAAACAGTGGTTGAACTCGTTACCACGAGGGTCAATCACTATTTGAGAACAAATGACCGAAAAGTTTTTATTAAAGTATTTTTCGCCGACTAAGATTGCCAAATTACGTAATGATATCTCTTCTTTTGTGCAGATGGATTTAGAATCACTTTACGATGCATGGGAGAGATACAAGGACCTACTGCGAAGGTACCCTCACCATGGGTTACCTCTATGGCTGCAAGTTAAAACATTTTACAATGGTGTAAACCCCTAAATAAGACAGATGATTGATGCAGCAACTGGTGGAACCATCAACAACGAAACACCTGAAGTGGCTTACGAATTTATCGAGGAAATGTCACTGAATAACTATCAGTGGCAAGTCATGAGGACAAAGCCAACAATAGCAGCCGGCGTTTTTAACGTCGATTCAGTCGATATGCTCTCAACCCATGTAGAACTTTTGAATAGAAAAATTGATGGTTTTCTTGGTTCTTCACAGGTTCACCCAGTAATGCAATGTGAAGCAAGTGGAGGTGGATCAAGCAATTCAGAATATCCACCTTATGGCCATAACATGGAGAACGAGCAATTAAATTACATGGGTAATAATCCTTGATCTCAAAATAATTCTTATAGTAATACTTATAACGCAGGTTGGAGGAATCACCCAAACTTCTCATAGGGAGGTCAAGGAAATCAGAGACCACCACCACCCTCAGGCTTCCAACAACCACCTTACCAACAAGAGAAAAAGTCGAACCTTGAGGAGATGCTATCCAAATTCATCTCGGTGTCAGAAACTCGTTTCCAGAATACCGAGACAGCACTTAAAAATCAACAAGCATCAATCCAAGGGCTCGAAACTCAGATAGGCCAGTTGTCCAAACTAATTTCCGAACGACCACAAAGTAGCTTGCCAAGTAACACTGAACTTAACCCGAGGGAACAACTCAACGCGATTAATGTTCAAGGTGAAGAAAGATTCGTTGAGCCTGAGCCTGAACCGATACAAGAAACTATGGTGAGCAAAGGTAAAGGTGAGGTAGGTCACAATGAAAACAAAACAGTAAGTGTAGAATATAAACCTCGTGTGCCATATCTCAAAGCGACAAGGAAAGACCGCTCAGATGAACAATTTGGTAAATTCCTTAAACTCTTAAAAAAATTACATATCAACTTACCATTTATTGAAGCTCTCTCACAGATGCCAAACGCAATGAAATTTTTAAATGAGCTTTTAGCAAATAAGCGAAAATTAGACGAGGCGTCGTATGTGGAGCTAAACGCAATTTGCTCAGCTATTCTACAGAATAAGCTACCCAACAAATTAAAAGATCTAGGGAGTTTTACAATTCCTTGCTTAATTGGTAGTTTAGATTTTAATAATGCATTAGCTGATTTAGGGGCTAGCATTAATGTCATGCCTTACAAAATGTTTAAGCAACTAGGTCTTGGGAAACCCAAACAGACTAGGATGAGCATTCAATTAGCAGATAAAACTATCAAATTTCCTAGGGATATTATTGAAGATGTGCTAGTTAAAATCGATAAATTTATATTTCCCGTTGACTTAATTGTTCTAGACATAGAGGAGGATAGCAACACTCCTTTAATTTTAGGAAGACACTTTTTAGCAACTACTAGAACGATTATTGATGTTGGCACAGGTGAACTCACACTTCGTGTGGGAGATGAAACAATCACCCTTTAAGCTCGCAATTCTGGCAACACATCGAAAATTGAAGGTGATTGTATAAACCATTCTACTAAAACTGACAATATAGTGCAACCTACTTTGCAGAAAATGAATTTGAAGGATATACATGAGCCATGCTCAAGCAACGGTAGAGAACCTATTCTTAAAGAACGAAGGTTACAAATCGAGGAGCTAGATGAATGGCGAACACATAAACCGAGAACATACGATAAACCAAAACTACACCAGAACGAGCTCAATACCTCACCAAATCAACTTAAGGTTGGAGATAAAGTTCTATTAGACGCCGTAGATCCTCCCATTGACACTGCCAAACCGAATGAAGAAATTCCTCTTATGGTACTTAGCATTTTCCCATTTGGTATAGTCGAGGTAAGTCATCCCAAATTCGACACTTTTAAGGTAAACAATACCCGCCTAAAACCTTATTTTGATGAGATTGATAGTAGGAATGAGGAGTATAAACTCCTCGAACCACCATGACCATTCAATGGAGAGGTAAGTCGAGCTTAGACTATAAATAAGCGCTTCTCGAAAGGCAACCCGAGTACTAATGGTTTTAAGTTATTTAATTTTTAAGTTTTAACATCTAGGTCACTAACAGAATTTTTAAACACAGATTCACAAATCCACACGGCCAATCCCACGGCCGTGCTTTAGGCCGTCCGAACACCACGGAAGGAAACACAGCCATGCGATACGGTCGTGTAAAAATAGGGTAAAAGTTATTTTTCCCAACACGGGATGCGATAAGTTGACACGGCCGTGCGAACGGGCAGTGGGCAAATCTACCAATAAGACACGGGTGAGCGACACGTCCGTGCCTAGCACCCGTGGTCGACACTGTCAAAATAACACCGGCATGCGCATAGGTACACGGCCGTGGGAGAAGCAAACCACATCACACACGGTCGTGCGATACAATCATATAGCCACATGGCCTACACACACGGGCGTGTCCTTAGGCCGTGTGATGATATCTCAATTCGCGACAAACACGAACTGGACCCAAACCACACGGGCGTGTGATCCGGCTATGCCACTCGCAAAATTAGACTATTTTTCTTATTTTATTTTTACTTTTATTTTTTGAAGACTCATTTGTTTTTAAAACACTGCTTATCTTTATGATTATTATTAGATTATCCCCTTAATTCTCCCTCAGAATCATGCTTTCCTTCCAACTCGATTTCCAATTCTCGCTCTCACTAATCCAGGGGTTCCACCCATTCATAACTCAGGAAGTTTCACTTCTCTCCCTATCTTATGAGCTTATATTTATATTTTTCAATATATCTATCTTTGTACATCGAGGGCAATGTACATATTAAGTGTGGGGGGTATTCATTTCATAATCAGAAAAATCCCTGAATTTTGTCTTGTTCTCTTGTGAACCTTTCATATCATTCTTAGGATGAATATTGATTAATTTATGATTTTTATTGATATATCTTGAATTAAAACATAGGCATTCATGCATTGATTATTTAAACTTTAAGACATTAGAGAATTAAGCATGATGAGTTGAATTTTAAGAATTTAAAATTTTAGGTTGTTTCCCCAAGTTTAGGTATTATCTTGAATTGAAATCCACAAATTTAAACATCAAAAAGCCATAATTTTTGTGAGATTATTGAGCCTTTAAGAGCATCTATTATTTCTTTTATGCTCACTTTTATTATTGCTTTAAGTGTGTCAATATCGAATTGTTATTCTAGAACTTGCTTGATTATGCATGTCAAGACCACACTATTTGATTTGATATGTCAAGATGATTGAGGCACTTAGGATTAACCCACTCATGCCATGAAAATCCTACCTCCACGATTAACCCTTAGTAAACCCCTTTGAGCATAACAAGCCATTCCTTATATTACCCTTAATATTAACCCTTAACACATTATTGTTGAAATCCCCTAAATTAATTTGATCCCTATTTTTGTCGAGATTTGATTTAAATAAATTGCTTAGCTATGTCTTGTTCTTAGTAGTTAGTCTATGTTATTTAACTTGTTTTTAAAATATATATATATATATATATATATATATATATATATATATATGTATACATATTAGTAGTAGTGATCTTTTGTTTTTGAGCTTAAGTATTTAAATTCCATATTCTGAAAAGAAACTTTGTTGTACGCAAGTGATGATTAAATATTTTTCTAGTTAAGTAATTTTTCAATTCAATCTCGATTCTAACCTTTTCTTTTAGTTTGTGACCACACCCCCTAACCAAGCCTCGTTACAACCTTCTAAAGACCTTTTGCTTGATGTATCATCTCAATTTATAGTGATGGAGATTTGATTTTCATGCAAGCCTATGGTAATAACTTTTCATATTAACTGATGAGTGCTAATTTCATTGTCCTTAAATCCTTCGAGTGATTTGAGTGATTCTTTAGTGAGGATGCTAAACTCTGTGAGATTTCAAATCGATAGTGACTACTTAGATGAGGGGAGATGCTTACATTTTTCATGATTAAATACTCAACTTGGAATGTTTGAAACATTAATGTTCTTCCAGTTAGGGATGAGCAAAACTTGATTCGACTCGAAAAAATTGAAAAAAAATTTAAATTTCGAGTTAAACGAATCGAGTTATTTGAGTTAATCGAGTTATTCGAGTCAACTCGAATTTTTTTTCAAATTTCGAGTTCGAATCGAGTTGAGTTTTCGAATTCGAATAACTCGAATAATTCGAATAATTCGAATATCAAACTATAATATTTTACATTTTTACCCCAAACTCCCAAACCTTTTTACTTTTCCCTCAAAACTTTTACTCCTTCCCACTTTCCCCTCAAAACTTTTACTCCCCTTCCATCCCAACCTCCCAATCTACCCAAAATCCATTTCCCACCAAAATTTTACTCTCCCATTTACTTTTTTTCAAAATTTTACACCCCAAAACCCTCAAAACTTTTTATTTTCCCCTAAAATTTTTACTCTCTCCCGCTTTCCCTCTAAAATTTTTACTTTCTTCCCATCCCACCTCCCATCTACCCCAAATCCACCACCAATTTTTTTTAATATTTTCCCTCCAAAATTTTACTCCCCCTATTTACTTCCCCTCAAACTTTTATTCCCCAAAACTTTTTATTTTCTCCCTAAACTTTTACTTCTCACCTTTTACTCTCAAATAAAAAATTAAAATTATCCCAAAAAAAATCACTAAACATAAATATTAATAATTTTATTTATATCTATTATTTATATTATTAAATTAAATTTCACATTTTATACTATTTATATGATTGAATTGTGTAGTCGTATTGAATATTTATATTAAAATTGAATTATTAATTATGCCATTAAATATTCATGTTAAAATTTTATATTGGTATCAATTTCACATTTTATCTTTAAAATAACTTTTATTAAAAAATCACATAGTGACAAGAATCTAAATATAATTGAAGCAACTAAGCAAACAAAGAAGCTAACCCGTATATAAAAGATTAATAAATAAATTATGAGGTGATGAAAGTTAATAAAAATTTTGATTAAAGTGGAAAAATTTTATTACGATGGATGACAGTGGTTACAAGGACCCAAAATTATTTTATAAAATTTAACTCAAACAAATATATTCGATTCGATTCGATTCGAATTCCATCTCAGTCGATTCGATTCGAGAAAATTTCAAATAAAGTTAGGATGATAAAATAAGATTCGAAAACTCGATTAACTCAAAAATTTTTTATTCGATTCGATTCGATCGAATGCTCACCCCTACTTCCAGTTGAATTCTCAATGTATGATTACTTATGAATTAGTTTGAGATATTATTGATAGGAATTATAAGTTGAAAAAAAGGAATTCTTAATTGTGAATTGAGGATTTTGCTTGAGGACAAGCAAACGCTTAAGTATGGGGGTAATTGATAAACAGTAATTTATACATATTTTTATCCCATACTTAACACATTTATGAATGATTTCTCCTTAGATTTGGTGAATTTGATGCTCCTAATCCTTTAATTTCATGTTTCATACTTAGGTGAGCATAGGAGAGCGAAAAGAACAAGAAACGGGCAAAAAAGGAGAAAATAGGCTGACGTGGGAAAACAACACGGCCTGGACTTCCTCACACGTGCAGAACACACGCCTGTGCCACTCTAACAGGCCCGACCATGACCTAAAACAACCTCAGCATGGACGTGTTGATTTTTCAGCCTTGACCACAGCATGAAATAATTGCACACGGGCGTGTCCCTGCCGAGCCCTAGCTAAGTTCTATTCGGAAAAGGGCAAGTTTGAGGGCTTGGAGGCATTAAAAAGCCTATTTAAACACCCTAGAGGAGGACTAAAGAAGAGACAGAGAGTAAGGAGCAAGAAATTACTCCAAGAAAGCCGATTGATCTATCTCAAAAGCCGGATTCATTATCAAGACTGAAGATCCCTCCTCAATTTCCCTTCAGGAGTTTTGGGTTTTCTTTATGTTTTGTATTCATTATTCTTCTGAGATGTTTTCTTTTTTAGTTATGAACTAAATCCCCTAAATACCTAAAGGGAATTAAACCTAAGACAAATCTTGTTATTATTTTCTGAATTGTATGATAAATATTTAACTTGTTCTTAATTATGTGTTCTTAATTCTTGTTTCGGTATTTCAGGATATTGATTCAAGTTAATACTCTTATTTGGAGGATGAATAGTCCCTGTCTAAGAGTAACTTTGTCATAATTAAGCGAGTTGATTGCGCGCCTAGAGATAGGGTGACAAGATTTTGCCGGATTAGGGTGAAACCTAATAAGGGGATCCATAGTCGAGTTAATGCAACCCTAGGGTGTTAATTAGAAAGAGATTTCAATTATTCAATCTAGGGTTAGACATTGTTAGTCTTGAATAAAGATAATAACATAACTTAGGGATTTCTACGGAATAAGTTGAATGAATAAATTGTCCGATTCGGAGCCAGATAACAAGTGAAGTCTAGGTGGATTTTTCCTTAGGTGTTGTCTTAAATCAATCGTTTTTCCAAAAGTAATTCCCTAATTCTATTTTCTGTGATCTCTTAGTTTAGTTAATTAGTTAATTAAAACAAACACCATTATTCTTAGGCTAGATAATAAAAAGACAGTCATTACTAGTACTTTTAGTTCCTTTGGGTTCGACAATCCGATCTTGCTAAAGCTATACTACTGTTCGATAGGTACACTTGCCTACATCGTGATAATAGTTAGTTTCAAGAATGATTAATTATAAATTTATAAAACTTATCACTAAAAATCACGATCAGTGATATCGTCAAACTCAATTAACTCCAGAACTAGCCTTTGGTAATTGATCAACTTACGGTTTCTTGTCTCCCATTCACCTTTAAGCTGATAGATCATTAATGCAGAATCCCCATATACTTCTAGCACCTTGATTTTGTGTTCAATGGCTGCACGGATACCCATGATGTATGCTTCGTACTCTGCCATGTTATTCGTACAATCAAAATCTAATTTACTAGTAAAGGGATAATGATCTCCATTTGGGGATACCAGAACTGCCTCGATTCCGTTACCCACAGCATTTGAGGCTCCGTCAAAATTCAGTCTCTAAGGATGATCTTCTTGGGAGTCTTCTTCAATGGTTGCAACATACATTAGATTTTCATTTAGGAAATCAAAGCTCAAAGGCTCATAATCTTCTAGAGCCCTACTGGCCAAAAAATCTGCTATTGCACTCCATTTTATAGCCTTCTGGTTCACGTAAACTATGTCAAACTATGTCAAACTCAAAAAGAAAAATTTGCCAACGAGCCATTCTTCCGTTTAAAGCATTTGACTCCATCATGTACTTCAGAGGGTCTAATTTTAAGATGAGCCAAGTTGTATGGTACAACATATACTGTTTCAATCTTTGGGTTGTCTAAATCAAATCATAACATAATTTCTCGATCGATGAATATCTTGTCTCACCTTCAGTGAATTTCTTACTGAGATAGTAGATCGCTTTTTCTTTTCTTCCTGCCTCATCATGTTGGCCTAACACATGCATCCAATGGAGTTTTCGAACACTGCCAAATACAGTATCAGTGGCTTATCTGGGCAATATGGCATCAGCACTAGGGCATTAGATAGGTAATGCTTGACCTTATCAAAAGTTCTCTGGCACTCCTCATCCCATACACCTAGGTTGTGTTTCCTAAAGAGACAGAATATCGGGTCACATTTCTCCGTTAGTTACGAAATAAACCGGGCGATGTAATTTAGTCTTCCTAAGAAACCTCGAACTTCTTTTTGAGTGCATGGCGGAGGTAATTCTTGTATGGCCTTGACTTTGTCTGGGTCAATCTCAATCCCCTTTTCACTGACTACGAATTCTAACAGCTTTCCTAACCTGGCCCCGAAGGCACATTTTGCGGGATTGAGCTTTCGCTAGAACTTTCTTAATCTTAAGAACAGTTTCCTCAATACTTGTACGTGCTCCTTTTCTATTCTGGATTCCGCAATCATATCGTCGACGTAAACTTTGATCTCCTTGTGCATCATATCATGGAACAGAGTTACCATGGCTCTCTAATATGTTGCTCCTGCGTTTTTCAGTCCGAATGGCATCACCTTATAACAAAACGTTCCCCACATGGTCACGAATGTGATCTTTTCCATATCTTCAAGATGCATCTTTATCTGGTTGTATCCTGAGAAGCTATCTATGAAGGAGAAAAGTGAGTAACCTGCCGTGTTATCCATTAATGTATCAATGTGAGGCAACAGGAAATTGTCTTTTGGACTAGCTTTGTTCAAATCCCGATAGTCTACACACATCTTTCCCATCTTTCTTAGGAGCGGGGACTATATTGGCTACCCATTCTGAGTATTTAACCACTTATAAGAAGTCGGCATCGAATTGCTTCTTGACCTCTTCTTTTATCTTTAACAGAACATCGGGTCTCATCCTTCGGAGTTTCTGTTGAACTGGCTTACACTCTTCCTTTATGGGGAGTCACTGTACCACAATATCAGTATTCAACACTGGCATGTCTTGATATGACCATGCAAAGACATCCTTGAATTCTTGTAGTAATTCAATGAGGTCTCGCTTTGTCTCTGCGGCGATACAGGCTCCAATCTTTACCTCTTTTCCCTCTTCTAAGCTCACAATTTCCACTGACTCCTTATGAGGTAGGATTTGTTTCTCATCTTGTTCTAGCATACTTAATAAATTGGGAGGTAGGTTACAGTTTCGGTCATCTTCAGAGTCCTGAGAATCCTTCGTACACATATCTTGCTCAAAAGAAGACTTTGAGTCAGTAGCAGCATTACTCATATCATTGATATCTGGAGACCTGTTATAAGGATGAAGAAAAGTCCAAAGAACAAAAGAATCTAAGAATATTTATTGGTGGAATGATTATGAATAAAATGGAAAGAATAAAAGAATATTTGCTCAAGATGATACACAAAGATGCATTTTTATTGGAATAACGATATTGGACAAGAGCTTATTTCATAAAAGGATTCTTATTGCTCCTAGGCCTAGAGTAATAAACATGTTTTGGACATTACTCTGAATTAATTTTAAAAGTTACAGGGATTTCCTCTGCGGTCTAATTGTTCAAAACGCTCCTAAGCACATATGGGCAAATGCCTAATTGATCCTCTTCTCTCGTGTCTTCCTCGGATATGGCGTTAATGCTCAAACTTTCTAATATTTTTTGGCAGACCCTTTCCCTGTCAATCTTCCTTCAGAGTAAATAGTCCCTCCTGACACGAATGTTCTGGATATGTGAGGAAAGGTCATTGGCTCCCATTTAACCTATTCCCCACTTAAACACGCTCTTCTCCTTTCTTGTTTCTTCTCTTGCTCCTTTTTCTTTTACTTTGTATTTGGCTTGAATCCTAAGCCAAAGCAGTCTCGTTTGTCCATGAGCATAGGTGCCTCGATCCTTCTTTGTAGGCTTCTTCCAAGCCCCTCCCAGGCAAAACTCATTTCCCAACCATCAGTTGTAAGCCCATCCTCGTAGTCTTGGAGATTTTAGGCATCGAGACCTTATTTCCTTCGATAACGAAGGCCGCATTTACAAATTCTAACTATTGAAAAGAACATTCTACTGCTTCATCATCTGTCCCCACATATGGCGCATCGCTGGTAACGGATGCAATGATATCTTCTTCAGCATTTATGGTCACCAATCGGCCTTCCGTTATAAATTTGAGCTTTTGATGTAACGATGACAGCACTGCCTTCGCTGAGTGAATCCATGGCCTCCCCAATAAGCAATTGTAAGAGGGCTTGATATCCATCACCAAGAAATCTACCTCGTACGTGCTTGGACCAATTAAAAGGGGTATTTCAATCATCCCCATTACTTTCCTTTCGGTGCCATCAAATGCCCTCACTACATTTTGACATGTCTTCATATGGAAACTATCCACTGGCAACCTATTCAGTGTGGATAGGGGCAGGACGTTTAGTGCCGATCCATTATCAATCAATACCCCCGGTAATGTGTATCCTTTGCAATGGGAGGTGATGTGCAGAGCCTTTGTGGATCCCATACCTCCCAGTGGTATTTCGTCATCATTAAAGAAAATAAATTATCGGCACTGATGTTGTTGACCAGATGGTCCAGCTTATTGACAGAGATGTCATCCGCGGCATAGGTTTCGTTTAGCACTTTCATTAACGCGCTCTGATGCGTCTCCGAGCTCAAAAGTAAGGCTAGCACTGAGATACAAGCCGGCTGCTTATGTAGCTATTCTACAATGCTGTATTCGTTGTGCTTTAAGAATTTTAAGAATTCTCTAGCCTCTTTTTCAGTCACTGGCTCGTTAATTGGTGATTCGAGCCTGACTGTCTTCTCTTTCCTTTGCTCGACTATTGGGGCCTTTTCTTTGACAATTTCAGTTCTTGTACCATAGGATCATAACGTCTCTCACTGCATGTATAGAAACCTACATCTTGGCTCTCCCCTGAAGCACTAGCCGGATTCTCCTCCCTCGGTATTGTCACGTTGCAGTCATAGTTCTAGGGAACCCTTTTGCTATCCTTGTAGGGAAAGGATATGGGTTTTTGAATTATGACTCTCTGTACCATTTGTATTCCTGCTTCATTGTTCCTTGGTCACGAAATGATCACCACAGGGTGACTAACTCTTTGGACCCCTTCTGTTGCTCCCTCTTCTAAAACGTAAACCTCTCTTTCTTCTGATCCTTTGATTTCTTCAGAAAATTCCATCTCTTTATTGTCCATCAGATTTTTCACTATGGACCTGAACTCACTGCACTCTTGGATGTCATGGCCCTCATAGGCTTGAAACTTGTAGTATTTTCTCGTCTCTTTGGGTCTTTCCCCTGAATATTGTGTGATTAGACCTCCATTGACCAGTTGTTTCCAAACCCAACTCAATTGGGTTTTTACTTCTGCCACGTCGGCCTTGATTCTTTTACTCTCATTCTTGACTATCGCGTTTACCCCTTTATTAGCATGATCGGGCAATGAATTTCCTGTTACGTTGGGTCCTGATGGGTTGTCGAACTTCACGATACCTATTTCGATAAATTTTTCTACCAACTTTTTAAATGCAGTGTCGAGTGCCCCGTTAGCCCTACATATACTCACATTGGGCATTTGTGTCATACCATTTTGGGAACGGGGTTGCATAGGCTTCAAGCAGAAAGGTGACACCACATGGGCATCAAATAAGCTTTGATACAACTCCCTGTATGACATCGGGATAGGCGTGAACTGGACTCTCTATGTTTTACGCCTTGGGTTGGAATCTTGTCTTGGAGAGCTTTGATGGCTAGTAGCCACTGCCCTTGGCTAGCTCACGGTGACTGGCTTGGAATAATTCTTATTGTAGACACTCGCGTTGTTTACCTCATTTTCTTTCCTTCTCGGGGCTGATTTCTTGGCACTTTCCCATACTTCAATCTTTCCGCATCTTATCACGTTTTCTATCATTTGTCTAAACATTACTATGTCTGAGAAACTCTTAGTAGCGCTTCCCAGCATGTGGTTGATGAATGGAGCCTTCAGAGTATTGATAAAGAGCATGGTCGTTTCTTTCTCGAGAAGAGGTGGTTGGGCTTGCGCCGCCATCTCTCTCCATCTTTGGACGTATGCCTGAAGCTCTCATTTTGTTTCTTCTCCATGTTTTGTAACGTGATTCGATCGGGTGCTATGTCTGTCACGTGGTCATATTGCTTCATGAAAGCTTGTGCCAAGTCTTTCCATGAATGGATTTGAGCACGACTTAGTTGGTTGTACCATTAGGCCGCAAACCTGACCAAACTGTCTTGGAAGCAACGGATCAACAGTTGATCATTGTAAACGTACGCTGCTATCCTTCGACAGAACATGGTGATGTGAGCTTCTGGACAACTAGTTCTATTGTATTTTTCAAAATCTGGGGTCTTAAACTTAGGAGGGAGCACTAAATCTAGGACCAAACTTAGGTCTTTGGCGTCTATTTCGCAATGGTAATCAGCATTCTCCATTGCTCTGAGTTTTTCTTCCAGCCATCTGTATCGATCCTCCAGTTGTTTTGGCAGTTTCACTTTTGTTTTCTCCATCTCTGCTACATTATCGAGATCAAGAACAACGGGATTAGTTGGGTTATCCCCAGGACTGGAGCCCGAGCCTGTTTGATAGTTCATAGGTGCTGAGGTATCGATTTGATGTTGTTGAGGCCTGATAGTAACGGGTACCCCTCGTGGGTACACTTCTAGTGGTGCCTAGATGTTGATTGGAGTGAAGCCCGGGGGTAAATAGGATCATCGTTTTCGTTCGTAGTACTCTTACCTTGTTCACGTTCTCTGACCAGCAATTGCGCCAATTGACTTATCATATTATTTTGGGACTCTTGCATTTGTTCCCTCATATCTTGTTGTATCTTAGCTAATTTCTCTTGCATCTACACTTGCAATTGCTCTTGCATGTTCTTTTTCATTTGTTCTAATCTTTCTAACCACTGATCCATTACTTTAGTTTTGCGACGGGTATTGTAGCGGTATTCGGTTGGTTGACTCTTGTTAGTTTCTAGATTAACTGAAATAATTTGGTTTAATTAGGGTCTTTTCGTGAAATTTAATGCATATGATGAAATGTAATGCAAATGAATGAAATGAATGCAAAAAGAGGCGTTGATTCTGATTCAATTTCATTAGAACAACTTCACTATTAGAAAAAATTCTTTCAATAGAGCGGATAATTACATATACGACTTTGCCCTAATACCCAAAGCCTTAACCCCCCTAAGAAGCCAAGCTAAGTTTCAACCTCGATCTGATTCTGACTCGTATTTTAAGCTTAATACATCAGCCTGAACTATCAAGTTTTGCAAATGATCGGCTACCTCTCGAACTTGAGCCACAGCTTCGCCCATGACATAATCTCTATCTCTGATCTGATCTTGAGAGCGATGAAGTTGTTCTTTGCAATATTCATTGTTTGCCTTAAGGAATTCTACTCGAATTTAGCTATCTTGTAGTGCAGTCTCAAGTTCCTCTATTTTCCCTTTCAACTCCTCGATCTTGCTTAGACTGGTCTTCAACATAATTACGGAGTTACAGCTACGATACCGATGTAGTGATTTTTCCAATTCGGCCACCCGAGTTCGTAGCCTCTCTTTTTCGCTTTGGCTTTCCAACAAACTATTTTTTAAAGCGTCCTCTCGTACTCGGGCATCTTGAAACTTCTTCTGCCAATGATCGGCTCTAGTCTTTTCTTCTTTAATTTCTTGACGCCACTGCTCTGACGTTTTACCCAAATCGACAGTTCTTTTCGACATACGCAACTTTTTGTAATAAGTTTTCGGACTATCCAAATGTTCCTTGGCCTTGTTCTTTCCCTTCCTAAATTTCTCGACCTCTAGCTTTTGGATATCGACGTCTAATCCTAACTTCATCTTCTCATCTTCAAACTGTTCTATCTTCTTTCCCAATTCCGAGCTCCTTTTCTCAAAGTCTTGCTTGATAATCTCTAACTCGGACGAGACTGCTTGTAAGTACTCCTCTATCGGCCGAGCATTTTCTTTTATTGGGATGCTATCGTTGATTCTTTTAGCCTACAACTAGTCGTACTCGGGGGTCGTCATTGGGCCTACAACGAATCCTTTCATCCTATGAGTTTGTTTCCAAGCATTCAATATCTCACGAATTCTCTTCTTATAATTATCGCCCTTGTATGAGAACTCGCACTGAGCTAACCCTTGCGTTTCTGGTATGAACTGCCTTGATCGATACTGTCTCAACACGAGTAGTGGAGCGTATCCAACGGCTTCCCATAAACCAAGTAGAGGGACCTAGTCAAAGTCACCACACCGATATAAGATCTTATCTGGGATCATCCATGGGGCCCTCCATTCAACATCTTCAGCTTGTAGGCTCTGGAGAATCACTATCCATTTCTCTTCAGAAAGGTCATCCCGCCTTGGTGTAGCCACTAATTTTTTCAATGGAGAATGGTTCTCGAAAAAAACTTGATATGAGACCTCTGATCGTGATTTTTCGTGATAAGTTTTATAAATTTATAATTAATCGTTCTTGAAACTAACTATTATCACGATGTAGGCAAGTGTACCTATCGAACAGTAGTATAGCTTTAGCAAGACCTGATTGTCGAACCCAAAGGAACTAAAAGTACTAGTAATGACTGTCTTTTTATTATCTAGCCTAAGAATAAAGGAGTTTGTTTTAATTAACTAATTAACTAAACTAAGAATTCATAGAAAATAGAATTGGGGAATTACTTTTGGGAAAACGATTGAATTAAGACAATACCTAAGGAAAAATCCACCTAGACTTAACTTGTTATTTTGGCTCTGAATCGGACGATTTATTCATTTAACTCGTTCCGTAGAGATCCCTAAGTTATGTTATTATCTCTATTCAAGACTAATAAAGTCTAACCCTAGATTGAATAATTGAAATTTCTTTCAAAGTAACACCCTAAGGTTGCATTAACTCGGTCTATAGATCCCCTTATTAGGTTTCACCCTGATCCGGAAAAATTTTGTCACCTATCTCTAGGCGCGCAATCAACTCCTCTTAATTATGATAAAGTCACTCTTAGACAGGGACTATTCATCCTCCAACTAAGAGCATTAACTTGAATCAATATCATGAAATACCGAAACAAGAATTAAGAACACATAATTAAGAACAAGTCAAATATTTATCATATAATTCATAAAATAATAACAAGATTCGTCTTAGGTTTCATCCCCCTTAGGTATTTAAGGGATTTAGTTCATAACTAAATAGGAAAACATCTCAGAAGAATAAAGAATACAAAACATAAAGAAAACCCAAATCTCCTGAAGGGAAATTGAGGAGAGATATTCAGTCTTGATAATGAATCTGGCTTCTGAGATGGATCAATCGGCTTCCTTGGAGTAATTCCTTGCTCCCTATTCTCCGTCCCCCTTTTAGTCCTCCTCTAGGGTGTTTAAATAGGCTTTATAATGCCTAAGAGCCCTCAAACTTTCCCTTTTCCCAATAGAACTTAACTAAGGCTTGGCAGGGACACACTCGTGTGTGATTTACTTCAGGCCGTGGTCGAGGTTGAGAGATCAACACGCCCGTGCTGAGGTTGTTTTAGGCCGTGGTCGAGCCTGTTAGAATGGCACGGGCGACTGTTCTGCCGGTGTGAGGAAGTCCAAGCCGTGTTGTTTTCTCACATCGGCCCATTTTCTCTGTTTTTGCCCGTTTCTTGTTCTTTTCGCTCTCCTATGCTCACCTAAGTATAAAACATGAAATTAAAGGATTAGGAGCATCAAATTCGCCAAATCTAAGAAGAAATCATTCATAAACGTGTTAAGCATGGGATAAAAATATGTATAAATTATGGTTTATCAAATACTCACACACTTAAGCATTTGCTTGTCCTCAAGCAAAATTTTCAGTTCACAATTAAGAATTTCTTTTTCTCAACTTATAATTCCTATCAATAATATCTCAAACTATTTCATAAGTAATCATACATTAAGGATTCAACTAAAAGAACATTAAAGTTTCAAACATTCCAAGTTGAGCATTTAATCATGAAAAATATAGGCATCTCCCCTTATCTAAGTAGTTACCATCGATTTGAAATCTCACAGAGTTTAACATCCTCACTAAAGATTCACTCAAATCACTCGAAGTTTTTAAAGATAATGAAATTAACACTCATCAGTCAATATGAAAAGTTATTAACATAGGCTTGCATGAAAATCAAATCTCCACCACTATAAATTGAGATGATACATTAATTAAAAGGTCTTTAGAGGGTTGTAACAAGGCTTGGTTAGGGGGTGTGGTCACAAGCTGAAAGAAAAGGTTAGAATCGAGATTGACTTAAAAAATTACTTAACTAGAAGAATATTTAATCATCACTTGCATACAACAGAGCTTCTTTTCAAAAGATCACTACCATTAATATGTATACATGTTTTTTTTTTTTTAAGAACAAGTCAAATAACATAGACTACCTATATAGAATAAGACATAGCTAAGCAATTTATTCAAATCAAATCTCGACAAAAATAGGGATCAAATTAATTGAGAGGATTTCAACAATAATGGGTTAAGGGTTAATATTAAGGGTAATACAAGGAATGGCTTGTTAGACTCAAAGGGTTTTACTAGGGATTAGTTGTGAAGGTAGGCTTTTCATGGCATGAGTGGGTTAATCCTAAGTGCCTTTATCATCTTGACATATCAAATCAAATGGTGTGGTCTTAACATGCATAATTAAACAAGTTCTAGAATAATAATTCGACATTGACACACTCAAAGCAATAATAAAAAGTGAGCATGGAAGAACTAATAGATGCTCTTGAAGGCTCAAGATCTCATAAAAAATTATGGCTTTTTGATGGTTACACTTGTGGATTTCATTTCAAGATAATACCTAAACTTGGGGAAACATCCTAAAATTTAAATTCTCAAAAATCAACTTATCATGCTTAATTCTCTAATGTCTTAAAGTTTAAATAATCAATGCATGAATGCCTATGTTTTAATCCAAGTTATATCAATACAAATCATATATCAATCAAAATTCATCCTAAACATGATATGAGAGATTTACAAGAGAACAAGGTAATATTCAGGGATTTTTCTAATAATGAAATGAATACCCCCCACACTTAAGATGTACATTGCCCTTAATGTACAAAGATAAAGTTAGTGGCAAATAATATCAGAAGATAGGGAAATAAATGAAACTTCCTGAGTGTTAAATGAATGAACTCCCTAGTTTGCAGTTATGGAGAGTGGAGGAGGATACTCCGGTGGTGTTAGAGGTTGGGTTCCACAAGTGTTGCGCCAAAAGAATATTATATCTCGTGATTGAGCAGGGCATGACAGTCGTGGAGAACCTTTTCCAATGGAGTTTGGAGTTCCTAAGTGATGGTGAGCTTTGTAGTTCTTTATAACTGTGATAAAATCAGGAACTTTTTAGGGGATATAAGGAAGACTAATTACTCATAAAGAATTAACTGAGATTAAAATTTGTTTATAAAACCTAAATATAAAGTATTAGCGATAATGAAATAACATTAAAAGATAAAAATAAAATTAATAAAAACATAAAATAAAAATAAAATTAAGATAAAATTAAATATCATCATCGTCGGATGGTTCGCGAGGTGGTGGTGGCAATGATATGGGGAAGTGCTAACAAATCTGCTACAGAGTAGCATCAATGTTATCAAATTATTGAAAACACTGCTGCTCGAATCGAGTGAGGCACTCAAAGATGTTAGCATATGAAGTCGTCACATGAACTGGACGATGGGAGCGTGGTGGCTGAGACGGTGGGTCCTCGTGCTGTGGAGAGACATCATCAGTAATGTCCTCAGAAGCCTCCTCCTCGGTTGATTGGGCGAGACTATATTGAGGAGGGTAGGTTCCTCGACGCTTTTCAATCATCCTCATGCTTAGCATGCTCGAGATGCCTTGTGGAGACATCTGGCCAATAAGGGTAAAGGATAATTATTGTGCTACGGTGTTGAGGAGCCCGAAGTGCCAAGCCAGTTGAGTCACGTAGGGGCCAATGGATATGACCCCCTTCTGGTGTCGCTCTGTCTGATGGCGAATGGCAAGGGCGATGAAATAAGTGAGGTCGAAGACGTGCCCGTGCGACATACACCATAAGTAGTAGATTTCATGAGTGGTGACGACGCCGGTGCTCTCTCTCTGCCCTATCAAAGTGTGAGATAAAATAGAATGTAGGTACCTTAAGGACGGAGGGAAAGCTGATGCCTTGGAGCGAATGGGGTCGTAGGTAGCCGAGCGATGGACGAGGGCATTCTAGCACTTTGAGGGAAAATAATGGATGCGGTGGTTGAGAGTATCGAGGTCGTTCTCCTCCTGGAACTCCTCCGTGTAAAGACCTAGTGCCGAACCAAACTCTGGAATTTTCAACTGGCAGACTAGACCACCAAGGAAAAATTGGACTGTACAGGGATCATCATGGTTGGTCATTACGGTCTGAAGATGGAATGTTAAGCATAATTCCATCGTGAGCTCGAGATACGTCGTCTCGACGATCTCAAAGAAGAGATTCCATAGGTCGGTGGTGAGGAGGGCCGGAATCGCATCAGCTAATTGGACTTGTTCTAGTGTAGCCCAGTCGATGTAGCGGCCCGCAATTAAAGGTTCGGCCCGGAGTATTTGAAAAAGTTCTTCTTGGGGTCCAATGGGGAACTGCAGGAAAGGGTGAAGAATTTTCGCGGTAGGACCCGAAAAAGATAACACTCCCTTCCTTTTCTTCGAAGCGGGGACGGCGACTTTCTTTCCTCGTGAAGACGACATGGTATACCTACAATCAAAATCAGTAATTCGTCTTGATGAGTGGTCAAGGTAAAACGAAAATAAATTTAAAAAAAAATCTTAAATAATCTCACCTACAACTACTAACACTAACAAACTTAACCAAACTGATCAATTTTATGGCATGCTTTTTGTAGCATTGGCATGGTAGTAGCATGAATAAAAATGGCAAAGACCTTTATGGAATGCAACATATTTTATGGATGAAAAATGTCAACACAAAAGCCATGAGTATTTCTATTATCCTAACCAGGAATATTTACTTTAAACTAGTCAAATGGGGCAGAGAAATCATGTAATGAGTAAGAACTTCAACATGAAAAGGATGATAACTACTCTAGATAATGAATTTTGAGTGATAGAAAGATGAAAATAACATGCGAAATGCAGATTACTATGATGAATAGCATTAGAAATCTATAAAATAAAGGAGAAAAAAGTAAACAAATGCTAGAAAGAGGGGAATGGGCGTCAAAAATTGAGTTGGAAGCGGCGCACGGGCATGCCAGGAAGGCCATGTGGACTTGCAGCGGCTAGGGTTAGGGATTTTAGGTGAAGAAGACATTAAATAGTTTAGGTTATTTATAGATTTTGGGGCACACGGCCAGGGGACACGCCCGTGTGCCCCAATTTTTGCCCATGTGGTTCACGTTTTTCCTATTTTTGGTGCGTCAAAAATTCAACCCACGCCTGTGTACCTTGGGCATATTGGTGCACACGGTCGTGTCTGGCTTCGTTCGCTTCTCCCACGCCCATGTATGTATGCCCACGGCCGTGTTAATTCAACAGGTTCGACCATGGGTGTTAGACATGGGCGTGTCGCATGCCCGTGCTATTTTCTCAGGTTCTCTCACGGTTCAATGCCACGGGCGTGTTGCATTCCCGTGTTGTTTTGGCAGGATCGCCTACGGCCAGGTCGCACAATCATGGCTATTTATCGCAGCCCGTGTTTGGGAAAAATCTTTGCCCTGTTTCTGTACAGTCTTAAGCATGCCCGTGTACTTGGCCGTGTGAGTGTGGTAAGCCTGTATTCAAGAGTTTCGTTAGTAAGTTAGGTGTTAAACACTAGAATTTAAAGAAGTTAATACCGTTAGTGCTCGGGTTACCCCTCGAGAAGTGCTTATTTAAAGTCTAAGCTCGACTTACCTCTCCATTGAATGGTCATGGTGGTTCGAGGAGTTTTTACTCCTCATTCTTGTTATCAATATCATCAAAATAAGGTTTTAGACGGGTATTATTTACCTTAAAAGTGCCGAACTTGGGATGACTTACCTCGACTGTACCAAATGGAAAAATGCTAAGTACCATAAGAGGAATTTCTTCATTTGGTTTGGCAGTGATAATGTGAGGATCTGCTGCATCTAATAAAACTTTATCTCCAACCTTAAGTTGATTTGGTGAGGTATTGAGCTCGTTCTGGCATAGTTTTGGTTTTCGTATGTTCTCAGTTTATGTGTTCGCCATTTATCTAGCTCCTCGATTTGTAGCCTTCGTTCTTCATGAATAGGTCCTCTATTGTTGCTGGAACATGGCTCATGTAATTCCTTCAAACTCATTTCCAGCAAAGTAGGTTGCACTCTATTGTCAGTTTTAGTAGAATGGTTGATACAATCACCTTCAATTTTTGATGTGTTGCTAGAATTGCGAGCTTGAAGGGTGATTGTTTCGTCCCCCACACGAAGTGTGAGTTCACCTGTGCCAACATCAATAATCGTTCTAGCAGTTACTAAAAAGGGCCTTCCTAAAATCAAAGGAGTGTTGCTATCCTCCTCTATGTCTAGAACAACAAAGTCAACGGAAAATATAAATTTATTAATTTTAACTAGCACATCTTCAATAATACCCCTAGGAAATCAGATAGTTTTATCTGCTAATTGAATGCTCATCCTAGTCTGTTTGGGTTTCCCAAGACCTAGTTGCTTAAACATTTTGTAAGGCATGATGTTAATGCTAGCCCGTAAATCAGCTAATGCATTATTAACATCTAAACTACCAATTAAGCAAGAAATTGTAAAACTCCCTGGATCTTTTCATTTGTTGGGTAGTTTATTCTGTAGAATAGCTGAGTAAACTGCATTTAGCTCTACATGCGACGCCTCATCCAACTTTCGCTTATTTGCTAAAAGCTTCTTTAAAAATTTCATTGCGTTCGGCATCTGCGATAAAGCTTCAATAAACGGTAAGTTAATATTTAATTTTTTTAAGAGTTTAAGGAATTTACCAAATTGTTTATCTGAGCGGTCTTTCCTTGTCGCTTTGGGATCTGGCACACAAGGTTTATATTCTGCACTTACCGTTTTGTTTTCATTGTGACCTACCTCACCTTTACTTTCCATAATTTCTTCCCTCGATTCTGGCTCAGGCTCAACTGATCCTTCTTCACATTGAAATTAATCGCGTTGAGTTGTTCCCTTGGGTTACGTTCAGTATTGCTTGGCAAACTACCTTGTGGTCATTTAAAAATTAGTTTGGATAGCTGGCCTATCTGAGTTTTGAAGCCTTGGATCGACACTTAATGATTTTTAAGTGCTGTCTCAGTATTCTAGAAACGAGTTTCTGACACCGAGATAAATTTGGATAGCATCTCCTCAAGGTTCGGCTTTTTCTCTTGTTGGTAAGGTGGTTGTTGGAAGCCTGAGGGTGGTGGTGGTCTCTGATTTCCTTGACCTCCCCATGAGAAGTTTGGGTGATTCCTCCAACCTACGTTATAAGTATTGCTATAAGGATTATTTTGAGATCGAGGATTATTACCCATGTAATTTAGTTGCTCATTCTCCATGTTGTGGCCATAGGGTTGATACTCTGAATTGCTTGATCCACCTCTACTTGCTTCACATTGCATTACTGGATGAACCTGTGTAGAACCAAGTAAACCATCAATCTTTTTATTTAAAAGTTCTACCTGATTTGACAGCATAGTAACCGAATCGACGTTATAGACTCACCAAAGCACGAAAGCCAGGATCTTTCAGAAAATGGATTCCTATTCGAAGAGTGCATAACCGCATGGATAAGCTCACACGTATCTTCACAGACCAAGAACTACGAGATCGCCCCTTTCATTCTGTGGTGATATTTTGGTTGGCTTAGTCCTCATGACTTGCCAATGATAGTTACTCAGTGACATCTCCTCAATAAATTCATAAACCTCTTCAGGTGTTTTGTTGTTGATGGTTCCACCAGCTGCTGCGTCAATCATCTGTCTTGTCGAGGGATTCACACCATTGTAGAATGTTTAAACTTGCAGCCATAGAGGTAACCCATGGTGAGGGAACCTTCGCAATAGGTCCTTGTATCTCTCCCACGCATCGTAAAGGGTTTCCAAATCCATCTGCACAAAGGAAGAGATATCATTACGTAATTTGGCCGTCTTAGTCGGCGGAAAAGACTTTAATAAAAACTTTTCGGTTATTTGTTCCCAAGTAGTGATTGACCCTCGTGGTAACGAGTTCAACCACTGTTTAGCTTTATTCCTTAATAAAAAAGGGAATAACCAAAGACGAATGGCATTATCAGAAACGCCATTAATTTTAAAAGTGCCGCAGAATTCAAGAAATTTTTTCAAGTGCGTGTTGGGATCCTCATCCTGTAAACCATCAAACTGAACAAATTGTTGTATCATTTGAATCGTGTTAGGTTTTAGTTTAAAATTATTTGCAGCAATAGCAGGCCTAACTATACTTGACTCAGTTCCTGATAATGTAGGTTTAGCATATTTATACATAGTACGAGGAGCAGGATTCTGATTTGCTAGATTAGCGGGTATCGCAGGAAGTAGCTGATTTTCCTGATTTTCAGCCATCTCCTCGGTTGTAGTTGATATATCATCCTTTTGCTCTTCCTCTCTGTATCTTAGGCTTCGCCTTATTTCTCGTCAGTTTTTATGAGCAGTGCGATCGATTTCTTCATTAAAAAGTAGTGGTCCCGACGGGTTTCTTCTAATCATAAACTATAAGAACCTGCCAGAAAAAAGGAAAAGAAAATTTAGTAAATAAAAATAAAAACAAAAACAAAATTAAATTACAGTAAGAGTAAATGGCTAAAGTAATAAAAATTGAGTGTTCCTAATATTTTACTTCCCCGGCAATGACGCCAAAAACTTGATCGTGATTTTCCGTGATAAGTTTTATAAATTTATAATTAATCGTTCTTGAAACTAACTATTATCACGATGTAGGCAAGTGTACCTATCGAACAGTAGTATAGCTTTAGCAAGACCGGATTGTCAAACCCAAAGGAACTAAAAGTACTAGTAATGACTGTCTTTTTATTATCTAGCCTAAGAATAAAAGAGTTTTTTTAATTAACTAATTAACTAAACTAAGAATTCACAGAAAATAGAATTGGGGAATTACTTTTGGGAAAACGATTGAATTAAGACAATACCAAAGGAAAAATCCACCTAGACTTCACTTGTTATTTTGGCTCCGAATCGGACGACTTATTCATTTAACTCGTTCCGTAGAGATCCCTAAGTTATGTTATTATCCCTATTCAAGACTAATAAAGTCTAACCCTAGATTGAATAATTGAAATTTCTTTCTAATTAACACCCTAGGGTTGCATTAACTCGATCTATGGATCCTCTTATTAGGTTTCACCCTGATCCAAAAAAATCTTGTCACCCTATCTCTAGGCGCACAATCAACTCCGCTTAATTATGACAAAGTCACTCTTAGACAGGGACTATTCATCCTCCAACTAAGAGCATTAACTTGAATCAATATCCTGAAATACCGAAACAAGAATTAAGAACACATAATTAAGAACAAGTCAAATATTTATCATACAATTCAGAAAATAATAACAAGATTCGTCTTAGGTTTCATCCCACTTAGGTATTTAGGGGATTTAGTTCATAACTAAATAGGAAAACATCTCAGAAGAATAAAGAATACAAAACATAAAGAAAACCCAAAACTCCTGAAGGGAAATTGAGGAGAGATCTTCAGTCTTAATGATGAATCCGGCTTCTGAGATGGATCAATCAGCTTCCTTGGAGTAATTCCTTACTCCCTATTCTCCGTCCCCCTTTTAGTCCTCCTCTAGGGTGTTTAATTAGGCTTATAATGCCTAAGAGCCCTCAAACTTACCCTTTTCTGAATAGAACTTAACTAGGGCTCGGCAGGGACACGCCCGTATGACACGCCCGTATACGATTTACTTCAGGCTGTGGTCGAGGCTGAGAGATCAGCACACCCGTGCTGAGGTTGTTTTAGGCCGTGGTCAAGCTTGTTAGAATGGCACGGGCATGTGTTCTGCCCGTGTGAGGAAGTCCAGGCCGTGTTGTTTTTCCATGTCGGCCCATTTTCTCCATTTTTGGCCCGTTTCTTGCTCTTTTCGCTCTCCTATGCTCACCTAAGTATAAAACATGAAATTAAAGGATTAGGAGCATCAAATTCACCAAATCTAAGGAGAAATCATTCATAAACGTGTTAAGCATGGGATAAAAATATGTATAAATTACGGTTTATCAACCTTCTCTACCCTCCAAAAGTGGCTATGGAACCATGATAGCAGAAGTTGCACACATCCTATAAATCTGCCTTCACCCGCTCTCCGGCAAGCATTCAATGATCTAAACATTTCGGCCAAGATCGCAAGGACAGAGGTGACCCTTTTATCAAGTTGAACAAATAGGTTTGAAACTGCTTCATCCACGTGTCCTAATGCCTTGGGAAAGGCGATCGAACCGTAGATGCTTAAAGCAAAAACATCAACCCTCTTCTTCATATCCGGATATGCTAGAATTAGGTCTCTTAAGTTCTTCCAAGGAATACAACTTCTGTCTCCTTTTTGCTTAATCCGGGCTGTAACCCACTGCTCGCTCATACCCATGATATTCATCAGTCTCTTTACAAAGGGCGGGACGTTAGCAGCTCTAGAATAGGCCTTGTCGACTTTAACCTTTGGGCAGCGAATTAAGGCCATATACTCTTCCACAGTAGGTACCAAATCAACTCTCTTAAAAGTGAAACAGCTGTAGGCGGGGTTCCAAAATTGTGCGAGAGCTCGGAATAAGCGTTTGTCTACCTTCACCTCAAGTAAATAGGGCAAGTCTCCGTAATTATGATAAAATAACTGCTTGATCTCGTCGTTCCAACCGTTCCATATCTCTTTTAATTCTTGCAGGTCATTCTGAGTCACACTGATGCGAGTAAAATCCCACAATTCCAACTCGTACCCCTTAGTCAAACTATCACATTTTTCTTGCTGCGTCATCTCGGACTATATTCGGACAGTCGTATTGTCCTCCACTCTATCAAGAAACCCTTTTTATATGCTAAGACTTTTTATTTAGTAACCGAACATGAATCAACACCTTCTTATAATGTAATGCCATGCAATAACAACAAAACACAACAAGTCAATATACCAAAAAAAAAAAGAACTCAAAGCAGACAGGAAATAATCAAGCACCTATTCGGGTAACCGCTAAGGTTTGGCGTGGCCCTATCTAGGGTGGGCTCCTATGGGTCACTACATGTGGTTTGGTTCTAAAGACAAGATACCTGAACCAGCAAATTCCTTGATCTTCACCCATTATAGGCTCATATAGACTGAGTTTAGTTCAGGGGAATACATTTCCCTATAGCTATACGGAGATGAAGATCTCACGAAGACATAGGTACGGATGTATCCCGAAAGTGATCTACCGTCCTATACAGAGGTGAAAACCTCACGAAGGACTGGTTTCTCACTCCCACCTAAAGGGTAAGACTGAGCGGTCATGCAATGCGATATGCAAAACTATTTAAAGACTCGAACCAACGAAGTAGGTATTACGACATAAACCACAAAGATAGCAGATGAAATGCAATGAAAGGATCGTATTTTAAATCAGATTTTCAATTTTCGATGAAAGGACATAAATTAATCAATTTACGGCTTAACTCTCTTATTGTCTCCAGTGAGTCACCATGTGACAGCCCTAATTTGACCCTAGTCGGGAAGTGGTTTCGGGACCACAGAACCGAGCTATAAAAATAATTATAAGTTATATTTCATGCTTATGAAGTGATTAAATACAAGTGTGAAAGTTTCAAGCTTTGATTTGGTCATTTGCATGTGAATTTATTCAATAGGACTTAGGTGTGACACTTTTGAAGTGTGATAGGTTAATGTATAAGGACCTAATTGTGCATAATGTCAAAAAAGTGTATTTGCATGTCAATTTTCCCCACTTAAGAATAGTGGCCGGCCATGACAATGATGATAAGCATTATGTGTTTGTTATATTAATAAAATAATGTATTAGTAGTATAAAAATAATAATAACTAAATAAATAAAAATAGGAATTAAACTAATTAGATGAATAAAACAAAGAAAGAAAATTTGTGTTCATCTTTTAGCTTCCTTGGCCGAAACTCTAAGAAGAAAGGGGAAGGGGAAAACAAGCATTTAGTCACACCTAGTCTTGGTTAAGGTATGAAATTCTTAATAGCTTTTGAAATTGTTGAATGTATTGAGTTAGTTACCAAGTTCCTTAGTTAAACCATGTACAAATCTTGAATTTTAGTTGGTATCATGAGAAATTGGTTAAGAGAAAGATGTTCATGAAAGGGTTGTTGTTCATGTTATTTGGATGGAAAATGGTACATAGGTGAATGAGAGTTTAACAAATGAGCACATTGGGCATTAGTTGCTAAATGGAGAAGAATCGGCTAACAAATTGTGTTCCTTGGCCGAATGTGATTTTAGGTATTTGGGTAATGTATACATTTTTAATGGATGGAATGAAGAGGATGCTTTAATTGTGTTAAGAACAATTGTAGGCTAAAATAAGGTTTGCTAAGTTAGCTATTAAGGTGAAATATAAATGTTAACAATTGATTTCTAGTGTATATATATGTGTGTATTAGCCGAATTTTGAACTTGAATAAGGGTTTGAACACCATGTATTGTATTGAGAATGTTGAAGTGAATTTTATAGATAGTTATTTGATAAATTCGATTGTTAATATACATACTTGAATAAAATGTATACTAGGAATGTTTGAAAAAGTGATTTAGTATTAAACTGCTTGGGGACAGCAGCAGTAAGGTGATTTTGGAAAATCACAATAATTTGTAGGAGTTGAGTTAGAAGCTGGATAAATTATGTAATGAAAGCTTGAAGAGTCTAGTTTCTTACAAAAGAAACTATAGAAACAAAAGAGTTACCGAACTTGAGATATTTGAAGTATTGTGGGGTTGAGTCGAAATGACTACTAGATTTTCTGTTCTGTTTTTATTAAATCAGTATAAATTGTACAAAAATGGACTTAAGATAAAATTTATATTCTTAGATTCCTTAATGAGTCTAGTTTCAAATGAAATAAGTGAGAACACATTTTGAATTCTGTACATTGAGAAATCTGATTCGTAGTGAAGAATGGTCAGTTTAGTCAAGCAATGAAACAAGGTGAACTTTAAGAACAATCTGGTATTGTTGGGCTAAACTAAAAATTTTGAAAATTTTATGGATAATAGATGAATGAGTCTTCTGTCAAGAAAAATTTACGGCAATCGATTTGGAGTTTCATAACTCCAATTATAAATACTTTACTGGCTGTTGCTCAGGAAGTTAACTTATAGGGAAATTGTAATTATATTGTAAGTATTAAAGAAAATTTGTTAATGAATTAATTATCAATTTTTATAAAGCTTACTATAATCTATATGTGTGAAAGCCGAATCTATATGTATTATATTCTTAAAGTGATGCTTTAATAGTCGATTAATGACTAGTTTAAATTTGTTGAACTTAAGCTCAAGAGCTTAGGGGGACAATTTCAGATAAGGGGAAGGAAAAAGTAGCCGAGTAGCCACTTTGCCATCGTTCAAGTATATCCGAGGTAAGTCTTCGAGTAATGGAACTTAGTCTATGAGTTGATAAATCTTGATCATATTTAAGCATTACAATTAGTCTATGGCATAATGGTTCTACTTGATTTATGTAATGGGATAAATAGCTTGTACTTATGATTTGTAACTGAATAGTTATTGAAATTGTGTTGAATGGAAAATCGAGACCGTACCCTCATAAGGGTCTATTGAGCCGAAAGTGGAAATGGTTATTAAGCTTGTTGTGCTTGTGTTCTAGTAATGTGAATGAAATACAAATGTGTTAAGATGGTAAGACATATGCATGATAAATAGAGACTACATCCAGGCTAAGACCCGCAGACCTTGCGTGAGTGTTGTATCCGGGTCAATTCCCGAAGGCATTCGTGCTAGTTGTTATATCTGGGTTAAGTCCCGAAGGCGTACGTGCTAGTTGTTATATCCGGGCTAAGTCCCGAAGGCATTCGTGCTAGTTGCTACTTCCGGGCTAAATCAAAGACATTCGTCTTTGATTCAAAATTGGTGATACGGGTGTGTAATAATTCCAATTAAGTACGTTCGAACTTCTAAGAGAATAAGGTATGTTTTATAAGTATATATATACATTGTATAGGTTGATTTGGTTTTAAATGTATTCGCTCAATTGAATTGTGAACTCCGGCCTGGATCTTAGGTTGCATGAAATATTTAGCTTATTCGAGGTACGAAATGTTTGACTACAATGAATTTTACTCAGGTTTGACTCTGTGCGTATGAATATAATGATTGAAGTGTGTGGTAACATGATCATGGAGTTTTATGTTATGTATTTATTTATCTTATGAATGTTAGGTTTTAGTTGTAGATGACTTCATTACTTAAACTTACTAAGCATCGAAATGCTTACTCTGTTCCTGAAATTCTCTGTTTTATAGATCTCGTTCGTTAGCTATTGATCTCGGGGATTTCAAAGACGAAGTCATTCACACTATCCAAGCCCACTTGGTACCTTGTAGTTGAACTTTAAAAATGGCATCTATAGGATTGACTTTTGATGTTAATACGTATCTTTTGGTGTGTATATATATAGCCATGCAAAAATGGCTTATTAAGTTATTATATAAGTTCTACTTAGTTAATATGTATGGTAATTGATATATAATTAATCTTTTAAATATTTTGATCGAATTGAACTATGAATGAATCGAGGTAATTGTTATATTAAAGTGACTACTTGTCTGATGTATAAATGGAATTCGGTTCTATTGGTATTCAAATGGAATATTCCGATGATAATTAAAAGAAACTTCTTGCATGTTTGGTAATACTTAAAATCCTTCCTACGACGGATGATGGGGATTAGGGGTGTTACATTTTATTGGTATCAGAGCTACGGTTTAGTCGATTCTAGGACTAACGTAGCATGTGTGAGGCTAGCTATACATGCCATTTGGTGTTAATACGATAGTGTGATGATTTCTGATAGTTTAAATGTGTGTTTTTGTTAAAAATGAATCCCGATCCTAATCGAGCGGTAGCTGACGATGTGGAGAGTGTAGAGCCTGCTCCCGCACACGGGACGGTGCCGATGGACTCTCAACCTGTGGCAAGCAACCAAAATGACGAGGCTAGACAAGCCTTTTATAATGTGATGAATGATTGGTTTAACCAATACATTCGAACTAATACGGCTGTTCCACAACCCCCACTCCCGACTAATACATCCCCTGCGCCCGCTGTACCTCCGGTAACCAATCAGATGAGGTTAAACAAGCCCCCAGTTGACAGAATCCGAAAGCACGGGGCTACTGAATTTAAGGCTACAGATAGCGACGATGCCGAGCAAGCTGAATTTTGGTTGGATAATACTATCCGGGTACTTGATGAATTATCTTGCACACCCGAAGAATGCCTAAAGTGTACTATCTCTCTGCTACGTGATTCTCGCCTACTATTGGTGGAATACTTTGATTTCATTGTGCCCAGAGAGCTGGTAACTTGGGAGTTTTTCCAAACCGAGTTTCGAAAAAGTATATCAGCCAGAGATTTATTGATCAAAAACGAAAAGAATTTCTTGAACTTAAACAAGGTTCTATGATGGTTACTGATTATGAACGAAAGTTTGTGAGGCTTAGCCGGTACGCTCGAGAATGTGTTTCTTCGTGTCGTGTAATGTGTAAACGCTTTTGAAGATGGTTTGAACGAAGATATAAAGTTGTATGTTGGTGTTCTAGAAATTAGAGAGTTCGTAGTACTTGTCGAGCGAGCTTGCAAAGTCAAGAACTCAAAAGAAGGAGAAAGAAAAGTCAAATGGGAGCTAAAGAGTTTCGTAAGAGATATTCGGAAAGCCCTTTTAATATCATCGAAGAGGTTTAGAGACGATTCGCCGATCCAAAGACACTTCGGGTTTTTCCAGACGAGATCGTGAACGACCCCCTGTGAGTACGCGAGTCACTTCAGTTGCCAGTGTGGGAAATGATCGTCGGGATAGGACAGAGTGTCAGTATTATGGTAAATGGCATTCGGGGAGTTGTAGATTCCATGATCGCTCTCGCTATAAGTGTGGATCACCGACCACTTTATTAAGGATTGCCCGAGACCGTCGAACAGAATGTAAAGCGCAGTGGGGGAAACCGCATCGCTATCGCTCGAGGTAGACCGCCTAGAAATGCGGGGATGCTAGTGGTGGTCGAGAGGATCTAGAGATGCTACAACCAGATCTCGGGCTCGTGCTCTCTGCTAGAGCTTATGCTATCTGTACGCCGCACGCGAGGATGCTTCTTCACCAGATGTTATTACGGGTACTTTTACTCTCTTTGATACTAATGTGATTGCTTTGATAGACCCTGGTTCTACTCATTCATACGTATGTGAGACTTTAGCATCTAGTAAGACTCTACCTATTGAGTCTACTGAGTTCGTAATCTGAGTGTCAAATCCTTTGGGTCATTATGTATTTGTTAATAAGGTGTGTAAGAAATGTCCCCAGCAACCCGAGGTTCCTATTTTCCGGCTGATTTGATGCTTTTACCATTTGATGAATTTGATGTTATCCTCGGTATGGATTGGTTGACCGTCCATAATGCAGTTGTGAATTGCAAAAGAAAGACTATTAATTTGAGATACGCAAACAACGAGATAATCCGAGTTAAGTCTACTGATAAGAACGGGTTGCCACCAATTATATCTTCGATGCTGGCCCAAAAATATGTTAAAAAGGGGTGTGAGGCATATCTCGCGTATGTACTTGATAGTAAGGAATTAGAAAAGAAGCTTGAATCGGTGCCAGTAGTTTGTGAATATTCACACGTTTTTCCTGAGGAGTTACCAGGATTACCACCTGTTCGAGAAGTTGAATTCGGCATCGAATCGGTACACTACCACACCAATTTCAATGGCTCCGTATCGTATGGCGCCAACAGAATTGAAAGAATTGAAAACTCAGCTGAAGGAGTTGACGGATAGAGGTTTTGCTCGACCGAGTTTTTCACCTTGGGGTGCACCAGTTTTGTTTGTGAAAAAGAAGGACGGAACCTTGAGAATGTGCATCGACTATCGTCAATTGAATAAAGTAACCATAAAGAATAAATACCCGTTGCCACGTATTGACGATTTGTTTGATCAGTTAAAGGGAGCCTCAGTGTTTTCAAAGATAGATTTGAGATCGGGTTATTATCAGCGCGCGAGTTCGAGACTCGAGATATACCCAAAACCGCTTTGAACGAGATACGGTCACTACGAGTTCTTAGTGATGCCGTTTGGGCTTACAAATGCCCCTGCGGTATTTATGGATTTAATGAATCGGATTTTCAGACAATATTTGGACCAGTTTGTGGTTGTGTTTATAGACGACATCTTGATTTATTCACGCGATGAAATTGAACATGCCGAGCACCTGAGAGTAGTGTTGCAGATTTTGCGGGATAAACAGTTGTATGCTAAGTTCAGTAAATGTGAATTCTGGTTAAGAGAAGTTAGCTTTCTGGGACACGTGGTATCTGCATCGGGTATTAGAGTTGATCCGAGCAAAATTTCAGCCATACTCGATTGGAAGCCCCCAAGGAATATTACTGAAGTCCGGAGCTTTTTGGGACTTACCGGTTACTACAGGCGCTTTGTAAAAGGTTTCTCAATGAAGCCACACCAATGACTAGATTACTTCAGAAAGATGTTAAATTCGATTAGTCAGAAAAATGTCAAAAAAGTTTTGATCAATTGAAAACTTATTTGACTGAAGCCCCAGTATTAGTACAACCCGTATCCGGTAAAGAATTTGTCATTTACAGTGATGCATCCTTGCTTGGGCTGGGTTGTGTATTGATGCAAGAAGGTCAAGTGGTAGCTTATGCATCAAGACAATTGAAGCCGCATGAGAAAAACTATCCGACTCATGATCTCGAGCTAGCTGCCATTATTTTTGCTTTAAAAATATGGCGTCACTATTTGTTTGGTGAGAAGTGCCATATATATTCGGATCACAAAAGTCTCAAATATTTGATGACTCAAAGAGATTTGAATCTGAGACAAAGACGTTGGCTTGAGTTGTTAAAAGATTATGAGCTTGTTATTGACTATCATCCCGAAAAGGCTAACGTGGTTGCGGATGCTTTAAGTCGTAAATCACTGTTTGCTTTACGAGCAATGAATGTACACTTGTCTATTCTATCCGACAATGTGTTGGTAGCAGAATTAAAGGCCAAACCATTGTTGATTCATCAAATTCGTGAAGCTCAGGAAGTCGATGAAGAATTGGTTGCAAAACGGGCTGAATGTGTTTCGAGTATGAAGTCAGAGTTTCAAGTTGATGATGACGATTGTTTGAGGTTCAAAAGTCGGTTGTGTGTTCCAAGAAATTCAGAACTTATTTCGACGATTCTGAACGGCTCATTGTAGCCGAATGTCAATTCACCCCTAAGTACGAAATGTACAACGACCGAGACGTCGATTTGGTGGCATGGCATGAAGCGAGACATTTCTGATTTTGTTTCGAAGTGTTTAATATGTCAACAAGTGAAAGCGGAACATCAAGTGCCTACAGGTTTACTCCAGCCGATCATGATACCTGAATGGAAATGGGATCGAGTTACGATGGATTTTGTATCAGGTTTGCCATTATCAGAAAGTAAGAAAGATGCGATTTGGGTTGTTGTTGATAGACTAACTAAATCGGCTCATTTTATTCCCGTACGTACGGATTATTCACTGGATAAACTAGCTGAATTGTATGTTTCTCAGATTGTAAGATTGCACCGGGTACCTATTTCTATTGTGTCGGATAGAGATCCGAGATTCACCTCGCGATTTTGGAAGAAACTGCAAGAAGCTTTGGGTACCAAGTTGCATTTTAGCACCGCTTTTCATCCATAGACTGATGGTCAATCTGAGCGGATAATTCAGATACTGGAAGATATGTTGAGATGTTGTATCCTTGAGTTTAGTGGTTCATGGGAACGGTATTTATCTTTGATTGAATTCGCTTACAACAATAGTTTTCAATCAAGTATTAAGATGGCACCTTTTAGGCCTTGTACGGTCGTAAATGCCGTACACCATTGTTTTGGACCGAGCTTGGTGAATGTAAAATTTTCGGAGTTGATTTGATTAAAGATGCTGAGCAGAAAGTAAAAATAATTCATGAAAGTCTGAAGGCAGCGTCAGATCGTCAAAAGTCGTACGCAAATTTAAAACGAAGAGATATTGAGTATCAGGTGGGAGACAAGGTATTTCTTAAAGTTTCACCTTGGAAAAAGATACTCAGATTTGGCCGTAAGGGCAAACTGAGTCCGAGGTTCATATGGCCGTATGAAATATCCGAACGAGTTGGTCCAGTGGCATATAGATTGATTTTACCCCCTGATCTCGAGAAGATTCACAACGTTTTTCATGTTTCGATGCTTCGACGTTACAGATCTGATCCTTCACACATAATAAATCCCTCCGAAGTTGAAATTCAAGCCGATATAAGCTATGAAGAAGAACCGATTCGTATCCTAGCTCGTGAAGTGAAAGAGTTGCGAAACAAAAGGGGTTCCGTTAGTAAAGGTGTTATGGCTCAAACACGGATCGAAGAAGCTACGTGGGAAACCGAAAACTCTATGAAAGAACGATACCCAAACCTATTTACCTGTAAGATTTTCGGGGATGAAAATTTCTTAGGTGGGGAGAGTTGTGACAGCCCCTAATTTGACCCTAGTCGTGAAGTGGTTTCGGGACCACAGAACCGAGCTATAAAAATAATTATAAGTTATATTTCATGTTTATGAAGTGATTAAATACAAGTGTGAAAGTTTCAAGCTTTGATTTGGTCATTTGCATGTGAATTTATTCAATAGGACTTAGGTGTGACACTTTTGAAGTGTGATAGGTTAATGTATAAGGACCTAATTGTGCATAATGTCAAAAAAGTGTATTTGCATGTCAATTTTCCCCACTTAAGAATAGTGGCCGGCCATGACAATGATGATAAGCATTATGTGTTTGTTATATTAATAAAATAATGTATTAGTAGTATAAAAATAATAATAACTAAATAAATAAAAATAGAATTAAACTAATTAGATGAATAAAACAAAGAAAGAAAATTTGTGTTCATCTTTTAGCTTCCTTGGCAAAAACTCTAAGAAGAAAGGGAAGGGAAAACAAGCATTTGGTCACACCTAGTCTTGGTTAAGGTATGAAATTCTTAATAGCTTTTGAAATTGTTGAATGTATTGAGTTAGTTACCAAGTTCCTTAGTTAAACCATGTCCAAATCTTGAATTTTAGTTGGTATCATGAGAAATTGGTTAAGAGAAAGATGTTCATGAAAGGGTTGTTGTTCATGTTATTTGGATGGGAAATGGTACATAGGTGAATGAGAGTTTAACAAATGAGCACATTGGGCATTAGTTGCTAAATGGAGAAGAATCGGCTAACAAATTGTGTTCCTTGGCCGAATGTGATTTTAGGTATTTGGGTAATGTATACATTTTTAATGGATGGAATGAAGAGGATGCTTTAATTGTGTTAAGAACAATTGTAGGCTAAAATAAGGTTTGCTAAGTTAGCTATTAAGGTGAAATATAAATGTTAACAATTGATTTCTAGTGTATATATATGTGTGTATTAGCTTAATTTTGAACTTGAATAAGGGTTTGAACACCATGTATTGTATTGAGAATGTTGAAGTGAATTTTATAGATAGTTATTTGATAAATTCGATTGTTAATAGACATACTTGAATAAAATGTATACTAGGAATGTTTGAAAAAGTGATTTAGTATTAAACTGCTTGGGGACAGCAGCAGTAAGGTGATTTTGGAAAATCACCATAATTTGTAGGAGTTGAGTTAGAAGCTGGATAAATTATGTAATGAAAGCTTGAAGAGTCTAGTTTCTTACAAAAGAAACTATAGAAACAAAAGAGTTACCGATCTTGAGATATTTGAAGTATTGTGGGGTTGAGTCGAAATGACTACTAGATTTCCTGTTCTGTTTTTATTAAATCAGTATAAATTGTAAAAAAATGGCCTTAAGATAAAATTTATATGCTTAGATTCCAAATATGAGTCTAGTTTCAAATGAAATAAGTGAGAACACATTTTGAATTCTGTACATTGAGAAATCTGATTCGTAGTGAAGAATGGTCAGTTTAGTCAAGCAATGAAACAAGGTGAACTTTAAGAACAATCTGGTATTGTTGGGCTAAACTAAAAATTTTGAAAATTTTATGGATAATAGATGAATGAGTCTTCTGTCAAGAAAAATTTACGGCAATCGATTTGGAGTTTCATAACTCCAATTATAAATACTTTACTGGCTGTTGCTCAGGAAGTTAACTTATAGGGAAATTGTAATTATATTGTAAGTATTAAAGAAAATTTGTTAATGAATTAATTATCAATTTTTATAAAGCTTACTATAATCTATATGTGTGAAAGCTGAATCTATATGTATTATATTCTTAAAGTGATGCTTTAATAGTCGATTAATGACTAGTTTAAATTTGTTGAACTTAAGCTCAAGAGCTTAGGGGGACAATTTCAGATAAGGGGAAGGAAAAAGTAGCCGAGTAGCCACTTTGCCATCGTTCAAGTATATCCGAGGTAAGTCTTCGAGTAATGGAACTTAGTCTATGAGTTGATAAATCTTGATCATATTTAAGCATAACAATTAGTCTATGGCATAATGGTTCTACTTGATTTATGTAGTGGGATAAATAGCTTGTACTTATGATTTGTAACTGAATAGTTATTGAAATTGTGTTGAATGGCAAATCGAGACCGTACCCTCATAAGGGTCTATTGAGCCGAAAGTGGAAATGGTTATTAAGCTTGTTGTGCTTGTGTTCTAGTAATGTGAATGAAATACAAATGTGTTAAGATGGTAAGACATATGCATGATAAATAGAGACTACATCCGGCTAAGACCCGCACCTTGCGTGAGTGTTATATCCGGGTCAATTCTCGAAGGCATTCGTGCTAGTTTGTTATATCCGGTTAAGTCCCGGCGGCGCGACGTGCTAGTTGTTATATCCGGCTAAGTCCCGAAGGCATTCATGCTAGTTGCTACATCCGGGCTAAATCCAAAGACATTCGTGCTGATTCGAAATTGGTGATACGATCAGAATAATTCCAATTAAGTACGCTCGAACTTCTAAGAGAATAAGGTATGTTTTATAAGTATATATATACATTGTATAGGTTGATTTGGTTTTAAATGTATTCGTTCAATTGAATTGTGAACTCCGGCCTGATCTTAGGGTTGCATGAAATATTTAGCTTATTCGAGGTACGAAATGTTTGACTACAATGAATTTTAGTCGTTTTGACTCTGTGCGTATGAATATAATGATTGAAGTGTGTGGTAACATGATCATGGAGTTTTATGTTATGTATTTATTTATCTTATGAATGTTAGGTTTTAGTTGTAGATGACTTCATTACTTAAACTTACTAAGCATCGAAATGCTACTACTCTGTTCTGAAATTCTCTGCTTTATAGATCTCATTCGTTAGCTATCGATCTCGGGATTTCAAAGACGGTCATTCACACTATCCAAGCCCACTTGGTACCTTGTAGTTGAACTTTAAAAATGGCATCTATAGGATTGACTTTTGATGTTAATACGTATCTTTTGGTGTGTATATATATAGCCATGCGAAAATGGCTTATTAAGTTATTATATAAGTTCTACTTAGTTAATATGTATGGTAATTGATATATAATTAATCTTTTAAATATTTTGATCGAATTGAACTATGAATGAATCGAGGTAATTGTTATATTAAAGTGACTACTTGTCTGATGTATAAATGGAATTCGGTTCTATTGGTATTCAAATGGAATATTCCGATGATAATTAAAAGAAACTTCTTGCATGTTTGGTAATACTTCTTAAATCCTTCCGGCGACGGATGCGGGATTAGGGGTGTTACACGCCAAGCTGTCGAAACCATTTTTTTGAAAAACGGGAATCGACTTTATATTTTGAAAAGAAAGTGAAAATTGGGAGTCGCCACCAATCTTTTTTGTTTAGGTGTGAATGAATCACCTAATATTTTGATCGTTTTAATAAAATGTTTTGTTTTTCTAAAACAGCGATTTTGGTCTACGAAATTCGAGAAAACGAGTTCGGGAGTCGGTTACATACAAGAAAGGATTAGCACCCTCGTAATGCCCAAAATTGGTACCTAATTGATTAATTAATGTCTTAATGTCGAAATTTGAAAACTCGAAAAGAATTTAGAATACGATCCTTCTTTTTATTAATGTTAATTTTGCAAAGATGTTTAGATAAATTGAAGTAGATGTTAAAGACCTTCTCGTCCCGAAGTAATAAAATGTCATATCCAACACGTTAGGACACGACGCTTTAAACCCTCGAGAGTAAGCCGGTCTTTGGATTTTCAAAACTTAAGCACTTTAATTTTAAAAGGTTGTTCGGTTGGATCAAACGAAAAAATCAAAACCCAGCATGTTAGGGCATGATCTCTCGAATTTCCAAATACAGAACATTGCCTTACTTTGAAAATTTCCTTTTTTCTTAAAAATTTTATCAAACGTAAGTTTAAAATGATATGAGCTATTTTGAAACATAATACAAAGATAACCAATTATATTTAAACATAGTTCATGGGGAATAATAATGCAATAATATAAAACAACTATACAAGTCAAGAATATATGATAAATAAATGATATGATAATACTAATGTACTATAATAGTCATAGTAATATTAACAAACAAATTACAATAATAATAATACATATGAATATTAATAGGTAAAGATGAAATAAATAAATAATATTGAGGACAATAATAATAAAGTAATGAATAAATAAATATAAGGGAAAATGTTTAAAAATATTGGAAGTAAAGAACCAAATTAAAATAAATAATACTTAAAGCACAACTTGTAATAAAACATATATGAAAATAATAATAATATGACAATAATAATAATAATAAATAATTAATGATAATAAAAATAATAGTAAAGAAAATAAAGATAAGATTAATAATGATACTAACGAATATAAGTAATAATAGTAAAAAAATAATAATAATGGTAATAATAATAATAAAAGTAATAATAATAATACGTTGAGTTATAATAGTAAAATAATAATAATAGTGATAATAATAATATATTAGATAAAATAATAACAAAAGTAGTAATAAGAATGGTAAAAGAAAATAATAATAATAATAATGATAATAAATAATAGTAAAAAGAAAAAAAATTGCCAAATAGTTAAAAGAGGACTAAATTGAATTTAAAATAAATATTCGGGGCAAATTTGAAATAAATAAAGAAAGAAATGGACCACATCGAATGCGTGAATAACAAGAAGGGATTAAAGGAGAAAATATCCCTACCCTCCTAAACACAGCGTTTTACGCGGGACCAAAAGGAAATCAAAACAAAATTTCAGGGCAAAATTAGAAATAACAAAAGATTTAATTGCAAGGTTGTAAAAAAACGGAAGGGCTGGGATTGCAAATATCCCATTAAATAAAAACACGCGGATCCTGCTAGCGGGTCGAGTCAACACGCAGATCCTAGGTGAAACGACGTTGTTTTGGCACTAGTGCTTAAGTCCAAAACGGCGTCGTTTTGGACCCTATATAAATAGCAAAATTCTGAAAAAAAAAAAAAAACATTTCCCTTTCACTTTTCTCAAAAAAAAAATTGAGCCCTCTCATTTTTCTCTCTGCAGGGTCCTTGGTCCGGCAAGGAGTCTGGCCGATCGCTATCGTGGCTCGCCACAGCGCTGCGTATATATGCGTGAAAAAAGGTAAAATTTTTAATTTTTTTATAGATATGTATCTATATATATACTATTTTTAAAAAAAAATAAAGAAAATATGTATGTATGTATATTCGAAGGAGGAAAATAAAGAAAGAAATAAACTAAAAAGATGAAAATAAAGACCTTAGCATGATTTTGAACTTTTTTCTTTCAATCTACTTTGTTGTTTGCTATTTGTATGTTTGAATCTGTTTTTGTGATTGTATTCAATTTTTTTTCTCCCCCAAACAATACATTGTTATGGCTTTTTATAGCCGATTTTACATTGCTTTGGCTACTGTTTCGCCACTGTTGTTGGTGTGTTTGTCTTTCCTTTGCAGGTAACAGAGTCAACGGTGGCAGAGTTGGTGGTGCAGACAATTGGTGGAGCAGGTGGCGGCAGAAGCTAGGGTGGCTAGGGTTTTTTTTGAAAAGTTTAAGTTGTTGGGCTTGTTTGGGTTAGGTGTTTTTTGTTTTGGGCTATTTGGGCTGTTTGGGATTGGGTTAGGTTTTAGGGTCTTAGTAGACTTAGGTTGGGTTGAATTTTGGGTTTTGAGGCCCGGGCAGAATTGAGCTTGTACATAAACAATTCTTAAATAATTGCTTTCGTATTAATAATCACTCAATTAAATTATTTTTCATCATTCAACTATGAAAAAGTTAAAAATATTATTCAATTATTCAATTGTCTTTTTTATCATCAGTTGGATAATAATAACAACTTTTAAAATCACATAATAGCAACTTTAACTGTCAATATTTATACCTTATGTCAATTTAATTTTAATTCTAAAAAAATCAACACTTAACATTTACATAATGTGTAATTTTTCTTTGTGACCTTTTCACCTAAAACGCTAAAAAAATAAATTATCAACTAAGGCTCCGTTTGTTTACCAGTAAAATGTTTTCCGAAAAATGATTTCTGGAAAATAATTTACTTTTTTGAAAATGATTTACTTTTCTGGTGTTTGGATGAATCTGTGTAAAATATTTTCTGTTGTTTGGCATATTTCCTGAAAATATTTTTCAAAAAAGCTATTTTTACATATATTAATAAATTTATATTTTAAATTGTTTTTACATATATTACAATGATTTATTTATAAATAAATAAGTCAAATTAAATATATAATAATACTCAATTATTAAGCTACAATATTAACCGTCATAAATTGAAAATAACAAAATTCTATTCACACTTTTTCAGATAAACGTCAAACACAAATACTTTAAGAAGAAAAAGAGAAATCCCTATAACATAGGTTTTCCTTGTATACATAATGGAAGTTTATTAGCTTAATATTGATGACCACAAAAACTTTATTGTTCATCAATTTAATTTAACAGAGAAATTATTTTTTCTCAGAGAAATGTATAATTTGAAGACATTGAAACTAGGAGTTCAAGTCAAAGCTCAAAGCCTTGTATGAATATACAATCAGTGATAAGGAACCAATTAATATCCTAAGAAAGCTGTTCTATATTGGTACAGGCTTCAACTTCTGCTGATTGTGTAAAATCCAATATGTCATCAACAACTTGGAATGATAGGCCAAGATTCTTTCCATATTCATGCATTTGCTCTGTTACACTACGATCAACTCCACTGAAAATGGCGGCTTCCTTGGTACTAGCTGCAATCAATGAAGCTGTTTTGTAATAACTCTTTAGCAAATAGTCCTCAAGTTTGACATCACAGTCAAACAAACTCGATGCCTGCTTAATCTCATCACTTGCAAAATCCTTAATAACCTGCAATATCATTAATGAGGATACACTTGAGACTACCAATTTGTTACAGTTTCACTCTTAAACACCACCACAACTACCAATTTGCTATATATGTACAAAGAACATGGACGCCTCATATTTACACATGCACTTATTGTATATAATTGAAATAGAAACGTGTCTAGTGCCCTTATACATGTGTATAGAAGAAGGCAAACAATCGCCTCAATTATCCCAAAGAAAATAATCACAATAAATACAACCAATGCAAGTGCTATGAATTTGAAACTTGCAGAGAGAGCTCTAAGCACCAACTGCTTGAAGAAATGGACGTGTCTTTACTCGCAGCAAAAAACTCCGGGACGTCACTGTTCGAACTTAAACGTGGCCTACTTGAATTACTTACACAAATTGGTTGCTGCATGACAAAGACAAATTCATTATAGCATTTCTCTGAAAGACACTCAAAATATTCATTACTGAAGAAGAGGTACTAGCAACACTAGCTCAATGCACTTAACTATTAAGTAAATTCCCTAAAGTAAAAGCAAATCACAAAGTAATGCAATATCAAGCAATCTTATCTATCTATATACATATTATATGTTATTGGATGAAATTTACAGCAATTTAGCTTAGGGCTCAGAACTCAGATAAAAATTATCAAGGAAATTTTACATTACATAACTACTTTTGTTCATAAACGAATATAGAACCCAAACCACATGAATGTCGATTGAAATTCAGCACCTCCCACTTTTCTTTTTATACTTTTCATTCGTTTGAGAAAGAAAATGATAATCACAGGAACTTAGCCACCACTTGAAAAAGGTTCAAGCATCTAAAGATGGATAAAGAATTCAAATATTTACAAGGAAGAACAAACCCGAAAGTGGAACTCAAAGAGAGCAAACCCGAAAGTAGAACTCAAAGAGAGCAAACTGAAAACCCACAGCAGATCTGAGATCAAAGAAGATAAAATCACTGGATGATGAAAAAATCAAAACAGAGAAAGAGCAGATCGAAATGGAAGTATTCAAACCATTTCTCGATGCAAAGAAAAATGAAGTAATTTTATCTCAAGCTAGTAACATAAATATATATATGGAAGAACAATAAGTAACAATAAAACAAAACAACAAACGTAAAAGAAAAAAGAACCGCTAGGTTTTCATTAGTCCATATATACACATTACACAGGCATAAGAACATGATTTATGATCCGTAATATCCAGATTTATCTTACAATCAGCTCTCAGCATTAAATTTTCTTTCAACAAATAAATACTCAACTTCTACACCTATTATTAACTCTAAAAAATCCATTGCTACAAGTAAAAAAACTATATACAATTGCAAATCCTTTCTAATTGTGCGAAAAACAGAAAACATTCCTCATTGTTACCGAAACAAGGATCGATCTCAGGCTGCTGAATAACAAAGGATATCTAATTTTAGCATCATTCTATTACAACACTAGGTTGAATCAAATTCCAAATCCAAAAAAAGGAAAAACTCATTTTCTAACTATGAAGGACTGGAAAAGGAGCATAAATTACACTACTAATCATTAACAATAAACAAGTAGCATATCTAATAATCCAGAAAATATTCATTAATCTAGAACAAAGCAAACAAAAAAATTATCAAGCATGATTATTTTAAATTAGGTCTCATGAGCTAAACTATTCTATATTTCAGACATGAAAAATCAAAATTAAAGAGAATTAAAGAAAACCCAGAACCCAAACACCATTCAGATGAATTATACCCAAAAAAGAGGTCTGGATTTTACATTAAAAATCGAAACTTTCGGATAAAAAATAGAGAGAAAGAAAATGGAGATACCTATATGAGATGGGAAAACAGGATTGGTGAAGACATTGATGCATAAGATACATAAAGCTGCTGCTACCAACGTAATAAACAACCTCATTTTCTCCCTTTTTGGAGAGATATTACTTTCAATTCAAAATTCAATATTTAACCCCGCAATTATTCTCTTTTTTTTTTTTCCTTCTCTAAAATGAAGGTAAAAATATTCGATTATGAAGAAAAAGTACATAATGAATCGGTATCCAGGGCTGGTGAAGATGACGATGAGAGGTGGGCTAATGGACTGGAAGTGAAATTATGACCCAATGGGTTCATTTGTGCTAATCAAGCTCGGGAATTTCAGGCATAAAATCAGGAATTTCAGGCAAACGTAAAAGATGAATATGAAGAGAGATCAACAACGAAAAGAACAAAAACCTAGAAGAGAAGATGAAGAAGGGAAGAAGGAAAAGGAATGAAGAATGGAAGAAGGAAGAAGAAGAAGGAGCTTACCTGATGAAGGAGGAACTGGAAAATGTCTTACAGAAATGAAATCCGTAAGACATTTTCCAAAATTAAGGGCCTCTTTTACCGTGTTTTGTAATTGATTTTACTTGAGGAAAATATTTTCAGCCTCAACAAACACCGGAAAAGGCTGAAAAGCTTTTCCGGAAAATGTTTTACTTCAAAACAAACGGAGCCTAAATTTAATTGAAAATATAGAAAAAAATAGAAACACCCAAAAATCCAAGATAATAATTTTCATTTTTTTTATTCTTTTAAAATTAACCCTTAGTGTCACAAAAAGTTACAAATAAACCCCAAACGACACAATATATAAATGATGATGATTATATTTTTTTAGACTCAATATTAAATTGACATAATTTATAAATGTTATGGGTTAAAATTGTTAAAAACTACCACTATAACCTGTTGGTAATAAAAAAATTTAAATAATTGAATAATTATTTTAGATATTTTTTATAATTGGATGATTAAAAAGTTTAATAATAATTAAATATTATTATTTTTAATAAACCTTTTCCTTTTCAAAAACCTACAATTCAACCCCCCCGGCCTTCAATGTGGAAAATCTCTTGACCACCGATGACTTTCTGTGTCCACCTAACGTTTGCTTTTAAAAAATAAAAATAAAAGCGAGTTTTTTTTTAATTGCTTCTTGATTTGGAAGGGATTATTTCTTATAAATACTTTATTATTAAGTAGATGAACATTAAGATTAAGATAAGTTTGATTTATTTATGACTTTAATATTTATTAGAAGTATAGTTTGATTTCATTTATAATTCTTATATCTATAAATATAAATTTTTGCTGAGTATTTTAGAGTGTGTATGTCCTTCAAAAGAGTTAAATTGTGTATTTATATGATATGATTACTGTTCATGGACGTGACATCGTAGGTAGGTCCCCATGCATGCCAACATGTACCCTACTCTAGGGTTAACACGTGTTTTTTAGATATGGGTTCACCTACATAGTGGTGCAAACCCACATCGTGCAATTTTATAGAAGGCGCAAATACCTCACCTGCGAACTCAAAGTGCAAACCACGTAGACTACAAGTTAGAACCCAATCAAGTAACCAGGTAGCGGGTCAGTAATAGCGAGTACCATAACAATTTGTCTCCTACCTAATTCAAAAAAGGGTTACAAATGGACTTTTTTGAGAACTTGACTTCGCCAAGTGAGAGGTTATTGAAGGAGAAGCTTATCGCGTACGCTTTTTACTTTAGAGTGTTACATACACTTTACCACGTGTTGGGGAGTGGTACAGCTGTATACAGCTGATTGTGCCTTCATTCTTAGATACACAAATCATTAAAGTGCAAAACACTTTTAAAAGAAAGTTACCTGAACCCTAAAAATCAAACCGTTTGAATTTGAAATTTTTGAGAATGAGTTATTGTTGAGAAGAATAATCGTGTTTCAAAGGTAATTTTCTAGAAATTTCCCAATTGCTTTTGTGGTTTTTCTGGATTTATTCAAGTACGATGGGTAGGGCAAGAGAAAGTGGTCGTATTATTTAGAGCGTCCTTTCACAACATCGTGAAGTAAATGCTCCTGTGAAGGCAAAAGCTTATGTTTGTACCACCAAAGAGGAATAAATGAGTCGTGTTTTGGCTACTTCGGGAATTCAAATACCCAATTTCACCTACGGCTTTTCAATCGTGAAAGGTTGGACTGATTAAGCGACACCACTAATGGGAGTTTTCTACTTCCCTTACACATGTTAGAAGTGGGTTTCCATTTACCACTCAATCCCTTATTATGCCATTTTCTCGGCGAATACAAGATAGCCCTGAGACAGCTATCTAGCTTCTCGCGGTGGGTCGTAATGGCCTATTTTATAAAATGTAGTCGACGAGAGGAAATACCATTGATCGTCATTTTCCAGAATCTGTATAAATTGAAAGCGTGCAATCGAGGAGGTTTGGTGGGCTTGTTTTATTTTCCTCCTTGCGATGGGGTGGAGTCAACTATCTCCAATTAGTCCTCAAACATTCACCTACATACGGGTCAAGTGCAAGTTCGGAACTGACTTTCATTTTCTAATTGAATGGTCGACACCCTAGTAAAAACGTGTGTTTGTGAAAATAAGAGATTATGTAATGACCCGAATTTTATCGATACTTAAAAAAAATGTAATTTCGAGTCTCTGTTTATGAAAAATGGATTCATAAATATTTATTAAAAATAGTTACGAAGTAAAATGAGTGGTTAATTAGAGTTTAATTAAGTGAATTTAACTTAATTAAGAAGTGATTAGGAAAAAGGATTAAGTTGAATGAAGTGTAAAAGTTTAATTACAGAATTAAAGAAGATAAGAGGGACTAAATAGGAATTAAGCCTATTCTAAAGAATGCGGCGGCAAAACATAAAAATCTTTGATTTTTATGTTGTTTAATTATAAATATATTATTAATGTTATTATTTTATTATAATACAAATTAAATTTATTATATTATTATATTTTGAAATAAATTAAGAGAAAGACAAATGTAAGGATATAAATGGATACAAATGTTAAATAAATATTGGTTATTTAGTAGATTTTTATTGTTATTATATTATATATATATATATATATATATATATATATATATATATATAATAAATGGAATAAAAAAAAAGAAGAGAAGATAGAAAAGAAACAGAATGAAACGAAACAGAGAGCAGGGGAGAAAAAGAAAGAAAGAAAAGAAAGAAAGGGAGAAAAGGGAAATTTCAAGGTTTGAAGCTTTAAGCTTTAATAGGTAAGTCAATCAAGCCCTTTTTACTTAATCTTGATGTTTTAGAAGTTTCAGAACAAAGTTTTGATGAAATTAAGTTGATATTTTGAAAGTTATTAGATTTCTAAATATTATCCATGATAAATAAAATGATGAATTAAGGGCTAAAGTGATAGAAATTCAAGTTAGAAATGATATAAGAATTGAATTGTAAAGTGATTCATAAGTTTTATGCTTTAAGGACTAAATTGAAAGAATTTCAAAATTATGGTTTTATAATGAAAAATAGATATTTATGTCTAAGTTTGGTTAAAAATTGAGTAGAAGTAAAGTATGAATTAAGATGGAAAAGTAAGTGACTTTAGTTAGGATTAAAATGAAATTAAAAGTAGAAAATCAACATTTTGCACTAAGGCTATTTTGGACAGCAGCAGTAGTCTAAGTTTGAAAAATCACCAAAAATTGTATAAATTGAATTAGAGAATTAATAAAATATTTAATTTAATCTTATTGAGTCTAGTCTCTTATAGAAGAAACGGTATAAGCAATTGAATTGTAAATTATGAGATATAATGAATTTTGTGAGACAAGGTCAGAATGAATTCGGGTTCCCCTGTTCTGATTTTGGAAAATCACCAAAAATTGGAGAAAAATAATTAGAGTCTTAAAGTTATATGTTTAGAGTCCCTAATGAGTCTATTTTCAGAATAAATCAACAGGAATATTATCCAAGTTTTGTACTGTGAGATAATTAATTTTTAGTGAAGAAGGGTCAAAACTGTCAGACAGAAGAACAGGGATAACTTTAAAGAATAAACTGTACTTATTGGCTAAACCAAAAATTCTGAAAATTTTATAGTAAGAAGATATATGAGTCTAGTTTCAATTAAAATTAGAAGATCTTAATTTTGAGTTTTATAGCTCCAGATATAAATAATTTAGTGACTATGACACAGATGGACAGCTTGAATATCCATAAAAGTAAATAATAAAAATTATAGATAATGTTACTTACAAGTGTGTTATATACATTAAGGATGTGGAATGGAGAGGAGGAGGAGCAAAATATATATGAATATTCAATTAGCATGGCTAATTTGTATGTTTTAAGCTCATGGACTAAATTGAATAAAAGTAAAACTATAAGGGCAATTTTGTAAAAATATCAAAAATAACTAAAATGAAGGGAATGAATTGAAATTTTTTATTATCTAAATTAATAAATTGAATGAAATTATCAATTTAAGATTGGGTGAAAATTGGGAAAATGGTAAATTACCAATATACCCCTAAATCTTGGTATTTCTGCAATTTTGTCAGGTAGGTTCGTATATCCTGAATGAGCATGTAAATATGACAATTTAAGTATTGTATCGTATTTTATATGATATTTTGAATTGAATATATGAAAAGGATGTTACATGAAACATGAAAATGAATACTAAATAATATAAATTAATTAAAATTATTCTAAAAAATCTCGGTAATGCCTCGTATCCTATCTCGGTCTCAGGTACGGGTATGGGTTATTACAGATTATATCTGAATTAGGGTGGGGTTAATATTATAGACTCCGCAAGGGTCACATTCTAGATTTGGAGGAAGTGTCAACTGTTAGAAATGTGTTCCAGCACTGTTTCTTAAATCTGAGTCTCAATGTATGGCGGCCAATTGATGATAATAATGGTGTAAACACTGTAACTGTGTTGCTTGCACAATTTGTGTGGCCACATAGAGCCATTGATGATTTAGGGTTTATTCTATTAGGAAAGAAAGATAAGCCTAAGAATTATTTTTATAGCTTTTCTAAACCTGCAGGGGATCAAGAAAGTTGTGCTAACCCTCTTACAATAAATGTTGGTGCTGATAATAGACTTGTTAGTGATGCAAGCACAATTCGCGTTGTTGAAGAGAATTCAGGAGAATCCACGAGTTTATTTAGGGAGATTAACGAATACATGGACATTTGATCCTTTATGCAAAATATACAAGGTAATCCCTCTAATACTTCTGCTAGGGAAGGAAGTGCAAGTAGTGGAAAGAAATAGAAAACTATTGTTGGAGCTACCAATATTGTTTTAAGTAGCGAAGATGAAGGTAGCCTTGTAAGAGAGCTTCGTCGAAAGAAAGGGAAAGATCACGCTGCAATATCTAGTGATTTGGCATCACGTTGCAATAACTAGTGATTTGGCCAATATTGATACAGTTTCTGCTTTGATTCCTTCTTCTCCTGGTTCTTCTCGTGGATCTCCATATCCACCAAGACCACCTACAGACGATATTTTTGGTTCGATTATTGATCATGGTCTCCTAGAGGTTCAATGAGATTTATGTCTACTAGTGGTGAGACATAGATGTTGTTCCCATGGTGTAAGCACCTAAGTATGCAGAAATTTCCGTGTTGCCCTGTTAAGGTAAACAAGTGGTGAAGAGATTCCATATCCCAAGAAGTGAAGGAACATGTTTGTCCTTCTGCATCATTCAGCTCTATAAAGAAACCATCATTAAAAGATCTAATATTATCTCTTCAAGTGGCTATAGCCAATCTAACATGGGAGCTCTAGAGATGGCTTGTGAGTTACATAAACAGCTAGATAAGAAAAATAGGAATTGGTGGAGTAAAATAAAAGGTTAGAAGATCTCTTCCCTCAGGCTGAAAAAGACATTGAGAAATGACATGGAGAGATTGTAGATGAGCAAGCTGATAAGATTGTTTTAGAGGTGACCATGAAAAGCATGGATGATAATACTCTAAAATGGCATACTTTTATTTGTTAATTACATATATATTTTGGGTACGATCCTATTGATTTGGGTTGTTTATGGTTTTTTATCTTATAGGAACTAAATTGAAGGCAAAAGGAAATTTAGGGACAAAAAGCATGAGTTTAAAAACAAAATGGGTCAATATGCAAAATAGGGAAGAAGTGGTGACGAAAATACAAAGTGTGGAAGACCATTTTGGAGAAAACGGTTTGGCCTAATCGAAAGGATTGGAGTTTTTGAGTAAATGACGCACTGTGAGCCTATCAGATGGCATATAAGGGACTAATTGGTATTACCCCATATCGGCTTGTTTTTTGGCAAGGCTTGTCACCTTCTAGTAGAATTGGAACATAAGGCTTACTGAGCTGTACGACAATATAATATGGAATTGGAACCTGCGAGAAGAGCTAGGAAATTAGACATCCAAGAATTAGAGGAAATTCGTAATGATGCCTATGAGAATGCTCGTATCTATAAGGATAAAACGAAATTGTTCTATGACAAGAAAATTTCTTGGAAGCATTTCTCAATAGGAAAAAAAGTGTTATTTTATAACTCCGTGTTAAAAATGTTCCCCAATAAGCTTTGATCTCGATGGTTAGGACCTTTTATTGTAACTAAATTATTCACACATAGTGCAGTTGAAATAGAAAGTGAAAAGTTGGGAAAACGGTTCATAGTTAATGGTCAAAGTTTGAAGCCATTTTATTAGAATTTTCAAGCTCATACAATCGAAAAATTCAACTGGAACAACCATAATACTAGTCGGACCGTCTAGCTAACAACGTTATACAAGCGCTTGATGGGAGGCAACCCAATTTTATTTATATTTTTTCTTTTTATTATTTTATATTTTTCTATTTTGTTTTCTTTATTTTCTTACATGTTAATAAATTCTATTCTCTCTTCTTAGGTCTAGGAGAACCAAGGAAACAAAAAATTAAATTTAAAAACGAGTGGCGAAAACAGTAACGAAAATGACATCGGGAGTGTTCTAAACCCTTTCTTTTTCATCGTATTCGTTACTATTATTTTGCACATTGAGGGCAATGTGTTTTAAGTAAAGGGAGATATTCTTCATTATTTTTGATGTTTTATCTATCATTTTTACTGTTGTGTTTACTGTTGCTACTTCCTTGTGCTTGTTTTTTTCCACATTTATTTTTTTAGTATCTCCTGCCCCTTTTCATGCCCAAGATTTTGACCAGGAATTACCCACTGTTTGACCCGCGAGCATGATTCTTGTCTATTGAGTTAATTATGATCCCCCTATATTGATTTTATCTCCACTGTTTTATTTTTATTAGGCTAAAATAGTTATGATTAATGAAGTTAACCTTATCTTGCTTATAGTAAAATCGATTAAGTCTAAATGCAAAGAGGACATTTAATACGAATGTATGTTAAATTTATTTTCATGACTGTTAGGTAGTTGCCAAAACTTGTTTTTGACACTTGATTGTTTTTCCTAGTCTTCCAAAATTAAAATTATGTTTCATTCAGCTTAAAACGTGACTGACTAAGTAACTGGGGCAGGGTGCTTGGGTTATCATCCTACTTCGCATAAAAAGGTTGTGTGACATGTTAGGTAAATCTCCACTAACCGGAATTATGGATAAAAATAAAAAAATAAATTAGGAGTGTGTTGGGCTGAGTAATCGGGATGGGGTGCTTGGGTTCTCATTCCACTTCATGTTAAAAGGGTCAATACATTCTTAAGCAAAAAAAAAAAATCAACAAAATAAAATGAAGAAAAAAAGAAGAAGAGAATTAAATTTGGGGACTAAGGGTGAAACAAATAGGGTGCCTTGGTAAGTTTAGTAAATTACCTAACTTTCATGAAATAATCCAAGTCGATTTAAATTTTGTGTGTTTAAGTTGGAGTACTTTTCAGTTTAACTTAAAGCAAACTCAAGGTTCTCTTTATTTTCATATGCATTATGGCTAATTTTTATAAAAATTTCGAGTGATACTTCTTGCATGGTAAAATCTAAATTATATAGTGGAATAGGAACCATACGTGAGGGCAAGCATGGGCTAAGTAGGGGGAATATGATAATACTCTAAAATGACATACTTTTATGAGTTAATTACATATATATTTTGGGTACGATCCTACTTATTTGGGTTGTTTATGGTTTTTTTTTCTATTTTGTAGGAACTAAATTGAAAGAAAAAGGAAATTTAAGGGCAAAAAGCATGAATTTAAAGACAAAACGGGTCAACATGCGAAACAAAGAAGAAGTGGTACTGAAAATACAAAGTGTGGAAGACTCCGGGCAAAATTTCAAATAAGAGATTTATGGACGTAGAAAGATACAAGCTTAATATAGATGAATCCACAGTGTGGATCTTCATACATGTCGATATCAATTAAATATATGTACTGTACATAGTATCTCAATTTTATTTCTTCGCTTGATCTATTTTATTTGTGTTGATTTCAATTAATCTGAAATAATTGAAAGGCAAGTATTACGATTTTATAGTTCTTTCATTTCATGGATTTGATTTTTTTTGGTGGATACCGAGATTCCTATTAAAATAATCAGAAATGAAGGAAAAATGGAATGGAATAGGCATATATTAATTAAATTAATAAAAAAAGAAAAGAAAACCAAGTAATCTTTTTTTTGAACATTCCAAAGAAGTAATACGTTGAGCAACTTTGTTTAAATTTGAATTCTATTTTTAGGATTATTGTTAGAATTATTATTATATTGCTTAAATTTAATTTCAAATTATATCTCTTAAATATTATCATCTAGAGTTTAAATAGGAACCAACTAGGGTTTTTCATGTACTGACTCATCACTTCTATAAAAAAACTCATTCCCTCTAAGACTCTTAGCCTTTTGTTTCTTTTCCTTTCTGATAAAATTTCGTTTCGTTAAAATTGTGTTTTTATTCCCAAAAGACATGAGTAACTAAACTTGTCTAACCAAAGGTTATCAAGATTCCTAAAGAAAAGAGTTCATAAGGCTTAGAACCCGCACTTAACCCCTTTCAACGAGTATTTATCATTTCTCTGCATTACGGGATTGATGCTTCTGTGTCCTTCTAAAAGTAATACTTTCATCTTGTGCAAAGGTGGCTGCTTTGTATGTCTTTGATGGACTGACTTGTCATAATTGTCACAGGATGAGCTTGAAAGTATGGTCGCAACTTGCGAGCTACCACTATTAAGGCGAAAATAAGTTTTTTCTCTCTTTGAGTATCTTTGTTTGCCATTCTGTAACACTTTTCTAACATAATACACTAGAAATTGGCAAACCCTCTCTGCCCTTATCAAAATTGTTGCCACTGTTTCCTCAAAGGCTGCCAGTTAAAGATAAAGAGTCTCCCTCACTCGATGTGACATCAAAAGCGGTGGAGATGTGATATACAATTTGAGCTTTTCAAAAGCAGCTTGGCACTCCTCTGTCCAACTAAAAGAAGTTCTTAAGGCCTTAAAAAAAGTTAAGCACGTATTTTTCATTCTAAAAACAAATCTGTTGAGTGCGATCACCCTCCCTATTAGACATTGAATGTCCTTAATAGTCTTTGGGGAAGGCATATCTAGAATGGTCTAAATTTTCTCAGGGTTCGCCTATATGTCTATTTCTAAAACCAGGAAGCCCAAGAATTTCTCTACTCTCACAACAAAAGCACACTTCATTGGATTTAACTTCATGTTATAGGCTTGTAGAACAACAAAAACTTCAGACAAATCCTTAATATGCCCCTTCAAAGTAGAACTCTGAACCAACATAAACCTCAACACTGCTACCAATCTACTCTCTGAAAATCTTATTAACCAACCTCTGATAGGTTGCGCCTATGTTCTTCAACCCAAAAGGCATAACTCGATAATAGAACAATCTCTCTTCCGTAATAAAGGTCATTTTATCCTGATCTTCTGAAGTAATGGAAATTTATTTATAACCTGAGAATGCATCAATAAAACTCATGAACTTATGGCCTGAGGATGCATCTACCAGTTTGCCGGTCGAGGGAAAAGGAAAACTACCCTTCGAGCAAGCCTTGTTAAGGCTAGTAAAATCAATGCACATTCTCTATTTTCCATTAGCCTTCTTCACCATCATAACATTTGATACCCAATCCAGGTACACCACTTCCCTAATAAATCCCGCTGAAAGCAAATTTCCTACTTCTTGCCTAATGGCCTCCACAACCTGTAGAGCAAACCTTCTTTTTTTTTTTTTTTTGACTGGCTTGACCTCGGGGGACAAGTTTAACCAATGAACAATCACTTGAGGATCCACACCAGGCATGTCCGCAACTGACCATGCAAAGATGTCTGAATTCTCACTCAAGCACCGAACTAAGTCCTTTTTTTTTTCTTCTACTAACGTTGATGAGGTCTTCACCAATTTATCCGTGTTATCATAAAACAACTGTAAAGTTTTTGTAACTTCTATTACTTCTAACTTGTCTATTCTCTCCTTACTTCTGACATCCAAACTATCCAAATCTAAAACCTAACTAGCCATTTCTACTTGTTGCGAACTCTGACCCTACGGTACCTGCTCAGATGTTTGCTTAATTGACAACATATGACACTGTCTGGTTGTTCATTGGTTAGACTTCATAAAACCTATCCTTATCCTAATAGGGAACTTAATCTTCATACAAAAATTTTTTATCATCATTTTAGCCATTCTCATATTTGGATGCCTAAAGATGTCATTGTAAGCCATTAAATTGTCTACCACAAAGAACTGAACATACTATATAGTGGTGTGCTCACCATCTCCTAAGGTAACATACAGGGTAATACACTCCTTTAATTCGATTGGATGGTTCACAAAACCATACAAAGGGCTTACTTTATTCAAAGCTTGTTCCTTTAGCCCCATATTCTGATATGCATCCCAAGTCAACACCTCCATAGCACTTTCACTGTCAACCAAAATTCTCTTCACTTAAAATCCTATTATAGTTGTTGACACGACCATTGGATAATTTCATTCCTCATCACATATCAAATTATCATCCTCATCATTAAGTTCTAACTTCCTCTTTTCTTGTTGGCAGCAGCCTCTTCGGTGAATTGACCGACATCACACTTCTAAGATGAGCCTTTTTTTTCGTGTCAAAGGTCATCCACTCTTCATTTGTACCAATTATCACATGTATTATGCCTCTAGCCTTTTGTTTTCCTTTATCAGCACCCTACGAAATCTGACCCGATGGCGAAGCGTCATTGGCCACAAAATCTTTTAGCTCGCTATTTCTAGCTACTTCCTCTATAGAATCTTTTAAAAAGAAACAATCTTTGGTCTTGTGTCCCCTGTTGTTTTGAAAATTACACCTATCTCTCGAGTTGGCTCTTGATTAGTTGTGTCGTATAGTGAAGGGATTGGTAAAATACCCAAATTCTTGATTTGACTAAAAATATAGGTATGCGAAGCATTTAAGGGAGTATAAGCTTCAAATTTTCCATGAGGAACGTACATTCTTGTTTGCTGAGCCTGAGGCCTGTAAAATGCTCTTGATGATTCATTTTACGAATAATTCCTTTATTGTCCCCCACCTTGTACATGTAAAATCTGAAAAGGAGGACCCCACTAGCTACGAGCAACCCTTTTAATTTCTTCTCCTTTAGCAAACTTATGTGCCCTCTCATACAAGTCTACCAAACTTTGTTGCCTATTATCAGTAAATGAATATTGCATGTGCTCATTTTTTACTCCCATGATAAAGGCATCAATGACCCACTAGTCTTCCAAGTTCTTTGTGTTTAATATGGCTACATGGAACCATTTGACATAGTTTTGCAAAGATTCTCCATCCCTCTATTTCACTGACATCAAACCCATAAGAGTGCTCATTATTGTCCTGTGGGCTCCAAATCTTCCCAAAAACATCTGACTTAACTGCGAGAAGCTTTGAGTGGAGCTAAGCGGCAAAGATAGATACTAATCTTTCACACTTTCTCTAAGAGTTATCGAGAAAAATTTATAGTTTGCTGCATCAGAAGCCCCTGGCATATTCATATAATTATTATACTGCATGAGATGTGCTCGAGGATCTCTTCTAACTTCGAACATTTCATTTGGGACCTTAAACTCAGTTGGTAGGCTTACAGTTGCTACCTTAGGAGATAAGGAGTTGTTAAAACAAAACAACCCGTCTATGCCTTGCACATTAGGGTGCAATGCTCGTACATCTCTTCACAAAGCATCCATCTCATTTCGCCATGGCTTTGCATGTGCCTCCACATCCTCCTCTTGTAAATGTGTGACATGGTCTTCAAGATAAGAGTGGTCGAAGTGTACCTTTCTTCTCAGTTCTTCATTCTACCTTAGCAATTCCTACTAAAACAATTGTTATTGTTCAAACTTGGCACTTTGTTGAGTCATCTACTCCTTCATCAACTTCAGTTGCTCTTGGAAACCAAATAGTTGCTGTGAGAATACTCCTTGTTCAGAGGGGAATGCCGGTCCCTGACCTGTAGGAGCATTGAGATCAAAAGAGTTGGAAGCACTTGCTTGGCCTGAGTTGCCCCGATCATCTGGTCGGCCAGCAAACCAACCAGCAAAGCTATTTGGGAAGTTCTTGTTGAGGTGAGCATTTTAGTTTTCTGGTTTTCTGAAGCTCAGAAGTGTTTCCACGCTTACAACACCAAACTATTGAGTATTTTAGAGTGTGTGTCCTTCAAAAGGGTTAACTTGTGTATTTATATGATATGGTTGTTGTTCATGGACTTGACGTCGTAGGTAAGTCCCCATGCATGCCAACACATATCCTACTCTAGGGTTAGCACGTGTTTTGTAGATGTGAGTTCGCCTACATGGTATTGCGAACCCACATCATGTAGTCGACAAAAGGATATGAACAACTTACGTGCAAACTCAAAGTGCGAACCATGTAGACTATGGATCAGAACCCAATCAGGTAACTGGGTAGCGAGTCGGTAATCGTGAGTACCATAACAACTTTAGAAAAGTATTGTAAATACCCCTAATAAAAACACGTTTTTTTTTTTCATTTCTTGTTATCTTTTACTCTTTTATTTTCTTGTTATTTACTTTCTTTATAATTTATTTCATATCACGTTATAACATGATTTTAAAAATAAAATATGGAAAAAAAAAATCCTAACGCCCTATTACCCTTTCAATTAAGTGTTCAATTGGCTTAAACCAGCCCCCTTTGACCCTTTCAAAGTTCCAAAATACAGCATGTTTTATACTTTTCCTAAAAGGGCTAGGAATATTCTTTTGAAGGGAACATACTACGACTGTTTATTAGTAATGTTTTCCACATTTTTCTAGTAGACTATGAATAATTATTAAGTTTTATTTTTATTTTTGGAAGAAATAAACTTTCTATGGTAATCATAACTGTTTAGTGAATGAGAGATAGATACACACCGTTCAATTGGTAATATCAGAAAACTATTAAAAATGTGCCATCGTAATCAACCACTAAATCAATAGACCTTATCTAAAATTTCTTGAAGAGAAAATTAAAAGAAACAATTAAGAAAAACACTCAAAACTAAAATTACTAATACTATCGGCCCTTCTAGAAAAAACGGAGTGAACTATTGTAACCACCGGTAATACTTAGCGGAACTTGTTTGCCAGAAAAATCACCACAAAAGCAGTTGGAAAACAAAAAGATGTCATCATTAAATTTTATATTTAATGAATAGTAATTTATATATTTATATATTTAAAATGAATTATGTGATTCCACGTAATTTATTGCACGCTATTTTTTATATACAATTATGCAAGAATGCATATATGTGTGATATTATAATGTGTATTTTTTATTAATGATTAACGTGTAATTAATTCTATGATAGATATAATTGGCATTATATAATTATTGTAGATTATTAATGATATGCATCCATATAAACAATTATGTTATTATAATATACATTTTTATATTAATGATATGTAAGCTTAAATTCTAAACATGTAACTAACTTTATAATAGATTATGCTATATACAATTAGCATTATATAATTAAGGTAGATTATTGTTAATTATTAAAAAAATTTATTTAAAATTAATTTTGTTTGATTTTATATTACTTTGCGGATCCATATTAATATTTTTGCAAATTAGATATCCAATATATGATTGAAAATGTTAAATTCAGATTTTTTTAGAAAATTGTCATGAAATTTTTATTTTATTCGAAAATTATTGTGTTTAATTTGTTTGAATTTAATATATTTTTATGTTTTTGAAATATACTAAATGCATCAAAGAAATAGTAATAAAATAATTTGAATCATCATTTTATACATACACAAAAGACTCTTCAGCATTAGTGATACACAAAATTAAGTCCAAGACTAAAGCAATAGATGTTAGATTGGTCTAATCTCCTCTGAAACTACTCGAAACTAAAACTATTAATACTACTTACGGGTGAGCAAAATCCGTTTCGATTCGAAAAACTCGATAAAAATTTAAATTTTGAATTAAATAGTTCGAGTTATTTGAGTTAATCAAGTTAATCAGATAAAAAAATTAAGTTTTTTTGTTTAACTTGAATATGAATCACACAATTCGAGTTATCCGAAAATCCTAATAAGAAAAGGCAAAACTACGTCGTTTTGATAAATGTTTACCTTTTCTAAAATTAAAAGTCAAAACCATTAAGTTAAAAGGCAAAACTACATCGTTTTGATAAATGTTTACTCATTAAGTTAAAAAGTCAAAATCATTATATTTGTTTATATAGTTAAATAATCCTGTACTTCGTCTACTAGTTAAATAATCGGTCCATGTAAACATAACATTGAATATAAATAATAGGATTTGTTAACTCAACTTGACTGGACTCGATCGAATACTCACCCCTAATACTACCAACCCTTTCAGATAAAATAGAGCAAGACTATTGTTACCCACATTACTTTTAGAGAAAGCAAAACAAGCTTTCACCAAGAACACCTAACTGAATTTGTCTACTAAAAAACCACCACAAAAGCGGTTAAAAAGTCAACTGAAAAAGAATAACCAAAAAAAAATGTTGATGTGGCATAATATAATTCATCATTGGTTTTTTTCTTAAAAGGTGTTAAAATATAAAGTGACCCATTTATTTACATGTAAAATATTTTTCGGAAAATATTTTACGGTGTTTGTTTGGTGGAAAATGACTTAACAAAGGAAATCATTCTCCAAAAAAAGGGTAAAATCAAGGCTATTTTTAAAGAAACTGTCTTTCCTAAAATATTTTTCAAACTGATAAGGCTCTGTTCACTATCTTCACTATCAAAGAAACAAAAAGGGAAAGCTCTCTGTCACTGTCGAGGAAAACATTCCTTTATATTCTAATTTTATTTTTTTTACGATTTAGTCCTTAAAATCCAAATTTTTACTAGTCTACAATTTAATTCCTCAACAACATATTTTCTTATTCTACAGTTCAGTCCTAAACCTTGTTTTGTACAATTTTGCAAAACACTCCCTTTTCTAAAATTTTTAGATTTTATAATTTAGTCCTTACAACTAAAATTGTCAAAATTTCCAAAAATTAGTCCTTGATTTTTTAACAGTTAAACTTTCATATTCTATTTTTCAAAATTGTAAATTCTCAAATAATGTAAATTAGTCCTAAAACTCAAGTTTTGAAATCTTTACAATTTAACTCCTATAGTTTCAAACTTTACTGTTTTATGCTCAACTTTCCAAATTTTCATAGTTCATAATCATATAATTTATTTACTACATCAATGTTTCAAATTTCACTACTCAAACACTTAGAAATTGAAAATTTACAAATTTTACAATTTGATCCTTACTTCATTTTTTATCAAATTAAATCATTTTTCAACTAATTCATCCAAATAACATTCAAAATAAATATTTACCACTTTCAAATTAATTAAACATAAATCTATATCTACAAATTTATATTCCCTAATGTACAAAATTAACAATTAAGCTTAATTGAGTAAATTAAGGTTAATTAAGACTAAAACATGATTAATTAAAATATAAATAATTTTCATGGAATAAACTTAATTAAACAATGGAAAGATAATAAAGTCTCAAATCTATATTTGTTTCATTGAAAACAACTTTTATGAAATATTTTCAGGAAATCTGCCAAACAACAGAAAATATTTTACACAAATTCATCCAAACACTAGAAAATATTAGCTTTTCTAAAAAAAGTAGGTCATTTTTCAGAAATTATTTTCAGTGAAACATCTCCATTTGTTTCATTGAAAATGATTTCTGAAAAATGACTTATAATATTTTTTATAATTTTATATATTTTTAAAAATAAAAATAAAATTTATTAGCAATATAGTAATATTAAGCTTGATTTAAGTTAACTTTTATATAAAAATAAAACTACTAATAGAGAAGTTCTTTTTCGAAAAATGACTTACCCTTTTCAAGAGGGGAAGTCATTTTACCCCAAAAAAAAGGTTTATTTTCTGTTGACTAAAATGTTTTCTGTGAAACAAACACAAAAAAATGTAGAAAATGTTTTTCGTAAATCATTTTGCGTAAAACAAACACACCATTAGGTACAGTAACATTTTTAAGCATTATTTTATCTCTCGAGGTATTGAACCAGAAATGGCATTTGGATCAAGCATGACACTAAATAACTTGGTCAAGTTTCCTATGGAATGAGGGATGACGCCACTGAGATTATTTTTCGAGAACTGGATTGTGAAAAGTGATTTAAGCCCTCCAATTTCATTGGGAATAGAACTAGAAAGATTATTTTCATACAAAAAAAAGATGCACCAAGTTACTTAAGTTTCCTATAGATGTCGGTGTAGGACCAGTTAAGCTGTTTCCTGACAAGTCCAACATATAAGTGACCTCAACGTTCCAACTTGTTTAGGTATAAAACTATTGAGTCGGTTGCTATTAAGGTCAAGGCTGTATAAATTATGTAATCTTCTTATAGAGGCAGGGATTGGACCACTTAGATAGTTACCGTAGAAATAGATAATAGAAATTGTACTCAGATTTCCTATTTCTTGTGGAATAGGACCACTAATCTTATTTCTTAGTAAGGAGATCGATTGAAGACTTCTCAACAAGCAAATTTCATATGAGATATGTGTAAAGATAGAACATTAGTAATGACAATGTATAGCAAAGAAAAGAGAAATAAAAATAAAGAACACACAAATTTTACGTGGAAACCCTTTCGGGAAAAAAAGCCACAGGCAAAGGAGAAAAAATTCACTATTTCGAATTCGGATGATTTCACAAGAGGAGTTTCAACCACATCTATTTATAGGTTGAAAAAACCTAATTCTAATCAATGTCAAATATATCATGCTAATAAATGCTAAATATATTATACTAATAAATACTAAATCCTCTAGAAAGAAAATATATTTTGTTTAACTTGACTTGCAAGCAATCTCTTAGAATTTAGGTTACACAACTCTAACAATCTCCACCTTGAAACTAATTCTCAACGAACAAGTTCTTTATCGCGAACTCTCAACGAACAAGTTCTCCACCTCTTCTATAAAACCCCTTAAGGGTTTAACTTCAACAATGAACACCAACCAAGTTTAAGCAACACTCAAACTTGGTTATAGGAAGTGACTTAGTCATCATATCTGCAAGATTTTCATGATTACTAATTTTGCTCACAACAATATCACCACGAGCAATAAATCACAAACAAAATGATATCAAACATCAATGTGTTTTGTTCTCTCATGAAACATTTGATCTTTTGTAAGGAAAATGGAACTTTGACTGTCATAAAATACTGTACTGATTTGAAGGTCTTCTTTGAGTTCACTAAAGAGTCCCTTTAACCAAATAGCTTCTTTACAAGCTTCAGCAATTGCCATGTACTAAGCTTCATTGGTAGACAAAGTGACTGTAGTTTGCAAAGTGGCTTTCCAACTGATTGCACAACCTTCGATTGTAAAGACATAACCTGTAAGAGATCTTCTTCTATCAAGGTCCCTAGCAAAATTAACATCAACATACCTAATGACTCCATCTCTAGTCCTTCCAAACTATAAGCAAACATCAGTAGTACCTCATAAGTATATTAAAATCCATTGAACTACTTTGCAATGTTCTTTACCGAGATTTTCCATGTATCTGCTAACTGCACTAACTGCATATGATAAACCTGAACGTGAACAAACCATAGCATACATGAGAGATCCCACTGCACTAGAGTATGGAATGTGTGGCATATACTCAATCTCATCATCTAATTGTGGAGACAAAGCCGATAAAAGTCTGAAATGGGCTGCTAAAGGAGTACTAACAGACTTAGCATTCTGCATATTGAACCTGCAAAGAACTTTATCAACGTACCCCTTTTGACTTAGGTATAATTTACTTGCTTTTCTATCTCTTAGAATCTCCATACCAAGTATCTTCTTTGCTGGTCCCAAATATTTCATCTCAAATTCTTCACTTAATTGGGTTTTGACCTTTCTTATCTCTCATTTATCTTCCGCTGTTATCAACATGTCATCAACATAAAGGAATAGATACACAAAAGGACCATCACTTTTTTTCTTAAAGTAAACACAACTGTCAAAGCTACTTCTTTTGAAATCATGAGAAGTTATAAAGGAATCAAACCTCTTGTACCACTGTCTTGGTGACTATTTCAAACCGTACGGGGACTTTTTCAGCAAGCAAACATAGTCCTCTTTTTCTAAGACTGTAAAACCCTCTGGTTGTTGCATGTAAATATCTTCCTCAAGTTCTCCATGCAGAAATACAGTTTTAACATCTAACTGCTCAAACTCCAAATCATGCATGGCCACAATACCAAGCAAAGTTCGAATCGAACTATGCTTCACAACTGGGGAGAACACATCTGTGAAGTCCACTCTTGGAATTTGATTGCAACAAGCCTTGCTTTATATCTGAGTTCTTCAAACCCTAGAGTCCCTTCTTTCTTTTTAAACACCCATTTACAATGAACAACCTTTTTACCTTTAGGAAGTTTCACAAGATCCCATATTCTATTTTTGTGGAGTGATTCCATCTCCTCTTGCATAGCAAACATCCACTTTTCTAAGTTTTCACAGTTAATTGCCTCAAAATAATTAGATGGCTCTTAGTTTGTATTTATATCTTCAGCCACATTTAAAGTATAAGCAACTAGATCAGCCTCGGTGTACTTCTTTGGAGGTTTAATTTCTCTTCTAGTTCTGTTTTTGGCGATAGAGTATTGTAGTGAAGAAGCAACTCTATTCTGAATTTTTGTACTGGCTTGAGGAGTCGACTCTATTGTAGATTCTGGATTAATCTGATGCTCCACCTGCTTTTGATTTTCTTTATTGGAAGAGTCTTTAAGAGATAAGTTAGGTAGCATAGCAATTTCATTAAAAACATCTCTGCTAATCACAACTTTTCTATTTTTAGGACATCATAACTTATACCTTTTTACACCAGCTTAATAACCAAGAAAAACACATTTAATGGATCTCGGTTCTAATTTTCCATTATCAACATGAACATACGCAGGACACCCAAAGATCTTTAAATCAGAATAGTCAATAGGATTACCAGACCATACCTCTTGTGGAGTCTTTTTCTCAATGGCAACAGGTGGAGATCGATTGATTAAAAAATATACAGTAGAGGCTGCTTCAGCCCAAAACGACTTTGATAAGTTGGCATTTGACAACATACATTGAACCTTCTTCATGATCGTTTTGTTCATTTGTTCTGCAACGCCGTTTTGCTATGGAGTATGACGAATTGTCAAGTGTCTCACGATCCCTTCTGACTTGCACAGTTTATTAAACTCATCATAACAGAACTCTAACCCATTGTCTGTGTAACGCCCCTAACCCGAATCCGTCACCGAAATAGAGTTATGGAGCATTACTGGAGTTACCGATTTATTTATCAGATATTTCATTTTATCTAACGTTCATATTTGGAACCAATTAAATTCAAACATATTGTCCCTTAACGTACTTATTTTTCTCGATATGTTTTACTTGAATTTATTACTCGTCTCAATTTAATTAATTTCCTTGTATCAACGTATCAAAAATAATCACCTATTTACATGTCATGATAAATATCATTCTCTTGCCATTTCTTCATAAACATAAAATCAGAAATTCATTATATCGATATTTCATGCATTTAAAAATACAATTCAAGTTATACTAACTTACCTCGTTACTTGTACATGTTTATAATTTCATTAATCCGATATCTTTTCTTTTCCACGTTCAAGTCTCGTATTCGAGTTATCCGGATCTTTATAAAGAAATTTGATCATCGTTTTCATTTATTTCATGTTGTAATACATTCAACTAATACTCTAAACAAAATTACCATTTTACCCCTAAACTTTTAATTAATGACGATTTCATCCTTAGGTTAAAATAAAATAAAATTATTGCAATTTAACCCTTATTTACAGCCATTATTCTCAAACAAATTGATAACGACCCATGAATTCTATAAAATATCGAAATTTTCCATAATTTCAACACTTTTCAATTTAATCCTTAAAACATGTTTTTCCCCGATCTTGAGCTAAATTAATAATTTCATTCAATTTTGTAATTTTAAATAATAAAATAATTCATTTCATGCAATTTGGTCATTTCGACATTTTTACAAAATTGCCCATAAATTTTTACTTTTATTCAATTTAGTCCATGAGCCTAAAACATGCAAATTAGCCATGCTAGCTGAATATTCATACATATTTTCCTCCTTCTCCTCTCCATTCCACATCCTTTATTTATATAACATGCAACAAGTAACATTATCAATAATTTCACTATTTACTTATATGTATATTCAAAACTGTCTATTTGCGTCATAGTTACTAAATTATTTATATCTTAAGGTACAGAACTCGAAATTAAGATCCGCTAATTTTCCCTGAAACTAGACTTACATATATTATTACCATAAAATTTTCACAATTTTTGGTTTAGCAAATAAGTACATTTTATTCTTTAAAGTTACCCCTGTTCTACTGTCTGACAGTTCCGACCCTTCTTCACTAAGAATTAATTATCTCATCGTACGATATTGGGATGATGTTCCCGCTTATTTCTATTGAAAATAGACTCATTAAGGATTCTAAAAATATAAATTTAAACCCATAATTATTTTTATCCAATTTTTGATGATTTTCCAAATTCAGAACAGGGGAACCCGAAATCATTCTGACCTTGTCTCACAACAGTTATTGTAGCTCATGATTTACAATTCCATTGCTTACATAATTTCTTTTATAAGAAACTAGACTCAATAAGCTTTAATTTCATATTTTATTCATCCTATAATTCGATTTCTACAATTTTTGGTGATTTTTCAAAATTAGGCTACTGCTGCTGCCCAAAACAGTTTTAGTGAAAAATATTGATTTCCATTTAGCCCCAAATTTCATAGTTCATACAATTCAATCCTTGTTCAATTAACTCCTCAGTTGAGATAATTTTTCTCATTTAATAATTTATTCCATCATTTTAAAATACTTCATAACCCTTGAAAACCAGAACTTTAACACTAGACCTTAATTCCAAACTCTTTCACAATTAGGTCCTAAACCAATTTTCATCAATTTTACTTGATAAAATCACCATATGTCAAAATTAAAACTTCAATTCTATGTTTATTCATCATATTATTCCAGTATTCATCCATAAAAACTTCAAAAATTAGCCATGGAATCAAAAACTAATGAAATAGTAAGTTGGACCCAATTGTAAAAGTCCAAAAACATAAAAATTTCAAGGAGAAAGTAAGAATTAAACTTACATGAAGCTAGAGTATGAAAACTAGATTGAACCCTCATCCATGACTGTTTTTCAGCTGATGAATATGAAGAGAAATGAAGAGAATTCTAGATATTCCAATTTAGTCCCATTTTTATTTAGTTAATTTTGGCAATTTTCCAATTTTGCCCTTATTTCACCCATTTTCTGATTTTTCTCAGCTATTGCCGCCCAAAATATCTCCTTTGGGCTTATTTTCACTTTAGGTCCTTCCTCATTTGACAATTAAGCTATTTAATCACTTTAGCAACTTTTACACCTTTTTCAATTTAGTCCTTTTATTTAATTAGCTATCGATTACTTTAAAATTTCTTGACTGAAACTTTAATACTAACTTATTAACACTCCATAAATATTTATAAAAATATTTATGGCTCGATTTAAAATTTTTGAGGTCTCGATACCTCGTTTTCGATTCTAATTATTTTAATATATATATATTTTTGTACACTATTCATTATTTCAAAATTTTTCCTAACTTAACATTTAACTTATACTCACTAAATTAATAATATTTCCTACTCATTTGTCGGATTTAGTGATCTCGAATCATTGTCTCCGACACCACTTTGAAATTAGGTCATTACAACTCTCCCCATTTAGGGATTTTCGTCCTCGAAAATCTTACTGTAGAAGTTACTTTCAACACTCATAAATACTTTTACTAACTTCTCGTAATCACAATTTGATTTAACCTCGAATATCTTTTTCCTGTCACCTTTGAACTCTAGAACACAATGTTGGAACATCTTGTCAAAATTCTAAATTACCCTCTCGGGGACACATATACTCAAATGATCTCACAAAGGAAAACTCAGACTTCATGAAATGATCATACAGATCTTTCTTTGTCAAATTAACAACCATAAACTAAATAACATTTTCCTTTCCGATGTTAATGACAATCCCAATTCGAAATCTATAGTCATTCTATCTCATAACACACTAGTATTATCACCGATCGCAATAATCCTAAATGTTCTTAATGTTCGAAACACTTGCTAACAAATAGACATCCGAATATGAACTCAAAATATTATGCAACGCTCATACAATCACTAGTACATCTAACTCACAAAAAGATAATAAAGATCTTGATAATTTCTCAAAGAAAGCCAAAAGAAAAACATTGCTTACCGACTTTGGACTTCCATCATAACAGAGATAATATATTCCCCGCATGTATAAAACAAAATCATGATCGGTAGAAACATAAGAATAGTCTCACATAAATTTTTACCATTAACTTCATTTCCAACATATTAAAATAGAATTCCAAAAGATGAAGAAATGACGATCATAAACCGACCAGGACCAATAGAGCTTTCGCCTAACATCATAATTAACTAGCATTCTCAAAACATCGAACTCCACCGTAGAGACCGAATAACCACACACATATCTCTCGAGGATAAAAGAATATATAGAATACCCGAAAAAGATGATCATATTCGTTTCAATCAGTAACTATCACGCACAATCATCTTTACTACTCAATTATCATTTTTCTGACTAATTCTGTCATCATGAACCCCGCATCATTCCATTCATTAACGAAAACCAATTCGGGAAAAATTTCAAGAAAACACATACTTCGATATCATATCTGAATAAGTCGACTAGCCGAGGTTAACTTTTCTTTAACCGTGTCATTCGTGTAATCTGAATGATCTTTAGAGTAATCGATATCTTTTTTCAAAACTGTATTTACTTGTCAAACTATTTTCAACTCCGACTACATTATTAATTATTCTATTATTGTACTCTTTAGTTTCCCATTTGTGAACTTATTCAACATTTTTTTTTTCATACTTTCAAAAGTTCAATCGATCAAATTCATTTGATTTTCTCATTTCATTTATTCAACTGATTTCAATATCAATAATTCAATATTTTAGCAAATTCATGAACCTTTCCAAATCTCACATTTCATTTCAATTGAGAATTCAACTCATAATTTCTTTCTCATATATATGTATATTTTTTATGGTACGAGCAACCAAATTTATTTAATTTTCTCATTTCAGTTATTCACCCTATTAACAATCCGGACTTTGACGGATACACGGATTCCAACCCAAACACACCAGTACGGCACATAGTGCCTCATCGGTCAAAGCCAAAAAAAGAAAGCGATAGCGATGGCGATGCGGTACAGAGTACCTCATCGGAACAAATCCGAACAATAAATAAAGAATAATACGGTAACAATATCCGACACACAAAGTGCCGAATCGTTAACTGTGATAAGAATAACAAAGACATAAGTGCACGATCGGTAAAAGCCGATAAATCCGTACTCTTCCAATCCTATGGCATGCCAATTATATCCGACTAGCCCGACAAATTAATAGGAATTTAATTCTTATTTCAATTTTACTTAATATTCACCCCTATTAACAAGACTCGGACTTTGGCGGATATGCGATTTCACCCAAACACACCGAATATCCAAATTTCAACACACCCGAATATTATAAATCCTTCATAACACACCAGTATAATATAGCCTCCCAAACACACCAGTATATCATATCCTCCCAAACACACCAGAATGTTCAACCCAAACACACCCGGAATATTATAAATCCTCCATAACACACCAGAAAGGCATTTAATGCCTCTTCGGATAAACCGAAGTTATAATAACAGAAACATCTTCTCGGCCGAACTACAAATCTCCTCATCACATCACAAATCCAATGGCATGCCATTTGTATCCAATCTAGTCCGATCATCATTAATAGGGTATTTGATTCACTTTCTCAATTTAATAATTCCTTTATCAATATACCAATCTAATATTCATATATATTCACACATTTTCATAATTTCATACATTTTCATTTAATTCAACAAATATATTTCAATTATTCACATAAATTCATAATTCTATACAATTCAATTCACTTTTCAATAACAAATATTCAAATATCACAAATCTCATATTTAAAATTTTCAAACAATTTATATTTCAATTCAAATAATCAAATATACTCATAATTCAATTCAATTCAAATAATCAATATATATTCAATATATATATATACACCAATTCAATCAATATAAATTCAATAAATTCATCACATACTATATCAATCCATTTCAATTGCAAAACACAATAATTTTTACTTACCATACATAACAATTAAAAATTCAGCAATCAATAATAATTAAAATTTGAATTATAGTAATACACACTTCAATTAATCATAATTCCATTCCATTCCATTCAATTCAATTCAAATTCACTTTTCCACTTTCTAATCAATATATAATTTCAATACCAATACATATTTGGATATTCACATATAATCATACTTCACATGTACTACATTCGGTCCGAGAACCGACTAAACTCAGCTCTCGATACCACTAAATGTAACGCCCTAACCCGAATCCACACATCAAATAGAGTTATGGAGCATTACTTTGAGTTACCGATTTATTTATCGATATTTCATTTTATCTAACGTTCATATTTGGAACCAATTAAAATCAAACATATTGTCCCTTAACGTACTTATTTTTCTCGATATGTTTTACTTGAATTTATTACTCGTCTCAATTTAATTAATTTCCTTGTATCAACGTATCAAAAATAATCACCTATTTACATGTCATGATAAATATCATTCTCTTGCCATTTCTTCATAAACATAAAATCGTGGAATTCATTATATCGATATTTCATGCATTTAAAAATACAATTCAAGTTATACTAACTTACCTCGTTACTTGTACATGTTTATAATTTCATTAATCCGATATCTTTTCTTTTCCACGTTCAAGTCTCGTATTCGAGTTATCCGGATCTTTATAAAGAAATTTGATCATCGTTTTCATTTATTTCATGTTGTAATACATTCAACTAATACTCTAAACAAAATTACCATTTTACCCCTAAACTTTTAATTAATGACGATTTCATCCTTAGGTTAAAATAAAATAAAATTATTGCAATTTAATCCTTATTTACAGCCGTTATTCTCAAAAAAATTGATAACGACCCATGAATTCTATAAAATATCAGAATTTTCCATAATTTCAACACTTTTCAATTTAATCCTTAAAACATGTTTTTCCCTGATCTTGAGCTAAATTAATAATTTCATTCAATTTTGTAATTTTAAATAATAAAATAATTCATTTCATGCAATTTGGTCATTTCTGATATTTTTACAAAATTGCCCATAAATTTTTACTTTTATTCAATTTAGTCCATGAGCCTAAAACATGCAAATTAGCCATGCTAGCTGAATATTCATACATATTTTCCTCCTTCTCCTCTCCATTCCACGTCCTTTATTTATATAACATGCAACAAGTAACATTATCAATAATTTCACTATTTACTTATATGTATATTCAAAACTGTCTATTTGCGTCATAGTTACTAAATTATTTATATCTTAAGGTACAGAACTCGAAATTAAGATCCGCTAATTTTCCCTGAAACTAGACTTACATATCTTATTACCATAAAATTTTCACAATTTTTGGTTTAGCCAATAAGTACAGTTTATTCTTTAAAGTTACCCCTGTTCTACTGTCTGACAGTTCCGACCCTTCTTCACTAAGAATTAATTATCTCATCGTACGATATTGGGATGATGTTCCCGCTTATTTCTATTGAAAATAGACTCATTAAGGATTCTAAACATATAAATTTAAACCCATAATTATTTTTATCCAATTTTTGATGATTTTCCAAATTCAGAACAGGGGAACCCGAAATCATTCTGACCTTGTCTCACAAAAGTTATTGTAGCTCATGATTTACAATTCCATTGCTTACATAATTTCTTTTATAAGAAACTAGACTCAATAAGCTTTAATTTCATATTTTATTCATCCTATAATTCGATTTCTACAATTTTTGGTGATTTTTCAAAATTAGGCTACTGCTGCTGCCCAAAACAGTTTTAGTGAAAAATATTGATTTCCATTTAGCCCCAAATTTCATAGTTCATACAATTCAATCCTTGTTCAATTAACTCCTCAGTTGAGATAATTTTTCTCATTTAATAATTTATTCCATCATTTTAAAATACTTCATAACCCTTGAAAACCAGAACTTTAACACTAGACCTTAATTCCAAACTCTTTCACAATTAGGTCCTAAACCAATTTTCATCAATTTTACTTGATAAAATCACCATATGTCAAAATTAAAACTTCAATTCTATGTTTATTCATCATATTATTCCAGTATTCATCCATAAAACTTCAAAAATTAGCCATGGAATCAAAAACTAATGTAATAGTAAGTTGGACCCAATTGTAAAAGTCCAAAAACATAAAAATTTCAAGGAGAAAGTAAGAATTAAACTTACATGAAGCTAGAGTATGAAAACTAGATTGAACCCTCATCCATGACTGTTTTTCAGCTGATGAATATGAAGAGAAATGAAGAGAATTCTAGATATTCCAATTTAGTCCCATTTTTATTTAGTTAATTTTGGCAATTTTCCAATTTTGCCCTTATTTCACCCATTTTCTGATTTTTCTCAGCTATTGCCGCCCAAAATATCTCCTTTGGGCTTATTTTCACTTTAGGTCCTTCCTCATTTGACAATTAAGCTATTTAATCACTTTAGCAACTTTTACACCTTTTTCAATTTAGTCCTTTTTATTTAATTAGCTATCAGTACTTTAAAATTTCTTGACGAAACTTTAATACTAACTTATTAACACTCCATAAATATTTATAAAAATATTTATGGCTCGATTTAAAATTTTTGAGGTCTCGATACCTCGTTTTCGATTCTAATTATTTTAATATATATATATTTTTGTACACTATTCATTATTTCAAAATTTTTCCTAACTTAACATTTAACTTATACTCACTAAATTAATAATATTTCCTACTCATTTGTCGGATTTAGTGATCTCGAATCATTGTTCCGACACCACTGAAATTAGGCTGTTACAGTCTGTGCGGAGGTATTTTATTTATTTTCTCATCTATCTTTTAATTATAGTTTTTCAAGACTTAAATACGGAAAACACATCACTTTTCTGCTTCAGGAAGAATGCACAAACTTTTCTGGAAAAATCATCAATAAAAGTTAGCATATAATTAGCTCCATCTCTCGAAGGCACTCTTGATGGCCCTCACAGATCAGAATGAATATACTCCAACATTCCCTTCGTGTTATGGATTCCTCTGGTGAATCGAACTCTCTTTTGCTTCCCAAAAACGCAGTGCTCACAGAACTTTAGTTTGCAAATTCCTTACCCATCAAGAAGTCCTCTTTTACTCAATTCTGCCATGCCATTCTCACTCATATACCCTAGGCGCATATGCCAAAGTTTAGTAATATTATCATTTGACAAGGAAGAGGAAGCGACAGCTGCATCACCAGTAACAGTAGAACCCTATAAAACATATAACTTGGCAGTCTTTTTCTGCCCTTTCATCACCATGAGGAAACCTTTAGAAATCTTCAAAACCCCACTTTCAGCTGTGTATTTGTACCCTTTTGAATCAAGAGTACTCAACGAAATTAAATTTCTCTTTAATTTTGGAACATGTCATACGTTACTAAGTGTTTTGACAACTCTATCAAACATCTTAACTTTAATTGTTCCAACACCTGCGATTTTACATGAAGCATTATTTCCCATCAAAACAACACATTTAAACACTATTTCATAAGTTGTAGACCAATCCCGATTGGGACTCAAGTGGAAGGTGCAGCCCGAATCAAGGATCCACTCCTTGCTTACTTTAGAATTGTTGACAAAAGCGACTAGAAGTTCACCACCGCTATAGTCTTCTACAACATCAGCTTCACCAGAATTTTCTGATTATTTTCTCTTTTGACTCGTAGCCTCACTTTTAATCTTGTTCTGTAGCTTATAGCACTCAGATTTAATGTGCCCTTTTTTTCTTGCAGAAGTTACAAGTTTTACCTCTGTTTGAAGACTTTGATCTACCTTTAGATTTACCACGAGGATTTCATTCTTGTGTCCTTCTACGATTATCATCAGCATTCCGATCTTGTCTCCTACGAGCAATGAGACCCTATCCCTGAGAGTTGATTTTAACCACAAGATGCTTCATCTTATCATACAAAGTTAAAGAATCATAAACCTCATCAACTGTGAGAGACTCGCGACTATATAAAATCGTGTCTCTAAAGGTTGAATAAGACGGGGCAACGAACAAAGTAGAATCAACCCTAGATCTTTCTTATCATACTGAACCTCTATGGCCTCCAAGTTTGAGAGAATTTCTTTAAACACTGTTAAGTGTTCGTGCACAGACGCATCTTCCTCCAAACGATGAGCATAAAGACGTTGCTTCATATGCAGCTCTCTGGTTAGATTTTTTGACATACATATTTGTTCCAGCCTCTTCCATAATCCAGCGGCGGTCTTCTCCTTCATCACATCTTGTAAAATTTCGTTAGACAAATGTAGATGTAATGTGTTAACGCCTTTCGATCCTTGCGTTTCTTTTCTTCCTCCGTCAATGTCGAAGACATCTTATCTACCCCTAGCAGAGCTTCCTCTAAGTCCATCTGTGCAAGAACTACCTGTATCTTTATCTGCCACAACACGAATCTGGTGTTGCGATCTAATAGTAGAATTTCATACTTCACAGATACCATTATCGAGATTGAGATGAACAACCCGGATGCTCTTAATACCAATTTGTAAAAATAGAACGTCGGTAATGACAATGTATATCAAAGAAAAGAGAAATAAAAATAAAGAACACATAGATTTTACGTGGAAACATTTTCGAGAAAAAAACCACGGGTAGAGGAGAAGAAAATTTACTATGTCGAATTCGAATGATTTCACAAGAGGAGTTTCAACCACAACTATTTATAGGTTGAAAAAGCCTAATTCTAATCAATGTCAAATATATTATACTAATAAATGCTAAATATATTATGCTAATAAATACTAAATCTTCTAGAAAGAAAATATATTTTGTTTAACTTGACTTGCAAGCAATCTCTTAGAATTTGGGTCATACAACTCTAACAATATATCCTAAGAAGTAATTGTATGAGAGGTCAAGGAAGATGAGTTTGGAAAGGTTTCCAATATGCGAAGGAATGGGCCAGGAAAGGTTTCCAATATGCGAAGGAATGGGCCAGTTGTTTCGATGGTGAAGCCTAACCAAGTTAGACAAGGAAATGAAGTAGAGGTTGAGATGGTGAAGTGTACCTCTCAATCTCAAATCATACTCTGCAAGGCCTAGATTGGTGACGCTTCCGGCATTGTTCTTTTAGATTTTTTAAAAATGAATATCTAGATTGAATTACTCTATATGAAAACATAGGTTGAAACATTGAAAATGAAAACATGATGATAGTGGAGTGATGTCTGTATTCCCACTTCCATTTTGATCGCAATCTCTCAACATTAATCAATTTGGTTGTTACATGGAAAAATATGAGTTTGAATGGTATTAAGAAAGAAGCCATCTTTGTTTTTTTATTGTCGAAACCATTTTTATTTTGAAAAAAACGGGAATCAACGTTTTAAAACGATGTATGGAGTCGCCACCAATCTTTTTTGGTTTAGGTGTGATCGAATCACCTAATAAATCATTTTATTAAAATATGGATTTTGGCCTACGAAAAATCAAGAAACGAGTTCGGGCGTCGGTTACGTACGAGGAAGGACACGATATTTTAAGCCTCCAAAAAACTGAGATCACCTCATGATTTCCAAAACACGCGAGACAATTCAAGTTGGATTTTAAGATTCACTCATTCCAAATGAATAAAATACCACATCCAGCACGTTAGGACACGATATTTTTAAGCCTTCAAAAACTGAGATCATCTCATGATTTCCAAAACATACGAAACAACTCAAGTTGGATTTTAAGATTCACTCGTTCCAAAGGAATAGAATACCACATCTAGCATGTTAGGACACGATATTTTAAGCCTCCAAAAACTGAGATCACCTCATGATTACCAAAACACGCGACGAAAAATTTTTAAAAGGGTATTCGGTTATTTGGTCCAACGATGAATCAAAACCCAGCACGTTAGGGCACGATTCCTCAAATTTCCAAACACGAAACATTGCCTTAATTTGTGAAAAAATAAGCAATTACAAAAACCGATTCAAAATATACTTGCTTGATTTGTTTGAAATAAATGATAAGTGAATATGGGGATTATAGTCATGATGCAACAATAAGAAATAAAAACATAATTATATGTATAAAACAATAAAATACGGAGGAGAAAAAACTCATAATACAGAAGACCCTATGAAAACTAGGAACCATCGCAAAACAATTCAAAAACCCATATGAAAAATATACAAAGGAATAACACATGTTAAAATTCGACATAACTTATATGTACACAAAAACTGATAATATATAAACAATTATTAATATATATAATATGCAGGAAGAAATGCGAAATAAATAATATATAACATAATAACAAGTAAAACAAATTGATTTGACTAATGATACGTATATGAAAATGGAAAAAAAATATAAATAATGCATATACAAAGATACTAAAGTATTTAAAATATAAAAAATATAATTTAAAATAAGATCCCTAAGAGAAAACCAAATTATACATAAATAAATTTAAAAGAAAAATATATATACATATATATAATAAATTTAAAAGAGAATATTTACATAAAATAATATGAAAACAATAGTGTACATAGAATAGAGCTAATTTTATCATAAATTATATATATGTATAATAGTAATATATAAAGGTATTTTAACTAAATATTATACAAGAATTTTAAAACAACACCACATAAAATAGAATTTTACAATAATATTTTTATAATTTAAACAAATAAAAACAAAGTAGAAAATTATTTAGGTAACCTAAAAAGTATATTAAAATAAATTTTTAAAAGTTGAGTGCCAAAAAATTTAAGAAATAATGAATTATACATGGAAAAAAACTCAATTGAAATAAAATCAAACTAAAAGGGACAATTAATAAATAAAATAAACTGTTAAAACCAAAATTAGGACCCAAATGTAGCACGCGCAAATTTGCAAGGACGGAAAAAACTAATAAACCATGCCCCAAAACGATTCATTTCAACGCGGACTGAAGTGAGTAGACGCGCAAGTTCCTGGGATAATTTAAAAAAAAAGGAAAGTATAAACAGATTTTAATTGCAAGTCAGCGCAAGAGGGGAGGGACCAAACGCGCAAATTAACTATTTAAAGAGAATATGTGTATAGACCAAGTCCAAACGCGTTCTGTTCCTTCCCCCAATGCTATTTTATTTTATTACTAAAATTTAAAACCTATTTTAAAATCTTTTTTCTTTGCTTAAAAAAAACACTTTAACTTTGTTTTTTAAAGAAAAACCCTAGAACTTAAGAACTTTCCCCTTCTCCCCTTGTTGCCAGCCGAAAGGCTAATAACCAAGCCTTCAACCATCGCCGAGGCTGATTGCGACGATCAGAGCAGGGCCTTCCAGTGGTGCGAGTGCGTCGTAACTCCGAGGAGTTTCCCTGTTTCCCTTATATTTGGTATTTTACGGATTTTAATGAAAATAGAAAAAAGGTAAAAGAATAGAAAAAAAAGGAAAATGATGAATAACCACATTTGAAGTGTTTCTTGGCTGCTCTTTACTCTCTTTTTGTGTATTTTGTATTCCAAAAAATCGTAAAAAAAAAAAATGAACAATCGTGGCCTTTTATAGCCATTTTTACAACGGTTTCTTCGCCTCTTTGCTCACGTCGCAAGTATGGTTAACGTGGTTTGTGAGTGCGTTGATGGCTGTGGGTGGAGAACGTGGGCACATGATGGCTGAAGGGAAACAGTTTCTCTCTTTGCTGAAAAAGTTTTGTGGGCTAAGGCTTTTTAAAAAAAATTAGGCTTTTGTTTTATTTGGTTTTATTTTTACTTTTTTTTTGCTTTTGTATGTTGTAATTGAGTATTTGGGCTAGAATTAGGTAGCCCGGGCAAAATTTAGTTCTCACATTTATGTAGAAAAGAAGCCATGGTTTTGATAATTGAAATTAAGGAACTTTTGATGTTTGATTGTAATAATTTGAAGTCATTATGAATTAAGTTACTCTGAAGCTTCCACATCATGTGGAAAAAATGCAACACGTTTTATACTTTTCCTGAAGGGAATATACTAGGAGTTTTCCACATTTTTCTAGTAGACTGTGAATAGTTATTAATTTTTATTATTATTTTGAAAGAAATAATATTTCTATTGTGAGAATGAGAAATTGGTAGTACAAAAAAATTATTAAAAATGCACCATAGAGGTTAGATTCATCCAATCTCTTCTAAATTTAAAAAAAAAAAATACTCGAAATTAAAATTAAGAGAAACGCTCAGAAGTAAAATTATTAATATTACCAGCCCTTTTAGATAAAACAAAATGGACTATTGTCACCACCACTGCTATTGGAGAACGCAAAACAAATTTTATTTTTTGACATGCTTTCCTCCGTAGCACTTAACACAACTTGTCTACCACAAAAATCACCACGAAAACAGTAAAAAGGCCAATAGGAAGAGGAACATAAAGATGTGATTTTATAAATTTAAAATAAATAATGTGACGCCATTTTTTATATACATTGTACAAGAATGTATATAATTATGATATTATAATGTGTATTTTTTTTTATTAATGATATGCATGTAATTAATTTTATGATATACAATTAGCATTATGTATGTATTCATATATACATTTATGTATAAAATAAAAAAAGATATTTTATTGATCAATGAGAATAATTTACAGTGTTTCTCCAAAGTCTATATTTATAGACATAAGAAGTATAAATGAAATAGAATTTAAAATTCATCAAAACTTATCTTAATAATAAAATATTCATAGCATTAGGTTATTATAATATGCATTTTTATATTAACCATATGTAAGCTTAAATCATAAACATGTAACTAATTTTATAGTAGATTATACTATATACAATTAGCATTATATAATTAAGATAGATTATTGTTAATTATGAATTTTTTTTAAATTAAATTAAATTAAATTTTATTTTTCGGATTCATATTAATATTTTTTCAAATTAGATATTTGATATATGATTAAAAATGTTAAACTTCGGATTTTTTTTGCAAATTGTTATGAAAATTTTAATTTGTTCAAAAATCTTATGTTTAAGTCATTAGGTATATTTAAATTGTTGTGAAGTTATTATGTTTAATTTGATTGAAATTTTATTTAACTACATTTTCAATTTGGATTTATTTATTGTTAATTATGAATAAAATTCATTTAACATTATTTTTATTTTATATTATTTGTGAATTTAGATTTTTGTTGATTTAGATATTTGACATATGGTTGAAAATATTAAAATTAAATTTTTAAGAGATTCGAATATCCAATGAATAATGATATTATTATTTAAATTAGAATTTAAATAATAATACTCACATAATTTACAGATTTAAATTTAAATAATCCAAAATTTACCTACGACAATTTCTACTTAAAATGTGATGATGGGATTGATGTATATAGTCATCATGCTGCGATTGAACTTGATGAAGTTGTAACTGCCATGAAAGGGTGATATTGTTTCAGTTTAATAGAGTTTTTTTTGGATTTTTTCTAAACCGTTTATCATAACTTTTAGATTTATTTTGATAAAATAAGTTTTGTTTATTACTTTTAAATATTATTTGACAAAATTTTAAATACTCTTTTATAAATATTTAAAAAAAATAACCACTGAATTTTATTTGATATTTTCTATAAAGTATTACTAAATAAAAATTTTGAATTATTTTTACTATTTTAAATAATTTTTTAATTTACATTTTCAAATTATTCAAAAACCTCCATTCCGATTGATTTTCAGATTTTCTTATTTAGCCCCCTAATGCCATCCATGCAATTGAAAGGATCCACATCTGTCTTGGTGAGGTATATAGAAGATTTTCCATGTGCCGAGTAAATTATGTGCTAGCGAGGAATGACCGGCGGGATACCGAGCAAAGTGACCACGGGCACGGTTGGCTAGGTATGTACAACTAAAATAATAAAATATTAAAGGTCTATTTGAGAAATTTAAAAATAATCACTGTTGAAAACCGGTAAATTAAAACAAGATTCCTCGGTGACGAAAAAGACTGCTACCAGAGTAGTACCCAAGTTGTGAGAGGAAGAAGCAGAGTCGCGCACGGCGGCCATGGCGTCTGGAGGAGGAAGCAGCGGTGGAGGTGTGGAGTGGCACGTTAGGCCTCCGAATCCCAAAAATCCAATCGTCTTTTTCGATATAACCATCGGTTCCATCCCCGCCGGCCGTATCAAAATGGAACTCTTCGCTGATATTGCTCCTAAAACTGCCGAAAATTTCAGGTATTTCTACTTCTTCACCCCTCATTTTCTACGATAATTTTATACTTTTAGAATTTTCTGTTTGAACCTTGAATTTTTCCCCATTTGCAGACAGCTATGCACCGGCGAATACAGGTTTTTTTTCCCCACCAAAACTTAATTATCTGTATCTGCGTGATTAATTCATACTTACCCATTTTTATTAATTGGATCGATATCAGGAAAGCAGGGCTGCCTGTTGGTTACAAGGGTTGCCAATTTCATAGGGTTATTAAAGATTTTATGATTCAAGCTGGAGATTTTCTTAAGGTTGGTAATTTATTATTATTATTATTATTATTATTATTATTATTATTATTAGAGCTTTCATTTTGCATTTATAATCTTAGCTAATCTGCTCAGTCCTTTTAGTCATTGAGTACCCAGAATCAGCTTCTCGAGTTTCTTATAGACTATGAATTTTTCATTTGTTTCAGTATATCGATTTCGAGTAGATGTTTGAAGTATTGGTCTTGCTGTTCTTATGTTCTTCATGGAATGTCCTTAGCTTAAATGTCTGAGCCAATATTCCTATGAAGGATAGTTTTTGCCCCTAAAATGGAGGGCGGTGGTTGCCAAAGTACTGATATTTTAATAGCTTCGACCAGTATTTTGATTTTTTAAGTGTAAAATGATGAACAGCTGTTTAAAAATAGTTGTCGATAACATAAAACTATTGAGATCAATTTGCTCCAATGTTATATAATCGTTACATTAAAATCTTGCCTTGCAGGGTGATGGTAGTGGATGTACTTCCATATATGGCCATAAGTTTGAAGATGAAAATTTCATTGCCAAGCACACTGGTCCTGGGCTTCTATCAATGGTATGCTGTTTTTTTATATAATGTTTGAGTAGCTATACACACATATATGTGAAACATTCACACAGTAGTTTCTTCAACTCTTTGTTTTTTCTTAAAATACCCATGTTTGGCACATATTTGGACATGACTATACAAATACTTCGAAAAACTCATAAAAGAACTGAACATACTTGTATCTTACATTGACACCCGAGTCTGGGAGATGAAGTCTCACAATGGAGGGAGAAAGAGAGAAATATACCGTTGACCAGTAGAGGTACTAGGATATGGAAACCTTCAGTGAAATTCTACTAAAGTTGTATATTGTTTTACCTTTTATGTTGCAGGCAAACAGTGGTCCAAATACCAATGGTTGTCAGGTAACCTACTCAATTTCTATTTCTTGCTTGTATACACACACACACACACACGTGCTACACACATGTGCTATCTGATGCATGTAAAAAGAAATGCCGATTTCCATTAATGCACGCAGTATGAGTAATGATCAAGTGTCTCATATTAAAGGCGAGATAATAGAATTTTCTATTTGTACCATATCTATGCTTAGAGACATGTATCCGTCTGCAAGTTTCCAGTCAGGTGAATTGGGATTTGATGGAAGTATTGTTGTCACAAACTCTTCGAGCACTGCCAGTATGGTTGTCTACTGTTATGAACTATCGCGTATATTGATTTTGGTCTTTATTGACTGCAGTTTTTTATCACGTGCGCGAAATGTGAGTGGCTTGATAATAAGCATGTTGTATTCGGGGTATGTTCTCTAACCTTTTAGTGCAGAGTACATCCGGATTTGGATTTCCCCAATTTTTGAAAGTCGAATAATATTCATAGAAATGACGAAGAATTATTTCGTCCGTGATTGCGCAGAGGGTACTTGGAGATTGTCTTCTCGTTGTTCGGAAGATCGAGAATGTGGCTACAGGACCAAACAACCGGCCGAAATTACCATGCATTATAGCTGAGTGTGGGGAAATGTAAAACTAGTAATTCATTTAACACATTTGCTGAGGAAGACTACCCATAAATGAAATTGCTGTAAAACTTTTAGTTTTTTTTTTTAACAATCTCATTATAGGTTCCGATTATATCTGCTCTTTTTGAGGCAATGACTAGCCCTTCTCCAATCCATAAATAAGAGTATAATGCACTTTAGCACATTCGAACTCACATTCTTCTGTATTGACAAGTTAAGATTTAATAAAAATTTTAGAACTTATTTACTCTAAGATCCATCTATTTGACTTTTATACAGAATTTAATGAGATTTGAATATTTGATTTCTTTGATTTATATCAACTATATTTAATCAAATTTATATGAATTTAATATTTAAACATTAAAATTGATATCAAATCTTTGATTATGAATATTGCACAATTGATTGTATCTCAAAATATTTTGTACTTGATATTTAGTTTTTATACTAAAAAAATTTTAAATTTATATTTTTTCACTTTTTTCAATTTAAAAATCTTAGTATAATTTTTGGCATTATTAATATTTATTCCAAAAAAAAAAGGTATTTAACGAATTGAATTATATATTGAGCTAATGCAATCTTTTATACTGATATTTTAGTTTTTACAAAATATATTTTAAACTAAATTAGATGTATTTATAAATGATTATTTATGTAATAAAAAGAATGAGTTTAAGTTGGGTTTAAACCGGGTTTAGAGTTGAGACTGAAAATCTTAACTAAAGCCCGGCTCAAATACTCAGTCCATCAATTATATATGGCTGATCTACTACAGTAAAACGACAGCGTTTGGGCTTCTGGAGTCTTCACATTGATAATAGGTGTACTAAGTTCATTTCCTCCCACATTATCCCTCTCCCCTCCTGACTCAAGAGTCACTGAACGAGTCGAGTTCGAACTCAGATTACCCAAAATGGCATTCACATTGAGGAGTGTGAAAGTACCGCCCAACTCAGCGAGTTTGGAAGAAGCAAAGAGCCGGGTCTTCGATTTCTTCAGACAAGCTTGTCGGTCAATCCCCACTATTATGGATATCTATAACCTAGACGACGTCGTCACCAAATCCGAGCTCCGTTCTTCCATCTCCTCCCAGATCCGTAAGAACTCTCATGTTACTAACCCTAAGGTCCGTTCCCCAATTTCTCCGTTTTAGATCCTTTTTATTTAATTTATTTTTTGATTTGTTAAACTTTTGGGAAATTGCATCTTTCCTAGGGTTAGGAAAATATTGTATTGCTTGCACTTAATTTCTGGAAATAAAATAAAATTTATAGCTAATTTGAATTAAGAGAAATTAAAAAAATGAAAAATAAGATTATTCAAGGAATGTTGATTATCCTATTGAAATCTGAGTTTAATCTAAGCTTAGTTGACGTAGGATTGTGATGGAAAAGGTTGGATATTTTTATTTTTTTATTGTTTTGGGGAAGTAGTTTCGATTTCGATGTCTTTATATTTAACGGGAATGCTAAATTATGCTGTTGAATCAGATTTATTTCATGAGTTGCCTTCATTGTGCTCTCCTCTGATCAAGAGGGGGACTGGAAATGAGATTTAAGAAGAACTTTATTGATGGTATATTTTCGAAGATTAATTTGGAGAATGCTGATGAGTTTTTCTGAAATGAAATGTTTGGATTAAACTGGGATTTCAATAGCTTCGTGAACAATTGTTCTAGTATTGTCTTTTTTACTTTCTAGTGCTTTGTGTGCCAATTACTCTGGCTTGATCCGTATGTTGCTACGAAGTCGTAAATGGAACAGTTTAAACTTGTTTTGAATGTCCATTGACGTAATCTTTCGATAAGCTGTTTTGAGTTTGAAGTCCTTTGAATGGCATGGAGAAAGCTAAGGTTTAACCCTCTTGTTTTTTCATCTTGAATAATTCTTGTACTCTAGCCAGATGATACAGTGGCTGTTGATGGTGAATGAGGATTATTTTGCATATCAAAATGAACCATTTGTATTAATCATATATAATTTGTGCTGCAAATAAAATTGTTTTTCACATTGAGAATGAGGTTTAAAGCTTATTTTGGGGTGGTTTCTATGGAAATTGATCAATCAAACCTGCTTCTAGTGTATAAATGGTATTGCAGGTTTTCTCTAGAGAAACTGATGACATATTTGATGCTATAAGAGTTCTACTTTTTATCATGTTTGTTTTTTTTCCTCCATATATTTTAAGGATCCTTGGAAGGTCATATCCTATACCCTTGTTTGGATATGCGTTAGAACATGGTATCGGACATGGATACTTCAAGAAAAATGAATTGATGGATTCCATGCTTGCTATTGGAAAGTTCTCTGCTTGTTGTATTCCTCAAGTAGAAGTCTTCAATAAATGTTTTAATTGCAATAATCTAGTGGGCAGCAGTTCTGAGTGATGTTTTACCCTGAAAATGAATTTGTTAATATCTCATTAGCTACCTAACACATAGAGTTAATAGTTTTCATCACACTTTAGGAACTGCATCTAACTCATAGGGGGTGGTGACATTAAAGTTGAATGTAGAAGAGCCACATTGGTGGATATTTGATTTATTTCCCAGAAATACTTTACAATACCTTATGCATTCTCTTTTACTGCCTTCTTGTTGGTAACCTGTAATTGTTTGGCAGAGCTGCCTTGTTCCTGATGATAATTCAATGGCATTTTGATAAATTGGTGGATAGTTTTTATATCTTCTGTTTATGGGTGAGTTGTATAGGTATTGAAATTATGAGAGATTCTTTACATTGCAAAATGTTTGGCTGCAGGTAATTGATTTGCTGCTGTTTAAGGGTATGGAAGAGCTGAACAACATCGTTGAACATGCAAAGCAACGGCACCACATTATCGGGCAGTATGTGCTGGGTCGTCAAGGGCTTGCACAGGATTTGGACACCAAGGATGAAGGCACGTCTGATTTCCTCAAGAATTTCTATAAAAGCAACTACTTTTAAACATTCCGCTTTCATGGACAGCTTCTAGAGTTTTGCTTTCGAGCTTTTGACTTCATAATAATGTTCCTATCCGTGCCAATTGGTTCGGTAATTCCATCGAATTTATTTTGTGTTGGTTTTTCATTAATTTGGTGAAATGCATGCGTGAATTCTGGTGAATTGCTGATCAGGATAGTGTATTATATTGCCAAATCAAACTTGGGGTTTTTCTTGGTCATTTGCCAGTGCAACACAATCAGTTAAATTAGAAACAGAAGACTTTGGAATAACTATTTAAACCCTTCTTAACAGTTTAATACCGTTTGCATTAATGAGTAATCAAATTAAACAGAGAAAAAGAGAAAACAATTGTAATTTGCAGAGATATTATTACTATTAATAATATTAGTTTTGTTTACATCGGAAATTAAATGAGCTTTATAACGCACTAAAGCGAACAGCAGGTTCTGCAGCTTGCAGAGTCTTCTATTTCTATTTTTTCAGTCGCTCATCTTCTTCTCTATCCTTTCCAAACACTTGCTTTCACCCACTGCTCTGTATCCCTGATAACCTCTTGGAATCTCGGGCTTGTAATTTGTTAAAAGGATTCACCTCATAAACGCATGGTGTTGATTCAGGAACTGAAACAAAACCTGTTGCTGTTGCTGTTGCTGTTGCTGATTCAGGCGCATTCTCTATAATTAATAATGTGCACAACTATAACATCTCTTGCCTCCTTTCCCTCAACTGAATCATACAGAGGTTTTTTATGGAGGTTGAGGACAAAACCTTGAAACAAATACAATATCTCCTATTAAGGGATCTGTTGGCTCAAATGCGGACGACAATTCAAAGACTTTTTCAAAAGAGGTCTTTCTCTCAACAGTACTTTTACTCTTTTTTTTTATTTTTTGCCTATTTTAATTTAGTACCTGAACTTGAAAACTAAATTTATTTTTGTCGTTACACTTATATTTTATTAAAATTTAATGACGTGATATTTTAAAATTGTGCCATCCTATACCATATAAAATTTATCAAAAATGGTTGAATTTGGGACTATTTTGATGAGTCCATGTGATATGGAAGGCCCTGGTAAACGAGTCAAGTTGTTGGGACAAGACCAGGCTCAAACCGATTACAAATTTGACTTGGCTGATTGAAATTTGAGTAGGTAAAGTCGACTTTTAGTCCAAGTAACCTGAAATAATGCAACACCAGGATTAGTATGAAGTATTATGGAGATCGAATCAAAAAAAAGAAAAAAAGAAAAAGCAAGAAGGACCAGTTTTAAGAGCAGCTTAATGGAGTAGCCTCGTTCCACATCATCTTCTCCTGCATGATTCATCCCATAACCTAATAACATTGTGGTTCATACAAATTCAATTTTTTTAAATATAACATTTTTTAAAAGTTATGATAAGATTTTCAAAAAATAAAAATAAAAATATAAAATTTTATAATTTTATGATTTTTGAATATAGCTAATTAGACCCAAATAATTTAATAAAAACTAAAATACCTATCATCATTATCTATCATCTTCTCAAGTTGGTTTCTTTCATCTAAATCCAACGCCACTTGAATTGAACCAAAAACTAAAAACTAAAAACAAAAGTACATGTAATTTATAAAAAAATTCCAAAACTTCAAAAATTAAAATAAAAAATGTAAATCAACTTTGGGTTGTGTTCTGGTTGCTGGAATTCAATGTCGGTAAATGGTTAGTCAACATCAGTCAACTTTCGATCATTGCTAGTCAACGTCAATCCATGTCCGGTCATCATTGATCAATACTGATCAATAGTCAATTTAGTCAGGCAATTGATAACTCTCACATTTAAAGTTATTTTACTCTAGTTTTCACAACATTTTAAGTGTAATTCTAGCTTTTTGGTTGGCTTTTAGTAGATTTTATAATTTTTGGATTAATTATGCTTCATTCATATTTTGTATATTTTCCATATTTTTAGAATTAATTTAGACTTAATTGTAATTCCCTTTTTTCCGAAAAATAAATTATAACATAGATGTCGAAACTATTTTTAAATCGAGTTTTGAAAAATGAGAATCGACTTTAAGAAAAACGAAAACGAGAGTCGCCACCAATCTTTTAGGTGTGATTGGATCACCTTATAAAATGTTTTGTTTTAAAACATTAATTTTGATCTACGAAAGTCGAGAAAACGGATTCGGGAGTCGATTACGTACGAGGAAGGGTTAGCACCCTCGTAACGTCCAAAAATTGGTACCTAATTGATTATCAAGTGTCTTTAATGTCGAAAATTTAAAAATTTTATGATACAATCCTCTTTTAATATTTTTTGATTTTGAAAATTATGGTTCACTTGTATCAAATGAATCAAAATATTACATCCAATAAGTTAGGACACAATATTTTTAAGATATTTGACACTAAGTTAGCCTTTTTAGAAATCCCTATCTCGAAACAACAAAACGCCATATCCAGTAAGTTATGACACAACGCCTTAAAATTCCGAGGCAGTTGCTTGTACTTTGAAAACATTAAAAAACTTAGAAGGGTGTTTGATTATTTGAACTTAACGAGAAAAGTTGCAACCAAATAAGCTAGGGCACTACTTTTCTCGAATTTTCCAAACACCAAGCATTGCCTTTATTTTTGAAAACTTTAGAGTCTCGTTTTTAAAATCGATGCATGAAAGAGCATATTAATATAACATTCTAGATAACGTGTTATAATAATAGGTAAATAAAAGCACAATAGCATAAATATCATACATTAACTAACATATATATAAGAAATAAAAAATGGCAAATTTTAGATAAGTAAAATATACATAAAACACAATATATATTTAAGAAGAGTAGGTAAAAACACATAAACATGTAATTCAACATATATTTAAACATATTACTAATAAGAAATGATGCATGATAGACAATTTGTCACATATATATAAGAAAAATACAATAAACATAATAATATGTGAAGCACTCATCATTCAATAAAATTATGAGACCATCATATATTATATTGACATAATATAAAAAAAGGGTTTAATATATATATATTAAAATATAAAATAAAGTGAGTAAATTTTTTAAAAAATGTGTGAATATAATTAAAATTCAATTTCTAGCAACGTAATATAAATAATAACTTTAGATTTGGGATTATAAAAAATACATAGGTTTTTTTTAAGAATATAAATATAATTAGTAAAATATTCAATACCAATTAGATATAAAAATGATAATGTGAATAATAATATATGAAAATATATAATAGATAATAATATGAAATAATATGTGTTATAATGTAAAATAATAATAATATAAAAGTATATAAACATTATTTGGCAAAAATATAATATAAGTGATGATATATATTAAAATATATATTAATATGATAATATAAAAATATGAAATAGTATAATAAAATTTAAAATATAATATAAATATAAGTAAATAATAATATAAAATATAATACATATAATTATATTAAAATAAAATAATATATACAGTTTAAAATAAATAAGTTATAAATAATTTAAAAGTGATAAAGGGACTAAAATTAAATGTAAATAAAAATCAGTGGTTAATTTAATAATAAAAGAATCGGATTGGGGCTTAATTGAAATGCCCGTTAAAATATTACGGACTCATCGGGAAATTTTCCCTTGTCCCAAAACGATATTGTTTTAACCTAGGCCTTAAAGTAGCCACAATTAGGATTAAATTAAAACTGAAATAAAACCTTAGGGATAATTTATAAATAATTAAAAATAAAATTTAAAAATTTAAAAAAATTAGAAGGGTCATTAGGGAAATTAGACCTTTATTAAAAAACACGCGGATCCTTCCCGGGTCACAGGTCAACACGCGGATCCTCAGGTCTTAAAACGAGGTCGTTTTTAGGCTTATTAACTTAAGCCAAAACGGCACCGTTTCTTTCGGGCTATATAAGCCAAATTTTAAGCCTAAAAATCATTTTACACCGATCTTTAAAAAAAAAAAAGGTTCGAAACTCTCTGTATAGGGGAAGAGAGGGGTCCGGTCTCGGCCTTCGGCCTCCGAGCAATTTAGGCACACGTACCACCGGATACGATGGTCGGAGGGTTAAAACCCTTGCCCTTTCAAGATAAATACAGGTAACCCTCTTCCCTTTTAATATTTCGGTATTTTATTCGATGTATGTATGTATCCGTAAAAAGAAAAATAAATATCCGTAAAAAGAAAAATAAATAATCACTTTTACTCTCGATCAACTGTTGGAGATGTAAATTTATATCAAACTATGCTTTTTATTGAATCTATATATCTGTTTTTTCAAAAAAAAAAAATCCTCCCCTATTACAAATCTCAAGAAGGGCTTTATAGCCTCTAAACTGTGCATATTCAGGAAAGAAACTTGTTCGAGTTTATCTGCTGCTATCTTTCCTCTTCTGCTCCGTTTTCTTTCTCTTTTTGCAGGTAATCAAGATAAGAATCTGGCGACGGCACTGGCGTTGATTCGGGCGTCGATCCAGGCACGATACAACCCTGGAATCACGGCATTGATGGTAGGTGGCTGAGTCAATGCGAGATGAACGGTCACGAGTCGAAGGGCGTGACTCTTGGGCTGATTGCGGCGCTAGGTCTTCTGTCGCATGGTACGATTTGAGAGTTACGACGCAAACCCTAACTAGGGTTTCTCGAAACTGAAAACAAGTTGGGCTGATTGGGCCAACTGAGTTCTGGGTTACTGGGCTAGTTCAGGGGTATTGGGTATTAGGTTGTAACCAGTATAGGGTAGTAGTATAATTAGGTATGGGCTATCGGGTGTAATTGGGTTATTTGGGTTAAGTGTTTTTTTGGGCTTTGTACATAGACTTTTTAATGGACTTTTAAAATAAATATTTATTCATTTATTATTTTAAAGCTCGGTCAAATTTGGGCTATTACAATAGATGAAGAAAATGGTAAAAAAAGAAAGTCTTCCGCTTCATCAGACCAGAATAGTGATGGAGCAAGCTTGTTGGTGAAGAAAATTTGTCAGCAAATAATCTGCTCCACTAAACTTAATTGCTCGATGGGGTGCAACAATAAAAACCCAAAATTCAAGGATTTTGTGATTAAAAACTTTTATAAGAAAAGAAAGAAACATATGTCATGTCTTCTAGCATATGCTTATCTTCAATGTTATGATAGAGTCCAAATTTTGAAAGACTGATTTGACTACACTGCCACGGGTAGCCTTGTGACCATTCAGTTGGATCAGGGATGGATTCACGATAATCTTGAATTGCTTTTAATATTCCTTCGTGATAAGGTTGATATGTCCTTGGCCAGGTGTCCCATGGTGCTTCAGTGTCTGGAGGGGGCCAAATTTCAATTGGGATAATCCTGTTGAGTTAGCAAAGGAACTTTTGAAGCTCTTTGTACTGAATAGGGTCTTTGCGGACATCCTCATAATAGAACTTGTGGATCCATGAAGTAGGAAAAGAACTAAGTTGCTTTGATTTTCTACAATGAACAAAGTATTGAGGCTTGTAGAAGATGATGATCATAAAGCTTCCATAATTCCCCTTTTCTTGACTGCAACCTTGATGAATAATTTCTAACCATTGTGGTAGAGGATGGAACCAACTTAAGAATGTGAAAAAATTCTGGTATTCTGGCTCAATATTTCCTCTAATGGTTTTAGTCAGATAATAAATAAGATCAGTGGGTGAGAACTGTATGGCAATGTGGTAAAGATGAGTGAGATACCATAAAAACCATTTAAGTTCTTCAGGTTGTTCAAGAAATTAGAAATTTATGGGGTGGATGAAAGGATATTCAGGATGAACTCCTCATGGCTTAAGGATAAGGCCTCCAAAGTTTTTAAAAAATCTGGGTTTGATATTCGAACATCATATCATTGGCCTTTTGGTAAAAGATTTCCTTTTGAGTAAGTCTGTATACTTTAAGGGGAAACTCTGGATTTAGGTTTGGAGTGACAGGATAAGAAATAGGTGAGGTTGATGATGATGAATAGGGCCTGTACATCATGATAGGTCTAGGCCAGAAAATTCTTTTGTAGGCCTGGATTTCAGCTTTGGGTCTGGAAAGGAAATCTACAAGGACATTATCTTTACCTTTGGTATGCTTGGTGTCAAACGAGTATTCAGACAACCACTCAGCCCATCTGAGAAGTTGTGGATGTGGCACTGTCTTTTGTTTGAATTTGAACATCTTAGGGAAAGATGACATATCCATTTCGACAAGAAAATGATATCCTTTTAAGTGAAATTGAATTTTGAAATTCCATATTTCACTACAAGGATTTCTTTAAAGGTAGAGTGATAATATATTTCTGCATCTGAAAATCTACCACTCTTGTAACCACAAAGTTGTCTTTTTCCCTCAATTTCTTCAAGTAATACTGCTCTCCAGTATTTATCACTAGCATCTGTCTGGAGTATTCTTTTCCCATCTGATGGATTTGAAGCGGTGGCACTTCTGGTGCTACTTGCTTGAGTCTTTTGACTGCTTTGGTTTGCTTGATCGTCCAGGCTGTAGGGTTCTTTTTTAGCATTTTTCTTAAAGGATTTGTATACTTAGAGACTTTTTCAATGAAATCTCTAATGTAATTTACAATCCCTAAGAATTGCTGAACTTACTTCTGAGATAAATTTTCATCTGGAAACTTCAGAAGTTCTTGTGCAATGTGAGGCTGTGGTTGGTATCTCCCTTCTTTTATGTCCATTCCAAGAAAGTTGATTTTTGTTATCTCCCTTCTTTTATGTCCATTCCAAGGAAGTTGATTTCAGACTTGTTGATTTTTATCTTCTTTTCTGAAAGCATAATGCCATAGTTTGGGACAAGAGACTGAAATTGTTGGAGTAACTGAGTATGGGCTTCCTCATTCTGATTGTAAAGAAGGATATCATCAATGTAGATTAAGGCATTTTCTATCAACAGTTGGAAAATCCTTATCATTGCTTTTTGGAGCAGAGATAGTGCCATCTTGAGACCAAAAGGAATAACCTTTCATTGATAGTGCCGATTTGGAATACAAAATCCTATTTTTACTCTATCTTCAGGATGAATTCCCAGTTGCCAAAATCCAACTTTAATATCAAACTTTGAGAAGATTATTGCCATTGCTAGACTGGAAAAAAGAGTGTTTTTGTTTGGCAGGGGAAACTTGTCATCTTGGAGAAAAATATTAAGAGGCTGATAATTAATTACCAGTCTTAATTTTCCTCTAATCTGCTTCGATCTTTTATTAACATAAAAGGCTTCACATGCCCATTAGGAATCTAATGGCTCAATAAGATCTTGTTGCTGAAGTTCTTTGCATTCTTGTTCAGCAAGGAGCAGATGTTCTGGATTCATTCCTGTGTGGCTGGCTTTGGTAAGATTTATGTCTTCATTTTTCTTGAATGGGAGATGTATAAGAAGTCTGGATTTTTCCACAAAGGGTTTGAACATTTGCCTAAAAACTCAGAATGAGAATTAGCACAAAATCTTTCTTTTAGCTCTTAGATGATTTGAAAGGTTTTTTCTAATTGAAAGGACAATAGTTTAGAAATATTTACAAATGGTTGAAAGAGGGTTTTTTATCTAAGTCCATTGGAAAGGATTCTGAGGTGTTTGGCTTTTGTGTATAGGTCAAATCCTACTGTAAGGTCTTTACCTGGAAGTTTAGATCCTAATACCGTTGTTCTAATAGAACATCCTGGGAAAAGTTGAACAGTAATAGGATGGCTAATTAAATAGGTGGCAAAAGTTTTACCGTCAGCAGAGTTAAAGTACTTGGTATGAGATTTCCACCATTATTTTGGAAAAATGTCTGGATTCATAATCGTCTCTGCAGCTCCTGTGTCTATAAAGGCAATTATAGTAATGGGTTTACTATATTTGTCTAAATAGACTTTTGCTGGAACATGTGGAGCTAAGTATTGTTGATCTATTTGTGCTTCAGCCTCAAACTTATAGATTCCATCATGGTCTGTGTAGTCTGACTGTTGGCTTTCTTCAGAATCATAAACTGGAATGGCACAAATAGTTTCTTCTGAAGGTGTTTCATCAAATGACCAGACAGATTCAATGTCATCTTCTTCTTTCATTTTCACCCCCGATTGGCAAATCATCTGAATGATTTTTTTCGCCTTCTTCTTTTTGTTCTTGGGGCAATCTTTTGCAAAATGTCCTTTTTAGTTACAGATGTAACATCTGTTGGACTTTTTTAAAATTCTTCGTTTCTTTCTGAGATACCTCCATTGAGGTTTTCTCCTTAAAGGTTTTTTAGGAAACCTTTTGTAATGCTTCTTCTTCTTTATGCGGCAGTCACAATGCTTTTCTTTTGGGCATTTGTATCTCAAATAAGAATCATCTATCTCCATGTAAATAATCTTTAAAAATCTTTCTTTTGTTGCAGATGTCTTCTAGAGCAATAAAGACTTCTTGTTGAATTTCTCCAATTGTGAGTTGGAGAATATCTTTATTTTGTCGTTGAAGAGCTTGGTTAACTGCAACTTGGATTGGTTCTGGTACAGAAGAGAGAATTACTGGCTTAAGGTTATGATGCAAACCTAAAGCACAAAATAATTGAAACATCTTCTTGAAGTGCTTTGTGAGATTTTTCTTCTTGTAGGAACAGCACTTTCTTGCATAAAATTCCTTTCTTTTTAATACAAGGAGATCTTCTGGGTTTCCAATGAAATGTTGATGGAGAATTCTGATAGGCTCTGACAGGTTTTGGAAGACTAAGAACTGCATTTGATGTTGCTGGTTAATCGAATTCCACCAATCTCTTAACATCCCTGTGAATCTGGAAACAAATTCCATGAGGATGTTGTAATTGCTTTCTTCAATAAGCTTCATGGTTTCTAACCATGAATGAAACTCCTAGAATCTATCTGGCCATCTTTCTGGTGGTAAATCATCTATTGTAAAAGTCCTTCCAACTGGAGACTTGTGTGGTGGATTTGGAATTTGGTATTTGAAGATTCAGGCTTATCTTCCATTTCTTCATCACTGGGTTCTTCAACTTTAGTAGTGACTTGAATTTTTGGAATACTTTCTGGTTCAACCTCCGTTGAAGTAAATTTATCTGATGATTCAGTAGATTACTCTTCGCTTCCAGATTTTGGGGTTTCTTGGGTCTGAAATGTCGAGATTTTTGGGATTGTATTTTTATTACAATCTTTCAAGAATGTAGTTAAAGGGTTTTTGTCCCTTTTTTTCTTGAATCATCAAAGACTTTGAGACTTGTTTTGGAGGAGATGGTGGAGGAGATTCTTCAAGAATTAGCCTTTTACCAAGTTTCTTATCTTTTTGGTAAGCCTGATCTGTTTCTGACTCTTCAGGCTTTTCTTGGTTTTTGGCCTTCTTTGCTTCTTGCTCCTTTTTCTTCTTTTCTGCTTCATTTTTCTTTATTTCCAGAAAGATTTCATACGTACTTGGTTTTGTACTTTTGATTGGTTCTAGAAAAGTGATTGAAGTTCCTTCCGATGAAAAGGAAGGTTCTTGCCTGATTGAAGGGAATAATTCAATAGTGTCTGGTCTTTTTACTAGTTCAGGAATTTTCCCCGTCTCTTGTAACTCCTTAATTTGGGCTTTGAGCTTTTGAATTTCTTTTTCTCTTTGAGCAAGGTGAGAAAAGAAATCTTGTCTTGGTGCTGCTGGCTCTCTTGCTACTGACTCTATTCTCTTATGAAGAAGCTGGATGAGATCTTTGACCATTTTTGTGTTGTCATCTATTTTTTCTTCTACAGAAGAGAATTTCGAATTTATGGTTTTGAGAACATGGTTTTGAGCCAATGCGTTCTCTGTCTGCCAGTTAAGAGTTGCTTCTGCAGCACTGATGTTTGTGGTTGCACCAGATACTTCTGGTTGAATTTTTGAAGGTATCTTGGGTGCATGGGTATAATTTTTCTCAGAAAACTCTTCAAGAGGAGGAAAATCTTTTTCATATTTTTCTGATGAAGAAGATATAGGTTGGACCATACAAACAGCTGGGATTTCAAAGGATGGTTTTGGAGGAGTAAGAAAATCTGGATTTTTCTTAACCCATTTATTGATCTTTTTATAGCAGGGTTGTGGAAAAGGTTTTTGTGAGGGTGGCTTTGGAGGAGGTGGTTGAGGTTTACATGGTTGTAGTTCAGGAGATGGTGTCTTTCCAGCTAAATAATCAACTAGATAAAAAAATTTTCCATTATCCTCACCAAGTGGTCTAATAGAGGGGTCTCCATTCATCCATCTTTTGTAAAATTCTGACTGGGATAACCTTTTCTTTCTTCTTCCTGGCTTTGTTGCTGAATTATCCAAGTCGTCAAACCATGCACGACTTCTATCTTTGATACATTCTAGACAAGAACAATTAATATCCCAAGGGTAATGACCAGTCTGATCATCTTTGAACTGGTAAAGTGCTCTTCCATTGGCGTTAAAGCTTTGTACCAGGATTTCCTATTGGCTGCATCATGAGCTGTATTGGAAAAATTAAGGACTCTTGCCAGTCTTCTAAAGATGGCTATGGTTAAATTTGATCTCCGTAGTCCCATCATTTTTTGAAATAAAATGACTTTGGGTAGACTGGATCGGCTGGCTTTGCTGCTTCAACTTTTCATAATCAGTGACCTATTTTTTAGGGAGTAACTGAATAAGTTCTTACTTTGGGATCTTTTTGGGAATATGAACACAGTGAGGTTGATCTTCTGTGTTTACAGAAATCAGGAGTGAATCACTTGTTCCATGTTATGTCAGGTTGAATGCATGATCTTGAACTCGATACACTAATTGATAGTGTAGGGTTGCTACTATCGCCGAGGCTACTTGAGGAGCACCAACAATCTGGATTTAAACTTGAAGAGCTGAAAGCAGATTTGGATCTACAAGTGCTATAGTGAAATTTGAAAATAACGTGACCATCACTAGTCCAGTATTCAAAATTGCTTCTACCGTTGCAATACAGGCGTTTTGGTATTCAAGGTATCTTGAATCCAAAAGAGCAATTCTTGCCACCACTGGTTTCCCAGCAGTTCCATGGTAGTTCAAAGCTAAGCGAACTGCACCAAAATGGATATGAGAATATCCTGCCTGCTTCCATTCTTTTGGAAATTCTGGGGGAATTTCCAAAGTAGCAAATTGTTCTGTAGCAGGGGCTGAAATAAGATAACTATCAAAGCGTGAGGCTTGAATATACTCCTTAGTACATTTTGAGGATTTTTGAATAAGGGTTTTAATAGTATTTAAAAGGAAAAATGAGGGTTTTTGATAGGCTATGTAAGGATTTACAAGTGGAAGATTGGTTGGTTGGATTTTACTATCTTCATCTAAATATTCTACTTCATATAAGGAAGATATTTTTTTAGCAGAATGAGATTTAAAAGGAGTAGAGGGTAAAGAGATAGAAGTTGAAGAAGTTGAAGGTCTAGAAAGAGTTTTGTCAGTCATGATGAAAAACTCCTCTGAATCATTCTTCTCTCTTAGAAGATTTAATATATGAGTTATTCTTGATAAACTGGCTCTGATACCAATACGAAGTGAGGGATAAAGGAAGAGATTAAGAATTGAGTTATAGCTAAAAGGCAGTACCAGTTTGAATGGCTAAAGGGAAAGGCCTGTGTTTTAGTACAGCATACCTGCTATAAGTTCTTAATACTTAATCTCTTCCTTTATCCCTCACTCCGTATAATTAAAGAAATTGAGACCAACTACAACAAATATGATAAAATACTCGACAACTCCAACGCTTTCCTCTATTCTAAGAAGTGACACTAGGAAAATACTTGCAATCCTGTTATGGTGCTGACCTAATTTATTGACAAGTAGGAACTTCTAAACATCCAAATTAAATAATAGATGACTGAAAGAAAGAGAGAATAAAAGAGTAGATAAGAGGAAAATATAAATACCTTACCTAGATATATGACTTGTACTATAGCACCTTAGTTAGCCACGGCAGGCTATGGTCGAGAAAGGGCTCGGCAATGGATGAGACTTACAACTAAGGGCTTGAGCAACTTGTTTCATGGTTGGTCGAAGTTGGGGATTACTATTCAAGCAAGAAACTGCTATCATTATAGCAGGGACTATGTCCTTTGCAACTTGGTTTTTTGGTGGTGGCAGACGTGGGTCTATCTCATCCTGAAGCAAAACTTGTTTGTCATTTGACATAGATGCCGATGCCGATGAAAGAAGATCGCCAGGATGCCTCCCCAATAAAACTTCTAGTGTTAGCACACCAAAACTATAGATATCACATTTCTCATCTGCTCTCATTGTATAGGCCAACTCTACATAAAAATATATACTAGTGATATTGATGATTTTTGAACTATGTCTACTGAATTAAAAATGTACGAGAAATTAAGAATTCTAATAAAATAAATGACATTTTGAAAGAATTTTTAGGGAAAAAAGATGAGTCAATACCTGGAGCTATATACCCGGAGGTGCCTGCAAGTGAAGTCCAATTGGAGGAGTCAGGCTTTAAAAGTTTAGCTGTGCCAAAGTCTGAGGCATGAGCTTCATAGTCCAAATCCAAAAGAACATTGTTGCTGGAAATGTCTCCATGAATTACAGGTTGTGAGCAGTCATGATGCATATACGACAAAGCATTAGCCAATCCCTTAACTATATTTAGTCTCTTCTTCCAATCCAACTCCTCTGCTTGTTCATTGTTGCTTAAGACCATATTCAAACTCCCCTTTTCTACAAACTCAAAAACCAGAAAAGAATGCTTTCGATGTTTACAAAAGCCATACACCTGCACAATGTTACGATGCTTTATTTCTAGTAAAGTAGCAATTTCGCTTTCAAAAGTTTTCGAGTTGTTGAGAATGTTATCTACATATTGGTGAAATTTCTTCACAGCAACCACTTGACCACTTCGTAACGTAGCTTTGTAAACAGTTTCATATCCTCCTAAGCCAATGCAATAGTTGGAGCTAAAATTTTCAGTGGCTTCAATGATGTCATCATGGAGTATTCTTCCATCAAATCCCAATACAGTTAAAATATCTCCATTTTCTTCCTCCGTTGACTCGAAATTTTTGGTTGGAGTCTTCATACAAAACCTACGAATAGTTGCAACCATTATAAGTAGCAAAAGTAGACCACCAATGTTTGGAAACACAACTAAAATGAAGTCTTTGCTGCCCTTTTTAAGACCATAATTTGCTCGAGAAAAGACAAAGTGAGGCCTTAGTTCTGTGGCATTACTCGATAGGCCTTTATTGCTCTTTATAACATCGAATGAAACCTCGTGAAATGCCTGAAGGTCGTCTAATCGATTGAAAGATACGTTCACAATTGTCAAACCATGCAAATCCCTGAAAGCTTTTAGGATGGAACCTTTAAGTAAATTATGAGAAAGGTCCAATATTTTCAAGGAAAGTAATCCTCCAAGCTGACGTGGGATACCTCCGGTAACTGAATTTTGACTTAAATCTAGACTTTGAAGGCCATTTATGTAGCTTATAGAAAATGGAATTCTCTCTCTAAGGTTATTCCTGCTCAAATTCAAGTTCTGTAATCTGGAGCAATTTCCAAGTTGGTCAGGGATAGATCCACGTAACTTGTTTGATGCCAAGTTAAGTTGTTGTAGATTTGAAAGAAGTCCAATACCAAATGGAATTTTACCCGACAGTTGGTTACCACTTAGCGAAAAACGGGACAACTTTGTCAATGCTCCTAGTTCCTTGGGAATCTCGTCAATTAGATGATTTGAAGGGAGATTGAGTTTTGCAACTGAGTTGCATGTCCCAACTCAAGTGGTATCTTTCTAGTAATATTATTATTGGCAATCTGTAGGCTTTGCAGATTATGGCATTGGCTCCATTTCGGAGAAAGTTTGCCATAAAATCTGTTATCACTTAATGTAATGAAACTCAAATTTGGATATATACCAAAGGCTTTTGATATAATTCCAGTTAAGTGGTTTCCTTCAAGCGTAACACCATATAAGCTTTTGCAATCTCTCAAACTTGATGGGATCTGACCTATCAAATTATTATTCATAGCTCCTAAATATGCGAGTGATCTCCCAATGCATATGTTCTTGGGCAATGGACCAGTGAGATGGTTATGTCTTAAGGGCCAGTTCTGCATTACTTTTTAAAAGCACTTCTGGCTCTAAAAGCACTTCTGGAAGAAAAGCTATGCAGAACAAGCTGCTTTTGGCTGAAATTTTTAGCTTTTCAGAAGTGCTTTTGAAAAGCAATTCTGAAAAGGAGAAGCTAAAATTTTTAGCTTTTCCTCTCCCAAAAGCACTTTTAGTGCTTAATTACTTTTCACCCTCTCAATAACATAGTACTTCCTCTCTTTTTTTTGGTACTTAATTACAAATGTGTTAAAATCATTAATTAAAAATAAAAAATATTTTTTAAAATACTAATTACAAATATTTAATAGTTATATTTAAATATTTAAAATATAGTTTATATATTCTAATTAAATTTTATAAATAATTAATATTTATTGCTTAAAAATATTTAAATTTTATATTTTATATATTAAAATATTAACAAAAAGTTATAATAATTTTTTTATATTCTTACTAAAATATAATAATATTAACTAATTTAAATATTATTTAAATGCATATTTGTTATTTGATAATAACATGTCTAAAATAAACATTTTATTTCTCAAAAGCACTTTTTGACAGCAATGCTAAACACTCAAATTTTAAATTAAACTTTTCAAAAGCACTTCTCAAAAGCACTTTTTCACAGCACTTTTTCACAGCACTTTTCAAAAGCACTTTTCAAAAGTATTGCCAAACTAGCCCTAAGTGTAAATGCTGCAAATAAGTATGATTGTTGAACGTTGGAGGAATTGGCCTATAGAAACTATTCTTAGACAGCTTAAGTTCAATGAGAGATTTAAGCATTGCTATTTGAGATGAGATATTACCGTAGAAATTATTGTCGGACAAGTCAAGGAAGACAAGTTTAGAAAGGTTCCCAATGTGGGACGGAATGGACCCATATAGTGAGTTGTTTTGAAGGTTAAGGCTAATCAAGCTAGGAAAGGAAAGGAAGTTGAGATTGTGAAGTGTACCTTTCAATCGCAAACCATACCCTGCGAGGCTAAGATTGTTGATGCTTCCAACCTTATCACAAGTGATTCCAACCCAGTTGCAATCGCTGCTTCCGACCCACAGGGTTGAGAGCATAGTTTGGGTGTTGTTGTCAAGGCTAGCTTTCCATTTTAGAAGGGCTTCAGCTTCTGTAAGGTTAATGGAGGATGAAGAGAAAACATGGGATGACCGAAGCTGGACAACGAGGAGGAAGAAGATGATTTTGAATGGTATTGCAAAAGAAGCCATGGGATTTTGAATCTTTTGCTGTAAACTGGAATGAACAACATCGGGTATCATGGAGGGCTATTAATACAACAATATTACAACAGTTTCAATCACTAGGAAGCTTCAACCTAAGGTTTGAGAAGGTGCCAAGTTGTGAATGGGTCTTTCACATTCTATATTTTACTACCCACAATTATCAGGATTTGCATTTTTCGAGAGCTTTTTTATGAGTGTTTACTTTAGTATAATGTACATATTATTATCTATGGTCAATCAATCAATTTCTAACATCTTTATGGAGCTAATAATTATGTTTTTTTCTGTTTTGGTAGAATAATCATGTTCTTTTGATAGGATAAGAAACCCTTGTCCCCTTTTTCACCTAAATGGGCAACATGTAACCTTTTTTTATTATCAACTTTTAATGATATTCATTTAAAATTATAAGAAAATATAAATGAAGCAAAATCTAAGTTTTTGAAATTAAAGGAAAAAAAATCATATAATTTCTTTAATAAAATTAAGACACTAACTACTTTTATTGTTTTTAGTGGAAAAAATTAAATATTTTTGGTGATATGTAAAAGATTCTTTTACTAAAAATCGTCAATCTATATTATAGATTCGGATATTTACGAATATTTTAATTTATTTTTTATATTCAGATTTAAATAATATTTAAATTATAATATTTTAATTAACGAATATAAATTTTAAATTTTAATGCTTGAATATGAATTATTTAGAATTTCTTTACTTTTCTGAATATTTTATTCGGATTGAATATCTATCCTCTAAATTTATTATAATTTAATTATCAGTAACAAAACAGTTTTTTATATTTTTTATTAAAAGATATAAATAAGCATTAAAAGATTGTATTAAAAAGCAGAAAAGCTATAATTTTATTCTTTTGATAATAATATGAAAAAGTATAGTAAAATTATAATTTTATTCGGATTCAGGGGCCATCCCTCCTAAAAATGTGAAATGTCACTTTGGTCCTTTAAATTTTATAAAATTGTAATTTAGTATAAAGTAAAATTATATTCGAACCCTTAAATAAATAATAACTTCAATCATCATATGATATTCGTACAAAATTAAGAGCTATTTATATATGATAAGCTTGATAATTTTTGACATAACATGGATATACGATAATAATAATAATAATAATAATAATAATAATAATAAAGCAACCTAAACACGTAAAGGTGAAAGTCCACATAAAAATTATTCGAATTTAATATGGCAGAATCCAATGAGTATGTAATCGCAAAAGTATATTTAATTTTAGATTTGTTGGATGTTATGATCATTCCTAGAAACTATGCTTTTAACGAAAACACATGGCATGGATTTTTCTAAAGAAAAGAATATTTGATTCCCAATACCTTTTTCAAGTGGGAGTTCTATGAAATATTTAATCTCAAAATCAATTGGTGTTAATTTTATAAGTGAAAAAAAAAAAGGGCTAATGATTTATTTGACCCTTCAATTTCATAAAAAAAAAGGTCATTTTAATATAGTAATTAATTTTTAGCCCCTAAACTTATGTTTTCTTGTCAAATCACCTTAAAATGTTTAACACCCTATACTAATCTAAACAACAAGGTCAAGTCTGGGAAGCTACCTCGATTATTTTTTTAAAGCACAGTATTCTGAAATTTAGTTTTAAAGAAAAACCAAAAAGAGTTAACAATTGTAAAACATAATACGTCAATTATTATCTTAGAACATCGCAAATCTTGACATTACTGGAAATAGGCTAGTGATATTAATGATAATAAAGCTAAAAAATAGTATGATCGAGCTCCCGATCTGTCGACCCGATCAAATCTGTGGGTTACCTGTAGTACAGTCAGCAAAAAAAATGAATTATGATCTTATAAAGAAATAATTATAAGTTCAAACAGATTTAGGTTAGACCCAACAAAGTCCCAAATTTGAGCTCGAAGTCAGATCCAGAAGGTAAAAAATTTAATTTAACAGATTGGAACAGCTCAAACAGATAGTAAGTCAAATTATTCTCAGATACAAAATATATGCAATTTTTCTATCCCCTATCTGCTACAAACCATCTTCAACCAACCCAACACACCAAATAGGTTATTGAATACCCATCCAACCTTACACACGAAATAATGTTGGTACGACACGCTCCTATAATTGCAAACTAGCTGTCAGATCAGAATATTGATAAACTTCAAAAGTAACATATTTTAATTCCATGCTTAGCATATTTTTGGATAATTCATAATAAGATTTAGTGGATTTGATGCTCCTAATCCTTTAATTTCTTGTTTTATATCTAGATGAGCATAGGAAAGTGAAAAGTGCAAGAAAAAGGCCAAAAAGGGACAAAATGGGTTTATTTCAGTGTTTCACACGGCCTAGACACTTCCACACGGGTAATTCACATGCCCGTGTGAGACACACGGGTAGTCCACATGCACGTGTGTCATGACCATGTCGACTTAAAACCATGTTAGAATTATACACAGCCTGAGCATTATCACACAGGCGTGCCACACGGCCGTGTCCCTGTCGAGCCAAGTCTAATTCTACTTGGAAAAAGGCTAATTTTCAAGGTTTGAAAGCATTCCAAAGTCTATATAAACACCCTAGAAGAGGATCAAAAGGAGATATGCAGAGTAGAAGGCAGAGAATACTCGAAGACAGCCATCGGAATCAGCTCGGAAGAAAGATTTACTTCAAGACTAAAGATCTCCATTCAATTTCTTTAAAAGTTCTTTGTGTTTCTTTATGTTTTGTTATTTTCCCAATTTTGAGATGTTTTCCCCCATTATTATGAACTAAACTCCCTAAATACCTAAGGGAGATGAAACCTAAGACAGATCTTACTACTATTTGCATTATATGATAAATACTTATTCTTATTCTTAATTATGTGTTCTTAATTCTTGCTTTAATATTTCAAGATATTAATTCAAGACTGATGTGCTTATTCAATGGAGCAAAAGTCCATGTTTAAGAGTAGATCTAGCATAATTAAGCGGAGTTGAATGCAATCCTAGACATAAGACAACATAAATCTATAGAAGTAGAGTCAAATCTAATAAGGGAATCTATAGATTGAGTTAATGCAACAATAGGGATTTTAATTAGAAAGAGATTTCAATTAATCGACCTAGAGTCAGTTGTTTTTAGTCTCGAAAGAGATATTAACATAAACTAGGGATTTCTACAGATTAAGTCAAGTGAATAAATCGTCTAATTCAGAAGTAATAAGTGAAGTCTAGGTGGATTCTTCCTTGTGTATTGTCTTCTCCATCGGTTTTCCAACAGTATTTTCCAATTTTTGTCTTTTTCGTGTTCTTAGTTAATTAGATAGTTAATCTTAGTTTAAAAATACCTCTTTAATTCTTAGGCTAGATAATAAAAAGATAGTAATTACTAGTACTTTTAGTCCTTGTGGATACGATATTTTTAGTCTCACCATAACTATACTACTATTCGATAGGTGCGCTTGCCTTAGTCAAATTTTTAGTCAGTTTAGCGACCATCAAGTTTTTGGGGCCGTTGCCGGGGATTGAGAAATTAGGAACACTTGATTTTTATTACTTTAGCCATTTTTTACTTTTATTTCAATTTACTTTTATTCTTAGCTTAATTTTTTCTTTTCTAATTTTTTTATTGCTTCTGGCAGATGTCTCTAGTTTATGACTAGAAGGAACCCGTCAGGATATTTTCTTTTCGATAGTGAAATAGAGAGTACAGATCGTAGAAACCGGAGAGAAATAAGGCAAACTCTACAATACATAGAGGAAGAGCAAGAGGAAGTTACAGATTATATTGAAGAGATGGCCGATAATCAGAATAATTCGCTACCTCCTGTAGTTGCCACAAATTCTATTAATCAGAATCCTGCTCCTCGTACTATGTATGATTATGCTAAACCTACTTTAACAGGAACTGAATCGAGTATCGTTCGACCTGTTGTTGCTGCAAATAATTTTGAACTGAAGCCTAACACTATTCAAATGATACAACAATTTTTTTAATTTGATGGTTTGTAGGACGAGGACCCAAACACTCATTTAGCAAATTTTTTGGAATTCTGCAACACCTTTAAGGTCAATGGTGTTTCTGGCGATGCCATTTCTCTTTGGTTGTTTCCCTTTTCATTAAGCAATAAGGCTAAATAGTGGTTGAACTCGTTACCACGAGGGTCAATCACTATTTGGGAACAAATGACCGAAAAATTTTTACTTAAATATTTTTCACCGGCTAAAACGGCTAAATTGAGGAATGATATCTCTTCTTTTGCGCAGATGGATTTAGAAACACTATATGATGCATGGGAGAGATATAAGGATTTATTGAGAAGGTGCCTTCACCATGGGTTATATTTACGGCTACAGGTTTAAACTTTCCACAATGGTTTAAACCCCTCAACTAGACAAATGATCGATGCAGCAGCCGGCGGAACCTTAAATAACAAAACACCCGAGAAGGCTTATGAATTTATTAAAGAGATGTCACTGAATAACTATCAGTGGCAAGTTATGGGGAGAAAGCCTAGTAAATCAACCGGCGTTTTCAACTTAGATGCAGTTACCATGTTATTAAACCAGGTAGAACTCTTGAATAAAAAGATTGATGATCTATGTAGTTCTACGCAGGCACATCCTATGATGTAGTGTGACACGAATGGAGGTGGAATGGGCAATTCAGAATATTTACCCTTCGGCCCCAGCATGGAGAGCGAGCAAATGAATTATATGGGTAATAATCCTCGACCTCAAAATAATCCTTACAGTAACACTTACAATGCAGGTTAGAGGAACCACCCAAATTTCTCATGGGGGTCAAAGAAATCAGATACCACCACCACCTCCAGGCTTCTAACAACGACCTTACTAGCAAGAGAAAAAGTCAAACCTTGAAGAGATGATGACAAAGTTTATTTCAGTGGCAGAAACCCTTTTCTAAAACACTAAAATTGCACTTAAAAATTAACAGGCATGATTCAAGAGCTAGAAAATCAAATCGAACAGCTGGCCAAGATGATTTCAAAGATACCACAAGGGAGCCTACCTAGTAACACCGAACCTAACCCAAAAGAGCACGTGAAAGTAGTTACCTTAAGGAGTGGGAAAGTGTTAACTGAATCTGAGAAGAAATTACCACAATAAGATGATAAAAAAGAGGATGAGGAGGTAAAACCCGACATAAGTGAAAAACCAGTATTAAAGGAATATAAACCACCGATCTCATATCCGGCAAAGTTGAAGAAAGACCGCATGGATGCACAATTCGATAAATTTCTTGAACTTTTTAAACAGTTGCATATTAACTTACCTTCTGTTGAAGCTATTTCGCAGATGCCTACATATGCAAAATTCTTGAAAGAGCTTCTAACAAATAAAAGAAATTTTGAAGATTTGTCTACAGTAGAACTTAACGAGGAGTGCTCAGCGATACTCTAAAATAAACTGCCAACCAAACTAAAAGATCCAAGAAGTTTTACTATTCCCTACTTAATTGGTAGTTTAAATGTTGAGAAGGCACTAGCTGATTTAAGTGCTAGCATTAATTTGATACCTTACAAAATATGTAAGCAACTTGACCTTGGGGAACCAAAACCTACTAGGATGAGTATTCAACTAGCTGATAGATCTGTTAAATATCCTAGGGGTATTATTGAATATGTACTCGTAAAAGTAGATAAATTCATATTCCCTATTTATTTTGTTGTGCTTGACATGGATGAGGATGTTGAGGTGCCTTTAATATTAGGCCGGCCATTTTTAGCTACTGCTAGGGCTGTTATTGATGTGGGTAATGGCAAACTTATTCTTAGGGTAGGTGATAATGAAATTACCTTCAAAATCTATGATGCAATGTGATTATCTAGAGAGCAAGACGATTCCTGTTATTTTATTGATTCCATTGATCATTCTGTTCAAGACTCTTTTTAGGAAATTGCCCTTAAAGACACGTTAGAACTGTGTCTTGCTCAAGGAAAGGGGAAAGATAACGCTACCACTGAGTTAGGGAAGATACATAATAATGAACCCTCTCCAAGACAAGTAAAATATGAGGGCATTGAGGTAAAATGAGAACTTAAGTAAAAACCCTCTATCAATGAACCTCCAAAATTGGAACTAAAGCAATTACCAAATCACTTGGAATACAGATTCATTGGAGATAATTCTACATTACCAGTGATTATTGCTTCTAACCTGTAATCCAAGGAAAAAGAAGAGTTACTCCAAGTATTAAGAGAATATAAAAAGGTCATAACTTGGAAAATTTCTAACATTAAAAGAATCAGCCCTTCCTTTTGCGCCCACAAAATTTTAATGGAGGATGAATATAAACCGTGTGTGTAAGCTCGAAGATGACAGAATCCTAACATGAAAGAAGTCGTAAAAGATGAGGTAATTAAACTTCTAGGTCCTGGAATTATTTATCCTATTTCTGACATTTCTTGGGTAAGTCCTGTGCAGGTTGTTCCTAAGAAAGGAGGCATGACTGTTATGGCTAATGAGAAGAATGAACTAATTCTAACACGAACAGTCATGGGATGGAGAGTTTGTATTGACTATAGGAAGTTGAACGATGCCACGAGAAAATATCACTTTCCCTTACCATTCATTGACCAGATGTTGGAAAGATTATCTGGGCATATGTATTATTGCTTCCTAGATGGACTCTCTGGTTACTTCCAAATCCCAATAGCTCTTGAGGACTAAGAGAAAACGACATTTACATGTCCATACGATACGTTTGCTTATCAACGAATACCTTTTGGATTCTATAATGCTTCTGCTACTTTTTAGCGATGTATGTTGGCCATTTTTGATGAACTCGTAGAAGACATTATGGAGGTATTTATGGATGACTTCTCGGTATTCGGTAACTCTTTCCACCTTTGCCTTAAAAATTTAAAACGAGTTCTAATGAGATGTGAGGAAACGAACTTGGTACTGAATTGGGAAAAATGCCACTTCATGGTTCGTGAAAGGATTGTGTTAGGCCACAAAATCTCTAGTAAAGGGATCGAGGTTGACAAAGCGAAAATTGAAACTATTGAGAAATTACCTCCCCCTAGTACAGTTAAAGCTATTCGAAGCTTTTTAGGACATGCTGGATTTTATAGAAGATTTATTAAGGATTTTTCTAAAATAGCTAAGCCTTTAACGAATCTACTAGAAAAGGATGTGCCTTTCGATTTAAATCAGGAATGTTTAGAAGCATTTAACACTCTGAAAAATAAATTAATTAATGCTCTGATTATAGTTGCACCTGATTGGAATTTACCCTTTGACTAATGTATGATGCGAGTGATTTTGTAGTAGGTGCAGTTCTTAGACAGCAAAGAGACAAGCATTTTCAACCGATCTATTATGCTAACAAGACATTGACAGCCGCACAAGAAAACTATGCGACGATTGAGAAAGAATTATTGGCTATAGTTTTTGCATTCGATAAATTTAAACCATATTTAATATTATCTAAAGTTTTCATATATACTAACGATTCAGCTCTTCGATATCTCCTCACTAAATCAGATGTAAAACCTCGACTAATAAGATGAATTTTACTGTTGCAAGAATTCGATTCAGAAATTCAAGATAAGAAGGGAGCAGAAAATCTTACAGCAGGTCATCTATCTAGATTAGAAAACCCACATCTTAAGGAGCTTAATGAGCATCAGATAAATGACTCGTTCTCTGAAGAACAACTCTTTGCTATATATAACTCTGAGGTACCTTGGTTTGCAGACATTGCGAATTATTTACCTGCTAACATTACACTAAAAGGGTTAACACATCAGCAAAAGAAGCGATTCTTCACTAATGTTAAAAACTACTTTTGGAAAGATCCTTTTCTTTTCCCTATATGTGCAGATCAAGTCATTAAAAGATGCATTAAAAAGTCAGAAGCAAATAAAATCTTGGAACATTACCATTCAGGACTGACTGAAAGACATTATAGTGGGACTAGAACCCCACATAAAGCGCTCGAATCAGGTTTTTATTAGCCCACACTATTCAAGGATGCTAACAGGTATGTTACTTCTTGTGATAAATGCCAACGAACAGGTAATAACTCTAAACGTAATGAAATGCCTTAAACATATACGCTTGCTTGTGGAATATTTGATATTTGGGTATCGATTTTATGGGCCCATTCCCTAGTTCATATGGAAATAAATATATCCTAGTAGCAGTCGATTATATGTTGAAATGGGTGGAAGCTCAGGCTTTACCTACTAATGATGCTAGAGTGGCAGTTAGGTTCCTTAAGAAACTCTTCTCGCGATTTGGAACACCTAGAGTAATTATCAGTGATAGGGGTACTCATTTTTATAATGCTCAATTTGATAAAACCATTAAGAAATATGGAGTTCATCATAGGATAGCTACCCCTTACCATCCTCAAACTAATGGACAACTCGAAGTAGCAAACCGAGAGCTTAAACGTATCCTAAAAAAGGCTATAGAGTAAAATAAGAAGGATTGGACAATAAAAGTAGATGATGCTTTATGGGCCTATAGAACTATTTTTAAGACCTCCATAGGAACATCTCCCTACAGACTTGTTTATGGGAAAAGTTGTCATCTTCCGTTTGAACTAGAACACAAGGCATTCTAGGGTATAAAATTTCTAAACTTTGATTCGAACCTTGCAGGTGAGAAAAGGTTGATGCAGTTGAATAAGCTAAATGAGTGGCGAGCTAATGTATATGAAAATTTACGATTATACAAGGAAGCAACAAAGTGACGCCATGATGCTCGCTTAAAGTAACACAAGCAATTTGAAGCTGGAGATCTTGTCTTGCTATACAACTCAAGGCTCAAATTGTTTCCTGGGAAGCTAAAACCACGATGGTCAGGTCCATTTGTAGTCCAAACAGTTTTTCTATATGGAACAGTAGAGGGAAGTCATCTAACCCACGACACTTTCAAAGTAAACGGACATCGTCTTAAATTTTATAAGGATGAGGATTTTAAAGATAATAGAGAGGAGCTACGGCTCCGCGAACCTGCCTAAATATGCCTTCAAGGTAAAGTCAAGCTTAAAATTTAAATAAGTGCTTTCCGGGAGGCAACTCGAGCACTAACCCCACTAAATAAGTTTATTATTCTTTCATTTTTCATAGTTTAAATGCAAGCATCTTTTGACACACATGACCTGACAGAAGGGCCTGTCCTAGGCCACGTGCTCATCACGGGTTGGAAACTTGGGCATGCCTTGAGCCATGTAAACTTTTGAAGCCTTAGTGTTGACATCTGACAGTGTCTAACACGGCCTAGACACACGGGCGTGTCCTAGGCCGTGTGAAAACTAGAGCTAAACTTTCAAATTCTAAATATGATAAGGAACTCCACGGGCAAGGCATACGGCCGTATGTTCAGACATACGGGAGTGTGGGATACAACACGGGCATGCCTGAGGCTATGTGGGAACCTAAGCACATACTTTGAAATCTACAACAAGTCAGAATGGGATATGGGCAGATCCCACGACCGTGCCCAAAAGCTGTGTGTAATCCTGACTATAAAACATGGGCATGTTGGAACTCAAACGGGCATGGGAGAAGCGAACAAAAGAGCATACGACCGTGCGATGCGGCCGTGTGTGCCACACGACCTGGATACATAGGTGTGCCCAAAGGTCGTGTACGATACTGACTTAAAACATCAGACCACAAGCACAAATTAAGATACGGGTGTATTGGAACTCAAACGGGCATGGGAGAAGCGAATGAAAGAGCACACGGCCGTAAAATGTAGCCGTGTGTGCCATACGACCTGGATATACGGGCGTGCCCTAAGGTCGTGTGCCATATTGTTATTGCATTCATTTTAACCATAGCATAAGATAACTTAATTTTTCTTTTATTATTTTGATTCTTGATTTCATTAACTAATTCTAAATAAAAGGTTCTCTCGATAGTTTTTGGTTTTGTTAGTAGTTAAATATGATAAGATTCTCTTGCTTGTTCCTCACCATTAGATGCATTGGATGGTTTGAATTCGTTTGGTATACACTGAGTTTCTATTCGTAGCTTGTGAATTCTTGCACTTGTAAACATTAGTGCATATAGGAATAAATGTTACATGATTTACTTTTAACCTTCTCGATGCGTTCTTTGGATGCTGTGTTTGTTTCTATTTGTCTAATATTAAAATATTTTATCTTGTAGACTCATTATGACAAATCCACGCGAAAAGACCAAAGCCGCAGTCCCCGTTTCTAAAAAGCGGAAGGGTCCAAGAGCAACATCTTCAAGTGCAACTACTGAAAGACGCCATCCCTTTCTACAATTACTACCAGGACCGCAGGAGGAGATGTTTCAGATTCTACGTGCCCGACCCCTCGGCGTGGGTTAGTGCATTGACTGGGCTGCATTGGAACAAGTTTATCTTGCTGACCCAGTTCGAGCCCTCCTCGCTACCGCTCATTGAGACCGTTTCTTCGCCATTATTGAGCCGACATACTTGGAGTTCACTTGGAACTTTGTTTGACATTTCATTTGCAGACGATTATGTCAGAGTACGATGATCCCGGCACAGTCCAGTTCCGTCTTGGTGGTCTAGTGCATCAACTAAGTGTACCAGAATTTGGAGTCGCCTTGGGACTTTACACAGAAGAATTTATGGAGGCCGACAACTTTCCCCATCTCTACCGTCACATTCATTATGCACCTTTCTCATGCTAGGCAGCCCTCGTTCTTACTACGGGCAACTATGACCCTAACCGCTCCAAGGCATCGGCCCTCTCTCTTGTATTATGATATCTCCATACCCTTTTAGGCCACACCTTAACAGGGCATCGAGAGAGCACTGGCATTGTTAATACTTACGACGCATACTTTTTATGGAGCATGAGGCAAAGGCATGTTTTCGATCTCCTATACTTCATAGCACTCGCCTTTCGCCATCAAACCGAACGACACAAAAAGGGAGCCATATGCATCGACCCTTATGTGACTCGTCTAACTCAACATTTTGGGCTCTTTAACACACTGGCGCAATCCTCATCACTCACACTCATCAGTCAGATGTCCCCACAGGGCATCTCGAGTATGCTCTACATGAGGATGATAGAGAGTTGTCATGGGTTCGATCCTCTTCAATACCGACTACCACGAGCCACTGATCAGGATGATCCCGAATATATTATTGATGATATCCCTTCCTTTCATGAGGACCCACCTTCTCAGCCACCGCCGAGTCACAGACCAGTTCATGCAGCTGCTTCATTGATAGAAATTTCTAACCACCTAACTCGATTCGAGCAACATTGCACTCAGCAGTTCAATAGCTCTGCTCAGCGATTCAACAGTATAGAGGCGACTCTGCAGCAAATTTGCCAGCATTTCCATATTTTGCCTCCAACACCACCACCTCACGATCCAGCTGCCGATGAGGACTTTTGAGTCCATTTATTTTTCACTTTATTTTTCTGTTCTTTTGTTTTTATTTCTATTTTTATTTTCATGTCCTAAAAGACTTTTAATTAGTATATTTTGAACCTTTTATTTATATGGTTGTTTCTTTATGAGTAACCATAAAAACCCCATCGATATAACTCCCTAAAACATTATTAATGATATCGCAGTTTCAAAAGGTTCAGTCAATTGGTGCTACTCAGGAATATACAAACAACCCTCTCGAAAAAGATAATCCACGTCTGCCATGTCCTACTCGACCACGACCATAGCCACCACGATAACCTCTTTGATTGGCACTGTGATTGTGGAACCCAACCTCTACCACCACCAAAGTATCCTACCCCACCTTCACCTCTGCCTAGTTAAGCATGCACTACATTTCAATGTCTATAAATTCACTTTCGCTATTCCAATGATTACATCCAAATTCAGGGCAGTTTCGCCTCTCCCTCTCTTTTATGATATTATGCTTATATTGTTATTATTTATCTTTGTACTTTGAGGACAAAGTACATCTTAAATGTAAAGAGGTTATTTATATGATTATCAGAAAATCCCTGAATTATATCTTATTCTCAAATAATTACCTCATATTATTATTGGAATGAATTTTGATTGATTTATGATTTTTATTGATATGTTTTAGATTAAAACATAAGTAATTGTGTATTGATTATTTAAACTTTAGGATAATAGAGAATCAACCATGATAAGTTGAATTTTTTAGAATTCGAATTATTAGGTTGTTTCCCTGAAATGAGGTATTATCTTAAAGTTCTAATTCTACAAGATTGACATCAAAAACCCATAATTTTTATGAGGTTTTGAACCTTTTAGTGCATATATCTTTCTTGCTCACTTTTATTGATGGTTATGAGTGAGTCAATACTAATTTGTTATTCTAGAATTTACATCGATTATACATGTCGAGACCACACATTTGAGTTGATATACTAAGATGATAAAGGCACTTAGGTTTTAACCCACTCACTACATAAAAAGCCTACCCACATAATTAACCCTTAGTGAAACCCCTTTGAGCCGTAAACACCATTTTTTGATATTTTCCCATTAAATGTTAACCCACAATTTAACCATTTTTCGTGAGGTTTTGAGCCTTTTAGAGCATATATCTTTCTTGCTCACTTTTATTGATGGTTATGAGTGAGTCAATACTAATTTGTTATTCTAGAACTTGCATCGATTATACATGTCAAGACCACACCTTTGAGTTGATATACTGAGATGATAAAGGCACTTAGGTTTTAACCCACTCACTACATAAAAAGCCTACCCATATAATTAACCCTTAGTAAAACCCCTTTGAGCCTTAAACACCATTTCTTGATATTTTCCCATTAAATGTTAACCCACAATTTAACCATTTTTGATTCATTAAGAATTTTCCCCTTTTTATTGACTCCCTTTTTATCGAAATTTGATTTGATTAGTTACCTAACTATGATCATTCATTTTAGTTGCTGAATTATTTCTTATTATGTACTTTCCATTATTGTACTTGCTCTTATTCTGAAAAAAACCATCGATTTATATTCATATAGTTACATATTGTTATTAAGAGCTTGGATAAGTTAAAATTATTATATTAAGAAAAAGCTCACTTCATTAGTTTTGGATGGTTTTAATTCTAGCACTTGTTAGTAATTCAACAATTAGCTTTATTTCTCTAAGTTTGGTAATTTATTAAATTAATCTCGATTCTAACCCTCTTTTTCAGCCTTTATCCACACCTTTAACCCAAGTCTCATTACAACCCTATTAAAGACCTTTTGATTTGTGTATCATCTCATTTATAGTGGTGGAGATTTGATTTTCATGCAAGCCTATGGTAATAACTTTTCATGTTTGACTATTGAGTGCTTATTATTAAACCTTAAACACTTTAAGTGATTTGAGTGAATCTTTAGTGAGGATGTCAACCTTTGTCGATTTGGAATTTAAGGGAATTACTTAGATAAATGGGGATACCTATAGTCTTATAATTAAAATGCTCAACTTGGATTGTTTGAAACTTTAATGTTCTTTTAGTTAAATTCTCAATGTATGATTACTTGTGGATTACTTTGAAACACTATTGATTAGAATTATAAGTTGTGAAGAATTTATTTTAATTGTGAGTTGAGGATTTTACTTGAGGACAAGCAAATGCTTAAGTGTGGGGATATTTGATAAACCTCAAAAGTAACATATTTTAATCCCATGCTTAGCATATTTTGGATAATTTATCGTAAGATTTAGTGGATTTGATGCTCCTAATCCTTTAATTTCATGTTTTATATCCAAATGAGCATAAAAAAGCGAAAAGTTCAATAAAAAGGCCAAAAACAGACAAAATGAGTTTATGTCAGTGTTTCACACGGCCTAGACACTTCTACATGGGTAATCCACATGCCCTTGTGAGACACACGGGTAGTCCACATACCCATGTGTCATGACCGTGTCGACTTAAAACCATGTCAGAATTACACACGGCCTGAGCATCATCACACGGGCATACCACACGGCCATGTCCCTGTCGAGCCTAAGTCTAATTCTACTCGGAAAGGCTAATTTTCATGGTTTGAAAACATTCCAAAGTCTATATAAACACCCTAGAAGAGGATCAAAAGAAGAGTAGAAGGCAGAGAATACTCGAAGACAACCATCGAAATCAGCTCGGAAGAAAGATTTACTTCAAGACTAAAGATCTACATTCAATTTCCTTAGAAGTTCTTTGGGTTTCTTTATGTTTTGTTGTTTTCCCAATTTTGAGATGTTTTCCCCCATTATTATGAACTAAACTCCCTAAATACCTAAGGGAGATGAAACCTAAGATAGATCTTATTACTATTTGAATTATATGATAAATACTTCTTCTTATTCTTAATTATGTGTTCTTAATTCTTGCTTTAATATTTCAGGATATTAATTCAAGTCTGATGTGCTTATTCAGTGAAGCAAAAGTCCATGTTTAAGAGTAGATCTAGCATAATTAAGCGGAGTTGAATGCAATCCTAGACATAAGACAACATAAATCTGTAGAATTAGAGTCAAATCTAATAAGGGAATCCATAGATCGAGTTAATGCAACAATAGAGGTTTTAATTAGAAAGAGATTTCAATTAATCGACCTAGAGTCAGTTGTTTTTAGTCTCGAGAGAGATATTAACATAAACTAGGGATTTCTACAGATTAAGTCAAGCGAATAAATAGTCTAATTCAGAAGTAATAAGTGAAGTCTAGGTGGATTCTTCTTTGGGTATTGTCTTCTCCATCGGTTTTCCAACATTATTTTCCAACTTTTGTCTCTGTCCTGTTCTTAGTTAATTAGATAGTTAATCTTAGTTTAAAAACACCTCTTTAATTCTTAGGCTAGATAATAAAAAGATAGAAATTACTAGTACTTTTAGTCCTCGTGGATACGGCCTCACCATAACTATACTACTGTTTGATAGGTGCGATTGCCTTAGTCGAATTTTTAGTCAGTTTAGTGACCATCAAATACAGATACCAGTGGTTTACCTACTGTCTCAGAAAAAAATACTTCCTCATTTACTCAATCCCACCCAATGCAGATGCAGATTTCAAGAACAATTAATACAGAGGCCCACACAACCATTCAGATACAGTTCATACCAGTATCGAATAATTCTATATCATTAACAGTTATCATACACAATACACACATAGATTTTATTAGAACTTAATCTCAGATCACAAAATAACAATTTATACAGTTTAATTAAATTCGTACAGACCCTACAGAAGGCCTGCATTCATTTCGAAAGACACTTGTGGCCCGAGAGAAATTTCTAAATTTTGGTCCACACCCCGTGTCACCTATCCGTGTTGTACTAATTCGCAAACAGTGAGTTACATCGTCTCAGCACGTGGTCGTGTCTTTAACCCGTGTGAACCCCATACAAAACACTCCTACACACAATTTGGACACATGTTCATGTGTCTCTAATTTGTGAACAATAAGTTACACGGCTGTCTGAGCACATGGTCATGTGGCGTCGACAGCCATGTTTCTCAGTGTCTGCAATTCGTAAAAACTCGAGTTTTCAGTACACATTTGAAATAGCTTTGAATTAAGAACCACGTAAAGGACTCCTGAGACCTAAAATAACCATTCAATAACCAATTAAGCGATAGTTCGCAACAAACAATAAAATTAACTTACAACCAAGTTCGTCAAAATGTTTCGACACAAAAATCCCAATTCAAACCACAATTACCTTTTCACCAAATCGAAATTTACGAATCTAGAACATTAGGGGAACCGTTATCCTTGAGACTTTCTCCTAAAGGCAATAATTGAACATATAAACAAGGATTCGAATAGTTTAAATAAGAAACCAATTTGGCAAAAGCGACAATAACCAACGATTTCAGAAATTGAACAACCGAACACATGAAACAAACGAAAACAAACTTACCCGATAACAGTACTAGAAAAGAAGTACAAATCTAAGCAATAATAAAATGGGAAAGAGAAAGGAAGCAAAAGGGAAAAGAATGAAAAGAATAAAATGAAAATGAAAAGGGAGAGGAAAAAGAAGGGCATTTAATTCTAATTTAACTACCGATCAGAATTCTAACATTTAGTAAAAATAAAAATATATTCCTTAACTTATGCACTGAGACTTGAACATAGGATCAAGTAGAATACAAAAGCTTAACCATCAAACCAGCGGGCTCATTCTTGACACAATTTACACAAAATTAAACTTAAGTCAACAATTCAAATATAGAGGCTAATTTAGAACAAAATAGCAAAACTTTCTAAAGACGAGACTCGAACCCCCGACCTCAAACACATAAATAGAACATACAACCATAGGGACAAATATTCAATTATTTTCGAATTCAAAAACTAAACATTCAAATTTTTGGGGCGTTAGAACTCTCTCCCCCTAAAATAAATTTTGACCTTAAAATTTACCGGACTCAAACAAATACAAGTATTACTGACAAATCGAATCTTCATGTTCCTAAGTGGCTTTTTCAGTTCTATGGTTTCGCCATAGAACCTTAACCAAAGGGATAGTTTTCTTTCTCAATACATTAATGTCTCGATCCAGAACCTAAACATGTTCCTCTTCAAAAGTCAAATCCAATTGTACTTTAATTTCCTCAATAAGGGTAATATGCGATGAATCAGATCGATACCGTCTCAACATCGAGACGTAAAACACATCATGAATTTGATCCAACTTAAGAGGTAATTCTAGCCGATAACTCAAGTTGTTCTTACGTCTAAACCTGATAACCTTTTTCCACAGAGACACTGTCAGAAACACCCAATCACCTAGAGAAAACTCGATATCTTTTCTCTTTAAATTTGCATATGATTTTTGTTGATCAAAAGCAGCCTTAAGACAGTCTTGGATCAACTTGACAGTATTCTCAGTTTCAGAAACTAGCTTAGGACCCAAAACCTAACTTTTACCTAACTTGGTCCAACATAACGGAGTACGACACTTACGACCATATAGAGCCTCGTAAGGTGCCATTTGAATACTAGACTGGAAGCTGCTGTTGTACGCAAACTTAGCCAGTAGTAGATAATTCTCCCAATTGCACTAGAAATCAATGAGCTTTTCAAAACTCAACTGCTGCTCTTCAGACCAAACAAATGAGGTATTCTTATGTAATAGCATAGTTAGAGAAGATGCAATCAGAAAAAACCCCTCGACAAACCTACAGTAGTAACATGTTAAACCTAGGAAACTCCGAACCTTAAGCATATTCTTTGGTCATTTCCACTCGACTACAGCCTCAATTTTATTGGGATCAACTCCAATCCCCTCGGCAATCACTAAATGCCCCAGAAAGGAAACTTACTACAACTAGAATTCACACTTGCTAAACTTAGCAAACAGTTGCTTCTCACGGAGTATCTACAGGTTTGTACGAAGGTGTTCGTCATGCTTAGACTTAGTCTTGGAATAAATTAGAATGTTGTCAATAAAAACTACATCAAACTGATCCAAATATGGTTGGAACACTTGATTCATTAAATCCATAAATATAGTCGGAGCATTCGTCAAACTGAAGGGTATAACCAAGAACTTATAATGCACATAATGAGTCCTGAAGACAATCTTGTACACCTCAGTCTCCTTAAACTTGAGCTGATGGTAACCAGAACGGAGGTTAATCTTGGAGAAAACAAATGCTTCGGGGAATTGATTGAATAAATCATCGATCCTAGGTAGCAGATGCTTATTCTTTACTGTCAACTTGTTCAACTGGCGATAATCTATATTTATTCTCATTGATCCATCTTTCTTCTTAATAAATAAAATTGATGTTCCCCACGGGGACACACTTGGCCTAATAAACCCTCGATCGAGAAATTCCTGAAGTTGAGCTTTTAACTCTGCAAGTTCCTTCGGTGCCAAGTGATAGGGTACAATGGACACAAGGGCAATGTCTGGTAATAGATTAATACCAAACTCAACCTCCTTATCCGAAGGTACTCTTGGCAACTCATTGGGAAAGACATTCGAGAAGTCCTTTACAGTTCAAATATCCTTTACAGAAATCTTTACAAGTATAGAATCGGACACAAAAACAATGTATGCCTTGCTACCTTTCTGATCTAGCTTTTTCGTTACAATTATAACAATCTCACTATTCTCATTAGCTCTAAGAGTAACTCTCTTAAAGGTATAATCTAGACTGGCTCGATGTTCTACGAGCCAATCCATTCCCAGAATCAGATCAAACTCACCAAAAATAAACTCCATTAAGTCAATCTAAAATGCGACACCTGAGTCTCTAACGGAACCCATCTATATACTTTATCAACTTGGACCGACTGACCCAAAGGACTAATCACAGAAAACTCCGTAGTAGTATTCTCAACAGATATACCTAGATTTACAAAAATAATACTTGCTATATATGAATGAGTAGATTTGATATCAATCAGTACTTACTATAATGTCGACGTCGTCACTGTCCTCACGGTGCCTTTTCGCATAGACCAGTACAGGCTGTCATGCCTCAGCCTGACCCACACCTTTACCCGGTGCTCTCTAACCTCTACTAGAACCATTATCACCCCTGACCATACCTCGACCCCTACGTGGTTGCTGAATGGGATTCAGAGTTGGAGTCTGTGCCACAACGGGCACCTGATATGGTCAATGAGGGCAATCTCAAACATGATACTCCATCAACCCATAATAGAGAGAAGCTCTTAAATTCTTTCTGCACTTGCTCGGATGGCACCTCTCATAGGCACTATAGAGTTGAATCTCAATTGTCGTAATTGGTGTTTCGGTCCTCGGAGGCCTGTCGAACCTCGCCCACTTTTGGTATGGCTGGTTATACCATGGGTTAGCCTCATAACTCAGGTTAGGATGGTATTTCCATCCTAGGTTATATGTATTGGCGTAAGGGTCATATTGCCTTTGAGGTGGTCAGGAAAGTTCCCCACAGTATCCAAATGGGTCATAATACCGTCACTCAAACTAGGGCATGCATTTGTAGTATGTTCAGATGCTGTACAAATTCCACATAGTTGGACTGGTCCTGCTTTTTTTGTAAGATAATTCACAATATTAGTAATTTTTTTGACTTTATCTTCTAAGGTTGAAATACTTAGCAGGTGAACCCTTCTATTGGGTTTAGGATTGGCTTAGAATTGTTGTGTATTTGCAGTCATTGTGGAGATCAAGTCCCTTACCTGTTAGGGGGTCATGTTGACTAATGCCCATTCACTGGCGGCATCTATCATATTCATTTCTATGGGCTTCAAGCCCTCATAGAAGTATTGAAGAAGAGGTTGTCCTGTTATCCCATGTTGTGGGCAACTTGCACACAACTTCTTAAATCGCTCCCAATAGTTGTAAAGAGACTCCACATCTCTTTCCCTTATCCCAACAATCTCCCTCCTTAACTCAGCTGCACACAATGCTGGGAAAAATCTATTAAGAAACAAATAGGAAATATCAGTCCAAGTTGTGATAAATCCAGAAGGTAGATAAAATAACCATTCCTTAGTAAAATTTTCTAGGGAAAGGGAAAGCACATAATTTTATTTGATCCTCAGTTACGCCCTGAGGTTTTATACTAAGACAAACCATATGAAACTCTTTTAGATGTTTGTATGAATTTTCATTTTGCAATCCACAAAAAGTCAGCAGCAACTAGATTAATCTTGACTTAAGTTCAAAATTAGTATCTATAGTAAGATACGCAATGCATAACGACTGTTGTTCTGCAAGAGCTTCGGCCATTTGCTAAATCGTTTGAGCCATAGGTTGTTGTGTTAGATTCGGGTTTACGTTAACCCTAGCGTTAGGCACTTCTTCTGGTGGATCGAGTCCTATTCTTTCATTCTCTAGTGTTTGAGTATGGTGTTCGTTAACCCTAGACTTAACTTTGTCGCCTGCTTCTATTTTCGACAGTGGGTTACTCTGAGTTCCTACCACATCTAATTGTTTTTTCCATAGATTCGTTTCATTGCTATTAGCTCTCGCAGTCTTTTCTATTTCTGAATCAAAAGTAAGATTTCTTGGAGTAGATCTGGTCATAAGAAAAAGAAAGAAACAAGATTAGTATGTTACTAGTCCCTTACAACGACGCCAAAATTTGGTGTGTCATTGAAAACACCAAAAATAACCTATCCCTATGAAATAATGAAAAGAATAGTATAAGGGAAGTAGGGTTAAATCCTCATGGACTGGATTGCTACAACTTATTCCTCGAAATCCTAGGTACAGTTTTGTCCAAGAAAAACGTCTGACCTAGGAAAAAAAAAAGAAAAATAGAATTAAAAATATGGACGAGTTGAAATTGTATAAATTGAAATTGCAATTGTAAAAACAAACAGAGTTGAGGAAAGAGATTCTTTAATATGAGGGATTCCAACTTCCGTTTACCTCGATCCTGCTTGGGTTTAATCCTAGGTTTTTAAGTGGTCCTTATGACCGAATAAGCCAGTTATAGTGGAAGAAGACACCTACCACCACCAACTCCACTTAGATTTTAGCCTTACGATTTAGAGGAACCTGACTCTAGCCAACCGTCACTTTTGTGCGACCATCTTACATTAGATCATCATTTCTCAATAGCGAATGCTACGCCATTTCATCTCTTGGGCTCGGCAACCTCTGACGCAGTAAGTTAACGAACCAACTGTACAACCTTCCAAAAACATACAAAGTGGCCATTCCTTGCACAGGATGAATAGATTAATTTTGAAAGGACATGGACAAAAGCGTCAATCCCGTAGTGCGGAGAAATGATGAGTACTCATTGAGAAGACTAAGCGCGGATTTTAAGCATCATAACCCTTTTTTTGAGGAATCTTGATAACCTTTGGCTAGATAAGTTTAGTGGCTCATGCTTTTTGGGAAAAAGAACACAAGTTTAATGGAAATGAATTTTATAGTACATAAAAAACCTAGTTTGTTCCTATTTAAACTCTAGAAGATAATAAAATATATAATTTGAAATTAAAGCTAAACAATATCATAATAATCCTAACAATAATCCTAAAAATAAAATTCAAATTTAAATAAAGTCTTATGTTCGTAAATCTCTTTTTTGAATTTTTGCCCCAAGTCTTTCATACTTTGTATTTTTGGCACCACTTCTTCCCTATTTCGCATGCTGACTTGTTTTGTCTTTAAATTCACGTTTTTTTACCCCCTCAAATTCAATTGTGTCCCTACAAGATATAAAAACCATAAAAAAGTTAAATTAGTGGGATCATACTCAAAATATATATGTAATTAACACATAAAAGTATGTCATTTTAGAGTATTTATTAGAATCAACTTGAATAATTGTGACCCTTTCTTTATTAATTAAGTGATATAACTTTTGGTGACAAGAGATATAATTGATCACTATGAATAGTGACAACTCTTGCTTAATTACCAATTGACATTATTTTTGGATCACTTGTAACTTTTTAATTATAACTATTGGAACATTATAAATATTTTGAAAATGTTCCAACAAAGATATATTTATGGTGAGGGCAGCCCTTTCTTAATCTGAGGTCTTGACACGTGGACAATTCAAGTCTCGTAATGGTTGACTACTTGGGAGGCACAATAACCTTCTAGGTGGGTAATGATGGACAGAGACAAGATAAGTGAGGTCTCACCTATGACTGTGAGCCAGGAAAAGAAGAACCCAAAACCTATCCCTCGTAGGGTAGGTCTAAGGAGCTCCACTTATGTTCACGGAACCTAACCTTGGCGAGGTCGAGATATTCGAGGTTGTTGCACGGCGAAGTTGTGGTGGTCAAGCTTGGTCAAGCTAGGTGCTTATAACAATTATATATATATATATTAATTTTTAAAATTAAAATCAAATTAATAAAATATATAAAAGTTGAATATAAATTTATTATTATCTAATAAAGAAAAAAAACATATCATCGTTCCATTTGGATTTATTGATGCGTAAATTGAAAATTCTGTTTCCTGAAAGACCAAATTAAAAGCACATTAATGAATAGGTTGTGTCTATTAGAGAAAGACAACAGTCGTGTTTTCCTCCCAACTAGAGGTGTGCATGGGTCGGGCCAGGCCGGGCCCACCAAAAATCTCAGGCCCATTTTCTAGGCCCGGGCCCGGCCCAGCCCGAAATATGGGCCTAAAATTTTGCCCAAGCCCGGCCCGAAATAAAATTGTTAAGCCCGAGCCCAGCCCGGCCCGACCCATATTAAATTTTTTAAACTTATTTTATTAAATAAAAAATTTTAAAATATATTAAATAATCAAATACATTTAAAACAAATATTAAAACAAGAAACAAATAAAAATTATATTAAAACAATTCTTAAAACAATACAGAAATTGAAAAATATAATAAAAATTGATTATATTAAAATTAAAATTAAAATATAAATATAATTAAAAATAAAAATAATATATTTATTATATAATTCGGGCCGGGCCCGGGCCAAAAAAATTTTACCCGAGCCCGGCCCATTTACTAAACGGGCCTCGTTTTTGTGCCCAAACCCATATTTCGGGCCTATATTTTTACCCAAACCCTCCCATTTTTCGGGCGGGCCTTCGGGCCGGGCCGGGTAGCCCGGCCCATGCACACCTCTACTCCCAACCCACCCATTTTTATTTTGGATTGATTTACGAATAACTATTTTAACAAAAAATATTTCAATTTAATTATAAAATATGTAAATATTAAATAAAAAGATAAACACCCAATTTTAGGGCGTTTTTATTTTGGTTATTCAAAATAAAACTTTCACCATTTTGTCATTAAACTTTTAAGGCATATTTATTTTAGTCACCTAACTGTTAAATTTCTAATGATAGTTAATTATACTCACCATATCATGTTCACACTTTTATTTTGGTCATCCAATTTTTAGGTTACTTTCATTTTGGTCATTCAATTTTTTTAAGTATTGTTTGGGATAAAAAAAATATATTAAGAATTAAAGTGAAAAAGTGGTAGAAACTAAAATAATGCTTTAAAATTTGTCAAATTGTACTTGTTTACCCCATTTTTGAAAGTTCTAATTATTTTTTTCAATATTGTAATTTTAAATTTTGAAACAATAAAATCAATTAAATAAGTTATTGAAATGTTTTTATCCCTTGATAGAGTCAACAAATTTATTACTATAATATTGAAATTAATTAAATTAATTAATTTAGTCTCTTTTTAAATTTTATTTTATGTTTCTAAATTAAAATCAACTCAAATAAATCATCTTTAATAATTGTACATGAAACTTAAATTTCTTTTAATTATATCGTATCAAGTCTTTCATACTAAGCTAAAAGCAAAGAAAAGTCCTTACAATTAATTAAATTAATTAATTTTATCTTCTGTACAAAACAAAATCCAAATTTTTTTCATCATTTCTTTACCCCAAGCAAAGGATAAGCAATTAATGTAATTAATTACAATTATTTTTCTTTGCTTTTAGTTTAGTATAGAAGATTCGATATTATATAATCAAAAGATATTTAAATTTCACAGACAATTATCGAGTTGATTTCATTAAGAATAACACAGAAACACAATATTTTAAAATTTAGAAGGAGATTAATTTAATTAATTTCAATATTACAATAACAAACTGGTAAACATTATCAAGAGATAAATTTTTTTAATAATTTTTTTAATTAATTTTTATGTTTTAAAATTTTAAATTTTAAAATTAAAAAGATAGTATAAATTTAAAAAAATTTAAATTGAAAAAATTTAAACTTTGCGAGAGCCATAGCCCTTGGTCCTCAACGTAGCTCCGCCACTGGTTGCAAAGCTAAAGATTTCAAGTTATTCTCCATTGCAGATTCATTTTAAAGAAATTAGCTAGTTCTACTTTTTTGTGTATTTAAAATGTTTAAAAACTGTAGATATTAATGAATGTGAAAGACTGAAGCCTTGCAATGAAGGTGGTACATGTCAGAATACACTTGGAAGCTATAATTGCTCATGCCCTGAAGGATTTGAGGGTAATGGTCGGAAAAATGGAACAGGTTGCACTCCCAAGCCGCACCGTGAGAATTTTCCCGTTTTTCTTGTTGCAGTAGGTTGGTACACTTAATTAAATGTTACTTTCATTATATGTCAGATAAGAGCTGTTGTTTTTGGGTTCAATCAAGAGCTGATATAACTACTAAATTTTATTTACCTTATTTAACATTTTTATTTACTTCATTAATAATAGCCACATTATAATTAAATAATAATATACTCACAATAGTGCATAATTCGTATACATTTTTAGTATTTAATTTTGGGTAAATTACACCAACAATCACCTAACTTTGGGGTAGCTGACAAAATAGTCACCTAGGTTTCATTTTAATCACTTAACTTTCGAAAAGTTACAAAACAGTCACTAACGTTATTAAAAAGTGACAAAATAGTCACTGATTAACAGTTACCGTTAAGGTGTTAACGGGATTGCTGACGTGGCAAGTTAACTTGCCACCCCCTTTTGGCCCTTCACCAGCAACATTAATCACCACTTTTCTTCCTCCACCATTTCCCTCCGCCATTTCTTTAATTTTCAGTACTTCATCTTATCCCTTTCAATATTTTTCACTCTTATACATAAGTCTAATGAAAAAACAAAGTTCTTGCAGGAAAAGGACATGCAAAATGAGGAGGGGGCTAAAGTGGTTAACATAAAGAATTTGAACCCAAATACAGAAATAGAGCATTCACAGAGTCCCATTAAGGAGTTGGAGAGCAGGAGATTAACCTTTGAAAGGAAACTGCTTGAGTTGCATAGTCTAAAAGAGAAGTTGTCATGCATTGCTTATTTGTAGAAGGATTTAACTGGCAAAACTGCAGAAATTGGCAAGCTCAATTTCACAATTCTGCGTTTAAGGTTGAGATAAAGGATCTTCAATAAATTATAAGGCAGGGTAACATGGAAATAAAGCAGCTAGACATGGAAATAAAGAAATTGTTCTAGGTGCACGGCATATTAACCATTAAACCTTCTTCTTCTTCTTCTCCTCCTCCTCTTCTTCTTCTGTTTTTTTTCTCTGTTGGAAAGATTAAGTAAAAACGAAGAACGAAAGCAGAACTTAAAGCATTAAGTTGAATTTGGCAGAAGCGAGTGAGACGATCTTCCTATTCCAGATTTTGCCAAGTTGTCGGCTGCTTGATTAGCATCCCCGGATTAGAACTTGATGGTCATTGACCAGCCATTTAAAAAATTTCCCCATTAAAAGCTTGAAATTTGTCCTTTCTTTCACTATGTTTTTCTTTGCTATAAGTTTGAATGCAGGCACCATTCATTGAGATTTTTAGTCCTAATTTCCATATTAAATTTTATCTTTGCAAAAGCTTGAATTGCCTATTTTCTCGTTACAACTTACAAGTATACAACAAGTATTGTATACTACAATTGGAGAGAGTTTGGGAGGGATTGTGAGAGAAATGAAACTCAGAACTTTAATTTGGAAAGCAAAAATAAAAGAAGGGAAAGGTAAATTACAGGGATTGCGTTTGTTTTGTCTTCAAAGTAAGAAGAAATTTGTGAGGTTTAGGGAAGAAGAAAATTGCAGGGATTTCTTTAAAGGAAGAAGAAAGAGAATGAGGGAGGGAGAAACAAGTTTAGGGAAGAAGAAAATGTTAGACCCCGTCACCTGCCATGTCACTTTGTCGTGACATCTGTGACGGAAAACGTTTAAAGGGACTGTTTTGTAACTTTTTGAAAGTTGAGTGACTGAAATGAAACCTAGGTGACTATTTTGTCAGCTACCCCAAAGTTAGGTGACTGTTGGTGGAATTTACCCTTTAATTTTTACCATCTTTTTTGTTACTTTAGTTTTGATTTTTCTTTCCACCATTTTGGTTATTAACTTTCTCAAATTATTATCTTATAAAAAAATAATTATATTATTAAAGCTTTAACAATTTAAAAAAACGATTTTTTCTTTTTCTAAATAACCTTTATGCATTTTTTTAATATTTTATGAAATACTAATAGGAACTGTCAAGTAATTATAGTTAAATTTTTAAGAGTTAGGTCAATTATTTTGTCCAATAAACAACAATTTGACCAAATTTATAAGGTTAAAGATTAAAGATGAAATAGGTGAAAAGAAAAATTAGGGTCAAGCAAAATAAATAAATATCATAAGCTAAAATTTTCATTATGTAAAAATATTTGTAATCATTATCCAAGTTATATTTTTTTTTTCTTTAACTTTCAACCTATATCTTTCTATATAGGTAAACTATCCTATTTTATTTTATATAGGTAAACTATCTTATTTTATTTTAAATATGGATGTTTTCTATTTTGGTCACTTAATTTTTTTGTTGTTAATTTGGTAATCTAATATAAAAATTGATCAAATAGTTCACTCCACCATTAAATAGTAATAGAAGACTATAGTACATTTTCACATTAGTTCCAGAAAAATTAAGGTAAACTATTTGCCTATTACTCTAAATAGGAGTTGTTCTTATTTTGGTTATCCAAAAATTTCTTCATACAAATGCACCATTAGTCTTCTGTTACAATTTAATGGTGGAATGACTAATTTGATCAATTTTTATCTTGTGTTACCAATTTAAGAAAAAAAATTGAAGTGGTTGGAATAACCTCTATTTAGAGTGACTAACGGTGAAATTTACCTTAAATAATTTTTTTGAAATTATTTTTATATAAATCATAAATTGCATTAATTGAAGTATAAAATATAGTATGATGCATATTCGTTTTTATATTACATGAATTCAAAAAAGTTGTATTATTAGATGAAAGTTTTTCGAAGAAAAAGCCAGACTAAAAAATTAATTTTATTTTTATGATTTTATCATAAACAATAATATCTTGATATTCTTGAAAGCTATTTTAAATTTTACATATGTCCAAAAATATAATTTATATAAATAAATATTGAAAATATTAACAGTAGTTTAAATTTTTTAGATTATATTGAAATACATTTTAATATTAATATTTTAGTTTGTCATTTCCATTTCGGATTGAAGAACATTCCTATCATTTGCTAAGAATCAAATACTGACTTGTAGATAATTTTTCTTGTAATTTAGAATTTTATTCATCCATTTTTTAAAAATTGAGAAATTAATGCAATATGTACAACATGATTTATGTGGCAAAAGATATGCCCATCTAAATTTTATTCAAACGGTAGCTTAAATGGTAACATTAACGATGCTAGGAGTTAATCAAATAAGTGGCATTGACATATTTATTTGGAACTCATGCAGGTATCGGCTTAAGTTTAGGGCTCTTGTTTCTAATTTTCGGAGTATGGTGGCTTTATACGATACTGCAGAAAAGAAAATACATAAAACTTAAACAAAAACTTTTTGAAAGAAATGGTGGGTTATTGTTTCAAAAAAAGACGTCTTCAAATGAAGGTAGTCTGGATAAAGCTAAACTCTTCAGTTCCAAAGAGTTGGAAATAGCTACTGATCAATATAATGGGAACAGAATATTGGGTTGTGGTGGTCAAGGCATGGTTTATAAAGCAATGTTGTCTGATGGGAGAATTGTTGCAGTAAAGAAGTCCAAGACTGTAAATGAAGGGTATCTTGAACAATTTATCAATGAGATTTTTATTCTTTCTCAAATTGATCACAGAAATATTGTCAAGTTATTAGGCTGTTGCTTGGAGACCGAAGTGCCCCTCCTTGTTTATGAGTTCATCCCTAATGGAACCCTTTTCCATCTCATTCATGACCAAAATGAAGAATACCCGAGGTCGTGGGATATACGATTACGCATTGCAGCGGAAGTTGCGAGTGCAATTTCTTACTTGCACTCATCTGCATCCATCCCTATTTATCACCGAGATATCAAGTCTAGTAACTTACTACTAGATGAAAAGTTCCGAGCAAAAGTGTCAGACTTTGGAACATCTAGAACAATCAGCATTGATCAAACTCACTTGACGACTCAAGTGCTTGGGACTTTTGGGTATTTAGATCCTGAATACTTCTAGTCAAGTCAATTTACTGAAAAGAGTGATGTTTATAGTTTCGGAGTGGTTATTGTCGAGCTCTTAACGAGAAAAAAAGTAATCTCAACGTTCGGATCTCAAGAAAAGAGAGGTTTAGTCTCGTATTTTATGTTGTCGGTGGAAGAAAACCATCTGCTGGATATTGTTGATGCTGAAATTGGGAAAGACGGTCAAAAGGATGAAGTAGTAGCAGTTGCTCAACTTGCGAAAAGATGCTTGAACTTAGATGGGAGATATAGACCAACAATGAAAGAAGTGGCCATGGAACTCAAGAGACTTAGAACTCGACAAGGTGACTGCATCCACACTCATCAGCTTAAACAAGCTGAGGTCATTGTTGAGAGTTGGGATTTCACTTCATTCTCAATAGAATATTATCCCAATAGCAGCATAACATCTACATCAGAATCCGATGTTCATCCACTTATGTTAGAATCCAATTTAGTACAAGATCTCTAAGTTTCTATTTTGTTTCTGTCCTACGCATGACTCTAACCTTAATCTGTTCATGAAATTGAATGTTCAAGAAAAGCCACCGTTACTGATAACTGCACTGTCTCTCACACCACCTTTGATGATCAATTATGAATAATTATAAAATACATTCTTATATAATTGTATATCATTAATAAAAGAATGTATATTATAATATGATAATTTTATACATTCTTAAATAATTGCATATAAAAAGTGCATGGCGTGCAATGAATTACGTGTAAATTTATAAATTACTATGTATTCATTAGATATAAAAGTTAATAATCACTATCTTTCTGCTGATTTTCATTGTGACATCTTATTTTGGTTTTTCTTTTTCTGTTGGTTTTTAAACTTAGTTCCGTAATGATTTTTTAGCAAATAAGTTCTACTAGGTATTATTGGCAAAAATATGTCTATAAATAAATTTTATTTGGAGTTCTCCAATAGTGGTGGCGGTGACAATAGTTCACTCTATTTTATTTGAAAGGATCGGTAGTATTAGTAATTTTAGTTTTGAGTGTTTTTTTTTTTTTTTTTTTTCTTTTAGTGGTTGATTACTATGGTGCATCTTTAATGATTTTTTGGTAATACTAATTTAGTGGTCTTGATATATCTCTCCTCCACTAGACTTTTATTATGAAAATAGAATTACTATTTCTTTCAAAAAAAAAATAGAACTTAATAATTATTCATATAGTGGATTGGAAAATGATGGTAAAAGTATCATAAAGGCCCTATACTAGGAGCTAGATTACATTTTACTTCTTTTATTCCAACAATGGGCAAATTAGTCCATATAAATTAGATCAAAGAGCAAACTAGTGTTTTTGTTGAAAATTTCGTCAATTTTTTCTATTAAAAATTAGTCCATGCACATCAATATGATATACACATGGCACGTCACATGCCATTGTTTAGTTATTTTGTCAACCACGTCAACTTTTAATAGTACAAGTGGATGAAATTTTGAATAGAAAGGACCAATTTGTTTTTTAATCTAATATACTAGATTTAATTTACTCAATTTTTGAGTAGAAAAAATAAAATGCAATTTACCTCCTAACAAGGGACCTCCATAGTATTTTTACCAAAAACATAAGTAATAAAAATTGGTAGTACAATGAAAGGCGTGATTGTTGGGGAAAGGAGACATAAGGTGTTGGACCACACTACCCTTTACTCTCTAACAACCCTCATGCTATGAAGAATGGTGGATTCATAATGGCGTGGAGACAAAATGCAATTTACCTCTTTATAAAGGGTCTCTATAATACTTTTATCAAAACATATAAGTAATAAAAATTGGTAGTTGAATGAAAGGCGTGTTTGTTGGGGAGGAGACATAAGTTGTTAGGCCACACTACCCTTTACTCTCTATTAACCCTCATGCCGTGAAGAATGGTGGACTCATAATGGCACGAGTTGCATTTTATTCCACATGACCTGGAAGCTTCAGAATAACTTAATTCATAAAGAAGTTTTTTGAACATATAAATTTTAAATAAATTTATCAATATTCCTATAAGTTATTCTAGATTTACATAAGCCCAAAGAGGGGTGATGGGGTTTTGTTTTATGTTTAAAGAGCTTGTTGTGTTTGCAGTTATAATAACACTTATAACAACTTTCTATAACTTATCAATTGTTTGATGGTTAGATTAACATAAAAGTGTTTGGAACGAAAAGATCACTTAAGGCTATATAAATTATTGCGAGACTAAAATTCTAATCCGTGATATTAAGCTTTACTCTCTTACATGCCTAATGTTGAGCAATCATTTGTAATATTTAAACATTGATGCATTTAGCGTCTATTAAAGGAAGATAGCAGTCATATTTTCTTTAAGATATGAATGTTTATTGTTTTTAAAGTAAATTATTTGGTCATTCTTTAAAAAATTAACTAAATTAATCACTTTATTGTTAAATTGAATGGAATGTGCTCATTTCCTTTTATATTTCTTATTTCTTTAATTTTTCTTTTTTTTTCTTTTTTTTTTTTCATCTTCTCCTTTCTAACTTAGAAACCTTAGCTCCCGCTTCTTCTATCAAACCACCGCTATTGAGCATTGTCATGTCAATGAACAACATTGAAGGACACTTCTTTTATTTTCCTATTTTTCTTGTTTTTCTTCTTCTTACCCACAATTGCCACTTCTCATTGTTGTCATTCGATGTCTTCTCTGGTGCTAAACTGTCGATTTAAAACCACCAAAGTGAAGCCCAAAGCCTCCTCTTTAGATATATAGGTTTAGGTTTCTAAAAGAAAGCTCAAAAGTTGTGAGGTCACTCTCAAAATTTTAGAATTTTCATGCTTGGCAGGAACAACAATGACATCATTAAGGAGGCAGCGGTTAGGATTTTTAAGTTAGAAAAGGGAGAAGATGAAGAAAAGGAAATGAGATAGCAAAAATAAAGAAAAAGATAAAAGAATAAGGAAAGTGTGGAGTGTGTCCACATCTTGGAACGAAACAAAGTCGACGCCATGATGAGGAAGAGCCGATGTCCCGATGACGTGACATGTGAAGTCTCAACGAACAGATAAATGACGTCACGACGTAAAAACATATTCCCTACTAAATTGGGTTTCTTCTCCTAGTTAAACTCTACTATTTTTTCCAAGTTGAATTTTAATAACTCTAGGAATATTTTAATCATATTAGCCCACGAATTTCAACATATAAATAGAGCTTTTAGCAACTCTGGAGAGATTGATTTAACTACTCAACAAAAGAAAGTAAGAAGAATTTTGTGTTTTAGCCAGTAAGCTTTGTATTTTTTAGGATTTAGGGGCTTGTTTTGTTTTTCCTCCATCTTTTACTCTTCTTCGGTTATTTGTTGTTTTAGTGAAGTTTTCTTTACCTGTGGTTTTTTATCCTCTCTAGATGAGTTTTTCCACGTAAATATTTGCATCCAATTTTCTCCATCTATTCTTGTTTGTTGCTTAATTCGGGTTTACGCCCAACAGAAAGAAAGAAAAAAATAAAGATGGACTTAATGTTTGAATGATCAGTTTGATTGATTTCTTTAACAGTGACCAAATTAACAAAAAAAAGTTTTTTGGATGATCGAAATAGGAATGACCTAATTTTAAAGTGGCTATAAGGATAATTTACTCCCTTTTTAATCTATAAATAAAATTTTTCAATTCAAATTTAAATTTAAAATATAAAAAATAAAATTTATTTTTTGATTAAACAAATAAATGTAAGCTTAAAATCAATAAAAAACATTTTCCCTTTAAAAAACATATTAAATTAAAATTTAAAATTTAATTAAATTGAAAATAAACATAAAAAAAATCAATTTTATTTTTATTAGGTTATCAAATAATTGTATTATTGGAACTCCAGTAAATTGACTTTATTGCGTATCCCCAAGGGTAAAATTTTTAAGGGACAGGCTTGACTTAAGTCTATCCAAACAGTGGGTCTTGAACGATATAATTAATACAGATTGTGAAAGATCCCTTCATGTCATATCTAGAGGTGTGCATGGGCGGGCGGGCAGGCCCATAAAAAAATTCGGCCCGTTTTCAAGGCCCAGGGCGGCCTGGCCAAATATGGGCCTAGAATTTTGTCCAAGCCCGGCCCGAGAAAAATGATAGGCCCAGAGCCCGCCCGGCCCGACCATATTAAAAAATTTTTTACTTTTTTATTAAATAAAAACTTTAAAATATAATAAATCAAATGCATTTAAAACATAAAAAATATTAAAAAAATGGGACTAAAATAATTCTTAAAATAATATATAAATTAAAAATATAATAAAAATAATTATATTAAAATTAAAAATTGAAATAAATTAGAACTAAATTAAGAACTAAATTATATTAATAACAAAAATTTTACAATATCAAAATAACATTAAAAACAATAAAAAAACCTAAAGTAAAAAAACTAAAGTTACTTAAAATTTAAAATAAAAATTTTTAAAAATAATTTAATATTAAAATCGAGCAGTAGGGCCCGCCAAAAAAAATTTGCAGAGAGGCCCGCCCGTTTTCTAAACGGGCCTCTTTTTTTGCCAAGCCCATTTTTCGGGCCTATATTTTTACCCAAACCCTCCCATTTTTCTGATGGGCCTTGGTAGGCGTAGTCATACGCCTACCATGCACACCTCTAGTCATATCTACAACTTGCAATTTTTTCCACTTGATGTCGAAGCTTCATAGTGATTGAAACAGCACCAATCTTCTGTTATAAATAACCAATGCCTTTTATTACAATTAACCACACAAGATCCTTAATTTCAACTATCAATACCATGGCTTCTTTCTTAGTACCATTCAAACTCATCTTCTTACTCATCTTTGTATTTTTCCGTGCTTTCTCTTCGTCATCCTCCATAACTTCCATGGAAGCTGAAACTCTGTTAAAATGGAAAGGTAACCTCGACAACACCACTCAAACTTTGCTCTCTTCTTTGTGGGTCGGAAGTAGCCATTGCAGTTGGGTTGGAATCACTTGCAACAATGCCGGAAGCGTCACCAATCTAAGCCTTGCAGAGTATGATTTGAGATTGAGAGGTACACTTCACCATCTCAACTTCCTTTCCTTGCCTAACTTGATTAGGCTTCACCTTCGAAACAACTCATTGTATGGGCCCATTCCTTCGCACATGGGAAACCTTTCCAAACTCATCTTCCTTGACTTGTCATACAATAACTTCTCAGGACATATCCCATCTGAAATTTGCTTGTTGAGAAGTCTTCAATTGATCTCCTTAATAGCAAATAAGATTAGTGGTCCCATTCCACAAGAAATAGGAAATCTGAGTACAATTTCTAATATCTATTTCTATGGTAACTATCTAAGTGGTCCAATCCCTGCCTCTATAGGAAGATTGCATAATTTATACAGGCTTGACCTTAACAGCAACCGACTCAATGGTTTTATACCTAAACAAGTTGGAACGTTGAGGTCACTTTATATGTTGTACTTGTCAGGAAACAGCTTAACTGGTCCTATACCGGCATCTATAGGAAACTTAAGTAACTTGGTGTATCTTTTCTTGTATGGAAATCATCTTTCTGGTTCTATTCCCAATGAAATTGGAGGACTTAAATCACTTTTCACGATCCAGTTCTCGACAAATAATCTCGGTGGCGTCATCCCTAATTCCATAGGAAACTTGACCAAGTTATTTAGTGTCATGCTTGATGCAAATGCCATTTCTGGTTCAATACCTCGCGAGATAGGAATGCTTAAATCTCTCAACTTTTTGCTTTTGGCTGATAGCTCAATCTCTGGTCCAATCCCTACTTCCATAGGAAACTTGACCAACTTAACTACTCTTAGCCTTTCTGACAATATGTTTTTTGGATTGATACCTAAAGAGGTAGGGATGCTTAAATCTCTCAATCAATTGGATCTGTCTAATAACACATTCTCTGGACAAATCCCTACTTCCATAGGAAACTTGAGCAGCTTATCAGAAGTTTTCCTTGGTGAAAATAGTTTGTCAGGCCCCATTCCTCCAATATACAATAATCTTACTAATCTCCAATTATCAAACAACCATCTCACTGGTACATTACCAGAAAATTTATGCCTCGGTGGAGTACTCACTCGACTTGCAGTGATCAACAACAATTTGTCAGGTCCTATCCCATTAAGTTTGAGAAACTGCAAAAGCTTAATCAGAGTTAGGGTGGATGGAAACCGTTTGACAGGAAATATATCAGAAGTTTTTGGTATATATCCACATTTGAATTATGCTTCATTAAGCGATAACAATTTTTATGGCGAACTTTCTCCAAATTGGGGGAAATGTCATAATCTAACAAGCCTACGTCTCTCCAACAATAACATTTCTGGAAAGATTCCATTCGAATTGCGACATGCAACCCAGCTACAAGAACTTGATCTTTCTTCGAATCATCTAGTCGATGAGATTCCCATGGAACTGGGAGCATTGAAAATGATGACCCGTCTTTTGCTAAGTGGTAACCAATTTTCAGGCAAAATTCCATCAGAGATTGGACTTCTATCAAATCTAGAACAACTTAACTTGGCTTCAAACAATTTAAGAGGGCCTATTCCTGATGATCTTGGATATTGCTCGAAGTTATTCAATTTGAATTTGAGCAAGAACAATCTCGGAGAGAGCATTCCATCTTCAATAAGCTACATCAATGCTCTTCAAAGTCTAGATTTGAGTCAGAATTCATTTTTTGGAAATATCCCACAACAGTTCGGAAAATTACAGTCCTTGGAAATATTGAACCTTTCTCACAATATGCTCAATGGTTCCATCCCAAAAGCTCTCAATGATTTACATGGGTTAAGATTTGTGAATATATCTTACAATCAATTAGAAGGCCCTATTCCAGACCTTAAGGCATTTCACGAGGCATCATTCAATGCCTTAAGGAACAATAAAGGCCTATGTGGTAACGCCACTGGACTAATGCCTTGCGTTCTTCCTTCTCGAGGCAACCATGGTCATACAAAAAGCACCAAACTGATCATTTTATTTGTGCTTCCACTGTTTGGTGGTCTATTGATTTTGTTGTTTATATTTGTTGCAAGTTTCCTTACTTTTTGCAAGAAAACACCAACAAAAAAATCCGAGCCAATGGAGGAACAAGATGGTGATATTTTCACTATATTGGGATTTAATGGAAGAATACTCCATGACAGCATCATTGAAGCCACTGAAGATTTCAGCTCTGACTATTGCATTGGTTCAGGAGGATACGGAAGTGTTTATAAAGCTGCATTACCAACTGGTCAAGTGGTTGCTGTGAAGAAACTTCACCAGTCTGAAGACAGCATACTCATTAACAACTTGAAAGCCTTTGAAAGCGAGATTATTGCTTTATTAGAACTAAGGCATCGTAACATTGTACAGATGTATGGTTTTTGTTCACACCCAAAGCATTCTTTTCTGATTTATGAGTTCATGGAAAGGAGAAGCTTGAGAATGGTCTTAAGCAACAATGAACAAGCAAAGGAGTTGGATTGGAAGAAGAGGCTAAATGTTGTTAAAGGATTGGCTAATGCTTTGACTTATATGCACCGTGAGCATTCACAACCTATAGTTCATCGAGACATTTCCAGCAACAATGTTCTCTTGGATTTGGACTATGAAGCTCGTGTCTCTGATTTCGGCACTGCTAGGATTTTAAAGCCTGACTCCTCCAATTGGACTTCACTTGCGGGTACCTACGGGTATATAGCTCCAGGTATAAATTAAAATCCATTTTTTTTGCTAGAAAAATCTTTCATCATGTTATAGATACAGTTCTGATTAGTCTTTCTTTTAATGTAGAGTTGGCTTATACAATGCGAGTAGGTGAGAAATGTGATGTCTACAGTTTTGGGGTGCTAACGATAGAAGTTCTCATGGGGACGCATCCCGGCGATCTTCTTTCATATTTGTCATCATCTGCATCGGCATCGACATTGCCATTTATGTCAAATGACCAACATGTTTTACTTAAAGATGTGATAGATCAACGTTTCTCACCACCAGAAATTGAAGCTGCAGAGGGCGTAGTTTCTATTATAAAGATAGCATTTGCATGCTTGAATGACAATCCCCAACATCGGCCAACCATGCAACAAGTTGCTCAAGCCCTTTCTCGTCAACCCCTTCCATTGTCAAGTCCTTTCTCGACCGTAAAATTGGGAGAATTGTTGGGTCATGTAATTTGCAATGGCTGAGTAAGGTGCTACAATTTGGGTCATATTCCCAAGTAAGGTATGTATATATGCTTTATATCTACTCTTTTTTTCTTCTTCTTTCAGTTATCTTTTATTTCTCAGCTTCGATTTGAAAATCTTTGGCCTTCCAATAATATAAAGCTTTGTTGTGAATGAGATGCTTAATCAGACAATCAAGATTTCCTATTCATGAATAAATTAGGTCTGATTCTGGTCTGTAGCAGGATTGCAAGTATTTTCCTAGTTTCACTACTTGGAATAGAAGAAAGCATTGAAGTTGTTGAGTACTTTTCATGATTGTTAAGTTACTGCTTGTACTCAATTCCCGTTTTATGTATAATACTTACTGTTTTGTTAAATTCTGTATCATATTTTATCATGTTTGATAAGTTACTGTTTGTATTCCATTTCAATTTCCTGTATAGTTTTACTCCTTAATAAAATTTCCTTTATTCCATTTGACCAGTGCTTATGGGGCTCGCATGGCTGAGGCTATAGTTTGCTCGGGAGGCTTTATCCTGGCTTTATTCGGTTTAGTGATTGCTGATTGTCGGCAATTGCAAACTGATTTTCAGCACCTTTCGTTCTCTTGGATTCAAGGAGCACCAATTGGCACGAGTAGCCCATATCTTTTTTCTTAGCTTGTTTACGTATGTTACTGCTCCATCTTGTTTATGTTCTTCTCTTTTCCGCCGATGCTTATGGTGTAACCTCTGATGAAGGGCTTTAGGTAGTGGGTATACGGGGTTTAGCCTATTGGCTAGGGGTTAGTTAAGTCCTTTCTCATTGATGCTTTTTTGTTTTGTTGATGTATGAATATATGAGTTCAATTTCAAAAATGGCAATAAAAAATAAAATAAAATTGCTTTGGCCTTTCAAAATAAGTAATAATAATGCTTTTGTTTATTTAAAAACACCGGGGGAGTTTCCTGGCCGCCCCTAAATTGAAAATTTTATGTTTAGATCTTTAAATTTTTCTTAAAATTTTAAATTAGTAAAGGTAAAATTGTAGTTTGGCCCCCTAAAATTATAAAAATTCTATTTAATGCTTTAAAAATTATAAATATATAGACTATAAAAAATTAAAATTTCATTCGGCCACCCTAAAAATTTGTTCTGGCTTTGCCCTGTTTAAAAAGAAAATTAAAGCTTTTGTTAACTTTTTTGGATAAATATTTACGGAGTTATCTGAACTTTGATAATTTGTATTTATTTAGTATTTAAACTTTTTTTTGGACATAGCTAATATCTAAACTCAAAATCATAAGTTTGATATTTTGATGCCTAACTAACACTACTTGATTTTGGGTTGACAACCAATAGAATGTTACCACGTGTCCTAAAATTAACAAAAAAATATTTATTTCAAAATTTAAAAAAATAAGAATTTTTTTATTTTTGTACAAATTAATTGTCTAGAATCATTTAAACTTGGACAACAAGTTGTCTAGATTCATTTTAAAATTTTTAGTAATTTATATTTTTTATAATTTGAAAAATAAAATATATATTTAAAAATAAACTCTTTTTTATAATTTTTTTATTTTTAAAATTTCTCTTGAATTTTAGGAATTTTTTTTTATTTCAAGTGCACAATCAATCCAGAATTATATTTTAAATCTGCAACTTATTTTTTAAAAAATAAATTAATATTCTTTTCAATTAGAAAAATATAAAATTATTAGAGAAACATACATTTTGAATGAATCTGGACAAACTATTATCCAAATTCAATTGTATAAAGATAACCATTTATCTAAATTCATTGTACACATTAAATATAAAAATACCAACATTCAGGAAGATTTCTAAAAATATACAAAAATTTTAAAAAAATTATAAAAGATATTTTAAAAAAATTATATTGTTATTTTTGAAATTATAAAAATATAAAATTACTAAAAAAATAAGAATAAAACTGTAAAAATTATTATACAAATTCAACTTAATCTGAACGACCATTTACTCGGTTATAATGAAGAAATGGTCCAAACCATGCCAACAAGAGAAGGCCCAAGTAAATCCCATTGTGTCTGAGCATTTAATTCATCTATTCCCAAAGCTTTCAAGGGTGTCATATCAAACAAGGCTCGCCGCACTTTATCAAAAGAAGCATCAATGGATAGCAAATTATCAAGATCCAACTGGTCAATCGAAGGAAATTTTTCATGAATAGGAAAATTACTTGGGACTATAGCCTTCGTATAATAGAACATTTTGAAGAAGGAAATCATCAGTCATTTAGATAGTCCTCCTCATAACACCACTCATTATTAATCCTCAAAGCTTGAATCCGATTTTGGCTACGATGAGCCCACGTATGACTATGGAAGTATTTGGTATTTCTGTCCCCATTTAAAAGCCACATTAGCTCACTTCCTCTAGTTCAGTCATCAATCTCCCTCCTAGGGCAGTAAGGCGTCATGATTCTTCGCTTCCTAGCTGTTATATTCCCAAATGTCTCCCTATTCCAATCTTCCATCACATTTGTAAAGTGATTAATTGTATCCGAAAATGATTCTGATGACAACCATTCACTTTTGACAAGGCCCTTAAAGGAGTTTATGAGTTAGCCAAACAGAGCAAAATCTGAACAGCCTTTCTCCCCTCTGTTGAAAATGATTACCCAGATCAATCAAGAGCAGCCTATGATCAAACTTGATTTTTTTTGCAAGAGAAATACCAACATTTTTGGACTAAATTTGAACTAACTACCATTGGATATAATGTGATCTAGGTGTGCCTACGACTCCAAGCATGATAGTTAATTTGATATTAAATTTCATTTAAATTTAATATTTATCATAATACAAACAAATATTACTATAATTATTATTATTTTTAGCTTACAGAAGTTGAGCAACAAGCTAAGTAGTAGTGCATCTGGTCTAGAACAGCTTGCACCTACAAGGGTGGTGGAGAAAAAGGATGAAATCCCAATGTACACCTTCTAGTCATTTTGATTAGAGCGTCAACAATCATATTTGTTGTTTGTGGAACATGTATGATTTTAATTTGCCACTCCCTCCTCATCCATCTTCGGGCCTCTAACCCCGGCAACGATAACCCCATGCTTCCAAATCCCATTATTATTTATTTATCTTAATATTTATTTCATATTCATAGATATTAAATGAATACTTCTTTTATATTGAAAATGTGCGTTTATATATTTTATTTACTATATTGTATTAAATTATGTTTAATATAAAATAAATTTAATAATAGTCAACTATTACGTTTTCTTTAAAATTGATTTTATAAATTTTTTAAAACTGCTTTATAATTTAACTTATCTTATGTAATAATTTTTAAATATTTCACTAATATCTACAACACTATTCATATTACAAGCAAAAATTAGTGATCGAATTTTTTTTATTTTTTCATAAATCAAATTTATGCTTTTATATTATTTAAAACATTATTTCCTACCAAAATAAATTATTTAAAGCTTTGTTTCTAAAATTAAAAATTATTAGATATATATGATTTCTAAAATTAAATATTAAAAAATCTCTTAAACTTTATTTTTAAAATTAAAAATTAGTTTAAAATTTATTATAATATTTTTTTTTCAATTTTTCTTCCTCATAATTAGAGCATAAATAATATTTATATATTATCTTTAAAAAATTTTAAGTATATTTTTTAATTTATTTATATTTTTTAAATATTATTTCATCAGTAATTTTAATCAACATGTTTCCATTTAAATAATAACAATTTTACAAAACACAGGAACAACCGTGCATTGCACGAGATAGAAAACTAGTGTATATATATAATAAGAAAAAAAAGAAGAGAAAAAAAGTAAAAAAAAAAAAGTTAAAATATTAAGCTAAATTCGACATCAATGGAAGTCGAGTTGACATCAATAGCAGTCAAGGTCCAATTAAATAAATAAAACAGAAATCTACACACATGGGTGTAGAGTTCCATTTAAATAAATAAAGCAGAACTCTATACTAATGAGTGTCGAGTTTCATTTAAATAAAGAAAGCAAGATTCTACATCCATAGGTGTTGAGTTCCTAGATCAGACTTGCTGTATGACTTTCTTTTTCTTTGTCCTTTTTGCAATTCAGAGAAAATTCAATAATTATAAATTTATACTAAACTCAACACCTCTGTGTCGAAGTACTTCTCCAAAAAGTAAAAAAAAAAAAAAAAAGTATTATGTGAAATAACTTTCCCCTAAACCTATTGTCGAAACCCTTTTTTGGAGCTCGATCGACCTTTTATTTTAAAAACGAAGACAAAGTCGTCACCAATCATTTTTATTAGGTGCGATCGGATCACTTTAAAACTTAATCATTTTAATACAAATGTTAAATTTATTAAAACGAAAATTTTCGGTCTATAAAATCCAAGAAGTGGGTTCGGGAGTCAATTACTTGTGAGGAAGGATTAACACCCTCATAACGCTCAATATTGGTTCCTAGTTGATTACTTGATGTTTTAGCGCCGAAAGTTGAGAATTTGAAGAGTTTTTAAAATACGATCCCCTCTTTTCATGATGTTATTTGATTAAAATATCGCTAACTAAATTAAATTTTATGGAAAAGACCCTCTTATTTCAAGTTAATTGAGAAGAAAAGATTATGCCCCATAAGCTATAGCATGATGTCTCGAATCCTTGAAAACAAGAATAATCGCCATTTGATTATTACCTAAGTTCTATGTGTCTTGAATTTTAAAAGGATGTTCGATTATCTCGGTTCAAGAAAAAAGTCGTACCTCATAAGTTAGGGCATGATTTCTCAAATCCCTTAATTAAAGAATATCGTCTCAGTTCTAATTATTTCTTATGCATTGGGTAAATACAAATATAACATTTAATGCGATGTGCAATTAATTTATTTGGGCATAGTACAAAGATGAACAAATATTTAAGCATATTACGTACTATAATAATGGCAAAAATAGAACAAAATAATTACGTGGGTAAAAAACAGAACTATAATATAGCAAAATAATAGTGAGAATAAAATAATAGTAATCAAGCTAACAAATAATAATAATACATCTATAATAGTTATAATAATATTAATCAATGATGGTAACAATAAATAATTATGATATGATATCGTATTTAAAGAAAAAAATAAAAAAATAAAATAAAAATGAAAGTATAAAAATAAAAAAATGTAAATTAAAGTGGGAAAATGTAAATGACATAAATTAGAAATGTTAAAAAATTAAATAAAATAAAAACAAAGAAGGAAGGGCTGAATTAAATAAATGGACTAAATTGAGATTTAAACAAAATTTAAAGCATGGATTGCAAAAAAATAAATAAAGGGGAAATAAAGGACTAAATTAAAAATAAAACCAAATTTAAATCCTAAATTATAAGAAAATAGAACATAAAGGATTAAATTAAAATGGGAAGAAACATAAGGGACTTAGAGGGAAATTATCCCAACCCTATGTCATTCCCTTAGGTCAACAGTGGGTCAAGGGACTGACTTGTAAAGAAATAAAAATTAAAGGGGTGAAATTAAAACAAATAAAAAAGAAATAGGAAGAAATCAAAAAGGGGCAAAAAAGCGGAAGGACCACAGTGGCAATTAAACCCTCCTCTTGAAAAAATGACGTCGTTCTGTGTGTCTTAAGACAAGCCCAAAACGACGTCGTTTTGAGGGGTTATATAAGTTTTTAAAAAATGATAAAAAAAATTCAATTTTGCATCAATTTAAAAAAAAAAAAAACTTTTCCTTTTCTGGCCGCAGGGCTATCGTAGCTCCGTAGCGGCCACCAATCCTTGGCGACAACAACCGCTGCCTTCGATGGCTGAAGTTCATGAAAAGACCCTTTTTTTACCCTTTCGACTCCCTTAACTCATATCCGAGGCTAAATAACCCTGAAACCCCACCGAAATTCCTAAAAATCCTAAGGAACCCTTCAGTTTCGCTTCTCCGACAAAGTTGCTGACAAACCTCAATGGGTTCGAAGACCTTTCAAGTTGGCGAGAAGCCTCCCACGATAGCGGTGAAAGAGGCAGCGACAACGGGTAAGGTTTTTAAACTTATTATTATTATTATTATTATTATTTGTAACACCCCCTACCCATATCCATTGCCAGAATAGGGTACAAGGCATTACCGGAGTTTACTGAACATTTTCAGATAATTCTAAGTCATTTATTATTCAGATTTTAAAAATAATTATAACGTCTCTCTATTGGGCCCTCGAAGCCCCAAAATACACTAGAAACCAAATGGAATTAAATCGAGATTATAAAAAAAATTTCGCAAGATCTTAAATTTTATTTTCATCTAAGTACTTACCATTTCAATGCTTCTTGTAATTAAACATATTACCATTCAATCAATAGCTTGTCCTTTGTCTAAGTGTCAAGCCACATCATTGTTAGTATACTTGCATATATTTTATATAAATTCAACATTGATATACTTATTTTCTCGACATGTCACATTTGAGTTTAATAATTGTCTTTACTTACATAATTTCCTTGTATCAACGTATCAAAGATAATCATATATGTACATGTCATGAAACATATTAATTCTATTACCGTTTCTTTATAAGTATATATATCAATCGTTTCATTGTATCAATATTTCATGTTTCATCATTTCCATATATTTTAAGTATATTTATTCCGGTAAAGTTTATATCAAACTTAACATAAATTATATTTCATGTGCTTACTCTTATTTTGTTTATCTATCTTCATAATTATTTCATACAACTATTTTGTACATATATTTCCATATGACCAGTTCTTGTAAACATTTCACACAACCATTTCACGTAACCATTCGTCATCTAATACGTATTACCTAAATATCAATTGTTCAATAGATATCATAGCGTCTCCCATCCACGGTCTTATTTATCTTTGACATGATGCCATAGTATCTTTCAACTATGGTCTTACTCATTTTCTGTCATGTTGCCATGGTATCTTTCAGCCATGGTCTTATTCATTTACCGTCATGTTGCCATGGTATCTTTCAACCATGGTCTTACACATTTAATGTCACGTTGCCATGGTATCTTTCAACCATGGTCTTACACATTTCATATCAGTTTGCCATGGTATCTTTCAACCATGGTCTTACACATTTCATATCGAGAGCACACTCCGCGAACCTCATCCTTTACGATGGGATTACGGTCGAGCTAAATCCTGCAGCGACAATTACTCTAATGAGCTTGGATCCGAATTACACCCAGGCTAAATTCGAACCCTAATTCGAATTACCCGTCAAAGCTAAATCCATTTTCCACATATTCTTCGGAGGGCTATATCAGGATAGGATCACCTGTCCGGGCTAAATCCTTTTTACCGTCAATTCCTTTTCAGAGATCCATCGAATTTTCCTTTCATTCAACCGGGATTTCTTTCCCTTTTTTATCAAATATGTCAATGTTTCATCAATTTTCATATAATGAACATTCAAATCATATTCACATCAATAACATACATTTCAAGTATTTAAGAATATAATTCAAGTTACATGAACTTACCTCATTGCTTGTTCGTGTTTATAATTTCATTAATCCGATATCTTTTCTTTTCCACGATCAAGTTTCATATTTGAGTCGTCTGGATCTTTATAAATAAATTTGATCATCATTTTATTCATTTCATATTCTAATGCATTTAATTAATGCTCTTGGAAAAGTTACCATTTTTGCCCCTAAACTTTTAATTAATGACGATTTCATCCTTAGGAAATGAAAAATAAAATTCTTGCAATTTAATCCTTATTTCTAGCTATTATTCTCATACATATTGATAACAATCCATGAATTCTATAAAATATCAGAATTTTTCCATAATTTCAACACTTTTCAATTTAATCCCTAAAACATTTTTCCCCCTATCTTGAACTAAATTAATAATTTCATTCAATTTTGTAACTTAAATAATAAAATTAATCCATTTCATGCAATTTGGTCATTTTTGACATTTTTACAAAATTGCCCATAAAGTTTTACTTTTATTCAATTTAGTCCTTAAGCCTAAAACATGCAAATTAGTCATGCTTGCTGAATATTCATATATATTTTCCTCCTCCTCCTCTCCATTCCACATCCTTAAATTTATATAATATGCTTATAAGTAACATTATCAATAATTTCACTATTTACTTATATGTATATTCAAAGCTGTTCATTTGAGTCATAGTCACTAAATTATTTATTTCTTGAGTTACAGAACTCCAAATTAAGATCTGTAAATTTTATCTGAAACTAAACTCACATATATTCTTACCATAAAATTTTCAGAATTTTTGGTTTATCCAATTAGTACAGTTTATTCATTAAAGTCACCCCTGTTCTGCTGTCTGACAGTTCTGACTCTTCTTCACTAAAAATTAATTATCTCCTTGTACAGAATTCAAATGATGTTATAATTTGTTTCTAATAAAACTAGACTCATTAAGGATTCTATACATATAAATTTAAGCCCATAATTATTTTTTTTCATTTTTTTATGATTTTTCAAAGTCTAAACAGGGTAACCCGAATTCATTCTGACCTTGTCTCACAAAATTCATTATATCTCAAAATTTACAAATCTATTGCTTACACTGTTTCTTCTATGAGAAACTAGACTCAATAAGCTTTAATTTCATATTTTGTTAATCTTATAATTCGATTTCTAAAATTTATGGTGATTTTTCAAAGTTAGAATACTGCTGCTGTCTAGAACTGTTTTAGTGCAAGATATTAATTACCATGTTAATAACACCCTTATTTTCTTTCTCTACACTATTTCTCTTCACTTTCTTATTTTCTCTTCATTAACATATCAAGAACATAGGACCATATGTAAGGAAACTCTACATTAACATCAATCCCAAGCTTTTTCAATAATATTAAACTTAAAAATATATTGAAATCATGATGTTCTTACCTTGTTCTATTAATTCCAACCTTCATCTTGATTCTCTCTCTCCATCAGCCTCCATTTCTTGAATCCAACTTCATATTTTAACTTCCCATAACCTCCTTAACATTTTTCTCTCTTGGTAGCTAAGGAAATTCTTTTGATTTTTGGGTGAAAATGGTGAATTTTTGATAGAAGGATCAAATTGTAAAGAAAAGAATGTTTTATTTTCTTCCTTTTCTCTTCATACGTTGGGTGCATGGGAAAGATGAAGATTCTTCATCTTTCTTTCCTTATATATATACTAAATAAAGTAATAATAAAATAATAAAATATCATTTAAAAAAATTAAATTAAAATATTAATAAACTATTATTTATTTATTTAATCTAAAATATCTCCAACATCATCATTGCTTTCTAGATTTCTCTCTCTTCCAATTGACCATTTTGCCTTTTATTATCTTTTAAAATTCCATCCTTGAGTCATCATTTAATTTGATAAAATTGTAATTTAGTCCCTCATAGTTTTTCACCTATTCAATTTGGTCCTAATTCATCCATTTTCCTTAGTTTCTATATCATTCCACTCTTAAAATATTTACACTATTGGTCCTTCAAATTTTTCATATTTACACTTTAACCCCTCAAATTTTGAGTATTTACTCTTGTGCAACAAAACTTTTCTCACTTTTACAATTTAGTCCTTTCTTGAATTAATATATCATAATATACTTCTCAATTTTGACATAACTCAAAATTTCCCTTTTTGTCACTTTATTTCCTTATTTTACTATATCAAGGATAATATCTTACTGTAAAAGTTTTCGGGGTATTACATTATTATTATTATTATTATTATTATTATTATTATTATTATTATTATTCGAAAGAAAAAAATAAAATAACAGAACACAAGAACTATCTTTTTTAAGAACTTTTTTTTTTTGTATTCTCCTCCTCCTTTGTATTACATAATGGTTTCGACTTTATAACCGAATATTACAACATATTTTCCTTTTTTTTTTTATCTTTGCTTCTCTGCCTTTGTTTTTCTGTCTCTGTTCTTTTTTCCAAGTGGTGGCGTGGCAGAGGGGCAGCACGCATGCCGACGTGGCGAGGCTGCGAGGCTGAAACTTTTTAGGGTTATAGGTTTTTTTTTTGTTTAGGTTTTTGGGCTTGGGCTAAGGTGTATTGAGTATTTGGGGTTTTGTTAGATGGGTTAACAAATGGACTTGTGTGGGCCATTTGGGTTTGTAAGTGACTCATTATTTGACGTGTTTATTTGTTTTTTTATGTTTGTGCCGGATAAAAATGGGTCTCAACACCTATTTTAATAAATAATATTAAAATCTATAATATAAAATTCAAGAAACCAAAAAAATTATAAATTTTCAATAAAAATATCAATTTAGACTAAATATAGTTTCAAAATTTGGGTAAATATAAGTGTTACCAATTAAGCTCCGTCATGATATATCTATCACAGGAAATCAAAACTAGAAATTTTCTATTAATAGTAATAATGTGTTGAACAACAACATCATTTGGTTTTATTCGATAGTTATTCTTAGCACTATTTTTCTTGAACAATCTTATTATAAGTTCTGATTATTTTTGTTCTTTCTCTCTCTAATCCATAAATAGGAAAATAATACATTTCAACGCACTCAAGTTTATATCCTATTGTATTAACAACAATATTTATATCAATCAAGTTAATACTTAATCAATTATTCTTAACAAATAGGTGGAAAATATTTCATAGAACTCCCACTTGAAAAAGGTATTGGGAATCAAATATTCTTTTCTTTAGAAAAATCCATACCATGTGTTTTCGTTAAAAGCATAGTTTCTAGGAATGATCATAACATCCAACAAATCTAAAATTAAATATACTTTTGCGATTATATACTCATTGGATTCTGCCATATTAAATTCGAATAATTTGTAAATATTCAAAAACTTAGATTTTGCTTCATTTATATTTTCTTATAAATTTTAAATGAATATTATTAAAAGTTGATAATAAAAAAAGTTACATGTTGCCCACTTAGGTGAAAAAGGGGACAAGGGTTTCTTATCCTATCAAAAGAACATGATTATTCTACCAAAACAGAAAAAAACATAATTATTAGCTCCATAAAGATGTTAGAAATTGATTGATTGACCATAGATAATAATATGTACATTATACTAAAGTAAACACTCATAAAAAAGCTCTCGAAAAATGCAAATCCTGATAATTGTGGGTAGTAAAATATAGAATGTGAAAGACCCATTCACAACTTGGCACCTTCTCAAACCTTAGGTTGAAGCTTCCTAGTGATTGAAACTGTTGTAATATTGTTGTATTAATAGCCCTCCATGATACCCGATGTTGTTCATTCCAGTTTACAGCAAAAGATTCAAAATCCCATGGCTTCTTTTGCAATACCATTCAAAATCATCTTCTTCCTCCTCGTTGTCCAGCTTCGGTCTTCCCATGTTTTCTCTTCATCCTCCATTAACCTTACAGAAGCTGAAGCCCTTCTAAAATGGAAAGCTAGCCTTGACAACAACACCCAAACTATGCTCTCAACCCTGTGGGTCGGAAGCAGCCATTGCAACTGGGTTGGAATCACTTGTGATAAGGTTGGAAGCATCACCAATCTTAGCCTCGCAGGGTATTGTTTGAGATTGAAAGGTACACTTCACAATCTCAACTTCCTTTCCTTTCCTAGCTTGATTAGCCTTAACCTTCAAAACAACTCACTATATGGGTCCATTCCGTCCCACATTGGGAACCTTTCTAAACTTGTTTTCCTTGACTTGTCCTACAATAATTTCTACGGTAATATCCCATCTCAAATAGGAATGCTTAAATCTCTCATGGAACTTAAGCTGTCTAAGAATAGTTTCTATGGGCCAATTCCTCCAACGTTCAACAACCTTACTTATTTGCAGCATTTACAGTTAGGACATAACCATCTCACTGGTCCATTGCCCAAGAACATATGCATAGGGAGATCACTCTCATACTTTGGAGCTATGAATAATAATTTGATAGGTCAGATCCCATCAAGTTTGAGAGATTGCAAAAGCTTATATGGAGTTAGGCTTGAAGGAAACCATTTAACTGGAAATATATCAAAAGTCTTTGGTACTTATCCAAATTTGAGTTTCATTGCATTAAGTGATAACAGATTTTATGGCGAACTTTCTCCGAAATGGAGCCAATGCCATAATCTGCAAAGCCTACAGATTGCCAATAATAACATTACTGGAAAGATACCACTTGAGTTGGGACGTGCAACTCAGTTGCAAGAACTCAATCTCTCTTCAAATCATCTAATCGGTGAGATTCCCAGGGAACTAGGAGCATTGACAAAGTTGTCCCGTCTTTCGCTAAGTGGTAACCAACTGTCGGGTAAAATTCCATTTGGTATTGGACTTCTTTCAAATCTACGACAACTTAACTTGGCATCAAACAAGTTAAGTGGATCTATCCCGGACCAACTTGGAAATTGCTCCAGATTACGGAACTTGAATTTGAGCAGGAATAACCTTAGAGAGAGAATTCCATTTTCTATAAGCTACATAAATGGCCTTCAAAGTCTAGATTTGAGTCATAATTCACTTACCGGAGGTATCCCACGTCAGCTTGGAGAATTACATTCCTTGAAAATATTGGACCTTTCTCACAATTTACTCAAAGGTTCCATCCCAAAAGCTTTCAGGGATTTGCGTGGTTTGACAATTGTGAACGTATCTTTCAATCGATTAGAAGACCTTCAGGCATTTCACGAGGTTTCATTCGATGCTATAAAGAACAATAAAGGCCTATCGAGTAATGCCACAGAACTAAGGCCTCATTTCGTCCCTTCTCGAGCAAATTATGGTCTTAAAAAGGGCACCAAAGACTTCATTTTAGTTGTGTTTCCAAACATTGGTGGTCTACTTTTGCTACTTATAATGGTTGCAACTTTTCGTAGGTTTTGTATGAAGACTCCAACCAAAAATTCCGACTCAACGGAGGAAGAAAATGGAGATATTTTAACTGTATTGGGATTTGATGGAAGAATACTCCATGATGACATCATTGAAGCCACTGAAAATTTTAGCTCCAACTATTGCATTGGTTCAGGAGGCTATGGAACTGTTTACAAAGCTACATTACGAACTGGTCAAATGGTTGCTGTGAAGAAATTTCACCAATATGTAGATAACATTCTCAACAACTCGAAAGCCTTTGAAAGCGAAATTGCTGCTTTACTAGAAATAAAGCATCGTAACATTGTGCAGATGTATGGCTTTTGTAAACATCGAAAGCATTCTTTTCTGGTTTTTGAGTTTGTAGAAAAGGGGAGTTTGAAAATGGTCTTAAGCAACAATGAACAAGCAGAGGAGTTGGATTGGAAGAAGAGGCTAAGTGTAGTTAAGGGATTGGCTAATGCTTTGTCGTATATGCATCATGACTGTTCACAACCTATAATTCATCGAGACATTTCCAGCAACAACGTTCTTTTGGATTCGGACTATGAAGCTCATGTCTCAGACTTTGGCACAGCTAAACTTTTAAAGCCTGACTCCTCCAATTGGACTTCACTTGCAGGCACCTCCGGGTATATGGCTCCAGGTATTGCCTCATCTTTTTTCCCTAAAAATTCTTTCAACATATCATTTATTTTATTAGAATTCTTAATTTCTCGTACATCTTTAATTCAGTAGACATGGTTCAAATAGCATTAACGTCACTAGTATATATTTTTATGTAGAGTTGGCCTATACAATGAGAGCAGATGAGAAATGTGATGTCTATAGTTTTGGTGTGCTAACGCTAGAAGTTTTATTGGGGAGGCATCCTGGCGATCTTCTTTCATCGATATCGGCATCCATGTCAAATGACAAACAAGTTTTGCTTCAGAATGAGATAGACCCACGTCTCCCACCACCAAAAAACCAAGTTGCAAAGGACATAGTCCCTACTATAATGATAGCAGTTTCTTGCTTGAATAGTAATCCCCAACTTCGACCAACCATGAAACAAGTTGCTAAAGCCCTTAGTTGTAAGTCTCATCCATTGTCAAGCCCTTTCTCGACCATAGCCTGCCATGGCTAACTAAGGTGCTACAGTACAAGTCATATATCTAGGTAAGGTATTTATATTTTCCTCTTATCTACTCTTTTGATCTCTTCTTTTCTTTCAATCATCTTTTATTTAATTTGGATGTTCAGAAGTTCCTACTTGTGAATAAATTAGGGTAGCACCGTAACAGGATTGCAAGTATTTCCCTAGTGTCACTTCTTGGAATAGAGGAAAGCGTTGGAGTTGTCGAGTATTTTATCATATTTGTTAAGTTAGTTGGTCTCAATTTCTTTTATGAGAGTGTTTTATATGTTATATATCAATAAAAAATTTTATTATAATGAGAAATGAATCCAACATATTACTACACATTAACTAAAACATTATTTAAATTTTTATATGAGTTTTAAATAAAGTAATATACGTTTGTTAAGTTACCATTTGTTGTCTATTTCAGTATAATAAATAATGTTTACTATTTTATTTCTTTCTTTTTTTTTCACTAAAGCAAAAAATTTATTCAATTTTTCAAATCAATTTGGCTTTTTGAATTAAAGTCGAGTTAAATCACTTAAGGTTTGTTAAGAAAAAATATCGTAAGCTTAAAATATGTAATGTGTTTTTTGAAAATTAAGAATTTCGTTTCTATCTTTTATTTTATGGAATTTAATCTTTTTTATCATTCATATTTCAAAATTTAAATCAATCTATTAACATTTTAATTAAATTTATTACTATGACATTTAAAAAAAAGAAAACTACTCATTTGACAATCATGTAATTAAAAATAATTTTATACTTAACTTAGTGTTATTTCAATAAAACTAAATTTTAAAATAAAAAATAAATTCAATAAAATAAAAATAGATGAACTAAATTTTATTTTTCAAAAAGTAAAAACACTTAAATCATATCTTTTAACATCTAAAAATGTGAAGATAACAAAATGTAGTCACCTTTGTAGGTCGACGTATCCTTGGCAGGGGCGAAGCCAGAACAAATTTTTAGGGGGGGCCGAATGAAATTTTAATTTTTTATAGTCTATATATTTATAATTTTTAAAGGATTAAATAAAATTTTTATAATTTTAGGAGGGCTAAAGTACAATTTTACCTTTACTAATTTAAAATTTTAAGAAAAATTCAAGAGCCTAAACATAAATTTTCCAATTTAGGTGGAGTGCAGGCGTTGCCACCCCACATATTAACCTCTCTGATCCTCGGGAGCAATTAAAAAGAATAAACTATTAGCTCCATGAAAACATTAGGAATTGATTGATTCGTAGGCGTTGACCCGCTGACCATTGAAAAGTACGACTCTTTTGAAATATTGTGAAGGAAGTGAATAAATATTGGAAGAGTTTTTTTTGGCATAATGATTTTTTCCTCCCCAATTTTTTAAAAAATTATTTAATTTTTATTTAATTTTTTCACTTTTAACCATATTTTAAATAATTTTAATGATATTTATTTTCTGTTGACTGTACTATAAGTAACTCATAGACTTGATCGATTCAGCAAATCAGGAGCTCGGTTATACTATTTATTAGGTTTATTATCATTAGTATCACTAGCTTATTTCTAGTAATTTCAAGATATGCGATGTTGTAAGATAATAATTGACGTGTTATGTTTTACAATTGTTAACTTTTTTTGGTTTTGCTTTAAAATCAAATTTCGGAATACTGTGCTTTAAAAAAATAATCGAGATAGCTTCCCAACTTGACTTTGTCGTTTAGGTTAGGTATAGGGTGTTAAACATTTTAAGGTGATTTGACAAGAAAACACAAGTTTAAGGGTTAAAAATTAAATAGTAGATTAAAATGACCTCTTTTTTTTTATGAAATTGAAGGGTCAAATAAGTCATTAGGCTTTTTTTTTCACTTATAAAATTAACACCAATTGATTTCGAAATTAAATATTGCAAAGAGAATATATGTGTGTTGTGAAAATTTATTTATTTTGCCTATTTGATACATAATTTAATCAAGTTCAGTATAACTATCAAATATAAAAGAATAAGTAACAAGGAAAACATAATTTTTTGGTAAATTATAACAGAGCAAAATTTTAACAAAAATATGACTAATATGACTCAAACTTATACTACACCTAATAAACACATAACATTAAACTCATTAAACCTACACACGAAGTTTACAAAATTATAATTATTAACTCGGTGAAGACATTAAAAATGGATTGATTGACCATGGAGTCAACTAATTAATTAATGTTGATGAGAGCTAGCAGTGAAAATGCATGATGAATATTTAAATACAAACTATAATAATTAATTGAAATTGAAATCGAATTTAATTTTGATTGGACGAAACAACATAACTCAATTTTATAGTATTATCCCTCCCAAACATTGTTCACTGCGTATCCTGTTTAGAGTCTACAAAACAGCAAGTTTTACAGCTTGCAGAGTCTTCTTCTTATTCGATTTTTTCAATCTCCTCATGTTCTTTCCTATCCTTTCAAAACACTTGCTTTTTCTCACTTCTCTACATCTCCGATAACGTCTTGCAAACTCTGGTTTGAAATTTGTTAGAGGGTTCACCTCAAAAACGCACGGTGTTGGTTCAGGCACTGAAACAGACCCACTTGCTGTTCCTGATGAACATGGCCTGCGAGGACCTTCCAAATCTAACTCTGCCTCCCTCAATTCTACCCTTGTTGATTGCTTCATTAATGGCTTCTTCATCCTTGGAATTACGCTGTTTCTGAGGTCAGAGTAGCTTGTAGTCTTGTTGAATATGGTTCGACACCAGTTTTGGACCAAATGCTTGGCAAGTTTTCGATTGGCAGTGGTTTCCTCATCTGATTTTGAAAGAAACATAATGACTTTACCAAGCCCACTCTTCTTCAACTGCTCCCTTCCATCTTCTAAGCTGATATCAACAGGCATCACCTGAGTTAAGATATTCAAAATGGAAGATCGAAGCGTGGCGTTTGGTAAGCTTCCATCGGGAAGAGGGTCCAGCCAAGTCTTCAACAAAGTTAAAACCCCATGATCCAAAAACTCTTGCTGCAGCTTTTTCTTGGAGAGAAAGTTAGTAAGAAGAGGCAGCATTTGGATCTTTCTAATAGCGGGTTTGTTTTGGATGTTAAGCTCAATGTCTTCTTCGGCAGCAACCTCCATTTGAGCCATTACTTTCTCAACGAGTAATCCAATTCCCGGAGAACTTGTTTCCTCCATCTTCTTCCTTCTCTTGACCTTATCGAACATCGCCTCGATCTCTGCATCAGTATCAGATTTACGACGGATTTGTTCGTCTTTCTGGTCCTGATCATCCGAGTTAAGCCAACCCCACATCTCCTCCAGATCACTCGGTTTTTGAAGCTTTCTCTTGTTGGTTTTAGGGTGTCGCACGATCTCACGAATGATGTTGGTTTCTTCCTCCATGGATGATTTCTTCTTGACCAGCTTTCCTCTAGGTTTCGAAACCTCCATCAATGCTAAAACTTTGAATCCTAGTGATGCTTTGGTGGTGAAGTTCTTCTTAGGTTTCAAATGAATGGTGTTGTATGTTATATATATATATATATATATAATAGTTAACCTGATAGGATGTAATGAAATTCTATTGTAGTTGGAATCCTAGTTGCAGTTGGATTTCACATTACAAATCCTAGCAGGAATTTGAGTTGAATTAATTCTGTAATTGTAATTGTTTCTTTTTAACTCAATTTTATTTCAAAGTACAAAATTCTGATTTTTTTCATGGATCAAAAAATACATCAGACGCGTTTGGATAAAGAATTCAGAACTTAAATTTCATTAATTAATAGTTATCTTAATATAAATTTTTAAAATTATCCTGATCACAAATTTAGTTTAAAATTTGATTTCATTAGAAATTTAGTTGAATTTGGGTTTTAAGATGTAATCTTATTTTTTATTAATAATTATCCTAATAGGAAATGGATTTCATGATGTAAACCCTAATAGAAAATCTTTGGCTATGCATTTTATCCAGGTTTTCAATAAAAATAAAAGTTATATATATAAAACTCTCAAATTTAAACAAGTCATTATATATATTAGTTAAATAATTCTTTAATTTATTACTTTTGTTCATTAATGCTCTTAATTTTAGTTAAAGTAATTTATTGAAAAAAAAAACATTGTAAATCATTCAATAGAAATTATATATATTCTGACTTTAGTTTAATTGATTCAAATAATAAATACTAAGAGGTGGTATTAATTAAATTTGCCCGTGATAGCTGATACATCCAGGAATGGCAAGTAAGCATCGACAAACAAACAGAAGTGAATTATGTATCATGGTTAAGGGTTCCCTGTTTAATCTCCTTACTTTATTTGCTGAAATTAGGAATAAATTGTTTGGTTGATAGATGTAGTTTGTTTAATAGTGAGCTACCCCGATGCCACTTAGAAAAACTAGAGAAACTACTAATGTAGAGGCATTGGAGAGTATTGACCCCTCAAAGTTTCCAAACTCTAAAGGTGGAAAAATATTTTCTACAACTTTAAGGAAAAACTTTGATTTAAGAATGAGGGTTAGATTCGTCGAGTTATCTATGTAATGAAATTTGGGCATTGGTAAGATATCATAGTTGGGAGCATTTTTGTACGACTTTAAAAGAACATGTTATTCTTATAGTGTAAAAATTTTATGCATCCTTTTAAAAGTCAAGAATCTAGGAGACCATACGATGCTTTCCGAAGACACGTAAAGGTTAGGAGACAAGAGGTGCACATCACCCATTGAGAAATTTGTGAATTCTATAATGCTTCATATTATGATCCTAAATTGAAAACACTGATTTAACATATTTTAGGGACACAATATAGTAAATTACTTAATAGAAAGTAAGAGTGAGTGGAAGCAACGACTAGGCACTAATTAATGTCCCAACTTTATTTAATCAAGTAATTATGTTTCTTATATCAAATATGTGGATGCAATTTTTGTGTACTCGAATTGCACTTGCTTTAAATGTGTGTAACATTAATACTTTCTAAGTTATGTTGTTATATGTAATTTTGCAGAAAAAACAGGTTTGTATCGAGACATGAATCTACAAGAATATGAAATGTTGTATTAGTGGCTAGAAAATGAGGATATTCTTCCCTCACTTGGTGATTAAATTTCTTTTTTTTCAAAAAATACAAAGATTGACGTATCCTTCGGAGCAATTAAAAAGAATAAATTATTAGCTCCATGAAAACGTTAGACATTGATTGGTTGGTTGGCATTTAAAAGTATTATGCTTCTATTTCAAATTTAAATATTGTGAAGAAAATATCGATTTAGTTTTAATTTGATTGGTATCGGTATTATTGTCAAGTGCAGTAGGTTGTGAGTTCGAGTGCGCTGAAATGTATTATCCTCCTATTTAAGACATTTTATAAAAAAAGAACAGATATGATAAGATGAGATTAATGTTAAAAAAAAATATTGTGAAGAAGTGAATAAATATTGGAATAATACTTTTTTTTTTGGCATAATGAGTTTTTTACCCACCAATTTTATAAAAAAATATTATTTTAATTTTTCATTTAATTTTTTCGTTTTTTTAGTCTTTAAAATTTTATCTTTTGGTAAATTATCTCAAAATAGATGGAAAAGTTATCATTTATTAATTTTGTTGACATAGCATTTAATTAACTTTTAAAATATAAAAATAATTTTAATAATTTTTAATTTTTAAAAATAAATTTTATAATTTTTAACTTTTTTTTTAAAATCAATTAAATGCTAACATGTTGTCTACATTAATAAAATTAACAAAATTTAACTTTTTGCTAAATAAGTCATTATATATATTTTAAACTTATGTATTTGAAATTGAATATTGTAAAGGGAATATGTGTTGAGAGAATTTATTTTCTTTAACTTTAATACTATTTAACTCTTAATTTAATTAAGCTAAATAAAACTACCAAATATAAATGAATAAGTAAAAAGGAAAAAAAAAACATAATTATTAGCTTCATGAAGACATTAAAAATGGATTGATTGACCATGGAATCAACTAATTAATTAATGTTGAGAGCTAGCAATAAAAATGATTAATGAACCCATAAAACAAAAAGGGAAAATCTTGAGACATGGCACTTAACGACTTAATTAACAAGTCAATTATTAACTCAAATTTAAATTCAAATTATAATAATTAATTTTGATTAGATGAACAACATAATTCAATTTTATAGTATAATTCGAAACACTGTTTATTGCTTATCCTTTAGGCTATAATTTATGAGTACCAAGGAACAAGTTTAGAGTCTACAAAACGTGTTCATGTCATGTCTACTTTTTTTCTAGTGATTGAAACTGCCCTAACATTGTTCTATAAATAGCTCTCCATGATACCCAATGTTCTTCATTCCAGTTAACAGCAAAAGATCCTTCATTTGAACTATATATCAATCAAAGCCATGGCTTCTTTCTTATTACCATTCAAACTCATTTTCTTCCTCCTCTTTTTATCTTCTCGTGTTTTCTCTTCTTCATCCACCATATCTTCTACAGAAGCTGATGCTCTTCTACTACACCACCCAAATTATGCTTTCTCCTTTGTGGGTCGGAAGCAGCCATCGCAACTGGGTCGGAATCACTTGCGATAAGGTTGGAAGCATCACCAATCTAAGCCTCACAGGGTATGGTTTGAGATTGAAAGGTACACTTCATAATCTCAACTTCCATTCCTTCCCTAACTTGATTAGGCTTAACCTCCACAACAACTCACTGTTTGGGTCCATTCCACCCCACATTGTAACCTTCCTGAACTTCTCTTCCTTGACTTGTCCCACAATAATTTGCATGGGTCAATACCTCATGTGCTATGGAAGCTTAAATCTCTCACTGAACTTGTGTTGCGTGAGAATCATTTCTCTGGTTCAATCCCAGCTTCCATTGGAAATTTGACCAACTTATATACTCTTTCTCTTCACCAAACCAAGCTCTCTGGGTTGATACCTAAAGAGGTAGGCATGCTTAAATATCTCATTGAACTTAAGTTGTCTAGCAATAGTTTCTATGGGTCAATCCCTTGAACGTTTACCAATTTTACTTATTTGCAACATTTACAATTTGGGCATAACCATCTCACTGGTCCATTGCCTGAGAATATATGCATAGGTGGATTACTCACATATTTTGGAGCTATGAGTAATAATCTGACAGGTGAGATTGTTGGAACATTGGCACAGGAGGAAGTATGTTTTGACAGTAGAGGAAGAAAACAGAGAACAGAACAAGGCAGGAAGCAAGATGAAAGAAAAGGTTTTTACTTGCTCACAAATGTGCAGCAAGGGAGCTATGGCTTTAGCTCATTTAACTCAATTTTTCAATAAGAAAAACAATACATTTATAGCTAAAAACTATCACCAACTACTACCTACTACCACTAAGTAGCCTAGTAAATTGATAAACATAACTTGCACACATGGTAAAGCTGATTTATCAATCTATCAGCACCTAATTAAATCAAACATGTTACCAACTTAGTTCAAATCAAACTAAGCAACAAAACATTAGCTGAAAGTAACAAAACAGCAGCATATGCTCCAGCTGCAGCATGCAAGGCTTGGGCAGCTTCCCCTGCTTCTTGGTCTGCATGGAAGCCAACTTCAACACTCCTCCTTGGCTTTCATGCTGCAAATAACAATCATTCATCAAGTTTTTTTTTTTAACTTGGCAGTCCTTAGATGCTTTGTTTCAAGCTGAACTTGCTCAAGCAATACATTTTCAACCTTGGCCTCATTTTCAACCAAATCTTGACTCACACAATTTGACCATTCCAGTCTTTTGTGACAAAGATTTGTTCATCAAATGGAGTGTTCTCCTCCTTGATAGCCTTGGTTGGTATCACCATTCAAACACATCTTGCCTTGTTCCCTTGCTAATTACAGTCCTGCTTCTTCTTGCTTCCACATGTTGCTGAGCTCGCACCTTTGACAGATTCTCATCTTTGCATACTGTCTTCAGCAGGTGTCTTCAACAGGCTCGCAACTATTGGTGAGCTCGCACTTTTGATAAGCTCACAGCTCTCACTTCTCACTAAGCTTGCAGCTTTGACATCTTGCTAAGCTTGCAGCTTGCACATTTTTGTTAAGCTTGCAGCTTGCACATTGGAAAGCTCACATTCTTTCCTTGAAACTCCTCCTTCAGCTTATTCAAGCTTGTTTGGGAGTCTTTAAGGTTGAGCTGATGTTGTCTTCTCTTCAAGCAGTCCTTGATGACATGCTTTGACAACTTCTTTCTTTAAACAAGCAGCGGAAGCAAAAATCAATGGCCCTTAAGACTAAGGATCATGATACCAATTGTTGGAACATTGGCACAGGAGGAAGTATATTTTGACAGTAGAGGAAGAAAATAGAGAACAGAACAAGGTAGGAAGCAAGATGCAAGAAAAGGTTTTTACTTGCTCACAAATGTGCAGCAAGGGAGCTATGGCTTTAGCTCATTTAGCTCAATTTTTCAATATGAAAAACAATACATTTATAGCTAAAAACTATCACCAACTACTACCTACTACCACTAAGTAGCCTAGTAAATTGATAAACATAACTTGCACACATGGTAAAGCTGATTTATCAATCTATCAGCACCTAATTACATCAAACATGTTACCAACTTAGTTCAAATCAAACTAAGCAACAAAACATTAGCTGAAAGTAACAAAATAGTAGCATATGCTCCAGCTGCAACATGCAAGGCTTGGGCAGCTTCCCCTGCTTCTTGGTCTGCATGGAAGCCACCTTCAACAGAGATCCCATCAAGTTTGAGAGACTGCAAAAGCTTATATAGATTTAGGCTTGAAGGAAACCACTTGACTGGTAATATATCAGAAGCTTTTGGTGTCTATCCAAATTTGAGTTTCATTGCATTAAGTGGTAACAGATTTTATGGCAAAATTTTTCCCAAGTGGAGCCAATGCCATAACCTTCAAGGCTTAGTAATCGCCAATAATAACATTACCGGAAAGGTACCACTTGAGTTGGGACACGCAACTCAATTGCATGTACTTGATCTCTCTTCAAGTCATCTAATCGGTGAGATTCCCAAGGAACTAGGAAAATTGACAATGATGAACCGTCTTTTATTAAGTGGTAACCAATTTTTCGGTAAAATTCCATCAGAGATTAGCCTTCTTTCAAAACTAGAACAACTTGAATTGGCATCAAACAATTTAAGTGGGCCTATTCCTGATGATCTTGGAAATTGCTCAAATTTATGGAAGTTGAATTTGAGCAAGAACAATCTCGAAGAGAGCATTCCATCTTCAATAAGCTACATTACTCCTCTTCGTCGTCTAGATTTGAGTCAGAATTCACTTGTTGGAGGCATCCTACAACAGTTTGGGAAATTACAATCCTTGGAAGTATTGAACCTCTCTCACAATATGCTCAACGGTTCCATCCTAGAAGCTTTTAATGATTTGCGTGGTTTGAGATTTGTGAACATATCTTTCAATCAATTTGAAGGACCTATTCCAAATCTTAAGGCTTTCATGAGGCTCCGTTTGATGGCTTAAGAAACAATAAAGGCCTATGCTGTAATGCCACTAGAGTAACGCCTTGTTTTATGCTTTCTCAAGCCAATCATGGTCATAGAAAAAGTACCAAACTCATCATTTTAGTTCTGCTTCCACTTTTTGGTGGTCTACTTTTGTTGTTTATATTGGTTGGAAGTTTCCTTGCTTTTTACAAGAAGACTCCAGCCATAAAATCTGAGCCAAGGGAAGAACAACATGGAGATATTTTCACAATATTGGGAATTAATGGAAGAATACTCCACGACGGTATCATTGAAGCCACTGAAGATTTCAGCTCCAACTATTGCATTGGTTCGGGAGGGTATGGAACTGTTTATAAAGCTGCATTACCAACTGGTCAAGTGGTTGCAGTGAAGAAGCTTCACCAATCTGAAGACAACATGCTCAACAACAACTTGAAAGCCTTTGAAAGCGAGATTAGTGCTTTACTAGAAATAAGGCACCTTAACATGGTGCAAATGTATGGCTTTTGTTCACATCCAAAGCATTCTTTTTGGGTTTATGAGTTTTTAGGGAGGGGGAGTTTGAAAATGGTCTTAAGCAACAATGAATAGGCAAAGGAGTTGGATTGGAAGAGGAGGCTAAATATTGTTAAAGGATTGGCCAATGCTCTATCTTATATGCATCACGATCGTTCACAACCTATAATTCATCGAGACATTTCTAGCAACAATGTACTCTTGGATTTGGACTATGAAACTAGTGTCTCTGATTTTGGCAAAGCAAGGAATTTAAAGCCTGACTCCTCCAACTAGACTTCACTTGCAGGAACCTACGGGTATATAGCTCCCGGTATTAACTAATTTTTTTCCCTAAAAATGCTTTGAACATGTTATCTATTTGATTAAAACTATTAATTTATTGCATGTTGATAAATAGAGAAAGTTCAAATAGCATATGCTAATTAGTAAAATCTTTTATATAGAGTTGGCTTATACAATGAGAGTAGATGAGAAGTGTGATGTCTACAGTTTTGGGGTGCTAACGATGAAAGTTTTTATGGGGAGGCATCCAGGTGATCTTATATCGTATTTTTCATCACTGCAATCGACATCGTCATCGATGTCAAATGACCAACATGTTTTACTGAAAGACACGATAGACCAACGTCTTTCACCACCAGTAGGCCAATCTGCCAAAGACTTGGCTCTACTATGAAGATGGCACTGGCATGCTTGAATGGCAATCCCCAACTTTGGCCAACCATGCAGCAAGTTTCTCAAGCCCTTGATCGTCAATCCCTTCCTTTACCGAGCCCTTTCAACAGCATAAAATTGGAAGAACTGCTGGGTGATGTAGTCTGCAATGGCTAACTAAGGTGATACAGTATCAAACATATTTCTAGGTAAGGGATGTAAATTTCCTTTATATCAACTCTTTTTATCTGTTTTTCTTCCAATTATCTCTTATTTCTCAGCTTTGTTTTGAAAATCGAGAAGCGTTGTAATAATAAAGGCTTTGTTGAGAATGAGATGCTTAAACACTGAACTTGGATGTAGAGAATGGGAGGGTAGCAGGATTGCAAGTATTTTCCTTATGTCACAGCTTGGAATAGAAGAAAGTGTTGCGGTTGTTGTTGTGGATTTTATCAAGTTTCTTAAATTACCTCCGTTTTAATGTCATGTGTGATGTTTTGTATCCTATTTTATCATGTTTGTTAAGTTATCCTCTGTACTCTATTTCACTTTCTATATAATATTTAATGTTTTGTTACTGTACTGTACTGATGTTTCGACTGAAATCGAAGGGAAGTACGAAAGATGTGTCGGGAAAGCCTGATGGTATGGGTATAGATTTTTCCCCCTGTTTTGGTCCGTTTTCCTGATCAATGAAGCTTATGAGTTTTACTTCAAAATAATTGCATTGATACGAAATTAATTTATAATAATTAAAGTTTCCGTTAATCTTTTTTTTTAATTCAAAACTACTACAACTCCCAATAAAATTATTCTTCATATAATTTAATTTTTTTTATATTTTTTATATCCGTTCTAAATTTGATATTCGAGATTCGTGATTCGTGATTGTTTTAATTTCTTTTAGACTATATTTCAATTTCATGTATAATATTTCTTTCTACTTTATTCTATCAATTTTCCTATAGCTTTTATAATAATAATAAAATATTTTTTTTGTTAAATTTTGAAACGATAATTGAATAACAAAGCTATTATAATGATAATATTACATTTTAACTCTTATAAAATTTATAATTTAACTTTGCCCCCCTCCAAAAATAAAAACTAACTTCACCCTTGTTTTTATCATTTTGCAAATGAACCTTTTTGTTTAGAGTTAAATTGCAAATAAAAAATAATTTTTATGTCATTTTTAAGTAATAAATGTTAACTATGTTACAATTTTATCTTATTTGATTTATTTTATAATACAGAGACTAAATTAATTGATTTAATAGTAGAAGAATTAATTGGATCTAATCACTATAAAATAGGGATTTAGCAAATACTTTTACCAAGAAAATTTGTTTCTAGAAAAAAATAAATTTTTTAAATATGGAAAAGAAAAAAAAATTATCTTTTATAATCTCAAAAATATCCTCAACAAAATGTACATAATGACAAATTAAAAGAACTAAATTATTTCCGTAAAAAAATTAAGTTGGAGTCGTTGACCACAGAGTCAACGTATCTCAAAGATGAATTAAATGAATGTTAGAAATTGATTCGTTGACGGTAGAGTCAATATATTAATTAATGAAAATGAAAACGAAAAAAAAAATTAAATTTTATGTACCATTCTCATCATATTATTTATAATCGCTTTCAATTAAAATAAGACATGTCATTTTTAATTTGAAAGTTTAATTTAAATGTATGAATGATGTGAAAAAGAAATATATTATTTTTTAATTTGAAAGGATAGTAAATAATGTGATAGAAAAGGAATTGCTTGTTACTTAAGTTACTGTTTATATTATGTTTTAATTTCATGTACAATATTTACTATTTTATTAAGTTACTATTAGATTAAATAATAATAATATCTTTTGTTAATATTTTTTTTATTCAAAACCATATTCAGTAGAGCAAAATGGAGACGAAAACTTGCTAAATTACAAGCTAAATCGGTGAAATGCTTGCTTGAATTCATCAAACTTTGCTCTTTTTCTTGTTGAACCGATTCGCTTTTGTTGGAGTTCTCAAGTCATCGTTGGATCAGTATTCAAATTTGTGGAGAATATAATAATAGTATTTGTTTACATTAAGAATTTAACTGAGGTTGATATCGAACAGCAGGTTTTGCAGCTTGCAGAGTCGTCTTCTTATTCGATTTTTTCAATCCCCTCATCTTCTTCTCTATCCTTTTGAAACACTCGCTTTCTCTCACTTCTCTACATCTCCGATAACGTCTTGCAAACTCTGGTTTGAAATTTGTTAGAGGGTTCACCTCATAAACGCACGGTGCTGGTTCAGGCACTGAAACAGACCCGCTTGCTGTTCCTGATGAACATGGCCTGCGAGGACCTTCCAAATCTAAATCTGCCTCCCTCAATTCTACCCTTGTTGATTGCTTCATTAATGGCTTCTTCATCCTTGGAATTACGCTGTTTCTGAGGTTAGAGTAGCTTGTAGTCTTGTTGAATAAGGTTCGACACCAGTTTTGGACCAAATGCTTGGCAAGTTTTCGATTGGCAGTGGTTTCCTCGTCTGATTTTGAAAGAAACATAATGACTTTACCAAGCCCACTCTTCTTCAACTGCTCCCTTCCATCTTCTAAGCTGATATCAACAGGCATCACCTGAGTTAAGATATTCAAAATGGAAGATCGAAGGGTGGCGTTTGGTAAGCTTCCATCGGGAAGAGGGTCGATCCAACTCTTCAACAAAGTTAAAACCCCATGATCCAAAAACTCTTGTTGCAGCTTTTTCTTGGAGAGAAAGTCAGTAAGAAGAGGCAGCATTTGGATCTTTCTAATAGCGGGTTTGTTTTGGATGTTAAGCTCAATGTCTTCTGTGGCAGCAATCTCCATTTGAGCCATTACTCTCTCAACGAGTAATCCAATTTCCGGAGAACTTGTTTCCTCCATCTTCTTCCTTCTCTTGACCTTATCGAACATCGCCTCGATCTCTGCATCAGTACCAGATTTACGATAGATTTGTTCGTCTTTCTGGTCCTGATCATCCGAGTTAAGCCAACCCCAGATCTCCTCCCGATCACTGGGTTTTTGAAGCTTTCTCTTGTTGGTTTTAGGGAAATCGTGTTCCTCCATAGATGATTAATGATTTCTTCTTGACCAGCCTTCTTCTAGGTTTCGAAACCTCTATCAATGCTAACACTTTGAATGGTAGTGAAGTTTTTGTTAGGTTTCAAATGAATGATGTTGTATGTTATATATAAATAATAGTTGTAATGAAATTAATATTTATCCCAAGAGGAAATGGATTTCATGATAGAATTGGAATCCTAGTTGGAGTTGGATTTCATGTTATAAATCCTGATTTAGGTTTATTTTTTAATCCTTTTTGTTTTTAAATTTTGATTTTGTTGCATATAAATTTATTATTTACGTGGATAATACAATATATTTAACATATAATATATGTTATCCCAAGCAATTCATGATTTTTAATAATATTGAAATTAATTTAATTTATCTTAAATGCAGAATCAACACTAATAATTTCCTGTGGCTACAAAATTTTATAGAGGTTTTCAATAAAATAATAGTTGTACATATAATAATAATAATAATAATAATAATAATAAACCCTTAAATTTAAATAAGTCCTTGATAAATAGTTCTTTAATTGATTACTTTCGGTCATTAATGCTCTTAATTTTATTTTTTTATTTTTTCACATATCATTATTTCATTAATTAATTTAAATTTTTTAGTAAACAATCAAATATAAAAGATTAAAACTCTTTTAATTTTTCTTTTTCCCATAACATATATCTACTAGAAAATTAAAGGTAATTCGAGACCTTATAAACACCCTTTAATTATTCTTTTATATTTTCTATGAAACTCTTGAACTCATATGTATTAATCTGAGTTTCATGTTAAACTAATTTAAAATCCATAGTTAATTTTATTTGATTGAATAATTTGTTAGTGCTAGGGTTAACGTTTTAATCTCTGACATGCTTTTATTTTGAATCTCACCGTACAACTCAATTCATCTCCCTAATGAATAACTTATATATTTACCATCCACACCCATGAATCAAAACCCCACCTTAGTCCGTCTTGTACATCATTTTTCATGGGCCTAATTATCAATAAATTTTTTATCACTCAATTATGAAAAATTACGAAATAATCATCTAATTATTCGACTTTTTCTATTTTGGTCATTAGCTATTAAATGGCTAACAGAAAGAAGACATGTCTGCTTTTAAAAATTGACATAGTGGTAATTTTAACCCTTAGTGTTTACATATTGTATAATTTGTTCATTGTTACAATTTTATTTTTCTTTATGACCCTTTTATTTAAAAAGTTAAAAAATGAATTTCTCAGTTAATTTTGATAGAAAATATATAAAAAATAGAAACACCCAAAAACCCAACATCATAATTTTCATATATATTTTCTCATTCTTTTCTCTTGATATTTCTGTTCCTCACTATTGGATTGAACTCTAGAAGTTGAGATGACTCGATTTTTGCCAGTTCACTCTTCAACAATTTGAAGTATAAGTGGAAAACCACATTAGTTTGCCGAGAATATCAATCGACTATTCGATAGCAAGTTGATCTGCCATTGTCGATCATTGTACCTCTTTTCATATAATTTTAGCTTGTTTAATAGCAAATTTAAGTCAATTTCGTAATAAGTTATGTTTTTACAGTTTAAGTAGCCAAATTATGATTTGTATTAGTTTTATCATATTTTATATTTAAATAAGGTTATGTGATTATGTAGGATGGATCCAGAGCTAAAAATGAAACTTTTGGATGAAACTGTTGTCGATGTCGCGACATTAGGGCATGGAAGTGGTGACATAGAAGACAGATGCAAGAACAAACTTTTGGAAGCAATTGTCACGAATGTTGCAACATGAAGACTTGAAAATTGCAACATTGGTTCCATGTTGTGACGAGGAAGATACTCCACATCGCGACGTTTCTCTATGCATGGCAATTGCGATTTCAAGGGCAGATCAGCGTCTTTTCTAATTTAAAGCCCTAATTGTTGTATTAAATGGAGGGGCTTTTTAGTATTCGAACTCTTACCTATATAATTAACTTTGTAATCAGAATTAAAGGGAACTTTTGGTAGATTTTAGCTTTAGTTTTTCAATAGACTAGATTTTTATGATCTTTTCTTAATCGAAATCTCTCTATTTCGAAGTTTCGAAATTGTGAGCGAAGAATGTTCCAAGCGCATGCTTTAATCTCGATTTATCATTGAGCATTCACTCCTTTATTCTCTTTATTTATATCTATCTCGTTAATGGATTAATTGAATGTTTGTATAAATAAAAGAATAATGCTTGTGCTTTCATAAATATCTTGCATGTTTGATTGTTTAATTGATTAAATAATTATGTGATTATTTATCTTAGATTGTTTGTTTATTCAAGTTTGTTAAATATCTCAATATAGTAGGATTAACAACCCTAATAGAATATTTAGGCAGATGAGATCGAAAAGGTATTCTCTATCATAGCAAATGCTACTTAACTATTAAACTAATTATTTAGTTTCAACTATTCCTCAATACTAAAATTTCAAATTTTGAAAAGTATAAGGGTTAAGAAAAATCAAATTAGAGAACATACACTAAATTTACAATTTTACACATAGTATAATACTAATAACAAAATTTACCCGAACAGATTTGATTGTTATCATTTAGACTAGGATTGAAATTTTAGAATTTGAAAAGTATAGGGACTAAAATTGACCAATTGACTAGAACTGACCAAATTAAAATATATGAACTAAATCTACAACTTACACATAGTACCAGGGCCAATAATAGAATTTAGCCAATTTTAAAAACAAAAAAGTCTAAAAAATAAAATTGAAAATGGATTCAAATTTCCAAAAGCGAACTCATTATCATCGTATTAAAATGGATTTGATATAGCAGATTCGTCTATTCAAATATGTTATAAAAAAAAAAAAAAAAGTGAAATTGGGTAATGGGTATCCAAAGGTTAACTTCAGATCAGCTATGACTAGTTAATTTGAGATTTGTATAATAGGAAAATTGTCACACTGATACCTTGAGAACTTTTTTGGTGAGATTGATACATATGTACTTTCATTCCACCTATTAGCGTTATCCAACTTCAATTTTCGAAATTTAAGCATTTCATAATATTATGAATATTCTTTATATTTTTAACATTTTTTGCTCCTTTTTTATGTTTTTTAATAAAATTTTCATTTATAATGACTAATGTGGCACCAATTTGATTTTTTTGTTAAACTATTTCCAAGGCCACTCAATTATTATTAAGTTTACACTTTGATCATTCAATTTCAAAAACTTACAAACTGGTCACAGAACTATTCAAAAGCTATCATTTAAGTCATTGAGCTATTAAGTTGCGAACATATGTCGAATGTAGGACCAAAAAATTTATAATTTGATCATTCAACTATTAGTAAGTTTATAATTTGGTCACTCAATTTTAAAAAGTTACAAGTTGCTCATTGAACTAACTTTACAAGTTTATACTTTGGTCTCTTAATCTTTGCACCACTACTCACTAACTTGATAATCCAAACAATATCAACAACAACTCAAGCCCCAAGTCCTACAAAGCCATTATCGACCCCATGCCATACCTCTAATCCAACCAACTCAGCAACCCTTCATTCTTAACCTATTCATCATTTACCCTTCAGCCAAAACCATAACCCAAGAAAAATCTACAATCAAGCTATTCACACACCCTTACCTCAAACCAACAATCAAATATCACTACAATCACAATTGAAGCAAACAAGAATACAAATATAAAAAAAAGAAAGTCTTTTATTATAATGAGCCCCAAATAGGACATACAAAAACAAATAGATATAATAAAATTAGTGGAAAAGAATAAAAATATAAAATATGAAGACTCAAACATACCAAATTCAATCAGGAGTTAGTCGAAAAGTTCCAAGAGAAGGAAGCTAAAAAAAAAAGTCAAAGAGAAAGTCTCACTGAAAAAAAGAACCTATTGGAGTTAGGCGACCATTTGATGATGGTGGATGGAGATCCGAGAGCTTCTCCATTAGGGCTTCGAGTTTAAGTCAACAAAGTTTCAAGCCATTTCAAGAAAAAATTAGACCATAAAGTTGAAAGAGGAAACAAAAAGCTCTAGTTCGATGTGTTTCTTCGTCAGAGGAGGAGGTCAAATGGTGGTGAGATCACTAGAATACAATTTTGAGGGCAGTCTGTGAAACACTAAAACTTTTAAAATTGAGTGGCCAAAATGTGAACTTACTAATAGTTGAGTGACCTTAAGTATGGCTACAATTGATGTTCGTTAGCAACTTAAACTCCTATTTACTTGCGGTTAGTGTAAAAATAATAGTGGTAATGAGATTAGATATTGTAACAGTACTGTAGCGCGAGATAAAAAGGAAATTAAATGCACCGCAATGGAGGTAAACACCAATGCAAAAAGGCCCTTAATGGCCTTGTGATCAACTTGTAACTTTTTAAATAATTCAATTTTTAATTTGTAACATTTTAAAATCAAGTTATCAAATTATAAATTTATTAATAATTGAGTCATGTTATGTGTATCCTCTTATATGTGTATACATGTAAGAAGTGAGATTTGTACGAGTTGTGCTCGTTCAAATATGCAAACAAACAATGAAGTCATAACAAGAAGCAAGACAAGAACCAAAATTTGGACCAAAACAAAGTACAAAAAGCCCAATTAAACATTAACTGACCCAAATATCTCAGAACTGTGAGACCTATGAGAACTCAAAGAAACTATAGACTGAGACGACAACTACTTTAGATCACTGAAAGTCCCAGTGTTTTTCAAGGGTTTTGAGAGTTCTCAAATCGTACATTTACATCCTCCTCCACTCCCTCGATATGATCCTTTAAAAGAAAAAAACCAAATCCAAACCAAACCAAACCCAGAATTTGCAGCAAATCAATTATGGCGACCATGCCCGCATCTGCATCAGATCTGTTGAAGTCCTTCAAACTCAAAACCAAGCAGCAAGAACTCTTGATCCGAGTTTCCATCCTCTGTCTCGTCTACATCTTGGCATTCATCACTCGTCTCTTCTCCGTCCTCCGTTATGAATCCATGATCCATGAATTTGATCCCTATTTCAATTATCGCACCACTCTTTACCTCACCGAGAACGGCTTCTACGATTTCTGGAATTGGTTCGACTATGAAAGCTGGTACCCTTTAGGCCGAATCGTCGGCGGCACCCTTTACCCCGGTCTTATGGTGACCGCCGTTCTCATCTATCGCATCCTCCGTTTCCTTCGTTTCGCCGTCCATATCCGCGAAGTCTGCGTTTTAACAGCTCCGTTTTTCGCTTCCAATACGACCCTCGTCGCTTATTTCTTCGGGAAAGAAATCTGGGATTCCGGCGCCGGTCTTGTGGCCGCCATTTTGATCGCCATTTGTCCTGGTTACATATCCAGGTCCGTGGCTGGTTCTTATGATAATGAAGGGGTCGCCATTTTCGCTTTGCTTTTCACGTTTTACCTATTCGTGAAGGCCGTTAATACGGGATCGTTGGCTTGGAGCTTGGCTTCGGCGTTTGGTTATTTTTACATGGTTTCAGCTTGGGGAGGATATGTTTTTATTATTAACTTGATCCCGCTTTATGTGCTGGTGCTCTTGATTACTGGGAGGTATTCAATGAGATTATATGTTGCATATAATTGTATGTATATTTTGGGAATGTTGCTTGCAATGCAGATCCGCTTTGTCGGGTTTCAACATGTGCAATCCGGTGAACATATGGCCGCCATGGGCGTCTTCTTCTTGATGCAGGTTCTGTTATTTCTAGCTGTTTCTTGCAGTCGATTTAATGAATTTTGGTAGTATTGTAATAGTCTAAGCAATTAGTGCTTGATAAATGTGTATATTTGTGCTTACATTGAACACAGCATGGAAAATTAACTAAAACAAGATTAAAACAAAAAAATGATACATGAATGTTTCTATATATGAACATGACAAGGATACACAATTTGCCATGCCTGCTTGATGTGTGTTCTGTACTTCTGCATCCAGCTATGTGGCGAATTCTGCAAGTAGGAAAAAATTAGTTTTACATGTAATGATAAAATGAAAGTGGTTTGTGGGTTTGTTTTGTGATTCTATCTGTCTGAGCGTTGAGCTGGTAATGGAAAGTTGCATTAATCATGTTTGGATTACTTGTGTAGGTTTTCTACTTTTTAGATTGGGTGAAGCACATGCTTAGTGACACAAAATTATTTCAAGCTTTCTTGAGGATCACTGTGACTTGTGCAGTCGCTGTGGGTGGTATTGCTTTGGGATTAGGCATGGTATCCGGTTATATTTCACCTTGGACAGGAAGGTTTTACTCTTTGCTGGATCCAACATATGCGAAGGATCACATCCCCATCATTGCATCTGTCTCTGAGCATCAGCCAACAGCGTGGTCATCTTTCATGTTTGATTTCCATATCCTGCTTTTGCTTTTCCCAGCTGGTCTTTATTTCTGCTTCAAACGGTTGTCCGATGCCACTATATTTATCGTCATGTATGGTCTGACAAGTATGTATTTTGCTGGTGTTATGGTTCGGTTGATTCTTGTTGCTACACCCGCAGTTTGCCTTATTAGTGCTATTGCTGTTTCCGCCACTGTGAAGAACTTGACTGTGCTGTTGAGGTCGAAGAACAAGGTTGTCCAAACTGGTTCCACTAAGGGAAGTGGCGGTTCAAAGTCCTCTTCTAAGGTAACATCTCTCTGCCAGTCTCTCTAACACACAGATAGATTTGCTTTAGTTTTACTGCTGGTATAATCCCTCTCTTTGTTGTTTGACATAAATCTGCCTACGTTGCTCTGAGTCTTCATTTTTCATAAAAGTACTCATGTCTGGCACTCATATGGATACATATACAGAAATGGGTATGGGGTTATGATCTTCCAAGGACCCTCTAAATACATGGAAATCTTGGAAAGTAATGGGTATGGGGTTATTATCTTCCAAAGACCCGCTAAATACATGGAAATCTTGGAAAGTGAACATACCTGTTCTCACACATATTAGTTTAATAGTTTTCATTTCTATCCATAGTATTATGTTAATGAACCTTATTTATTTTCCGAGTAGGCTTTACTTGATCAGTCCCAGCCTTTCCAGAAAAATGGGGCGATTGCATTGCTCTTTGGTGCCTTTTACTTGCTCAGTAGGTATGCTACCCACTGTACATGGGTCACTTCAGAAGCTTACTCATCTCCTTCAATTGTACTGGCTGCAAGAGGTGCCCATGGGAATAGAGTTATTTTTGATGATTATCGTGAGGCTTACTTTTGGCTTCGGCAAAATACTCCTCAAGATGCCAAGGTGATGTCTTGGTGGGATTATGGGTATCAAATCACTGCCATGGGAAACAGAACTGTTATTGTTGACAACAACACTTGGAATAATACGCATATAGCTACTGTTGGGCGTGCTATGTCATCTTACGAAGATGAGGCAATTGAGATAATCAGATCACTTGACGTTGATTATGTATTAGTTGTCTTTGGAGGTGTTACAGGGTATTCCTCCGATGACATTAACAAGTAAGACATGAAATCACTTTTGTTTAATCCATTATTTTCGTGTTCTGTTTAGTGCCACTTCATGCATTGCGTGAAAGTGCCTTGAATGGTTAATGCTTTTTGTTCTTTGCTTCAAATCACGGAAACTCATTTTGTTCATACTTGGACAGTTGGAATGATAGATGTAGTCTGATTAAATGGTTAATGTTCATCTGTACCTTTAAAGTATGGTAATTAACGGAATATCATTCTGTGTATGCATGGTATGCAAACATAAGGAATTGTATGAAAATCTAGCTCTAGCGTTTAATGATTATTGCTTCTTTTTCTTTAAAGTATGAAGAGGGATGCATTTTTGGACTTTGATCAATAGGTGTACTTAATCATTCTTTGCAAATCACAACTGTATGCCTTACTTTTACATGTAACCCTTGCCAATCCTCCCAACAAGAGCAAAACGAAGAGGAGAAAAAAAAAAGGAAATCGTACTTGTTTTGAGTGTATAAAAGTGGTCTTCTACTGTCTCTATGCTAATGCAGTCGCTATATTCTTTTGTTTTGGGTTTCCCAAGTTCCACTTTTAGTCTGTCCTGAATTTGATAAGTGCAAGTATCATATTCTAATTACATATTATTGGGAAATAGATTTTTGTGGATGGTGAGAATCGGAGGTGGAGTCTTCCCTGTAATCAAGGAACCTGATTACCTCGTTAATGGTGAATATCGTGTTGATAAAGGCGCCGCTCCCAAAATGTTGAATTGCCTCATGTAAGTTTTCTAGGTTATTACTTCTCTCTCGATTGTGGCATGTGTGTATATCTATTCATTATTTGGTATAAGGATTTTGGATGTTGAGAAATCTTTGTTTATATATGTTTATTACTATGGCTAGGTACAAGCTATGCTACTATCGGTTTGGAGAGATGATGACGGAATATGGAAAACCGCCCGGGTAAGTTTAGCATGTTTGAACTTGTTGGTAATAAACATGTACACATGTATGTAGGTATGTGTATATAATGTTAAAAAGATCAGGCCAGAGGTTGCAACTATCAGACCTTTAGTTTAAACGGTTGGTTTGATTCATATTTTAATGTTTAAACACTAATTTAATCTACAATTAATTTTAAATGTAGTTGATAATTAAGGAAAAGAAATGCTTTTGGGTTAATGGCTTAGTCTTTAATATAAACTAAGAGATTGAAGGTTCAAATCTCATTTTTTATCGGTTCTTAAACAGTCAGCGGATTGGACGGGCCATGGTTTTTGGTTGATTGGCTACTCTGGTTTGGCTTTTTATTCCATAATCTATACATCTATAACTGCCTTGTAATATTGCAGCTATGATCGTGCACGAGGCGTCGAAATTGGAAATAAAGATGTTAAACTTGAGCACTTGGAAGAGGCATTTACGACATCGAACTGGATTGTTCGTATTTATAGAGTTAAACCACCAAATAATAGGTGGTAAGAATATCTGTCTCTCCATCCAACTCTTTGCAGATCCTGAAAGAGGACAATGCTAGTTTTCAATGGTGCTTGAGTCTTGGAATTGTAGATTTAGCTTTAGCAACAAATCAAAATTTTCATGAGACCGAGTTGTTGACATTGTTCCAGGCTACCAGGTTCTTTAGGAACTTTTTTTTTTTGGTTTCTTATTTGGTCAAATTTTTAGAACCCCATTTTTGCAGATTTTATAAATTGGCATCCTTTTAGGTCTTAAAACTTTTTAAGCTTTTAGTGTATGGATGATATAACATCGCAGGTGGTTGAACCGATGCAAATTTGGCTGAACCGGTAACAAACCGGTTTTATATGCTTTTCTTATTTAAAATTTATGCTTATATTTAGTGAGATTTGAATTTTTAATCACTTAGTTTTATATTAAAATTTGTAGATCAAGTAAAATACATATTTTTGTTAAACTATATAATATTTATTTATAGCTTAGAAAATATTAAAATAGTTGGTTAAACCCATTTTCACAAAATTGAAAGTTTGATTGGTTGTATGAATGTTAAAGAAACTAATGTTTTTCAATATGTTGACATGTAAAATAAATTTATCTTGAGAAACATTAACTTGGTAAAACAATACTTTTAAATAAAAGTTGGACTAATATTTAGTATTTATTAACAGTTTTTGCCTTTGACTATGTTCACTGTTAAAACAACTTATAATTTGCCTTTATATTTTTTAATTAAAAAATTATAAAAAATTATAAAAATTATAAAATATAAAATATTAAAATTAATATAAACGTATAAAATTATAAAAAAAACCATAAAAGCTTATAAATATATAAAAATTTAAAATATATATAATAAATTCTATTTTTTATAAAACTAATAAAACATATGTAAAATTTTATAAAAGCTTATAAATAATATAAAATTATACTAAATTAAAAAGAAAACATTAAAAATTAGGAATTATAAAAAAAAATTATTTAGACTCCTAAAATTACAATGAACACATTACACCTTACCAACTACTGGATAATAGAATAATCTCCAAATCGTTAAGGTCATTTTTATATTGAATAAAATGAAACGATAATTGCAAAACTCTCTCTTTTTATATTGATAAATTATTATTTTTATTTTTAAAATTTTTATCTCCAAACTTTTAAGAAGAGTATGGTGGTTTGGAACTTGAAAAGTTGAACATTGTTTGCTAAGTATTATATGATATAAAGTATTTTTGATATAGTTAGATATTAATAAATTAAAATTTAATTATCTAATAGTTGTAAATAGTAGCATATGTCAGAACAAAAAATTTTGACCAAGTATTTTGGAACTGGATTGGTGGTCGAACTGGTCAGGCCATCGGTTTGCTTGTTCAATCAATTCGATCGGTCCATCTAGTTCAATCAAATAAATCATTAAAAATAAAAAATATATATACTAAAAAAATTAAATAAACTTGTTCAACCGCCCAGTTTAGCCAGTCCATATCGATTCTAGGGTCAACCGATTAAATAACTTTATTCAGATCGATATTCTTGTCGATTCCCAATCTAATCAAGTCTCATTAGCCAATCCAATCCAATTCAAACAATATTGGTTTTAACTACTTTTTCTATTATCTAACGATAAATCTAATGTCACGTTTTAATTTTAACGGTTTACTTTTTAAAATTTAAAAAAATTTAACTTTACCATTCCAATAAATTATTTTAAAGTAAATGGTTAAATAAATAGCGTATTGAATTTAGATATCATTGTAGACAAGAGATTCTTTACATTGCCAGCCAAGCAAATATTTCAGTATCCAAATTCTCCAATTCATTCTCCTTAGTGGCTCCAATTTTCTAGCTCTAATAAAAGCTCTTAATTTCATCCATGAAAGCTATAAAAACCCTTTGTTCACTTCACTACCTTCTTCATGATCATCATAAAAGCAGTTTCAGTTTAACTTCTTACCACAAAGAACTCATTTTATCAATCACTTCAAATCATTTTCTTTTGGGAAATGGCTTCTAATGTTAAAGCATCAACTGCTCTTTCTTTCTCTTAATCTTCTTTTCTTTGCTTTTGTAAGCTCTCACAATGTCGAAAACCCTGTTTTTATTCGTCTTGGAGATGTGTTCCCTAATGGCAGTAACATTCATGGTCAATCTGGTACATGCAATCCCCAAAACCTCGGTGTGTGTCTTGATCTGTTGGGTTTGGTGGATGTTAATCTCGGAAACGCACCTACAAAACCATGTTGCAGCTTGATTGAAGGATTGGTGGATCTTGAAGCTGCAGTTTGCCTTTGCACTGCTGTCAGAGCCAATGCATGTATTGGGCATTCACATCAACCTTCCTATTTCATTGAGCCTCTTACTCAAAAACTGTAAAAGAAGAGTTGCTACTGAATACATTTGCGGTCCATGAATGACGTTCTTCCCCGATATTTGAATGTTGTTTGATTTTATTACATCTTGAAGTTGTCATTGTTTATTTATTAGATTCTTTATGTTTCTTTTCTGATTAAGTCTTTTTACTGTTGCTCTTAAATTGAGGAAAGCTTTTCAACCTTCCTTACAATTTCTTTTGGCAAGATTCCCTTTCATTTTTATTCTAATAAAGTAAAAATATTTAAAATAATTGCTGATCATTCTCCTATTAAAAAAAGATAAAGGATAACGTGGAATCACAGTTTCATACAATCCTTTCTCTTTAAAAACTTTCTCACTTGAGATATACTTTGTTTTTGTATGATTATTATTATTTATTTATTTTTAAATTCTATCATTTACTTTGCATTATAAATATACTTTTGGATATAATAGGGAAAATTGAGATGAGTGAATGGGACAAGGAGGGCAGTTAGGCAGAATGATTACAGATGTTAAGATGTTGTGGACCAAGAATGTGCTATTAACAAGACCAAAGGTCAAGGTTTGAGTCAATGGCATATGCGCCAATTTGAAGAGATGAAGCTACTAAATAAAAGGGCTCAATAAGATAGCAGGCATGATGAACTGCACATCCACCAAGGATAATGTCTCATTGATTCATCAAGCCAAGCTAGAATTGAGGGATCTACATGATAAGCAAGAAACTGACTAGAAGCAGAGATCAAGAGTAATCTGGCTTCGTGAAGAGGGATAGTAAAGCGAAATTTTTCATATCTGGTCTTGCAAAGGCGGAAGCGAAATTTCATGGAGTGATTACAGGATGTGTACGGGTGTAAAGCCTCGAATTTTGGACCTAGAAGTTTTGGGTTTTGAGCTTAGGGGCAGTGAGAAGGTTGCACACATAAGTTAAGTTGTGCAATTTAGTGACAAGGATAAGCCTGTTGGTCTAGTGGTTGAGAGTGTGTTGGTTTGTCTCAGGATTCTGAGTTTGGGGCCCTGTGCGGGCGTTTTAGAAAACATTTAAGTTATTTCTGTTTTTAGTTAAAATAATTATTTTATTTATTTGACATTAGTGTTATTATTAATTATTTTTATTTTTATTTTTTTTTACTTGGCACATTATTTTCTGTTCTGTTTCTTCTTGGCTTTTGGCTCCTGTGTTCTTCTTTTTTCTTTTTGGGAATCTGTGGTGTTGTGGGGGTTGAAGGACTTTGATTTTTTGCTCCTCTGTCGTCTTCTTCGTTATCGAAACAGGTGTGGGATTTGAATTATGACTACTTTTGTAACACCCTCTACCCGTGTCCATCGCCGAAATAGAGTACGAGGCATTACCGAGGAGTACGAAACACTTACAGATAATTTAAATATATTTTCATAACAACTTGTCTCGATTTCATACTATTTCATATTTAAGCTTTATTCACCAAAGTATTTAAAATATCATTTTTATGCAAATAGCACACATGAGGTACATAATTCCATAGTTATGAATGAACACATTTATCAAACATATTCCACATTCATATATCAATGTCTCATGTCTCCACATGTTAATAACCGTCGTTTTTCTTGTTTTTCAGATAATTATGTGTAACAATTCATAAGCATGCAATCACTGTTTATTCCTGTCAATCACAATTTCAAATGACAAATTCATGTGATTGAGCTCAACCTCATTAGGTGTTTAAATTCTGTCACTTTGATTCACATACTCATAATTTACTAACATATCCTGTCAAACACAATCTCTGAATGACGAAATCACATAATTGGGCTCAATAATAGTAATGATAACATTACTTACATTTCTTTTTCCACACGTTACATTTACAACTTACCAACTTGTCCGTTCAAGGAACGGCTTACGTATTTAAGTACATCGTGATCTGAAGCCCGAAATCTAGCTGAAGCACATAAGTGCTAAAAAAAGCCCGAAGGCTAATCAAGCACACAAGTGCTAAACGAAGCTCAGAAGGCTAGCTCAAGCTCATCGAGTGAATCAAACCCCAAAAGGGTTAACTGAAACTCATATGAGTTAACGGAAGCTCGTAAGAGCTAAACAGAAAGCAAACACGAGAATTCGCAACAAATGCTGAATCTCGGTTTACTTGGGTAATTTATCATCAATTCATCTTTTTCACCAAACGATCGTACTCATTTCCTGCATTCTGTTCCTCCGAAATACTCAGTTCAATTTCATAACTTTTGTACATAATTTACTTATTGTCAACAATTAACATACATAAATATTAATCACCATTCATAAAATAATATTGAAATATAATAATATTAACAAATGGTCACTAAAATTTAGTTATATAAACTCACAAGTTCGATTTTTGTATTATAGCGATAATCATAATTTCATAATAAATATTCCAAATAAAACATTATATCATTTCTAATTCAACATTTATCGATTATAATCGGGCACATGATCAATTTATACACAAGTCATTCATACACATATGTATATTTTCCTCCTCCTCCTCTCCATCCACATCCTTAGTATAAACAACACACTTGTAAGTAACATCATCCATAATTTTTATTATTTACTTATGTGAATATTCAAGCTGTCCATCCGTGTCATAGTCACTAAATTATTTTTATCTTGAGCTACAGAACTCAAAATTAAGATCCATAAATTTTCCCAGAAACTAGACTCACATATCTTCTTACCATAAAATTTTCAGAATTTTTTATTGGGCCAATTAATACAGTTTATTCATTGAAGTCTCCCCTGTTCTGCTGTCTGACAGTTCCGACCCCTTTTCACTAAAAATTAATTATCTTCTCGTACAGGATTCGAATGATGTCCTCGTTTGTTTCTCTTGAAAATAGACTTATTTAGAATTATAAAAATATAAATTTAAGCCCATAATTATTTTTATCCAATTTTTTTTGATTTTACAAACTCAGAACAGGGGAACCTGAAATCATTCTGACCTTGTCTCACAAAAGTTATTGTATCTCATGATTTACAATTCCATTGCTTACATAATTTCTTTTATAAGAAACTAGACTTAATAAGATTTAATTTCATATTTTATTCATCCTCTAATTCGATTTATACAATTTTTGGTGATTTTTCAAAGTTAGAATACTGCTGCTGCCCAAAACAGTTTTAGTGAAAAATATTGATTTCCATTTTGCCCCAAATTTCATAGTTCATACAATTCAATCCTTGCTCAATTAACTCCTCAATTGAGTTAATTTTTATAATTTAATACTTTATTCTATCATTTTAAACTACTTCATAAACCTTGAAAACCAGAACTTTAACACTAGACCTTAATTCCAAACTCTTTCACAATTAGGTCCTAAACCAATTTTCATCAATTTTACTTGATAAAATCACCATATATCAAAATTAAAGCTTCAATTATATATTTATTCATCATATTATTCCAGTAATCATCCATAACAACTTCAAAAATTAGCCATGGAAATCAAAAACTAATGAAATAGTAAGTTGGACCCAATTGTAAAAGTCCAAAAACATAAAAATTTCAAGGAAAAAGTAAGAATTAAACTTACATGAAGCTAGAGTATGAAAACCAACTTGAACCCTCCTCCATGGCTGTTTTTCAGCTGATGAATATGAAAAGAAATGAAGAGAATTCTAGATATTCCAATTGAGTCCCATTTTTATTTAGTTAATTTTGGCAATTTTCTAATTTTGCCCTTATTTCACCCATTTTCTGATTTTTCTCAGCTATTGCCACCCAAAATATCTCATTTGGGATTATTTTCACTTTAGGTCCTTCCTCATTTGACAATTGAGCTATTTAATCATTTAGCAACTTTTATACCTTTTTCAATTTAGTCCTTTTTATTTAATTAACTACCCAAACGTCAAAATTTTCTGACTAAATTTTAATACTACCTCACCAACACTCCATAAATATTTTTAAAAATATTTATGGCTTGGTTTATGAAGTCGAGGTCTCGATACCTCATTCTCGACCCAATTTACCTAATTAAATTCACTAATTCAAAAAATGCTTTTATATTCACATTTGACTCATAGATATTAATTTATTAAATTTTCAACTCACCCGTCGGATTTAGTGATCTCCAATCTCTATTCCCGATACCACTGAAAATTAGGCTGTTACAATTTTCCTTTTCGTTTTAAGTAATTGTTTCGGCTTTTCTTGTCGGTATGTTAACTCGTTGGTTTTGGGATGTTAGTCGATGGAAGTGGGAAGAAATCGCCACCTTCTGATGTACTGTCGGTAGGGAAAGGCTTAGGGATCGTTTCGGTGGCTTAAACGGTGGTTTCGGGTCTGTTCTGGGGTGGTTTCGTGACTGCCTCGACGGCCACACGGGCGAGTGCCGTGGCACACGGCCGTGTGGATTTGGGAAATTAGGGTTCCAGGCCAAATTGAGTGCCACACGGTCGTGTGGCCGATTTAGGGATTTTTGTCGGAAACCACATATGCGTGTCCCTTAGGGCACACGGGGGTGTGAGCTTGGGAATTAGGGATTTGAGATTTGGGGTCACACGGCCTGGCCACACGACCGTGTGATTGATTTGGGGATTTCAGGGTTCTCACATGGGCGTGTGTTTCAGGACACATGGCCGTGTAGCTGATTTGGGGCCTAGGGATTTCACACGGGCGTGTGTTATGAGACACACAGCCGTGTCTGATTGCCACACGGGGGTGTGACACCTTCACACAGCCGTGTCTACTCTACTTTTGAACTTAGTGGATTTGAACAGTGTCTTACATGGCCTACTCCCACGGCTGTGCCTCTGCACCACACGGGCATGTGCCTATGTCACACGGCCGTGTTCTACCCTTCACACGGGCGTATAGATCCCCACACGACTGGAGCACATGGGCGTGTGGCTCTATCTTGCCAAGTTTGGTTTTAGGTCGATTTAAGTGTAATCGTGACATCTGTTTGTTTCAACGTCTCGACTAAGATCTCCGAGGGTGATTACTACACCGTTCTAACCTCGATTTATGTACTTGTTGTGAATAAAGTGTGACATGTTAGGTACCGAATCTAAGTGCACAAGTGTGCATGTTTTTGTAACTGATTGTCTAGTTGTATGTGACTACTCTGGATGATTGTCTGGATCTATGTTCTGTGTTGGTGCATTTGCATGCACACATCTACATACATACGTCTGCATACAAAGCTTTTTGGGTGGGATGTTGAAGAGAAGGGAGATTTACGATCTGGCAGTTTATCTGCATTCTTAAAGCCTTAATAATACCTAGAGGGTCATAGGCGGTCCCAATGCCCTGAGGGTCGTGGACATTTCTATTAACGGTATAGTGGTTTACCGCCTTGCACTGTACCGCATGTACGTTAGCTACGCTAGGTACTATTATCTCGATCGGCGATCATCTTCAAGACGCTCAGATGTCGCGTTTACCGCATTACACAGTACAGCTCATACGCTAGCCTTGCTGCTTGATATATTTGATCTAGTAGTTATACTGCATGTCTGTACCGTGGTCTTCCGCGTGGCACTGTACAGCTTTCTGATGGTCCCAATTCCCTGAGGGTCATGGACAATGTATAGGGGATATAAGGTTGGATGGGCTTTTCGAGGTCCTATTTGGAGTGCAGGGATGGGTGGGTTGATTAAATCCCCACAGGATGTGCAGGGTTGGACGGAGATGGTGTGTTGGTTGGATGGGTGGGTTATTTTATAACTCATTCGCACTCATATGCATCTGTGTGATTCTGTGATTGAAAAATCTGATTGACTGTTTGACTGTCTGTTTGACTAAAAAGTCTGATCGTGTTATTTGACTGGAAGGCACACGTGCCTAAAGGGACCTTGTGTGATGGGCTAAAGCCCGACTGATTCTGATTCTAAAAATGCGCTTAGGCCTAGTTTGTGACTTCTGAGAATTTTCGATATAGTGGTTAACAGAGCCATATGACTATAAAGTTACATATGGTCTGTTTGATAAGTCGCTCTGTAAGTATGTTCTGCTGCTGAACTATTTTCAGATTTACTATATTCGTTTCTGTTTTGGTAGTTAGTTAGTTTGATCTCACACTAAGCTCATATAGCCTACCCCCTCTTCTGTTTCCCCCTTTCAGGTACATTTCGGGATTTTGGATGTTGGACTCGGTATGCGGAGGACTCAGACAGTTTTGAGGCAAACAAATTACTAGTTTCTGGTTTCGTACTTTTATTTATTGTTTAGTTTCGAATGTAAGGTTTTTAAGCATTGTGGTATAATCACATTTTACGATTTAATCGTTTACTATTTTGATTTTGAATACGTCATATTAATTTTTTTTTGGAAATCGAATAAAGAGTGTTTTTATAATATTTTCTCACGATCACTTCGGTGATCAATGTAGCATTCCGAATTCGGTCTAAACTCCTAGGCCGGGTTTGGGGTGTTACAGCGGGTGTAATTGAGTCAAACCCGAATATTGTCGAGCTCAACATTTGGCTGAAGCTTAATTAAAGATCTATTTTTAAGTTTGAGCTAGGTTCGAAATATAATCGAGCTATTTAGGTTCGAGCTCTATTAAATTTGTTTATTAATTTTTGTACTCAAGCTCAAACTTGACTTACTAATTAACTTTAAAGTTAATAGTTTTTATTAAGGAAATTGCAGTAATCTAATAATATAAAATTTTGATAAGACTCACAAGCCGTACGAGTTAAGTATTACTAAACTTGAATTTGACTTCGATAGCTCGAGTTGTTTGAGCTCAACTCTAAAATTATCAAATTGATTATGAATTTTTTTGGATCGAACTTGAATAGTTTGTGAGTATTAGTGTCTTATTCATATCTATATTGATGGAAATTTAGTAGAGAATTTTTGCTTTTTTATTTTGAAACGGTTGGACTTCAGAGGAAATTCCGAATCCTGCATTACACGAGAAGAACAATGTTCTTTGCACGAAATGTCTAGAGCCTTTTTCAAGATGGAACGTAAACCGACCTACAGTGGATTTTTAAGTTTTTTTAAAAATTATAAAATAATATAATATTACTTTTTTGGACCACGTAAAAATTTCTAGTTGAATTCTGACCGGCTAAACTTTTTTGTCTTTTCCCTGGTTACGATAGTATGTGCACTTTACTTCTTTTGAACTTCTTGTTGTCGGTCCAGAGATTGTCAAATATAGTCTCTAAGTTGCTTAAGGAAGGTTGCATATACATGTTGACCAAACTGTCATAGTTCTCATTTTCAGAGATAAATCGAAAATATAAAACCAACTTTAGACCCATTAGCCCTTTTGTACCTTGATCTTAAAAAATTTTAGTCTACAGTTCTTGTAAACGTATATAAATTCATCCTTCCGCATTACATTAGCCATAACCAAAGCACCTCTGTCCCTGATAGAATGATTACTGATAATGTCACATGAACTTATGCACTATCTTAGTTCTTAGAAGATCCAAAAACGATTCTAACGAAGGTTTTGCATTATAGGATATTGGTGGTCTGAAAAACGTAATGATTGGGTTGAACTATGCTCGAATGGTACTGGTTTAGATTGCCCAAAATAATTGGTCGGTTTGGTTTTCTCCTTAATTGGTTTATTCTTGGAAGAGGATCACTGTTTGAAGCATAGATTGAGCAACCGAGTTGCCCATCAATTAGCTATAAATTTTGGTTTCAGTTGTGATGACCATTTTATATTTAATCTTGATTATCGTAATGCTCTGCATAACCTTGCACTTAGTGATGTTACAGGTTTTAACTTTATAAAGTTATGCAGTATTTACTTTCAAAAAAAAAAAAAAAAGCTATGTTAAATGAATTATTTATTTTCTCTAAGTGTTACATATTCAAGTGTGAGATTATGAAACTTTTGAAGAGCTTTTAAAAAATAAGTATAAACCTATCGAATATATGTTCAACACTTTGAAAATCGGATATTTTAAATGTACATTTTGCACGAATAGTGTTTGTTGAAGTGTGGTATGTTGAATTAGGGGTGAGCATTCGATCGAATCGAATTGAATCGAATCAAAAATTTTCGAGTTAATCGAGTTTTCGAATCTTATTTTATCATCCTAACTTTATTTGAAATTTTCTCGAATCGAGTCGAGTGAGATGGAATTCGAATCGAATCGAATCGAATCGAATCGAATCGAATCGAATCGAATATATTTGTTTGAGTTAAATTTTATAAAATAATTTTGGGTCCTTGTAACCACTGTCACCAATCGTAATAAAATTTTTCCACCTTAATCAAAATTTTTATTAACTTTCATCACCTCATAATTTATTTATTAATCTTTTATATGCGGGTTAGCTTCTTTGTTTGCTTAGTTGTTTCAATTATCTTCAAATTCTTGTCACTATGTATTTTGGAATTAAAAAATATATTAAATGTAAAAATGTGATTTTTTAATAAAAGTTATTTTAAAGATAAAATGTGAAATTGATACCAATATAAAATTTTAACATGAATATTTAATGGCATAATTAATGATTCAATTTTAATATAAATATTCAATACGACTAAACAATTCAATCATATAAATAATATAAAATGTGAAATTTAATTTAATAATATAAATAATAGATATAAATAAAATTATTACTATTTACGTTTAGTGATTTTTTTTGGATAATTTTTATTTTTTATTTGAGAGTGAAAGGTGAGAAGTAAAAGTTTAGGGAGAAAATAAAAAGTTTTGGGGAATAAAAGTTTGAGGGGAAATAAATAGGGGGAGTAAAATTTTGGACGGAAAATATTAAAAAAAAATTGGGGGGTGGATTTGGGGTAGATGGGAGGTGGGATAGGAAGGAAGTAAAAATTTTAGGGGGAAAGTAGGAGGGAGTAAAAATTTTAAGGGAAAATAAAAAGTTTTGAGGGTTTTTGGGAGTAAAATTTTAAAAAAAAGTAAATGAAAGAATAAAATTTTGGTGGGAAATGGATTTTGGGTAGATTGGGGGGTTGGGATGGAAGGGGAGTAAAAGCTTTGGGGGGAAAGTGGGAAGGAGTAAAAGTTTTGAGGGAAAAGTAAAAAGGTTTGGGAGTTTGGGGTAAAAATGTAAAATATTATAGTCTGATATTCGAATTATTCGAATTATTCGAGTTATTCGAATTTGAAAACTCAACTCGATTCGAACTCGAAATTCGAAAAAAAATTCGAGTTGACTCGAATAACTTGATTAACTCGAATAACTCGATTCATTTAACTCGAAATTCGAATTTTTTTTCGATTTTTTCGAGTCGAATCGAGTTTTGCTCACCCCTATGTTGAATGAGCTGAGTAATATTCGGTAGTGTAAACTACAAATTACTATTAAGTCACTGAAGTTACTTGTCATGTTTGAGTTGATAATTTAATGAAGCAAAACTCTTGGATTAGTGAATGTACTAATATTTTGAAGATATTGTAGGGAATTAATCCATGTATGCAACAAATAAGTAAATAAAATAGAATAAAAAAGATCGAACAGGCAAAATTTAATGTGTAAAAACTCCTTACATGAGGATAAAAAATCACGGGCAAAAGGATGTTTCACTATAATAAAAGAGAGTACAAAAGATGAAGAGAATTAAAGGAAAACTCAAAGCCCCACAAGAAAAACCCTTTGAAACAAATAACAGAATTATCTCAATCTAAATATTTCTATTATGTATAAAACCTAGAGTGACTAAAGCCTATTTATAGGTTGAAATTCGTAGTATATTTGACTGTAATAACTCTAGGTTAATTAGAGTTTAAGTGGGGAACTAAAACACAATTTAACTAGGAAAAGAAGCTGAAAAAACTTAGATTGTACGTCGCCACGTCATGACATGGCTTGATGTATCGTTGGGACGTGACGGACCGCTGCGTTGTCGGAACGATGCTTTGTTGCTCATCGGGACGAGATGACCATCACATCGTCAGAACGAAAGGATGTTGCTTGTCGGGACGTCACGTACTGTTTGGTCAAAATAAGAGGCATTCTCCCACAAATCTCCACCTTGACTCGTATTTGGACCAACTCCCTTGCCGAGCCCTATTACGGGCCTAACTTATTCTTCCTCGGATACTTACTAAGTCCAAGCAATTTTCAAACTTTGAAACTAGAAGGCTCTTTGTCAACATGTCAGCCGGATTGTGTTCTGTGCCAATTTTAAGAATCTGAACATCCCTTTAATAATTACCTCTCGAACAAAGTGATAACGAATGTCTATGTGTTTTGTTCTTTCGTGATATATTTTATCTTTGGTGAGATGTATAACACTTTGCTATCATAGTATACGGCAGTTGCCCCTTTTCCATTTACCAGTTCACTGAACAGGCCCCTTAACCAAATTGCTTCTTTTACTGCTTTAGTAATTGCCATTATTTTGCTTTAGTAGTCGACAAAGTTACTGTAGCTTGAAGTGTTGATTTCCAACTAATGACACAATTCCCATAAGTAAATAGGTAACCTATGAGAGACCTTCTTTGATCTAAGTCTCTTGCATAATCAGAATCAACATATCCGACTAAATCCTTTTGAGTCCTTCTGAACTCTAGGCATATTTTAGAAGTACCCGCCAAATATCTAAAAGTCCACTTAACTGCATGTTAGTGTAACTTACCAGGATTGACCATGTATCAACTAACAACACTAATAGCATGTGAAATATCGAGACGAGAGCATACCATTGCATCTCAAATCGCTCATGGATTTTCTTAATATACATTTGTTGTGATAAGAATAATTTCTCGGAATGTCTATCTCTAAAAATTATATGAGTTAAAAGGTGTGTGTGAATTGAATGGTTCATGATTGTTGATTTTTGTTAATATTGTTTAGACACTTTGTTTGCATAATGTAAGTAGTTAACTCCCATAAATAATTTTCTTGAAAAGAAAAAGGAAAAAAGAAGAGAGAAAAAAAAAATTAGTAACACGTCTTCGCTAGTTATTTAGATCTTAAGTAAATTCTTAGAATTGTGATCGATTGAGTAACCTGAGTAACGTGTTTAGGTTGTCATTTGTCTTTGCGTAAAAAAATGAGTGTCGTTCTAACGTATTTGCATACTCTATTGATTGTAATGATTATAAATGGAGCTAGTACCATCTAGAGTTGTAATTAATTGCGTAACCGGGGTGGGGTGTTTGGGTTGTCATCTCCTATCACATCAAAAGATCTAGTGACACTCAAGACAAGCCGATGAGATGCTTAAGTTGAATAAAAGAAGAAGAAATAAAAATAGATATAAAATATTATTTATGGTTGTGAATTTTGTTTGATTTTGGCGTCTTGACTGGTTTGGTACAAGTCGATTCCATGAAACTTAATTGGGTTTCAATGCAATAATTAGTAAGGTTGTTAGTGAGATAAGTCTTAAGATTATCTCTAAGGGTTATTCGTCTCACAAGGATTAATTGTGAAGTTGTTCTTGTTGCTAATTTACAGTTAAGAAAAAACTTGTGATTTGAAGCATTTCTACACTTTAACTAGTTTATCATTAAGTAAAAAAAATATCTACAAACCATGATCAATTTTATCATCGAAACTGACATCACATCTGAGGCTAGACTTCTCTTATATTATTTTACTCAAATATTTTAAAACATTGCTTTTTTTACGTTATGTGTTTTTAGTATTTTATATTTATTTTATTATTTTTACAATAATTAAAATTTATGCAACTCTTAGATAAGACTTTGCCTATGACAACTCTAATCATCAAATATTTTAATTATATTTTATCTAATCTCGTGTGATCCTACTTCTCTATTTACAAAATTTAATCTATTTTTCAGAGTACATATATTTAAATTGGTAAATTCCATATCATTCAAATTTTTAATACCCTAATCAGGGACTCATTTGAAATGCAAATATTTTTTACGCAGTTATCGGGAACCTTACTTCCTGTGTGGCTTCTTCCTATCTGAGCCATTACTCCCGTTGAGCAGGTCAAAGATTTTAACATGTATATACATATTTATGACAGAAACCTTAATTAGGCAATGCATGTCTGCAAATATATATATATATATATATATACATATATTAACAACGTTGTACTCATGTTACTAATTAAATCAATTAAAGATTCCTTGTGATAAAGATATCATCCATCATAGACGTGGGGGAATTTTACACATATATATATAGTTGCCAGCCAAACAGATACTCCAAGATCCAAGATTCTCCAATTAATCCGACTTAGTGCCTCCCATTTTCTAGTTCTAAAAAAGCTTCAAAGTTCATACATTCCAGCTATAAAAACCCTTTCCTCCCTTCGCCACCTTCATCGGCAGTTTCAGCTTAATTTCTCACAACAAAAAACTCATTTTATCAATCACTTCAAATCATTTTCTTTTGGGAAATGGCTTCTAAAGTTAAAGCATCAACTGCTCTTGTTCTTTCTCTTAACCTTCTTTTCTTTGCTCTTGTAAGCTCTCACAATGTCGAAAACCCCGTTTTTATTCATCCCGGAGATGTGTACCATAATGGCAGAATCACTCATGGTCATCCCGGTACATGCAATCCCCTAAATCTCGGTGTATGCGTTGGCCTGTTGGGTTTGGTGGATGTTGTTGTCGGAAACGTACCTACAGAACCATGTTGCAGCGTGATTGAAGGATTGGTCGATCTTGAAGCTGCAGTTTGCCTTTGCACTGCTGTCAGGGCCAATGTGTTGGGCATTCCCATCCACCTTCCTATTTCATTGAGCCTCTTACTCAATAAATGTGGAAGAGAAGTAGCTACGGAATACATTTGCAGCCCTTAAATAGCCTTCTTCCCCACATTGTTTGCTTTAATTGTGTCTTGAAGTTTCCGTTTTTTATTTGTTCCATTTTTTATGTTTCCTTTGTGATTAAGTCTTTGAATTGTTGCTCATGAGTTGAGGAAGGCTTTTCAACCTTCCCTTTCATTTTTATTCTAGATAAAATGAAAATATTATTTGAACAAAAAATTCTATTTTATCATAATGAGTTCGAATGGGTGTTTTTAGGGAAAAAAAATCTTAGTTAATATTTTCAACATTATTTTTAATGTTATATGACTACCAAGTGGATTTTTTTATTTCAAAGTGTCAAACCAGTGAATTTAGTAGAAGAATTTTAACAGCGGTGATTGTTGGACTTGAATTTCTAAATTCATAAAATACATAGACTAGATTCCTCCAAATAAATGTAGGAGACTAAGCTCCTAACGCACGAAGCATACAGATACTTAGAGCATATTTTAACTTTCCAATTTTTATTTTAAAATTTGATACAAACAATTAATCAATCCAACGCGAAGCGTGGAAACTATACAGTTACTGTAAAAATATTGATCGCGTATTTTTATATTTCAATTTTTTTCCTAAATACTCAGATATACAAATTTTTCTTGAAACTCTATTCTAATGTGCAATGTTATACATAAACTTTGATTTTGTGTAATTTGATTTGATTCAATTTTTATAAATCACTAACACCATTAGCAATGTAACACCATTTTATATGTACATGTTGCATACACAAATATTTATATTTATGTGATGTAAAATAAAATAAATCGATGTATTTATTTCTTTAAATATATATAGTTGAATTAAAATCAAAGTTTCAAGTATACATTTGAATCACGATTAAATTTTCATGTGCATAATTTCACCAAATTAAAATCGATGTATCAAAGTGCACACTGAACCAAATTTCATGTACAATTTTGAGTGTTATCCCTTTATTTAGAGATCGGCTACATTAAATATCTCTTTTATTTCAAGTGTTTTACTGAGTTGGTGTGTAATAGAAGTGTGCATGGGCCGGGCGGCCCGCCCGAAAAATGGGAGGGTTTGGGTAAAAATATAGGCCCGAAAAATGAGCTTGGAAAAAAAACGAGGCCCGTTTCCCCGGGTAAGATTTTTTTTGGCCCAGGCCCGGCCCGATTTTAATATTAAATTATTTTTAATTTTGTAATTTTTAATTTTAAGTAACTTTAGTACTTTTACTTTACTCTTTTTGTTGTTTTTAATGTTATTTTGATATTGTAAAACTTTTGTTATTAATATAATTTGGTTCTTAATTTAGTTCTAATTTGTTTCAATTTTTCAATTTTAATATAATTACTTTTTATTATATTTTTAATTTATGTATTATTTTAAGAATTATTTTAGTCTCATTTTTTATTTGTTTTTTATTTTAATATTTGTTTTTTATGTTTTTAAATGTATTTGATTTATTATATTTTAAAATTTTTTATTTAATAAAAAAAGCAAAAAAAAATTTAATATGACCGGGCCGGGCCGGGCCAAGCTCTGGCCTACCATTTTTTTCCGGTCTGGGCTTGGATAAATTTCTAGGCCCATATTTCGGGCCGGGCCGGGCTCAGGCCTTGAAAATGGGCCTAAATTTTTTATGGGCCCAGCCCGGCCCATGCACACCTTTAGTGTGTAATGTGGGTTCCTATTTAAGCAACCAATTAAAGAAAAATAAGTGCATGTGTTGAGCCGAGGGAAAGAAAACATAAAAAATGGTAAATACACTTGTAGTCACCTCGGTAAGTTTCTCGTTATTTTCTTTTTTTCACCTAACTATTAAAACTTAAAAAATGGTCATTCAACCATTAGACTTTTTCTTTTATGGTCACCAGCCATTAAATGGCTAATGGGAAGATGATGTAGCCGATTATAAAATTGACATAAAAGAAACTTTAAAACTCAACCTTTATACATCGTGCCAAATTAGTCTCAATTCTAAAAATTTAACCATTAATATTTTCACATTGTGTGATTTGGTCTTCTTCTTCTTTTTCAAATTTTCAATTCTTTGTGACCCTTTCACCTAAAAAGCTAAAAAAAAGATATAAATCCATCAACTAAATTTGATCGGATATATAACAAAAACACTCGAAAATCCAAGATGATAATTTTCTTCTTTTCTTTCTTTCAAAAGTAACCCTCAATCTCACAAATAAAAGTAAAATTGCAAGAGAGAGGGAGAGACCTAATTACACAATGTTTAAATGTTGAAGGTTAAGATTTCTGGGATCAAGACTATATTGACACAATGTAGAAATGTTCAGGGTTAAAGTTGCTATCATGCCAACTGTAAAATATGTCAAGTTATCTTTTCATTTGTAATTTAACAGCTGGTGACCAAAAAAGAAAAATTCGAATAATTTGGTGACCAAAAAAGAAGATGTCGAATAGTTGAGTGATCATTTTGTAACTTTTCGTAGTCGGGTAACCATGATAACTCTCACATTTAGAGTTATTTTAGCATAGTTTTTATAGTATTTTAGCATTTAGGTTAAATTTGAGCACATTTTATAGTTTTTCTGATTAATTATATTTTATTTTAGTTTTATCATTTTCAGAGTTAGTTTGGATTCATGTGTTATCTTCCTCTCTATATTGTAGGTTTCAGATGAAGAATGGAGGGCTTGGAGCACAGGGTAAAAACTAGTGAAGAGAAATCATCTGCTCCACCAAACTTGATGCAGTGTGGTGGAGCACAATCTTCATTTAAGAATTTCAAATAGCAAGTAGCCCACTCCATTGCGAATTCTACGTCTGGTGGAGCCAAGCGATTAATACCGTAAAAATAGAGGGTGACGTGATTAAGCGAAAAAGGAGAGGAAAATGAGTGAAAAAAAGAACTTGGAGGCTAAGGAACAATTCTCTGACACCAAGAGGGACTTCAACCTTACAAAGAGGAGAAGAAAAAGAGATTTGGAGCGCATGGCTTTAGCTCGACGATTATTTTTATCTCTAGATTATTTTCTTTTTACTTTTTTTTTTCAAAGCAAGTTTGTTTTGAGTTTCTTCTTGTGATGTTTTCTCAACGCAACAAGAACTAACATCTATTTCTTGGAATGATGATGAATCATACTTTTTAGTTAATTAAATATTCTTTCTTCAATTGTTTCAATCTCTGTTAATTATTTATTTAGCTTTATGCTTATTTAATATGTTTGTCTGGCCATCAAGTTGTATTAATTTGGTGATCTTGATTTGTCGTAAAAGAGAAAAATTAAGGTTTAGATTTAGACTGAATAGATTAGGGTTAACTTTTGTAGCGCTGACGAATGAGTTAGTTTATAGCTAGGATAGGAATATACATGATGCGCAAAGCAACCCAATAAGTTTTTCAGTAGTGCCTTTGCTCGATTTGCCTAGCATAGGAATATAGCTGGTGGGGGAGGGGGATTAACTTAGCTAGATACTGGAAGGGTCTAGTTAATGCCACCGAATCATTGGTTAATAATTATATAGACTGAACAATTGAGTGAGAGATAATTGATTAACTGAATTAGGTAAATTAGAGTTCCAAGATCTTTCAAAACTGATTGAGAAACTTAGTAAGTTTTTTTTTGTAGTAGTAGTTTAATAAATCTATTTAATTCCTTTAGTTTAACTTTAGTAGTAATTAGAATTTCTTTTCTTGATCCAGATTAGATAAAACTGGATAATTAGTATTTAGCAGCTTAGAATTTAGTCCTCATAGGAACGGTATCATCTTATCACTTTATTACTTGATCAGTACGTGCACTTACATAACAAATTTTCTCGCATGAAACCAAAAAAGAAATTAACTAGTAGTGGAGTGACTACCAATATACTTTATCACATCATTACTACCGTTGAGCAGGTCAAAGATTTTAACATATATATTTATGACAGAAACCTTAAATAGGCCATGCATGTCTGCAAATATAATATATATATATATATGTATATATATACACGTATATTAACAACGTTGTACTCATGTTACTAATTAAATCGATTAAAGATGCCTTGTGATAAAGATATCATCCATCATAGACGTGGGAGAATTTTATATATATATATATAGTTGCCAGCCAAACAGATACTCCAAGATCCAAGATTCTCCAATTAATCCGACTTAGTGCCTCCCATTTTCTAGTTCTAAAAGAGCTTCAAAGTTCATACATTCCAGCTATAAAAACCCTTTGCTCCCTTCGCCACCTTCATCGGCAGTTTCAGCTTAATTTCTCACAACAAAAAACTCATTTTATCAATCACTTCAAATCATTTTCTTTTGGGAAATGGCTTCTAATGTTAAAGCATCAACTGCTCTTGTTCTTTCTCTTAACCTTCTTTTCTTTGCTTTTGTAAGCTCTCACAATGTCGAGAACCCCGTTTTTATTCATCCCGGAGATGTGTACCATAATGGCAGAATCACTCATGGTCATCCCGGTACATGCAATCCCCTAAATCTCGGTGTATGCGTTGGCCTGTTGGGTTTGGTGGACGTTGTTGTCGGAAACGTACCTACGGAACCATGTTGCAGCGTGATTGAAGGATTGGTCGATCTTGAAGCTGCGGTTTGCCTTTGCACTGCTGTCAGGGCCAATGTGTTGGGCATTCCCATCCACCTTCCTATTTCATTGAGCCTCTTACTCAATAAATGTGGAAGAGAAGTAGCTACGGAATACATTTGCAGCCCTTAAAAAGCCTTCTTCCCCACATTGTTTGCTTTAATTGTGTCTTGAAGTTTCCGTTTTTTATTTGTTCCATTTTTTATGTTTCCTTTGTGATTAAGTCTTTGAATTGTTGCTCATGAGTTGAGGAAGGCTTTTCAACCTTCCCTTTCATTTTTATTCTAAATAAAATGAAAATATTATTTGAACAAAAAATTCTATTTTTTCATAATGAGTTCGAATGGGTGTTTTTAGGGGAAAAAATCTTAATTAATATTTTCAACATTATTTTTAATGTTATATGACTACCAAGTGGATTTTTTTTTATTTCAAAGTGTCAAACCAGTGAATTTAATAGAAGAATTTTAACAGCGGTGACTGTTGGACTTGAATTTCAAAGTGTCATCTTTTTGTTAGCAATTTAACAGCTAGTGACCAAAAAAGAAAAATTCGAATAATTGGGTCACCAAAAAAGAAAATGTCGAATAGTTGCGTGATCATTTTATAACTTTTCGTAGTTGGATGACCATGATAACTCTCATGTTTAGAGTTATTTTAGTATAGTTTTTATAGTATTTTAGGAGGTAAATTGAACATTTAGGTTAAATTTTAGTACATTTTATGGTTTTTATGATTAGTTATATTTTATTTGAGTTTTATCATTTTTAGAGTTAGTTTGGATTCATGTGTTATCTTCCTCTCTATATTGTAGGTTTCGGATGAAACATGGACGGCTTGGGGCATAGGGTAAAAAATAGTGAAGAGAAATCATCTACTCCACCAAACTTGATTTAGTGTGGTGGAGCACAATCTTCATTTAAGAATTTCATATAGCAAGCAGCCCATTCCACTGCGAATTCTACGTCTGGTGGGGCCAAGCGATTAATACCCTAAAAATAGAGGGTGACGTGATTAAGCGAAAAAGAAGAGGAAAATGAGTGAAAAAAAGAACTTGGAGGCTAAGGAACAATTCTCTGACACCAAAGGGAACTTCAACCTTGCAAAGACGAGAAAAAAAAGAGATCTGGAGCGCTTGGCTTTAGTTCGACGATTATTTTTATCTCTAAATTATTTTCTTTTTACTTTTTTTTTCAAAGCAAGTTTGTTTTGAGTTTCTTCTTGTGATGTTTTCTCAACGCAACAAGAGATAAAATCTATTTTCTTGGAATGATGATGAATCATACTTTTTAGTTAATTAAATATTTTCTCTTCAATTGTTTCAATCTTTGTTAATTATTTATTCAGCTTTATGCTTATTTAATCTGTTTGTCTAGCAACCAAGTTGTATTAATTTGTGATAAACCATAAAAGTAACATGTTTTAATCCTATTCTTGTCATGTTTTTGAAAGATTTGTTATATAATTTAGTGAATTTGATGCTCCTAATCCTTTAAATTTATGTTTTTATACTTAGGTGAGCATAGGAAATTGAAAGGAGCAAAAAACGAGCTAAAATCAGACAAAACGAGCTATTTTTAGGAACCACATGGCCTAGGCAGTCCCACACGGGATGGGCAATGCCCGTGTGAGCTACACGGGCTTGCCATACGCCCATGTGCCAGCCCGTGTCAATTTCGCACGCTATTTCCATTTTACGCGGAAAAGCCTAATTTTTAGGATTTCTGAGCATTTTAAAGTTTATAAATACACACTAGAAGAGGACCTAAGGGGACACGCAGAGAAGAACGAAGAAAAGACTTGAAGAACACCAACGGATTCAATTCAGAAGCAGGATCTCCTTCAAGATTGAAGATCTCCATTCAATTTCTTTAGAAGTTTTATTGGGTTTCTTTATGTCTTGTTGTTATTCTAATTTTGAGATGTTTTCATTCCAGATTATGAACTAAATTCCCTAGATACCTAGGGAAGATGAAACCTATGATGGATCTTATTATTTGATTTTCTGAATTACATGATAAATACTTAATTCTTGTTCTCAATTATGTATGCTTATTTAGTGTTTTTAATGTTTTTAGGATATTAATTCATTGTTGATGTGCTTATTTTAGTGGAGCAAAAGTCCCTATTTAAGAGTAGATCTAGCATAATTGAGTGGAGTTGCATGCAATCTTAGAAATAAGACGACATAAATCTACCAGATTAGAGTCAAATCTAATAGGGGAATCCATATATCGAGTTAATGAGACAATAGGGGTTTTAATTAGAAAGAGATTTCAATTAATCAACCTAGAGTCAGTTGTTCTTACTCTCAAAAGAGATATTAACATAAATTAGTGATAAGCCATAAAAGTAACATATTTTTAATCCCATTCTTGATGCGTTTTTGGATGATTTATTATGAAAATTAGTGAATTTGATGCTCCTAATCCTTTAAATTCATGTTTCTATACTTAGATGAGCATAGGGGAGTGAAATGAGTGAAAAACTAGCCAAAATCAGACAAAAAGAGTTGCTTTCAGGATCTACATGGGTTGGGCATTTCTACACGGGCTGGGCACAAGCCCATGTGAGCCACACGGGCTGGCCGCACGCCCATGTGCCAGCTCATGTTGATTTCGCAACCCATTTCCCAAATACGCAAAAAAACCTAATTTTTAGGCTTTCTGAGCATTCTAAAGTCTATAAATACGTATTAGAAGAAGACTTAAGGGGGCACACAGAGTAGAACGCAGAAAAGACTTCAAGAACGCCGTTAGAATCAACTCAGAAGCAGATCTACTTCAAGATTGAAGATCTCCAGTCAAATTTCCTTCAAAGTTTTATTGGGTTTTTATGTCTTATTGTTATTCTAATTTTGAGATGTTTTCCTTCCCAAGCATGAATTAAATTCCCTAGATACCTAGGGAAGATGAAACCTAAGACGGATCTTATTGTTTGATTTTCTGAATTGCATGATAAATATTTGTTCTTGATCTCAATTATGTGTACTTATTTCATGTTTTAATGCTTTCAGGATATTAATTCATGATTGATTTGCTTAATCAGTGGAGTAAAAGTCCCTGTTTAAGAGTAGATTTGGCATAATTGAGTGGAGTTGCATGCAATCCTAGGCATAGGACGACAAAAATCTACCGGGTTAGAGTCAAATCTAATAGGGGAATCCATAGATCAAGTTAATGTGACAATAGAGGTTTTAATTAGAAAGAGATTTCAATTAATCAACCTAGAGTCAGTTATTTCTACTCTCAAAAGAGATATTAATATAATTTAGGGATTTCTACAGATCAAGGCAAGTGAATAAATAGTTTGATTTAGGTTTAGAATAATAAGTGAAGTCTAAGTGGATTCTTTCCTGGGTATTGTCTCTCTCATTAGTTTTCTTTAAATATTTTCCCAGTTTGATCTCTGTTTCGTCTTAATAATTAGTTAGTTAAAATTAGATTAGAAACAAATCTCTTGAATTTATAGGGTAAATAATAAAAAAAGATAGTAACTACTAGTACTTTTAGTCCTCGTGAATACGATATTCCCGACTCACCATAGCTATACTACTATTCGATAGGTGCGCTTGCCTTTGTCGTATTTTTAGTTAGTTGTGACGTCATCAAGTTTTTGGTGCCGTTGCCGGGGACTAAGATATTAAGAACACTTGATTTTTTATTATTTTAGTCATTTTTATTTTTCTGCATTTTTTATTTTATTTTAATTTTTGTTTTCTAATTTCTCTTTTGTTTGCTTTTGGCAGGTTCCTTTAGTTTATGACTAGAAGAAACCCGTTAGGACCATTCGTGTTCGACAGTGAAATTTAAAGTACAGCTTGCAGAAACCGAAGAGAAGTAAGGCAGAGTCAACAAAGTACAGTGGAAGAGCAAGAGGACGTTACCATCATTACTAAGGAGATGGCTGATATTCAGAATAATTCGCTACCTCCTGTGGCTGTTGTAAATCCTCCAAATCTAAATCCTGCTCATCGTACTATATACGATTATGCCAAGCCCTCTCTCACTAGGGCTGAATTGAGTATTGTTAGACCTGCTATTGCTGCAAATAAATTTGAACTGAAACCTAACACTATTCAGATGATTCAACAGTTTGTTCAGTTCGATGGTTTGCAGGACGAAGATCCAAATACTCATTTGGCAAATTTTCTGGAATTCTGCGACACTTTCAAGATAAATGGCATTTTTGATGATGCCATTCGACTACGGTTGTTTCCATTCTCATTAAGAAATAAGGCTAAATAGTGGTTGAACTCCCTACCATGAGGGTCTATCACTAAATGGGAACAAATGACCAAAAAGTTCTTATTAAAGTATTTTCCACCAGTCAAGATGGTAAAGTTGAGGAATGATATCTCTTCCTTCGTACAGATGGATTTAGAAGCCCTATTTGAAGCATGGGAGAGGTATAAGGATTTACTGAGAAGGTACCCTCATCATGGGTTACCTTTATGGTTATAGGTTCAGACTTTCTACAATGGTTTGAACCCTTCAACGAGGAAATTAATAGATGCAGCAGCCGGTGGTACTTTGAATAATAAAACACCTGAGGAGGCTTATGATTTTATAGAGGAGATGCCACTAAATAATTATCAGTAACAAGTCATGAGAACAAAGCCAACAAAAGCAGCTAGTGTTTTTAACGTAGATGCGGTCACCATGTTATCAAACCAGGTAGAAAGTAAGAAAATTGATGGTTTATATGGTTCTACGCAGGTACATCTGGTGATGCAGTGTGATACAAGTGGAAAAGGGATGAACAATCAAGAATGCCTATCCTACAACCCTAGCACAACTAACGAACAAGTCAACTATATGGGTAATAATTCTAGACCTCAGAATAATTCCTATAGTAACACTTATAATGCAGGTTGGAGGAACCATCCCAACGTCTCTTGGGGTGGTCAAGGAAACCAAAGACCATAGCCCCCTCCAGGCTTTCAACAACAACCTTACTAGCAAGAGAAAAAGCCAAACCGTGAGGACATGTTGACGAAGTTTATTTCGGGGTCAGAAACTCACTTCTAAAACACCAAAACAGCACTTAAAAATCAACAAGCATTGATTCAAGGGCTCGAGAATCTAATAGGTCAGCTGGCTAAGTTGATTTCAGAAAGACCACAAGGTAACTTACCGAGTAATACTGAAACTAACCCAAGGGAGCAACTTCATGCAATCACTGTGAGAGATGAAGAAGAGTTAGTTGATTCTAAACCAGAATTGAGGCAAGATAGTATGGTAAGTAATAGTGAGGTTGAGGTAAGCCAGAATGAGCAAAAACTAGTCGGTAAGGAGTATAAACCTCGTGTACCATACCCTAATGGACAAGGAAAGACCACACCAACGAACAATTTGGTAAATTCCTTAACCTTTTGAAAAAGTTACATATTAACTTACTGTTTATTGAAGCTCTTTCCCGGATCTGAAGCTAAATACAATTTGTTCGGCCATCCTACAAAATAAACTACCCAACAAATTGAAAGATCTATGGAGTTTTACTATTCCTTGTTTGATTGGTAGTTTAAATGTTAATAATGCTTTGGCTGATTTAGGGGCGAGTATTAACGTCATGCCTTATAAAATGTTTAAACAACTAGGTCTTGGGAAACCTAAACAAACTAGGATGAGCATTCAATTGGCAGATAGAACAATTAGATTTTCTAGGGGTATTATTGAGAATGTACTTGTGAAAATTGATAAATTTATATTCCCAGTTGATTTTGTTGTTCTAGACATGGATGAGGATAGTGACGTACCTTTAATCTTAGGAAGACCTTTTTTAGCAACTGCCAGAACTATCATTGATGTTGGTACAGGAGAACTAATACTTCGTGTAGGAGATGAAACCATTAAACTCCAAGCTCGTGATTCTGTTAAAACATCTAGTGATCAAGATGATTATAAGAGTTATGTTAATGTGAATAACCTTGTGGCTCAACCTTCTTTGCAGGAACCCCCTCGAGAAAACGTGATGGAGCCACGTTCCAACTCATGCAACAAAAACAAAATGACTCATGAGAAACGAAGACTACAAATCGATGATCTAGATGAATGGCAGACACATGTCAAGGAGAAACCAAGAATACACGGTGAACTAAAGCGACATCATGACGAGCATAGGGAGGAAACAAACCAATTTAATGTTGGGGACCAGGTACTGTTAGATAAAACAAACCCTCGAATTATCACTTTAGAGCTTAATGCAAATGGAGCAACTCCTTTTACGATATTGAATGTCTTCCCATACGGTACAGTCAAGGTAACTCATTCTGAATTTGACACTTTTAAGGTAAATAGTACTCGACTCAAACCTTATTTTGATAATAAAATTGATAGCGAGAAAGAGGAGTTTCAACTCCGCGAACCACCATGACCGTGCAAATATGAGGTAAGTTGAGCTTAGACTATAAATAAGCGCTTCTCGTGAGGCAACCCGAGAGTTAACATTGCTAATTTCTTAATTTTATTGCATGCTTGTAGTAGCCCGAATTTGACCGGGCTTAAACAAGGGAAAATAAATGGGCAAATAAATATTAATTTATTAAAAGTCCATATACAGAGTCCAAAAAAAACTAAAACCCAGCAGCCCAAATACCACTAACCTGTAGGCCCAAAATTAGAATTATAGCAGACCCATTTACACCCTACCCCAGATACACTAAACTAACCCAAGGCTTAATTGGCCCAATTGGCCCAATTTATTTTTAGCAGTAGAGAAACCCTAGCTTTTTTCTCCTCGCGCCACAACAGCTTCTGGAAGATTCGGGGAGCATCTGTCTAGCTCCCGAATTGAGGCCACCATCGATTATGCCTCTATCAGCGTTTCATTCACGACATCGGTGCCGTGATTTCAGGCCTCGTATCTTGACGCAAATCGACGCCGTGATCAGTGCCCTTTCTTCTCCTCGATCGTCTGCAAATGGAAACAAAAGGGAATAGAATCAGCGAATATGGCAAGAAAGTAAAATAAGGATGTAAATACACTGTAAACAGAGGCTATAAAGCCCGGATCTAAACATTTGTACGGGAGGATTTTTTGAGAGAAATAATAATAAAAAAAACAGATATTCAAAGGTTCAAACAGTTTCTAAAAAAGGTGATTTAATCATGTATCTTGTTCTTTATTTTTGAACGCACATATATATGAACTATTTTAGCAAAAAACTGTTGATGTTTAAAAGGAAAAGGGATTACCTGAGTTTTGCTTGAGAGGATGAAGGTTTTAACCTCCAGATCATTGCAAAATGACGGCGCGTGAAGCGTGTGTGCTAATACAACCCGGCAGCCGAGGGCCAGAGCTGGGCTCTCTCTCCCCCCTCTGTAGAGTGTTTTAAGTTTTTTTTTTCTTAAGACCGGTGTAGAAAAATGATTTTAAAGCTTTAAATGTGACTTATATAGCATAAATGAGACGGCACCGTTTTGGCTTAATCCAATAAGAATAAAAACAACGTCGTTTCTAGGCACAGGATCCGCGCGTTGACCCGATTGCCCGGGGAGGATCCGCGTGTTTTTGAAGATTGGGTTAATTACTCAATTGGTCCTTTCACTTTTCTTTGTGTTTATAATTACGCTTTATTTCATTTATGATTTGGCCCAATTATTTTGTTCTAGTTTTAATTTAGTCCCTGCAATAGCTGTTTTAAGACCTGGATTAAAACGCTGCCGTTTTGAGAATAGGGCGATTTGCCCAATGAGTCCCTTTCATTTTACGCGTGTTTTAATTAGGACCTTAATTCAGCTTTATTTTTAAATTTGCCCCTGTAATTTTATTGAACTTCAAATCTAATCCTATATACATTTATTTCTATTATTATTATATATATAAAATTTTGATATTGTTATTTGTTCTATTTTCAACCTTATTTTTATATTATATATTGTATAATTATTTTACGATATGTTATTCATATTATTTTTACTTATTGTATAATATTTTTTCATAAATTATTATTATTTTACATTGTTATTTATATCATTATTATGTTTTTACTTGTATTATATATTAATTATATATATTATTTTTACATATATATTTTATATTATATATTATAATTAGTTTATATTATTATGTCATTTTTATACTATTATATATTTTTATTTATATATATTATTATCATTAAAAGTTTTAACTTGTATTATATACTTAATTTTATTTATATGTTAATAATTACTTTACTTATATTCTATTATTACACATTTTGAAGATATTATGATATAATAATTTGTATAATATGTATATTTCATCATTAATTACTTATTTCATATCATTCTAAACTTATATTTATATATATATATTATATAATTATTTTATTATAAATATAAATTCTTTTACATATTTGATATTTTATATATTATTTTCTTAAAACCAATATATTTTATATATTTTAATTATTATTCTTATAAATGTATTTTATTATATATTATATTTTAGATCTGTTATTAAATATTACATTTTATATATGCTCATGCTATTTATCAGTTGTTTATATTATACATATATTTTTAAAAACTTATGTTTTTATTATTATACAATATTTGTTTTTACTTTGGAATTAATGTATTATTGCTATGTTATGTATTTTATATATCTTAGACTTTTATAATTTACTTTCAAATGCATATTTTTTTGTATATATGTATATCTTGCATCATTTATATGTTTAAATATATGTTGAATTACATGTTTATAGGTTTTTACCTATTCTTCTTGAGTATGTGTTGCATTTTATGTATATCTTTCTTTTTATCATGTTTTATTTCTTATATGTATTGATTAGCACATAATATTTATGCTGTTGTGCTATTATTATAATATTTTATCTCGTATGTTATGTTAATATGCTCCTTCATGCATCGATTTTAAAAACGAGACCTCAAAGTTTCAAAAATAAAAAGGCAATGCTTGGTGTTTAGAAGCTTCGAGAAAAGTAGTGCCCTAACTTATTGGGTTGCAATTTTTCCTCGTTGAGTTCAAATAATCAAGTACCCTTCTAAGTTTTTAAGATTTTCAAAATACGAGCAACTGTCTTGGAATTTCAAAGCATTGTGTCCTAACTTACTGGATGTGGCGTTTTGTCGTTTCGAGATAGGGATTTCCAAAAAGACTAACTTAGTATCAATATTTCGATACAAGCAAACCCCAATTTTCAAAAGAATCAAAATGTTTTAAAGAGGATTCCATCTTAAAATTTTAATTTCCGACCTTAAAGACATTTGATAATCAATTAGGTACCAATTTTTGGGCGTTAACCCTTCCTCGTACGTAACCGACTCCCGAATCCGTTTTCTCGACTTTCGTAGACCAAAATTAATGTTTTAAAACAAAACATTTTATAAGGTGATCGAATCACACCTAAAAAGATTGGTGGCGACTCCCGTTTTCATTTTTCTTAAAGTCGATTCCCATTTTCCGAAACTCGATTTGAAAATGGTTTCGACAGCTTGGCGACTCCACTGGGGACTAATAAGAGAGTCAAGCCGTGTAATTGATTATTTCTTGTCTTAATGTCAGAAATTAAAAAATTTTCAAATTTTAATCCTCTTTGCATTACATGTGTTTGTATTATGGCAAGTGTTACTATATTCTGATACGCATTGCATTTGCATGACCATTGTGGTCACACCCTTAAGTGGGAGTGAGAAACTACGCCTTCGTGAGGTTTTCGCCTCTGTGCAGGATAGTGGATCACTTTCGGGATACATCCGTACCTATGATTTTGTGAGATTTTCATCTCCGTGCAACCATAGGGAAATGTATCCCCCTGAACTGAACTCGATTTAAATGAGCCTATAATGGGTGAGGATCGAGGAATCTGCTGGTTCAGGTACCTCAAACTTTAGAACCAACCTCATATAGAAAAAACCGTAAGAGCCCAACTTAGTTAGAGTTAAACCATGGATATTACCCTTATTATCATTGAGATTTCTTGATATCATGTGATACTGACTATTTCTTTTTTTTGTTTTTGTTTGCATAACATTTTTGCATTTACAAAGGTATCGATTCAAGGTCAGTCTCTAAGTTAGGAAGTTTTGTTATAGAGAACGGACTTCTGGATAGAGTGGAAGGCAACGCCGATGTTCATATATGGTCTGAGCAAACTCATCTAAAAAAGGGAGGCAGCATAACTATGGGATACGTGTCAGAGTTGTCAGATTATACTCGTATTAGTGTCACACAGAATAATCTCCAAGAGCTTAAGGAAATTTGGGATCAGTAGGGCAATGAGACCAAGCAGTTATTTACAATAATTATGGAGATCTACCTTACTTGCTTGATATTCAGGTAAATGAGCACTTGTTCTGAGCCCTTACCCAGTTTTGGAATCCGGCGTATAGTTGTTTCACTTTTGGGGAAGTAGACTTGGTACCTACCGTGGAGGAGTACACTGCCTTACTTCGTTGTCACAGGTTTCAAAGCGACAGGATCTATTCTCGAGCTGCTTGTGTCCCTACCTTTTGGAAGAAATTAATGACTATTACGGGGATGAATGAGCAATGGATCACGGCCAGAATTAAAGAAAAGGGTGAGTGCAAGTGCATTTCGTGGGATGCTTTGAAAGATTTAATTTTGACACACCCTGATGAGACAAAGAAGGTAGACATTTTTTCCTTAAGTTTGTATGGATTGATGGTTTTCCCTAGGGCTTTGGGATATGTAGACGAGGCGACCACAGATCTTTTTCATTGATTCAGTAAAAGGGTCACTTCCGTTCCTGTGATTTTGGCAGAGACATTCAGGTCTTTAAGTACGTGTAAGAAGACTGGTGCAGGCAAGTTTATAGGGTGTGCTCAGTTACTCATGGCTTGGTTTTACAGTCACTTCCGATTGATCGATGGGATTGTTTGTCAGGTTTTCTTCGAGAACTACTCCCCGCTAAAAGATATAGTAGCATCATCTAGGAAAGTGGATGTGCCAGAAGAAAATTGGATAGCATTACTTCGGAACCTTCAGTCGAGGGATGTTGAGTGGAGAGCTCCATGGATGGTTCCTGGTGAGATACTTTATCGATGCGGTAGCTTTGATTGGGTTCCCCTGTTGGGAATTTGGGGTGCCATTGGTTATGCCCCTTTACTCGTATTGAGGCAGCATGGATTGAGACAGTTTGTACCAGTGACTCATGGGTTGGCTCAAAGCGAATTTGTATATAGAGGAGCTGATTACAAGAGGAAGGTTAGCAAGGTTTCTAACATTTGGAGCAAGACCCGTCGATTGAAGGGAGTGGCCATTGGTCCTGTTACGACCCCAGAATATGTCGAGTGGAGGAGACGAAGGATTAATGATAATGTCCTTATGACAAAAATAGAGGAAGCTCGACCAATGGAGGAATACTTGCAAGTGATACCCTCGGAGCTTGATATCATAAAGCAAGAATTTAAGAGAAAGAATTTAGAACTCAAAAAAAAGATAGAAAAGCTTGAGGAGGAGAAGATGTACCTGAGTCTAGATGTTGTCCTGCAAAAGAAGGAGGTTGAAAAAGTTAGGAAGGAAAAAAAAAGGTGGAGGAAGACCGAGATGATTTAAAAGAGGAATATAAGAAAGCACAAGTATCTTTAAAGCGAATGAGGTTAGAAAAGTCTTCAGAATAGTGGCAGAAAGAAGTTCAAGAGGAAAAGCTAGAGCCGAGTATTGGGAGAGAAAGTTCCAAGAGATGCGGGTGCAAAATTTGGCATTAGAGAAAGAGAATAAATGGTTGAAGACTAAGGTAAATGAGCTTGGAAGATCCCTTCGTTGGCACCGAAATCATGATACTAAGGTCAGGTTAGAGGAGCTAAAAAGTAAGGTTGAAGATTTGGAAGTAGCATTGCATGATGGTGAACTTCGAATTGAGCAACTCGAGGCGCAAAAAGATTGTATAAAAGGAGAACTCCATCAAGTTAAAAGTCAAGTCATGGATAGGGATTACATAATTGGGGAAGCTATAGCCCAGATCCGAGGGATTGCTGAATATATTCGAGACTTAGCGATACGAGCTGATGTGTCGATTATGATGTATGAGTCAGCGTCTGATAAAGGTCGAGAGTTAGCCTTTTTATTAGATAAAGTTAAAACTTTGGGCATTAGGGCAAAGTCATATGTGTAATCCATTTATATGTAAAGATATTCTTTTTCTAAATAAAGTTTTCTAAATGAGATTAAATCGAGATCGATGCCTTTTTGCATTCACTCATTTGCATTACATCATATCATATGCATTCAAAATTATAGAAAGACCCTAATTAGTTAAAGTTTACTTCTAAAGGTAGAAAAGAAAATCTGGAAATCACACATCCTTACGGCACCCGTACTAAAACTAAGAGTATGGATCAAAGGTTTGAGCAATTGCAAAAATATATGCAAGACCAATTGCAAGAGCAGTTGGCCAAGATGCAGAATGACATGAGGGAACAAACGCTGGAGGCTCAGAGGAATATGATGGCTGAAATGGCCCAGCTTCTAAGGGCCACTAATAAAGGGAATGCCCCTATGGCTATTACTGATGAGGAGGGTGAGAATCGTCCTCCGGGTTTTACTCCACCCCATGTGCCACTGCAAACTAAAGCACCTTCTAGAAAACCATCTATCACCGTGAGGCCTCAACATGGGCCAGTTGATGCTGGGATCCATGTGAATTACCCAAATGGCTCGGGATTCAATTTGGGTGATAACCCTACTAATCCTCTAGTTCTTGATCTAGATATGGTGGAAAAGAAAGATCTGAAAGCCGAAGCTGCAAGGCAGTTAGATGAACGCTGCAGATGGCTGGAAGAAAAATTTAAGACTTTGAAAGGCGCCGGCAATCATCATGGGATTGATGCCAAAGATTTAAGTCTAGTCCCAGACCTAGTGCTGCCTCACAAATTCAAGATGCCGGATTTTGAGAAGTACAATGGTACTACTTGCCCGGAGGCCCACATCACAATGTTCTGCAGAAGGATGACTGAGTATGTAAACAATGATCAGCTGTTGATCCATTGTTTTCAAGATAGTTTAGTGGGAGTGGCAGCCAGGTGGTACAATCAGTTGAGCCGGGCCAGAATAAATTCATGGAGGGATCTTGCGTAAGCCTTCATGCAGCAGTACAATTATGTGACTGACATGACCCCCGATAGGATTACTCTGCAAAACATGGAGAAGAAGCCTAATGAGAGTTTTAGGCAATATGCGCAATGTTGGAGGGAGGTGGCAATGCAGGTTCAACCACCACTGTTGGAGAAAGAAACTACCATGTTGTTCATCAATACTCTGAAGGCTCCATTCATCACTCACATGATTGGAAGCACTACCAAAAGTTTTGCGGACATAGTTATGACAGGAGAGATGATAGAGAATGCCATAAGTGGTGGCAAAATTGAGAGGGAAACAGCCAAAAGATCGGCCCCAAGAAGGAAAGACAATGAGGTGAACAATACAAGTAGCTTCAACTCGAAAGTAGTCACGGTTAGTCAACCCAAAGTAGCCACAGTTGGGCAACAAGGCTCTCAAAGGCAGGAATCTGGCACCAGGAATGAGAGGATACAATTTACTCCTATACCTGTGACGTATCGGGAGCTTTATCAAAGCTTATATGTTGCGCATGCTATAGCCCCTTTCCACTTGAAACCATTACAGCCTCCATATCCTAAATGGTATGATGCAAATGCCAGATGCGAGTACCATGCTGGAATATCGGGGCACTCAATTGAGAACTGTACCAGATTCAAGAAAGTCGTAGAAAGGTTGATCAAGAACGGGGTTTTAAAATTTGATAGTACCCTAAATACTAAGAGCCCTTTGCCAAACCATGGAAATCAAGGAGTGAATGCCATTGGCGAAGCTAGTGAAAGAAGAATGAAGGAAAATGTTGCGGAGGTAAAGATGCCTTTGAGGATAGTTTGGAAAGAAATGGTGAAGAGAGGGATGATAACCTCTGAGAAAGAAAGAGAAGAAATGGGGAACTACTGTGAGTTCCATGGAAAAGAGGGTCATGAAACCCAAAATTGTGAAGAATTCAAAGCCTTGGTGCAAGGCTTCATTGATAATAAAGAGCTACAAGTTTTTGAAGGTAGCTCTTATAGAAGAGAAATAAACGCGTTGGGAGATAAACAGCAAGGAACCAACTGGCCAAGAATTATTATTTCCTTGCCAGGGAATAATGACGTGGGGGCGCAAACCCGACCCAAAGTTGTCATTCATAAACCTACTCCTTTCCCTTACAAAGAGGACAAGAGGGTGCCATGGAGTTATAACTGCAGTGTGACAGTACCCAAGGGGGAGAGTATAGCCAGTGCATCTAAGGATGTGCAAAATGAAGGTTCCTATACAAGAAGTGGGAAGCGTTATAATGAGGGGGTATTAGAATAGAGCCCACGAAAACAAAGGATGTTGATGTCAAGAGGAAGAAGAGACTGAAGTACCGATCAATGAACCGGTGAGGGAAGAGGAGGCTAAGGAATTTCTGAAGTTCCTTAAGCATAGTGAATATAGTGTGGTCGAATAGTTGCATAAGTAGCCAGCACATATATCAGTATTAGCTTTACTTCTGAGTTTTGAGGTGCATCGTGATGCATTGTTAAAGGTACTTAACGAAACATATGTCACCCACGACATATCTGTTAACAAATTGGTGAATAACATCAGTGCTGACAATTTCATATACTTTAATGATGATGAAATTCCACCTGGGGGCATAGGGTCAACCAAGGCCTTGCACATCACTACTCGGTGCAAAGGATACACGCTCCCAAGTGTACTCGTTGATAACGGGTCAGCGTTGAATGTCCTTCAATTATCCACATTGGACAGATTACCCATTGACAGCTCGCATATGAAAATATGCCACAATGTGGTAAGAGCCTTTGATGGAACCGAAAGGAAAGTGATGGGGTGAATTGACATCCCCTTGGAAATTGGGCCAAATACATATGAAGTCGATTTCTTGGTGATGGATATCAAACCCTCCTATAATTACTTATTGGGGAGACCCTGGATACACTCGGTAGGAGCGGTGCCCTCCTCGTTACACTAAAAATTGAAGTTAGTGATAGATGGACGGTTAATAACCATCAATACAGAGGAAGACATTATAGCAGTAGTCACTAGCAAGGCCCCTTACGTCGAGGTAAATGAAGAGGCTATTGAGTGTTCTTTTCGCTCTTTGGAAATCATCAATGCAACCTTTATTTTGGAAAGAGGTGAGGTGCCGGTTCCCAAAATGTCTAGAGCTACAAGGATGGCCCTGCAAATGATGATGGGGAAGGAAGCATTGCCAGGAAAAGGACTAGGAAGACAGTTGTAAGGAGGGATTCAAATCCCAAAGTTGATTGAGAAGAAAGATCGCTTTGGTTTGGGCTTCAAGCTAGACCATAGGCACAAGAGGCAAGAAATTGAGAAGCGCTAAGCGAGAAGAAAGGCGCGTTTGAATGGAGAAGTAGTGGAGTGGGAACCGATGACATTCCCATCTATATCCAAATCCTTTAGGTCAGGAGGGTTACTGGTAGAAGAAAGTCATCAAATTAATGTTGTACACGATGAGGGTTTGGAGCAAAAAAGCCTCGAGGGCATTCGTCCTTATGAACCGAGGAGCTCTCTGAACAATTGGACTGCGGAGGACCTTCCTGTAGTTTTTAGGAATTTTTCAGAGTAATTATCTAAACATATCTATTACTCTAGGGCTTAGGAGTAGTAAGATTACATTTGTGAAAATAGGCTTATGTTCATTTATTATTATTTAAATAAAACATAACTTTTCTCAATTTAAACGAGTATTGTTTCACTTTTTATCAACCAATATTCCTTTAAATTTTGGAAATTCTTATTCTTTTATTCATGGCACATAAACAATCATTCTTAGATTCATTCATTCTTTGTATATTCTTTCATACCCCCATAGGTCCCTAGATATCAATGATATGAGCATTGATACCGCAGCTCCTGATTTCTCTTGCGAGCAAGACATGTGTTTAGAGGAACTTCAGGATTTTGAAGATGTTCAAGATTGTGACGTATCTCTCGATCTGTTAAGAATGGTGAAACAGGAGGAGAAACAAATCATGCCACATGAGAAAGAGGCAATAGAGAATATAGCCCTAGAGGAAGGGAAGGAGTTGAAAATTGGAACACTGATTACCAAGGACACAAGGCATGCTTTGGTTGAGTTACTTGAGAGTTCAAAGATATTTTACTGGTCATATCGAGATATGCCCGGATTGAGTATCGACATTGTAGTACATCGTCTTCCGATAAGACATGATTGTAAGCCACCCAACGAAGTTGCGAAGAATGAGGCGGATATTATTCGAAAAAAGGATGAAGTCAAGCGCGCTTTGATGCGAGATTCTTGCGAGAAGTGAAGTACTCTGAATGGGTAGCTAACATTGTGCCTGTTCCTAAGAAGGATGGAAATGTACGAATGTGTGTTGATTACAGAGATCTGAACAAAGCAAGCCCAAAGGATAATTTTCCTTTGCCATACATTGACACTTTAGTAGACAATACAGCGGGATATTCGTTGTTCTCCTTCATGGATGGCTTCTCAGGATACAATCAGATAAAGATGCATCCAAATGACATGGATAAAACTGCCTTCATAACCTTGTGGGGCACCTTTTGTTACAAAGTAATGCCGTTTGGACCGAAGAACGCAGGGGCAACATACCAACGAGCCATGGTGAACTTGTTTCACGACATGACGCATAAGGATATTGAGGTGTATATTGATGATATGATTGCCAAGTCACGTACAAAAAAAGAGCACATTGAGGTCTTAAGAAGACTGTTCTTAAGGTTGAGAAGATTTTAGTTGAAGCTTAATCCAGCAAAGTGTACCTTTGGAGCCAGATCGGGAAAGTTATTAGGCTTCGTAGTCAGTGAAAAGGGAATTGAAGTCGACTCAGACAAGGTTAGAGCCATACGGGAGTTACCTCCACCACGTACTCAGAAGGAAGTTCAAGGATTCTTGGGAAGGTTGAATTACATCGCTCGGTTCATTTCACAACTGACCGAGAAATGCGATCCTATCTTTCGCCTCCTTAGAAAGCACAATCAAGGTACTTGGGATGAAGAATGCCAGAATGCTTTTGAAAAGGTCAAGTAGTATTTGTTGAATGTCAGTGTTCAGTAATTCTATGGAATGTGTGCTTGGTCAACATGACGAGTCAAGGAAAAAGGAGAAGGCAATTTATTATCTCAGTAAAAAATTCACTGACTGTGAAATGAGATATTCACCAATTGAAAAGTTGTGTTGTGCGCTGGTTTGGACAACTCAAAGATTAAGATAGTATATGCTATACCATACCACTTGGCTCATCTCAAAGCTTGATCTATTGAAATACATGATGGAGTCAACGGTTCTAAATGGGAGAATGGCTAGATGGCAAATTTTACTTTCAGAGTTTGATATAGTCTACGTAAGTCAGAAGGCTATAAAAGGAAGTACGGTAGCTGACTTCTTGGCCAGTAGAGCTCTAGAGGATTATGAGCCAATGAACTTTGATTTTCCAAATGAGGAGTTAATGTGTATAGCGATGACCGAAGATTCTCCATGGAGGCTCAATTTTGATGGGGCTTCTAATGCAGTTGGAAATGGAATCGGGGCAGTCTTGGTATCCCCCAAAGGCGATCATTACCCATTCACGTGCAAGTTGGACTTTGATTGCGCGAATAATATGGCTGAGTATGAAGCATGCATCATGGGACTTCAAGCAGCCATAGAGCAAGGTATAAAAACACTAGAAGTATATGGAGATTCTGCATTGGTAATTTATCAGCTCAGAGGTGAATGGGAGACAAGGGACCCTAAATTGATCAATTATCGAAAGGTAGTTTTGGGGTTACTGGAGGAGTTTGATGACATTACTCTCAATTATCTCCCGCGAGACGAAAATCAGATGGCAGATGCTTTAGCAACCTTGGCCTCAATGATTAAAGCAAATAAAGAGGAAGAGGTGAGACCAATTCAAATGAGTGTCTACGAAGCTCCAGCTAACTGTTGTAACATTGAGGAGGAAGAAAAGGATGATAAGCCTTGGTATCAAGATATATTGCGATATGTAAGAAATCGTAAATATCCAGAACAAGCAACTGAACATGACAAACGAACCTTGAGAAGGTTAGCTTGCGACTATGTCTTGGATGGGGATATCCTGTACAAGAGAAGAAAAGACCAAGTACTTTTGAGATGTGTCGATGCTGTGGAAGCTAAGCTAATTTTAGAAGAAGTTCATGAAGGTGTATGTGGGACGCATGCAAATGGGTTCACGAAGACAAGGTAAATCATGAGGTTCAGCTATTATTGGGCCACCATGGAAGGGGACTGTATCAACTATGCCAAGAAATGCCATAAGTGTCAGATTTATGGGGACAAAATTCATGTACCACAATCACCTTTACATGTTATGACTTCTCCATGGCCCTTCTCCATGTGGGGCATAGATGTCATTGGACCAATATTACCGAAAGCTTCGAACGGACATCGGTTTATCTTCTGGTAATCAACTACTTCACAAAATGGGTAGAGGCCACTTCTTACGCAAATGTTACTAAGTCTGCTGTAAGTCGATTCTTGAAGAAGGAGATTATTTGTCGGTATGGAATACCAGAGAAGATCATATCCTATAATGCATTGAACTTAAACAACAAAACAATACCAGAGGTTTGCGACCAGTTCAAGATCAAGCATCACAATTCTTCTCCCTATCGTCCAAAAATGAATGGGGCAGTGGAGGCCGCCAACAAGAACATTAAGAAAATAGTGGGAAAGATGACTGAGACCTATAGAGATTGGCATGAGAAGTTACCATTTGCACTACTGGCCTATCGAACATCTATCAGAACCTCTACTAGGGCAACCTCATTCTCATTAGTTTATGGGATGGAAGCAGTGTTGCCTATTGAAGTAGAAATACCTTCTCTTCGAATTTTGATGGAGATAAAGTTAGATGAAGCTGAATGAGTTCAATCCCGATATGACCAGTTAAACTTGATTGAGGAAAAGAGGTTAAGGGCCATCCGACATGGTCAAATGTACCAGAAATGCATGATGCGAGCTTATGACAAGAAAGTTCGCCCAAGAGAATTCCATGATGGGGACCTGGTGCTAAAGAAGATCCTTCCTATTTAGAAGGACTTTAGAGGAAAATGGATGCCAAATTGGGAGGGGCCATACGTCGTGAAGAAGGCTTTCTCTGGAGGAGCATTGATTTTGACAGAAATGGATGGGAAGAGTCTACCCAATCCAGTAAATTCAGACTCAGTCAAAAAGTACTTTGTCTAAAGGAGAGGAGAATTCAAGGTGAAAACCCGCAAAGGGTGCTTTGAATCTTCATATATATAAAAAAAATAAAAAAATAAAAAAATAAAAAAAAAGAGAGGCTAAGGGAAAACCCGTAAAGGGCGCCTTGTGACCAAAGGGGTTTTGAGTTGAAAACCCAAAAGGGCAGCTCAAATTTTGAAGGGCATACAACAATCTTGCTATATCTGACTCCATCAAAGAGGGAAGCACGTCACATATTGAGGTATCAACAAAGTACTTTAGATTCTTTAAACACATGTCGAACTCAAGAAAGATTTCATGGAGTCAGTTTGTATAGGCAGCTCAGCGGCGATATCTCTGGAGCATCTAACTTTATCTTGTTTGCTATCTTTAGATTCTATTTCTTCTCAAAGATATGCTATCAGATTTATCTCCTTTGTATTTTTGACAATTCATTCAAATCCAATTATTCTTAAAGATTTATTCATTTTCCATCATTCTTTAAGTATGTTGCATTGAAATAATGATAGATGAACTAAAATATCTTCACAAACGAAGTTTTGCGCATTACTTTGGGAATTTCTAGATCATGCAAGAAACTAAAACAAGACAATTGTTCAGGAAATTCACATAAGTAAGGGATGAAGGAAATCGAGGAATTTTTTTCTTCTGGTCTAAAAGGAAAATGGTCAAAACCAACAATTCAATTCTAGGGAAAATTATCTCACAGACGTCCTCAGTGGATCATAGCATTTGAGGAAGGGTACAGGCCTACAGGCTGAGCAAGAGTAATACTTTGAGAAAAGAAAGGACAAATGAAGGAATGAGTGATGACGTCTAGGGTAGGGGTCGTATTCATAACATTTTTGCATCATAGCATGTTTAATTAGGAACATTCGACTCACTTCGATCATGGCATCCTAATTATCAGGCATAATCATTCTACAAGTTATCAAAGAGAACGCACCTTAATCCCCTAAGTAATAGGGTAATAGGCCACAGCATAGCAAATCTCACCTTCAGATATTCATACTGAAGTAGATCCAAGATGATTTGGTATCCTTGTGTTTACAAGGAACAAATCGAGGACATAGCAGATTTGACTCTCAGATGTTCTCAAAATGATTTGGTATCCTTGTGCTTATAAGGAACAAATCAAAGAGATAACTGATTTGACTTTTACATATTTACGTTAAAGCAAATCTAAGATGATTTGGCATCTCTGTATTGTCAGAGAACAAATCAAAGTTTGGCATCTCCATATTTGACGGAGGGCAGACACATAGTAGATCTAACCTTCAGATGTTTATACTGAAGCAGATCCAAGATGATTTGGCATTCTTGTGTTTACAAGGAACAAATAGAGGACATAGCAGATTTGACTCTAAGATGTTCTCAAACAGATCCAAGATGATTTGGCATTCTTGTGTTTACAAGGAACAAATCGAGGACATAGCAGATTTGACTCTCAGATGTTCTCAAATAGATCCAAGATGATTTGGTATTCTTGTGTTTACAAGGAACAAATCGAGGACATAGCAGATTTGACTCTCAGATGTTCTCAAACAGATCCAAGATAATTTGGTATTCTTGTGTTTACAAGGAACAAATCAAGGACCTAGTAGATTTGACTCTCAGATGTTCTCAAATAAATCCAAGATGATTTGGCATCCTTGTGCTTACAAGGAACAAATCGAAGACATAGCTAATTTGGCTTTCACGTGCTTACGGTGAAGTAAGTCTAAGATGCTTTGGCATCTCTGTATTGTCAGAGAACAAATCGAAGAAGTAGATTTGGCGTCTCTGTGTTCAGCGGAGAGCAGATCGAAGATATCAACAGGACAGTCTCAAAGTTTGACAATGTGCAGATTGAGGACCATGATCTGACAAGGCCGGGCAAATTTGGTCTTTTTATGAGTCTTTGCTCGATTCCCGTCACATAGCAATGAGCAAAGAGGGGCAGCTGTAGTAGCCCAAATTTGACCGGGCTTAAACAGGGAAAATAAATAGGCAAATAAATATTAATATATTAAAAGTCCATATACAGAGTCCAAAAAAAACTAAAACCCAGCAGCCCAAATACCACTAACCCGTAGGCCCAAAATTAGAATTACAGCAGACCCATTTACACCCTACCCCAGATATACTAAACTAACCCAAGGCTTAATTGGCCCAATCGGCCCAATTTATTTTTAGCAGCAGAGAAACCCTAGCTTTTTTCTCCTCGCGCCGCAACAGCTTCTGGAAGATTCGGGGAGCGTCTGTCTAGCTCCCGAATTGAGGCCACCATCGATTATGCCTCTATCGGTGTTTTATTCATGACATCGGTGCCGTGATTTTAGGCCCCGTATCTTGACGCAAATCGACGCCGTGATCAGTGCCCTTTCTTCTCCTCGATCATCTGCAAAAGGAAACAAAAGGGAATAGAATCAACGAATATGGCAAGAAAGTAAAATAATGATGTAAATACACTGTAAACAGAGGCTATAAAGCCTGGATCTAAACATTTGTACGGGAGGATTTTTTGAGAGAAATAATAAAAAAATAGATATTCAAAGGTTCAAACAATTTCTAAAAAAGGTGATTTAATCATGTATCTTGTTCTTTATTTTTGAACGCACATATATATGAACTGTTTTAGCAAAAGAACTGTTGATGTTTAAAAGGAAAAGGGATTACCTGGGTTTTGCTTGAGAGGATGAAGGTTTTAACCTCTAGATCATCGCAAAACGATGGCGCGTGAAGCGCGTGTGCGAATACAACCCGGTGGCCGAGGGCCAGAGCTGGGCTCTCTCTCTCCCCCTCTGCAGAGTGTTTTAAGTTTTGTTTTTTGAGACCGGTGTAAAAAAATGATTTTAAAGCTTTAAATGTGACTTATATAGCATAAATGAGACGGCGCCGTTTTGGCTTAATCCAATAAGTATAAAAACGACGTCGTTTCTAGGCACAAGATCCGCGCGTTGACCCGATTGCCAGGGGAGGATCCGCGTGTTTTTGAAGATTGGGTTAATTACTCAATCGGTCCTTCCACTTTTCTTTGTGTTTATAATTACGCTTTATTTCATTTATGATTTGGCCCTATTATTTTGTTCTAGTTTTAATTTAGTCCCTGCAATAGCTGTTTTAAGACCTGGATTAAAACGCTGCCGTTTTGGGAATAGGGCGATTTGCCCAATGAGTCCTTTCATTTTATGCGTGTTTTAATTAGGACCTTAATTCAGCTTTATTTTTAAATTTGCCCCTGTAATTTTATTAAACTTCAAATCTAATCCTATATACATTTATTTCTATTATTATTATATATATAAAATTTTGATATTGTTATTTGTTCTATTTTCAACCTTATTTTTATATTATATATTGTATAATTATTTTACGATATGTTATTCATATTATTATTACTTATTGTATAATATTTTTTCATAAATTATTATTATTTTACATTGTTATTTATATCATTATTATGTTTTTACTTGTATTATATATTAATTATATATATATATATTATTTTTACATATATACTTTATATTATATATTATAATTATTTTATATTATTATGTCATTTTTATACTATTATATATTTTTATTTATATATATTATTATCATTAAAAGTTTTAACTTGTATTATATACTTAATTTTATTTATATGTTAATAATTACTTTACTTATATTCTATTATTACACATTTTGAAGATATTATGATATAATAATTTGTATAATACGTATATTTCATCATTAATTACTTATTTCATATCATTCTAAACTTATATTTATATATATATATATATCATATAATTATTTTATTATAAATATAAATTCTTTTACATATTTAATATTTAATATATTATTTTCTTAAAACCAATATATTTTATATATTTTAATTATTATTCTTATAAATGTATTTTATTATATATTATATTTTAGAGCTGTTATTAAATATCACATTTTATATATGCTCATGCTATTTATTAGTTGTTTATATTATACATATATTTTTAAAAACTTATGTTTTTATTATTATACAATATTTGTTTTTACTTTGGAATTAATGTATTATTGCTATGTTATGTATTTTATATATCTTAGACTTTTATAATTTACTTTCAAATGCATATTTTTTTGTATATATGTATATCTTGCATCATTTATATGTTTAAATATATGTTGAATTACATGTTTATAGGTTTTTACCTATCCTTCTTGAGTATGTGTTGCATTTTATGTATATCTTTCTTTTTATCATGTTTTATTTCTTATATGTATTGATTAGCACATAATATTTATGCTGTTGTGCTATTATTATAATATTTTATCTCATATGTTATGTCAATATGCTCCTTCATGCATCGATTTTAAAAACGAGTCCTCAAAGTTTCAAAAATAAAAAGGCAATGCTTGGTGTTTAGAAGCTTCGAGAAAAGTAGTGCCCTAACTTATTGGGTTGCAATTTTTCCTCGTTGAGTTCAAATAATCAAGTACCCTTCTAAGTTTTTAAGATTTTCAAAATACGAGCAACTGTCTTGAAATTTCAAAGCATTGTGTCCTAACTTACTGGATGTGGCGTTTTGTCATTTCGAGATAGGGATTTCCAAAAAGACTAACTTAGTATCAATATTTCGATACAAGCGAATCCCAATTTTCAAAAGAATCAAAATGTTTTAAAGAGGATTGCATCTTAAAATTTTAATTTCCGACCTTAAAGACATTTGATAATCAATTAGGTACCAATTTTTGGGCGTTACGAGGGTGCTAACCTTTCCTCGTACGTAACCAACTCCCGAATCCATTTTCTCGACTTTCGTAGACCAAAATTAATATTTTAAAACAAAACATTTTATAAGGTGATCCAATCACACCTAAAAAGATTGGTGGCAACTCCCGTTTTCGTTTTTCTTAAAGTCGATCCCATTTTCCGAAACTCAATTTTAAAATGGTTTCGACAATGCTAATTTAAAATCTAAAAAAAATTGTGTTTTTGACCTACAAGGCCTGGACATATGGGCGTATCGTAGGCTGTGCGTGAAATGAGGTAATCGACAGTAAGTTACACGGCCTGGCGAAATGGCCTTGTGACCAACACGGCCTGGCCACACGGGCGTGTGGGATCTCACATGGGCGTGGGAGAAGCGAAGGAAAACACACACGGCCTGGCGACATGGCCATGTGACCCACACGGTCTGGCCACATGGGCGTGTGCGATCTCACATAGGAGTGGGAAAAGTGAAGGAGATCACACACGGCCTGGACACACCGTTGTGTCTATGGCCGTGTGAAAATTGGGTTTCCTTCCTCAATTTGTCTTTTTCTTCTCCCCCAGCCAAGCCACCCATTTTTATTTTATTTATTTATTAATTATTATTTGTTATATTATTTATTTTCATTTTACTAATTTTTGTTATTTTATTTATTATTCTTATACTTATATTATAATTTGTTTTAAATTTTTTTGTTATTTCTATTATTTTTAGTATTTCTTTACTATTAATATTACAATTACCTTTCAGTTTATTAGTATCATTGAGTTTATTATTTATTATTTATTGTTTTACTTTTTATTTAATTTAATTTACTTTTTATTTATCTTTCTTTTTAATTTTGTTTTAGTTGCTTTATTATTTTTTTAAACTTATTTTAATTATTATCTTTTGAAATATATTTTTATGGTTGTTTCTAATCGAGTTATAACCCCTTAATCTTCTCTATTATTTGTGTTTATTTTCTTATTAGTTTGCTCGGAATCATGCATTACATTTAGATTTGACTACAATTCCGCTTTTCACTATTCTGAGGATTTCATCCAATATTCAGGGCAGTTTCAGTTTTCTCCCTCTCTTATGATATTTTGTTTCTACTGTGATTATATATGTTTGTACATTGAGGACAATGTACATCTCAAGTGTGGGGAGGTTATTTATATAATTATTAGAAAATCCTTGAATTATATCTTGTGTTTAAGTAATTTTCTCACACTTCTATTAGAATGAATTTTTATCGATTTGTGATTTTTGTTCATGTGTTTTAGATTAATTTGCTAATAATTTTGCATTGATTGTTTAAACGTTAAGATATGAGAGAATCAAGCATTATAAGTCTATTTTCAAAATTAAATTTTTTTAGGCTATTTCCCTAAATTGTGGTATTACCTTGAAGTTTGAGATTTGCAAGATTGACATCAAAAACCATAATTTTTTGTGAGATTTTGAGCCTTTAGAGCATACATTTTTCTTGCTCATTTTATTATTGGTTATGATTGTGTCAATTTGATTTGTTATCCTAGAACTAGCTTCGATTATGCATGTCAAGACCACACCTTTGATTTGATATACTGAGATGATAAAGACACTTAGGTTTTAACCCACTTATTCCATAAAAAGCCTACCTACATAATTAACCCTTAGTGAACCCCGTTGAGCCTAACATACCGTTTCTTGATTTACCCATTAATGTTAACCCATTTTTTGATTCGTTGAGAATTTTTTCCATTTTATTTACTCCCTTTTTGTCGAGATTTGATTTGGTTAGTTACCTAACTATGCTCTTTTGTTTAATTTGTTGAATTATTTCTTATTGTTCAAAAAAAGAAGAAAAAAAAGAAAAAAAATATTGATTATTATTTAGTTCTATGTTAATTGAGCTTGAACAGTTAAATCCATATTTTAAGAAGAAGCTCGCTTTATTCTTGAATACTTCTTAATTTATGTAATTGTTTTTAATTCAACATTTATTTATTTTTCTAGTTTAGTAATTTATCAATTCGATCTCGATTTTGACCAACTTTTTCAGCCTTTCTCCACACCCTTAACCTAAGCCCCATTACAACCTTTTAAAGACCTTTTGATTTGTGTATCATCTCATTTTATAGTGATGGAGATTTACTTTTCATGCAAGCCAATGGTAATGACTTTTCATGTTTGACTATTGAGTGCTTATTTTTGAACCTTAAATACTTTGAGTGATTTAAGTGAATCTTTAGTGGGGTTGTCGATTCTTGTCGATTTTGAATTAAAGGTAATTACGTAGATAAGGGGAAATACCTATGTTATCATGCTTTAGAAATGTTCGACTTGGATTGTTTGAATCTTTAGTGCTTTTTTAGTTGAATTATCAATGTATGATTATTTGTGAATTTTTTCGAAACATTATTAATGAGAATTATAACTTGAGAAAAGATTAATTTTAATTGTGAGTTGAGAATTTTGCTTGAGGACAAGCACACGCTTAAGTGTGGGGATATTTGATAAGCAATAAAAGTAACATATTTTTAATCCCATTCTTGATGCGTTTTTGGATTATTTATTATGAAAATTAGTGAATTTGATGCTCTTGATCCTTTAAATTCATGTTTCTATACTTAGGTGAGCATAGGAGAGTGAAAGGAGTGAAAAACAAGCCAAAATTAGACAAAAAGAGCTATTTTCAGGACCCACACGAGCTGGGCACATGCCTATGTGAGCCACATAGGCTGGCCACACGCCCATGTGCCAGTCCATGTTGATTTCGCAACCCACTTCCCAAATACGCAGAAAAACCTACTTTTTAGGTTTTCTGAGCAATCTAAAGTCTATAAATATGTATTAAAAAAAAAACCTAATGGGGCACGCAGAGTAGAACGCAAAAAAGACTCGAAGAACGTCGTCAGAATCAACTCAGAAGCAGATCTACTTCAAGATTGAAGATCTCCAGTCAAATTTCCTTTAAAGTTTTATTGGGTTTTTTATGTCTTATTGTTATTCTAATTAGGGGTGAGCAAAATTCGATTCGATTCGAAAAACTCGATAAATTTTTCAAATTTTAAATTAAATAGTTCAAGTTATTTGAGTTATTCAAATTATTTGGATCAACTCTAATAAAAAATTAAGTGTCGAAACCATTTTTTTCGTGTGTAAAGAAAAACGGGGAATCGACTTTTTGAAAAACAAAAACGGGGAGTCGCCACCGATCTTTTTATTTTGATGTAATCGGATCACCTAAGAATTTGGTTATTTTAATAAAATATTTTTAGTTTACTAAAACAACGATTTTGGTCTACGAACTTTTGAGAAAACGGGTTCGGGAGTTGGTTACGTATGAGGAAGGATTAGCACCCTCACTACGCCCAAAATTGGTACCAAATCAATTAAATACTGTCCTTATGTCTGAAATTAAAAATGTTTTTGAAATGTGGTTCCTTTTTTAATAATATTTGAATGACCGAGTTGGGTGCCAAAAATCTTCTTATTTCGGCATTCGAAAATTTATAATTTGAAATTAACAAGAGGATGCTTAACTATTTAGTCCAACAAAAAATCAAAACCCAGCACAGTAGGGCACGATTCTTTGAATTCCCAAATATTGATCATTGCCTCACTTTGGAAAATACGAGTGAAATCCCGAAGAGATATTCGATTATTTCGGACAGACGGGAGATTGCAACCCAGCACGATAGGGCACTATTCCCCGAACTGCCCGAACATCAAACACTTCTTTTGTTTTAAAGGTTGTTAATAAGCATGAGTGAAATTTTGAAGAGATATTCGATTGTTTTGAGCAAACGCGAAATTGCAACCCAGCACGTTAGGGCACGATTCCACGAATTGCCAAATATCTAATATCGCCTTCATTTAAAAGAACTCTCAGAAGACATGGGTGAAATTCGAAAGGGTCTTTCGATTACTTTGAGCAAACGAGAAATTGCAACCCAACACGTTAGGGCACGATTCCTCGAATTGTCAAATATCAAATACCGCCTTCATTTTAAGGAATTTCTTAAAACTTGTGAAGCTAGCTTAAAACGCATTAATTCTATTTGAAATAAGACAAAATTAATAATGAAATTCGGGTTTTATAAAACCACATTTCAAAAGTCAAGTAAAATGATGAATGGGGTAACATGTGTGCGCATAGAGATACGACAATGGAAAAATGAAGATAATACAATTTATTTAACCAACTAACGAGAACTTAAATGACTAAGCATAACTAGCTTGGAAATATGACTCGACTTTAATCATGCATGGAGAATAATTGATATCATAATACAATTACGTAGATAATAATGTAACAATTCAACACAACCAAAACAATACACACAATAACATGTCACAATAATATACATTGCGTGATATAAAATAATCAATGTAAGATATAAAAACAACATAGCTATTAGAAGTCGATGTGTTATAAAACAGTTTTAAAATAATAACGAATAAATGGACCCATATATATAGGTTGACAAATTTGCATGAAAACTAGGGATAGCTACATGATATTTGGAATGGATATTATAGAATAAAAATTTGAATCAAATAGCATATGAAACATTTCAAACACAAGTACATTCAAAAATTGACAAACTACATGATGATTTATAAAACATATATGCATGTAAATCTATTAAAAAACATGAGATTAATAATAATATATATAAATTTTTAAAATAGTATAACAAAATTATACACACCCCTATATTAATACATTTAAATGGTAGGTTATATAAAATACAAAAGCAATATAATATAAAGAAACATAAAAACTAATAATAATAATTTTAATTGAAAGAGTTTCTAAAATTATTTCATTTGTACATAAAGAAAATGTTTGGTAAATCACAAAGAAAAGGTATTTTAAAATAAGAAATCTATTAAAGTAGTAAACGTATTAATATACATAATATATGAGTCTAAAAGTCAATATATGTATATTTATGGAAATGATAATATATGTTTAGTATGTATATGAATCAAATACATGTGCTAATATAAATGAATATCAAATAACTTAAATCTTATATAAAATATATATACAAAGCATATTTGAATAGCAAAAAATATATATTAAAATATAAGAATGGAGTCAAAAGCCATTATATGTATGAAAATACGTTAACTTTATTATAAAATATGTATATGTATAATAATACAAAGAAAATAAACATTCAAAATGTACAAAATGTGATGTTAACATTGCTAAAAAAACAGTTTACGATAATGAAATAACAATTACTCAACGTTGTTTAAAAATTTAAAAATAATGAATTAAGAACACAAGGCTATGAACAAAGGGGATCTAATTAGAAACAGTCCAAAATAAAAGGGGAAATTTGAAAACAAAACAATAAAAGGAGGACCACTGCGCGATGCGCGCAAACACAGAGGGGCTCAATCTAGAAATATTCCAGGCCACAAAACGCTGTGCACAAATGAAGACTAAAATGCAATAGCGCATAAACTTTTGGAAAAAATTAAAAAAGGATAGGAGGCCAATCGGAGTCCATTGAGACGCGGCGCAAAAAGGGAGGGGTTGATCGCGAAAATTTCCCTTTTTAAGCAAAAGGACGCGGATCCGACTACGGATCGGGTCGACGCGCGGGTTCCTTCTACTCTCTATACGGCGCCGTTCTATGTTGCTTATAAAAGCTCCAATTTAGCCCAATCCTTCAAACCCTAGCCTTCTTCCATCTATACCAGCAGACCCTAGCCCCATTTTTTAACCCCATCACCGATTCACCACCAAGAGCGGCGACCGGTGGCTTTGGGACTCCGGCGAATCGATTTTCAGCCTGAAAATCCCTTCTTGACTTCGATTTGAACGAAGCAAAAGAGAATCAACAGCTTATTCACGAGGTAAGATTGATATTTTATTTCGTTATACAAAAAAAACAAAACAAAAAGAAAAAAAGAGACAGATTCGAAGAGCCCAGAATATAAGGTGTTTGAAATCACCTTTCAAAGAAATTGTTTTTGATTACTCTTCTATTCAATATGTTTGTGTCCGTCCTTGATTACAATAACTTTTGAGGCCTTTATAGCCGAAAAAAGAGAAAAAATAAAAATACAATTTTTATTTCTATTTACTGCTCTACTGTTGTTCTTCTTTTGTTTGTATTTCCTGTGATTTTTGTTTTCTTTTGCAGGTACGGAGTCCTCTGGCATATGCGTTGGCCTTTGGCGTGGAGCGTACGGAGGGATGGACGTGGTCGTACGGTGCTGTGCTGGCTCGGGTGTATGGAGGCCGGAGGTTGCTGCGGCGCAAGGAATGGGGATGACTTAGGGTTTCTGAAACCTGTTAAGGAGATGGGCTTACTGGGCCTGTTCTTGTAGTTGGGCTTCTGGGGTATTGGGTTAGGTTTTATTTATTTATTTATTTTATATTTATATATGTTTGGGGTTTTTTAGCGGGCCCGGGCCAAAATTGGTCACTACAGCTGCCCCTCTTTGCTCATTGTCGTGCAACGAGAATAGAGCAAAGACTATAAAAAGGTCAATTTTGCCCGGTCTGGCTAAGTCTCAAAATCTTGATCCTTATCTTCCCCAAAGGTATTCTGATGTCTTCAGGAGTGTCAAATTGGCTATCTTCAACTTGCTTCTTGAAAACTCTGGAACACCAATCTGTTATTTTCGATCTGCTCTCTGCCAATACAGGGACGCCAAATCTGTTATCTTCGATCTGCTCTCTGTCAATACAGAGACACCAAATCTGCTATCTTCGATTTGCTCTCTGCCGCTACAGAGACGCCAAATCTGTTATCTTCGATCTGCTCTCCACCACTACAGAGATGCCAAATCTGTTATCTTCGATCTGCTCTCCGCCACTACAGAGACGCCAAATCTGCTATCTTCGATCTGCTCTCCACCGCTACAGAGACGCCAAATCTGTTATCGTCGATCTGCTCTCTGCCACTACAGAGACGCCAAATTTGTTATCTTCGATCTGCTCTCCGCCACTACAGTGATGCCAAATCTGTTATCTTCGATCTGCTCTCCGCCACTACAGAGACGTCAAATTTATTATCTTCGATCTGCTCTCTGCCACTATAGAGATGCCAAATCTGCTATCTTCGATCTGCTCTCCGCCACTACAGAGATGCCAAATCTGTTATCTTTGATCTGCTGTCCGCCACTACAGAGACGCCAAATCTGTTATCTTCGATCTGTTCTCCGCCACTACAGAGACGCCAAATCTGTTATCTTCGATCTGCTCTCCGCCACTACAGAGATGCCAAATCTATTATCTTCGATCTGCTCTCTGCCACTACAGAGATGCCAAATCTGTTATCTTTGATCTGCTCTCCGCCGCTACAAAGACGCCAAATCTGCTATCTTCGATCTGCTCTCCACCGCTACAGAGACGCCAAATCTGCTATCTGCTTCAATGAAGGTCAGATCTGCTATGCTTAAGCCTGTTACCCTACTGCTTAGGGGATTAAGGCACATCAATCTTCACTGTCCTTGAAGAACTTGACCTGTGTAATGCATATGAGTTCATGCCTAATGATTAGGATGTCATGACTCGAACGAGCCAAATGCTCCTAGGTAGATGTGTATGAATGACGTTGGTATGAATGCAAAATGTCATTTTTAATGCTTGACTTGACATTACTTGTCGTTCACCGAGGTTTTATTGTTGATGTGTTATCCTGTTGTCTTGTTTGACTGGCATTCTTAATAGAAAACTCGAAGAAACAATCTCATCCGCTCGACAAGCTTGCCCCACTCAAACTTTATGGAATTTTGCTTATCCAACCCACTTCAACTCAGGGTATAGGATTTGTTTCATCTTCAATCAATTTGATCTATTACACCAATCCCTGGGTGTAATGACCCATTGTATGTGCTCGATATTTGCATGAATACAGAGTATCATTTTTCTTTTCTCGAGAATGAACCCCCTTAGGTTGACATTGCTCGTCATTTGCCGAGGTTGTATCACCGACGAAATATCTTGCCTCTTCATTCAACTGATATCTTCTACAGAAAATTCAAAGAGATGGTCGCAATTTAGAAACATTTTCAAACCTTAGGCTTGGTGAGTTCTAAATGATGGTCCTGTTTCAGGTTCCTATGCTGTTTAGAAGCTTCCAGAGTAATATGCAGAACCCATTTTGCGAAGGTATTATTAGTCCATTAATCGTTATTTCAATGCGAAATGCTTGAAAAGGATCAAAACAATGGTCGAGAAGGGAATTGATTAGGAGGGTAACTCGAAATAAATAGATTAATCAAAAATTGCAAATGCAATAAAAAGGCAATTAACTCAACATGAATAAGTTAACCAAAGATAACGATGCAATAAGAAGGAAGTTTATTGGGGCGTATCTTAAAAAGAAAGGTAATCAAAGATAACAAAATTAAAAATGAGCAAAATGGAAACTAGGTGCCCCAGATATCGCAGCTTGAGCTTCTTTGTACCAACTTCTTGAGGAGCTTTCTGAGTTCAATATGTGTTTAGGGGATCCGGGGTACTTTGTCGATGCCCCAAGACGTAGCATACTTCTTCATTGTTAATTCAGGCATAGCAAGACTACTGTATGCCCCACTTTGATTCAAATTTGAGCCGCCCTTTTTGGGTTTTCAACTCAAAATACCCTTTGGTCTCAAGGCGCCCTTTGCGGGTTTTCGCCTTGGCCTCTCCTTTTCTTTTATTTCTTTCTTTTCTTTTCTTTTTTTCTTCTTATCTCCTCTTTTTTTTGAAGATCTCAAAACATTATTTGAGGGTTTTGCCGTGGCCTTTCACTTTCCTTGGAAGTCTTTTTGTAAAAAGGAACTTTTCAGTACCAGGTCCCCCTCATGGAATCCTCTAGGAAGAACCTTTCCGATGTAAGCTTGCATCATTCATTTCTGGTACATTGGGCCATGTCATAGGGCTTTCAACCTCTCTTCTTCAAATTTAACTGATCATATCGGGGTTAGATCTATTCTGCTTAATCCAACTTCAGCTACGGCTTGACCAAAAAAAAATCTTTCTTTCAAAATTGTTTCTATCCCGTCGAATAAAATATTGCCCCAGCGAAGGTTCTGGCCGACGTTCGACAAATATAGAAGGTAAATGATAACTTTTTTATGCCAATATTTACAAGACTCAATCATTTTTTGCTATGGCTTTCGTTCTATTGTTTGCTTTTCCTTTTTCTTTTTTATTCTTGAACTTTTTGTCTTTCTTTTTGGATGCCTTTACTGCACTGTGATATAGTGTCTGATCTGCAAACTTTTGACATTGTGCAGTTGTTTTTGAAAGTGATCCTTTCTGACATTACTTGTCAGCAACCCTCTCTTTTTTTTTTTTTTTTGAAATTTGATGACTATTGATCTTGTAATATTGACATATGAAGTGACCCTCACCCCCTTCGTGAAGTAATCAATGACTGCCAAGATGAATTGATGAGAATGACCTGATAACATCCTTGCCTCATATAGAGAAAATCTATGAAGAAATGAATGTGGCTTTGACCAATGTAACCCCCTTCCATAGCGGATCAACAATATCCAAACCTTATGATTAGTGGGGCTACCATGAAACCTTTAACATGAGAACTTCTGGCACTGTATAGACATTTTGTATCATCCATAGATCTTAATATCTCAAACATATCTCGACATGATCATGTGAAAACATCTTTGAATCTCTTGAAGTAACTCAAAGATTTTCATTTTGTCCCCTGCAGATGACTCGAGTTTCAATCTTTGCCCTTTGTTCATAGTGTCCATTGACCCTTCGCAATGTAGGATCAGTTTTTCATCTTGTTCTACCATCTTTGACAAATCAGGAGATAGTCTACAATCTCTATCATCTTCAAAGTCCTGAGATCCTTCTAAACACATATCTTGCTCAAAATCAAGACTCAAAATTAGTGACAGCGTCGCTCACGTCATCGATGTCTAGAGACCTGTTAAAGGTACGAAGGCGAATTCCAAAGAATAAATGATTCTAAGGGTGATTATTCGTATGGTATGGTCATGAATGAAGATAAATGAATAATTGTTTGTACAGTATGAAATGGAATGAACAAAAGAACATTTACTCAAGATAATAACAAGCATGCATTTGATTAAAATAAAGATTTTGGGTACAAGCCTATTTCACAAAAAGGATTCTTGTTGCTTCTAGGCTTAAAACAACGAGAGTGTTTTGAATATTACTCTAGATTAGCTCTAAAAATACAAAGATCTCTTTCACAGTCCCATTGTTTAAAACACCCTAAGTATGTAAGGTCAGAAGCTTGGAAAAGTCTACTCCCGGGTTCCCTTTTCTGATACGTCGTTAATGTTTGGGTTCCCCAATATCAGGCCTTGTATTAGAGTCCAGAGCTCGATGCGCCCTTAAATCGCATGCCCCAATCCATCATGGAACTCATTATGTCCGCCTCTTTAACAGAGAGGTTGGATTACCGATTTTCTACTCCAGAGGGACCATCAAATTTCACAATACCCCATTTAATCAATCTTTCGATTATCTTTTTAAAAGCAGTACAGTTCTCGATGGAATGCCCCGTAATTCCCGCATGGTATTCACATTGGCTACTTGCGTCATACCATTTAGGGTACGGGGGTTTATAAGTTTTATGTAAAAAGGGGATACAACACGTGTGTCAAACAGAACGCGGTACAACTCTCCATATGTGATTGGAATGGGCGTGTATTGGGGTTTTTCTGAGTTCGATTTTCGATTGGGTTCTTGTCTTGAGGAGGCCTGATGGCTGGTAGCTACTGACCTTGGCCAGCTTACTATAATCGGCTCCGAACGACCCTTGTTATACCTACTCATACTGTTTGCCTTCTTTTCTTTCTTTTTCGGGGCCGTTAAAGTCCGCTCTCCCCTTGCTTTTGTTTCTGCCAGAGCAACTGGCTTGGCTTGATCATCTTTCAGGTTAAAGCCTGAACCCATCGAGAAACTCATCAGTGTTGATGTATCCATCTGATATTGGTGTCCGATAACAACGGGTACCCCTTGCATGTCTAGTTGGGTCGGGATGCTTATTGGGGTAAAACCTGGGGAATAGACGATCTCTTCATTATCATCCTCACTATTAACCACTGGGCCACTCCTCTTTTCAAGTTCTCCGGCAAGTAACTGGGTTAGCAGGCCCATCGTGTTTCTTTGGAATTCTAGCATTTCTCGCATATCTTGTTGAATTTTGATCAATTGCTCTTGCATCTGTATTTGCCTTTGCTCCATTCTCTCCAACCTTTGGTCCATATCTTTTGTCGGTTCTAAAATAATTTTACCTAATTAAGGTCGTTTTAGGAAAATCTAATGCAAATGATGCAATACAATGCACATGATGCAATGTAATGCCAATGCATGGGATGAATGCAAAGGAAAGAAAGATGTTGATCTTGAATTCAATTCCCCTAGAACAACTTTTCTATAAAACAAATTCTTTTTCATAAAACGAATTATGTATACGGCCTTGCTTTCGTATTTCTGGCGAGGGAACTAATCCCCTTTCTTCGTGAAAGTCAAATCTCACAAGCTTCCAATGCATGCCTCTACTAGCTCCTTTTGCTTGATCCAGGCCGCGAATTACTATCCTCGCAATGTTGATTAACTCCTTTAAGAAAGTCGGGACGCGACGGCTTTTGGATAATCCTTATCAACTTGAATCCTTAGGTAAAGTTTGTTTTCCTCCATGAATTGTTAGCCTTCTTTTGTCTTGTTCACTTGGACCGAATTCGGACAACCGTATTGTAATCCGCATTATTAAGAAATTCATTTTCTTATGACAAATTGTTCTATTTAGCAATTGAACATGAATCAACACCTCCTTCCTATGATGATGTAATGCAATGCAGTCATAAACAAAAAAAAACAAAACACGTTAGTACAGAAATAAACAACCAACAAAGTACCTAATCGGGTGATTACTAGGGGTTCGGAGTGGCTCTACCTAGGGTAAGCTCCTAGGTCTCTCTATATGTGGCTCGGTTCTAGGGATAAGGTACCCGAACCACAAATTCCTCAATCCTCACCCATTATAGGCTCATATAGATCGAGTTCTGTTCGGGGGGATACATTTCCCTATAACCATGCGGAGACGAGAATCTCACGAAATCATAGGTACGGATGTACCCCGGGAGCAATCCACTAGCCCATGCGAAGGTGAAAACCTCACGAAAGCGTAGTTTCTTACTCCCACTTAGAAGGTGTGACCATAGTGGTCATGCAATGCAGTGCAAATATTATTGTAATACCCCCGAAAATTTTTATAGTAAAATATAATCCGTGATATAGTAAAATAAGGAAATAAAGTGATAAAAAGGGAATTTTGAGTTATTTCAATATTGGGAAGTATATTATGACATATTGATTCAAGAAAGGATTAAATTGTAAAAGTAAGAAAAGTTTTGTTGCACAAGAGTAAATACTCAAAATTTAAGGGGTTAAAGTGTAAATATGAAAAAGTTGAAGGACCAATAGTGTAAATATTTTAAGAGTGGAATGATCTAGAACCTAAGGAAAATGGATGAATTAGGACCAAATTGAATAGGTGAAGAACTATGAGGGACTAAATTACGATTTTACCAAATTAAATGATGACTCAAGGATGGAATTTTAAAAAAATAACAAAGGGCAAAATGGTCAATTGGAAGAGAGAGAAATCTAGAAAGCAATGATGATGTTGGAGATATTTTAGATTAAATAAATAAATAATAGTTTATTAATATTTTAATTTAATTTTTAAATGATATTTTATTATTTTATTATTATTTTATATAGTATATATATAAGGAAAGAAAGATGAAGAATCATCATCTTTTTTTCCATGCACCAACGTATGAAGAGAAAAGGAAGAAAGAAACTTTCTTTTCTTTACAATTTGGTCCTTCTACCAAAAATTCACCATTTTCACCCAAAAATAAAAAGAATTTCCTTAGCTACCAAGAGAGAAAATGTTAAGGAGGCTATGGGAAGTTAAAATATGAAGTTGGATTCAAGAAATGAAGGCTGATGGAGAGAAAATCAAGATGAAGGTTGGAATTAATAGAACAAGGTAAGAACATCATGATTTCAATATATTTTTAAGTTTGATATTATTGAAAAAGCTTGGGATTGATGTTAATGTAGAGTTTCCTTACATATGGTTCTATGTTTTTGATATGTTAGTGAAGAGAAAATAAGAGAAAGTGATGAGAAATAGTGTAGAGAAAGGAAATAAGGGTGTTATAAACATGGTAATTAATATCTTGTACTAAAACAGTTCTAGACAGCAGCAGTATTCTAAATTTGAAAAATCACCATAAATTGTAGAAATTGAAATTGAAGATTAACAAAATATGGAATTAAAGCTTATTGAGTCTAGTTTCTCATAGAATAAACAGTGTAAACAATGGATTTGTAAATTTTGATATATAATAAATTTTGTGAGACAATGTCAGAATGAATTCGGGTTACCCTGTTCAGACTTTGAAAAATCATAAAAAAATGAAGAAAAATAATTATGGGCTTAAAATTATATGTATAGAATCCTGAATGAGTCTAGTTTTATTAGAAACAAACTAGAACATCATTTGAATTCTGTACAAGGAGATAAATATTTTTTAGTGAAGAAGGGTCAGAACTGTCAGACAGCAGAACAGGGGTGACTTTAATAAATAAACTGTACTAATTGGCTAAACCAAAAATTCTGAAAATTTTATGGTAAGAATATATGTGAGTCTAGTTTCAGATAAAATTTACATATCTTAATTTTGAGTTCTGTAACTCAAGAAATAAATAATTTAGTGACTATGACTCAAATGGACAGCTTTGAATATACATATAAGTAAATAGTGAAATTATTGATAATGTTACTTATAAGCATATTATATAAATTTAAGGATGTGGAATGGAGAGGAGGAGGAGGAAAATATATTTATGAATATTCAGCAAGCATGGCTAATTTGCATGTTTTAGGCTTAAGGACTAAATTGAATAAAAGTAAAACTTTATGGGCAATTTTGTAAAAATGTCAAAAATGACCAAATTGCATGAAATGGATTAATTTTATTATTTAAATTACAAAATTGAATGAAATCATTAATTTAATTCAAGATAGGGGGAAAACATGTTTTAGGGATTAAATTGAAAAGTGTTGAAATTATGGAAAAATTCTGATAATTTACAGAATTCATGGATTGTTATCAATATGTATGAGAATAATAGCTAGAAATAAGGATTAAATTGCAAGAATTATATTTTCCATACTAAGGATGAAATCATCATTAATTAAAAGTTTAGGGGCAAAATGGTAACTTTTCCTAGAGCATTAATTAAATGCATTAGAAAATGAAATGAATGAAAATGATGATCAAATTTATTTATAAAGATTCAGACGACTCAAATATGAAACTTGATCGTGGAAAAGAAAAGATATCGGATTAATGAAATTATAAACACAAACAAGAAATGAGGTAAGTTCATGTAACTTGAATTATATTCTTAAATACTTGAAATGTATGTTATTGATGTGAATATGATTTGAATGTTCATTATATGAAAATTGATGAAACATTGATATATTTGATATAAAGGGGAAGAAATCCCGGTTGAATGAAAGGAAAATTTGATGGATCTCTGAAAAGGAATTGACGGTAAAAAGGATCTAGCCCGGACGGGTGATCCTATCCTGATATAGCCCTCCCGAAGAATATGTGGAAAATGGATTTAGCCTGGACGGGTAATCCGAATTAGGGTCTGAATTTAGCCTGGACTGGTAATTCAGATCCAAGCTCATTAGAGTAATTGTCGTTGCAGGGGATTTAGCTTTGGACTGGTAATCCCGACAATACTCTATGAGTTTATATTACGAGGATTTAGCTGGACTGGTAATCCCACTTTAAGGGATGAGGTTCGCGAGTGTGCTCTCGATATGAAATGTGTAAGACCATGGTTGAAAGATACCATGGCAACCTGATATGAAGCGTGTAAGACCATGGTTGAAAGATACCATGGCAACTTTGATATGAAACGTGTAAGACCATGGTTGAAAGATACCATGGCAACCTGATATGAAATGTGTAAGACCATGGTTGAAAGATACCATGGCAACCTGACATGAAATGACTAAGACCATGGTTGAAAGATACCATGGCAACATGACAGAAAATGAGTAAGACCATAGTTGAAAGATACTATGGCATCATGTCAAAGATAAATAAGACCGTGGATGGGAGACGCTATGATATCTATTGAACAATTGATATTCAGGTAATACGTATTAGATGACGAATGGTTACGTGAAATGGTCGTGTGAAATGTTTACAAGAACTGGTCATGTGGAAATATATGTACAAAATAGTTGTATGAAATAATTATGAAGATAGATAAACAAAATAAGAGTAAGCACATGGAATATAATTTATGTTAAGTTTGATATAAACTTTACCGGAATAAATATACTTAAAATATATGGAAATGATGAAACATGAAATATTGATATAATGAAACGATTGATATATACTTATAAAGAAAAGGTAATAGAATTAATATGTTTCATGTCATGAACATATATGATTATCTTTGATATGTTGATACAAGGAAATTATGTAAGTGAAGACAATTATTAAACTCAAATGTGACATGTCGAGAAAATAAGTATATCAATGTTGAATTTATATGAAATGTATTGAAGTATACTAACAATGATGTGGCTTGACAAAGGACAAGCTATTGATTGAATGGTAATATATTTAATTACAAGAAGCATTGAAATGGTAAGTACTTAGATGAAAATAAAATTTAAGATTTTGCGAAATTTTTTTTATATAATCTCGATTTAATTCCATTTGGTTTCTAGTGTATGTTTGGGGCTTCGAGGGCCCAATAAAGAGACGTTATGATTATTTTCAAAATCTGAATAATAAATGACTCAGAATTATCTGAAAATGTTCAGTAAACTCCGGTAATGCCTCGTACCCTATTCTAGCAATGGATACGGGTAGGGGGTGTTACAATTATTCTACAATACCTACACCAAAACGATCATACAATCCAATGCAATTACGATAAAACAAATTTTCAATTTCTTTGACAAAAGGACAATAAATAATCAATTTTATGGCTAGACTCTCTTAAGTCCCCAGTGGAGTCGCCAAGCTATCGAAACCATTTTTTTTCGTGTGTAAAGAAAAACGGGGAATCGACTTTTTGAAAAACGAAAACAGGGAGTCGCCACCGATCTTTTTGTTTTGATGTGATCGGATCACCTAAGAATTTGGTTTTTTTAATAAAACGTTTTTAGTTTACTAAAAAAACGATTTTGGTCTACGAACTTTTGAGAAAACGGGTTCGAGAGTTGGTTACGTATGAGGAAGGATTAGCACCCTCACTACGCCCAAAATTGGTACCAAATCAATTAAATACTGTCCTTATGTCTGAAATTAAAAATGTTTTTGAAATGTGGTTCCTTTTTTAATAATATTTGAATGACCGAGTTGGGTGCCAAAAATCTTCTTATTTCGGCATTTGAAAATTTATAATTTGAAATTAACAAGAGGATGCTCAACTATTTAGTCCAACAAAAAATTGAAACCCAGCACAGTAGGGCACGATTCTTCGAATTCCCAAGTATTGATCATTGCCTCACTTTGGAAAATACCAGTGAAATCCCGAAGAGATATTCGATTATTTCAGACAGACAGGAGATTGCAACCCAGCACGATAGGGCACTATTCCCCGAACTGCCCGAACATCAAACACTTCTTTCGTTTTAAAGGTTGTTAATAAGCATGAGTGAAATTTTGAAGAGATATCCGATTGTTTTGAGCAAACACGAAATCGCAACCCAGCACATTAGGGCACGATTCCACGAATTGCCAAATATCTAATATCGCCTTCATTTAAAAGAACTCTCAGAAGACATGGGTGAAATTCGAAAGGGTCTTTCGATTACTTTGAGCAAACGAGAAATTGCAACCCAACACGTTAGGGCACGATTCCTCGAATTGTCAAATATCAAATACCGCCTTCATTTTAAGGAATTTCTTAAAAATTGTGAAGCTAGCTTAAAACGCATTAATTCGATTTGAAATAAGATGAAATTAATAATGAAATTTGGGTTTTATAAAACCACATTTAAAAAGTCAAGTAAAAGGATGAATGGGGTAATATGTGTGTGCATGGAGATACGACAATGGAAAAATGAAGATAATACAATTTATTTAACCAACTAACGAGAACTTAAATGACTAAGCATAACTAGCTTGGAAATATGACTCGACTTCAATCATGCATGGAGAATAATTGATATCATAATACAATTACGTAGATAATAATGTAACAATTCAACACAACCAAAACAATACACACAATAACATGTCCCAATAATATACATTGCGTGATATAAAATAATCAATGTAAGATATAAAACAACATAGCTATTAGAAGTCGATGTGTTATAAAACAGTTTTAAAATAATAACGAATAAATGGACCCATATATATAGGTTGACAAATTTGCATGAAAACTAGGGATAGCTACATGATATTTGGAATGGATATTATAGAATAAAAATTTGAATCAAATAGCATATGAAACATTTCAAACACAAGTACATTCAAAAATTGACAAACTACATGATGATTTATAAAACATATATGCATGTAAATCTATTAAAAAACATGAGATTAATAATAATATATATAAATTTTTAAAATAGTATAAAAAAATTATACACACCCCTATATTAATACATTTAAATGGTAGGTTATATAAAATACAAAAGCAATATAATATAAAGAAACATAAAAAATAATAATAATAATTTTAATTGAAAGAGTTTCTAAAATTATTTCATTTGTACATAAAGAAAATGTTTGGTAAATCACAAAGAAAAGGTATTTTAAAATAAGAAATCTATTAAAGTAGTAAACGTATTAATATACATAATATATGAGTCTAAAAGTCAATATATGTATATTTATGGAAATGATAATATATGTTTAGTATGTATATGAATCAAATACATGTGCTAATATAAATGAATATCAAATAACTTAAATCTTATATAAAATATATATACAAAGCATATTTGAATAGCAAAAAATATATATTAAAATATAATGATGGAGTCAAAAGCCATTATATGTATGAAAATACGTTAACTTTATTATAAAATATGTATATGTATAATATTACAAAGAAAATAAACATTCAAAATGTACAAAATGTGATGTTAACATTGCTAAAAAAATAGTTTACGATAATGAAATAACAATTACTCAACGTTGTTTAAAAATTAAAAAATAATGAATTAAGAACACAAAGGGCTATGAACAAAGGGGATCTAATTAGAAACAGTCCAAAATAAAAGGGGAAATTTGAAAACAAAACAATAAAAGGAGGACCACTGCGCGATGTGCGCAAACACAGAGGGGCTCAATCTAGAAATATTCCAGGCCACAAAACACTGTGCACAAATGAAGACTAAAATGCAATAGCGCATAAACTTTTGGAAAAAATTAAAAAAGGATAGGAGGCCAATCGGAGTCCATTGAGACGCGGAGCAAAAGGGAGGGGTTGATCGCGAAAATTTCCCTTTTTAAGCAAAAGGACGCGGATCCGACTACGGATCGGGTCGACGCGCGGGTTCCTTCTACTCTCTATACGGCGCCGTTCTATGTTGCTTATAAAAGCTCAAATTTAGCCCACTCCTTCAAACCCTAGCCTTCTTCCATCTATACCAGCAGACCCTAGCCCCATTTTTTAACCCCATCACCGATTCACCACCAAGAACGGTGACCGGTGGCTTTGGGACTCCGGCGAATCAATTTTCAGCCTGAAAATCCCTTCTTGACTTCGATTTGAACGAAGCAAAAGAGAATCAGTGGCTTATTCACAAGGTAAGATTGATATTTTATTTCTTTATACAAAAAAACAAAACAAAAAGAAAAAAACGAGACAGATAAGAGCCCAGAATATAAGGTGTTTGAAATCACCTTTCAAAGAAATTGTTTTTGATTACTCTTCTATTCAATATGTTTGTGTCCGTCCTTGATTACAATAACTTTTGAGGCCTTTATAGCCGAAAAAAGAGAAAAAATAAAAATACAATTTTTATTTCTATTTGATGCTCTACTGTTGTTCTTCTTTTGTTTGTATTTGCTGCGGTTTTTGTTTTCTTTTGCAGGTACGGAGTCCTCTGGCATGCGTTGGCCTTTGGCGTGGAGCGTGCGGAGGGATGGACGTGGTCGTACGGTGCTGTGCTGGCGCGGGTGTATGGAGGCCGGAGGTTGCTACGGCGCAAGGAATGGGGATGACTTAGGGTTTCTGAAACCTGTTAAGGAGATGGGCTTATTGGGCATGTTCTTGTAGTTGGGCTTCTGGGGTATTGGGTTAGGTTTTATTTATTTATTTATTTTATATTATATATGTTTGGGGTTTTTTAGCGGGCACGGGCCAAAATTGGTCACCACATTAAGTTTTTTGGTTTAATTCGAATATGAATTACACAATTCGAGTTATCCAAAAATCCGAATAAGAAAAAGCAAAACTATGCCGTTTTGATAAATGTTTACCTTTTCTAAAGTTAAAAGTCAAAACCATTAAGTTAAAAGGCAAAACTATGTTGTTTTGATAAATGTTTACTCATTAAGTTAAAAGGTAAAAAACCGTTATATTGTTTATGTAGTTAAATAATTTTCTACTTCGTTTACTAGTTAAATAATAGGTTCATGTAAACGTAACATTGAGTATAAATACTAGGATTCATTAACTCGACTCGACTCGACTCAAAATTTTTTGACTCGATTTGATCTGATTCGAAAAAAATTCAAATTCAGTTCGGTTGCTAAAATAGGATTCGTCAACTTGACTAACTCGAAATTTTTTGACTCGATTTGACTCGGTTCGATCGAATACTCACCCCTAATTCTAATTTTGTGATGTTTTCCTTCCCAAGCATGAACTAAATTCCCTAGATGCCTAGGGAAGATGAAACCTAAGACGGATTTTATTATTTGATTTTCTGAATTGCATGATAAATATTTGTTCTTGATCTCAATTATGTGTACTTATTTCATGTTTTAATGTTTTCAGGATATTAATTCATGATTGATGTGCTTAATCAATGGAGCAAAATTCCCTGTTTAAGAGTAGATCTGGCATAATTGAGTGGAGTTGCATGCAATCCTAGTCATAGGACGACATAAATCTACCGGATTAGAGTCAAATCTAATAGGGGAATCCATAGATTGGGTTAATGAGACAATATGGGTTTTAATTTGAAAGAGATTTTAATTAATCAACCTAGAGTCAGTTATTTCTACTCTCGAAAGAGATATTAATATAATTTAGGGATTTCTACGGATCAAGGAAAGTGAATAAATCGTTTGATTTAGGTTTAGAATAATAAGTGAAGTCTAGGTGGGTCCTTTCCTAGGTATTGTCTCTCTCATTGGTTTTCTTCAAATATTTTCCCAATTCGATCTCTGTTTCGTCTTAATAATTAGTTAGTTAAAATTAGATTAGAAACAAATCTCTTCTATTTATAGGCTAAATAATAGAAAGATAGTAACTACTAGTACTTTTAGTCCTCGTGGATACGATATTCCCGACTCACCATAGCTGTATTCGATAGGTGCGCTTGCCTTTGTCATATTTTTAGTTAGTTGTGACGTCATCAATTAGGGTTTTCTACGGATCAATGCATAAGTGAATAAATCGTTTAATTCAGATTCAGAATAATAAGTGAAGTCTAGGTGGATTCTTTCCTGGGTATTGTCTATCTCATTAGTTTATTCGATTATTTTCTTAATTCATTCTCTGTTGTGTTCTTAGTAATTAGTTTAGTTAATTTTAGATTAAAATAAATTCCTTCAATTTATCAGCTAAATAATAAAAAGATAGTAATTACTAGTACTTTTAGTCCTCGTGGATACGATGTTCCCAGCTCACCATAGCTATACTACTATTCGATAGGTGCGCTTGCCTTTGTCGTAATTTTAGTTAGTTTAGTGATTCATCAAATTTTTGGCGCCATTGCCGGGGACTAAAATATTAGGAACACTTGATTTTTATTAATTTAGTCATTTATATTTTTATTGCATTTTTTATTTTTAGTTTAATTTCTGTTTTCTAATTTTTCTTTTATTGGCTTCTGGCAGGTTCCTTTAGTTTATGACTAGAAGAAACCCGTTGGGACCTTTAGTATTTGATAGCAAAATTGAAAGCACAGCTTGTAGAAATCATAGAGAATCAAGGTAGAGTCGACAGAGTACAATGGAAGAGTAAGAGGACATTACTATTATTACTGAGGAGATGGCTGAAAATGAAAATAATCAGCTACCTCCTGTGGTTGCTTCAAATCCTCCAAATCCAAATCTTACTCCTCGTACTATGTATGATTATGCCAAGCCCACTCTAACTGGGGTCAAATCGAGTATTGTAAGACCCGCCATTACTGTGAATAATTTCGAACTGAAACTGAACACCATTCAGATGATTCAACAGTTTGTTCAGTTTGATGGTTTGTAAGACGAAGATCCAAACACTTATTTGGCTAATTTTTTGGAGTTCTGCGACACTTTCAAGATTAATGGCGTTTCTGACGACCCCATTCACCTACTGTTGTTTCCCTTTTCGTTGACGAATAAAGCTAAACAGTGGTTGAACTTCTTACCACGAGGTTCTATTACTACATGGGAGCAAATGATCGAGAAATTCTTGCTAAAGTACTTCCCACCGACTAAGGCAGCAAGTTGAGGAATGATATCTCCTCCTTCGTGCAAATGGACTTAGAGACCCTATATGATGCATAAGAGAGGTATAAGGATTTATTGAGAAGGTGTCATTACCATGGGTTACCTTTATGGGTACAGGTTCAAACCTTCTACAATGGTTTGAACCCCTCAACTAGACAGTTGATTGACACAATAGCCAGTGGTACTCTGAAAATAAGACACCTGAAACAACTTATGAGTTTATAGAAGAGATGTCACTAAATAATTATCTGTGGCAAGTCATGAGGATGAAGCCTAATAGACCAGTCGGTGTTTTCAATCTGGATGCAGTCACCATGTTATCAAATCAGGTAGAATAATTAAATAACAAAATTGATGGTTTATGTGTTTCTACGCAGGTACATTCGGTGATGCAGTGTGATACAAATGGAGGAGGAATGAACAATCTAGAATATTTACCCCACGGTCCTAGCATAGAGAACGAACAAGTAAACTATATAGGTAATAATTCTAGGTCTCAGAATAATTCTTACAGTAGCACTGGGTGGTCAAGGAAACCAGAGACCACAACCCCCTCCAGGCTTCCAACAACAACCTTACCAATAAAAGAAAAAGTCGAACCTTGAGGAGATGTTGACGAAGTTTATTTCGGTGTCAGAAACCCACTTTCAAAACACCAAAACAACACTTAAAAATTAACAAGCGTTGATCCAAGGACTCGAGAATCAAATAGGTTAGCTATCTAAGCTAATCTCAGAAAGGCCACAAGGTAGCTTGTTGAGTAATACTGAAACTAACCCAAGAGAGCAACTTCATGCAATTACTATACGAGATGAAGAAGGGTTTGTTGAATTTGAACCAGAACTGAGGCAAGATAGCGTAGTAAGTAAAGGTAAGGATGAGGTAAGCCAAAATAAGCACAAATCGGTCAGTAAGAAATATAAACCTTGTGTGCCATATCCCAACGAGACAAAGAAAGACCACACAAAGGAACAATTTGGTAAATTTCTTAAACTTTTGAAAAAGTTACATATTAACTTACCGTTTATTGAAGCTTTTTCGCAGATGCCCAATTCAGTTAAATTCTAAAGGAGCTTTTGGAAAACAAACGGAACTAGATGATTCATCGCTTGTGGAGCTAAACACAGTTTGGTCGCCCATTTTGCAGAATAAACTACCCAACAAATTGAAAGATCCAGGGAGTTTTACTATTCCTTGTTTAATTGGTAGTTTAAATGTTAATAATGCTTTGGCTGATTTACGGGCAAGTATCAATGTCATGCCCTATAAATGTTTAAGCAACTATGTCTTGAGAATCCCAAACAAACTAGGATGAGTATTCAATTGGCAGATAGAACCATTAGATTTCTTAGGGGTATTTTTGAAGACGTACTTGTGAAAATTGATAAATTTATATTCCCAATAGATTTTTTGGTTTTAGACATGGATGAGGATAGTGACGTACCTTTAATTTTAGGTCAGCCCTTTTTAGCAACTGCCATAACTATTATTCATATTGGTACAGGTGAATTAATACTTCGCGTAGGTGACAATACGATTAAACTCTAAGCTCGTGATTTTATTAAGACATCTAGTGACCGAGATAATTATACGAGTTCTGTTAAAATGAATAACATTGTGGCTCAAACTTCTTTGCAGGAAACACCTCAGAAAAGCGTGATGGAGCTGATAAGCCATAAAAGTAACATATTTTTAATCCCATTCTTGATGCGTTTTTTTGGATGATTTATTATGAAAATTAGTGAATTTGGTGCTCCTAATCCTTTAAATTCATATTTCTATACTTAGGTGAGCATAGGGGAGTGAAAGAAGCGAAAAACAAGCCAAAATCTAACAAAAAGAGCTATTTTCAGGATCCACACGGGCTAGGCACACGCCCATGTGAGCTACACGGGCTGGCCACATGCCCATGTGCTAGCCCGTGTTGATTTCGCAACCCACTTCCTAAATACGCGAAATAACCTAATTTTTAGGCTTTCTGAGCAATCTAAAGTCTATAAATACCTATTAGAAGAAGACCCAAGGGGGCATACAGAGGCACGCAGAGTAGAATGCAGAAAAGACTCGAAGAACGCCAACAGATTCAACTCGGAAGCAGGATCTCATTCAAGATTGAAGATCTCCATTGAATCTCTCTAGAAGTTTTTGGGTTTCTTTATGTTTTGTTGTTTTCCTAATTTTGAGATGTTTTCCTTCTTATTTATGAACTAAATTCCCTAGATACCTAGGGAAGATGAAACCTAAGACGGATCTTATTATTTAATTTTTCTGAATTACATGATAAATATTTGTTCTTGATCACAATTATGTGTACTTATTTCATGTTTTCAGGATATTAATTCATGATTGATGTGCTTATTTAGTGGAGCAAAAGTCCCTATTTAGGAGTAGATCTGGTATAATTGAGTGGAGTTGCATGCAATCCTAGAAATAGGACGACATAAATCTACTAAATTAGAGTCAAATCTAATAGGGGAATCCATAGATCGAGTTAATGAGACGATAGGGGTTTTAATTAGAAAGAGATTTCAATTAATCAACCTAGAGTCAGTTATTTCTACTATCGAAAGAGATTTTAATATAATCTAGGGATTCCTACGGGTCAAGTCAAGTAAATAATTCATTTAATTCAGATTTAGAATAATAAGTGAAATCTAGGTGGATTCTTTCCTTGGTATTGTCTCTCTCATTGATTTTCTTCGAATATTTTCCTACCTTTCTCTTTGTTTCGTCTTAGAAATTAGTTTAGTTTAAATTAGATTAGAAATAAATCCCTTCAATTTATCGGCTAGATTATATAAAGATAGTAATTACTAGTACTTTTAGTCCTCATGGATACGATATTCCCGACTCACTATAGATATACTACCATTCGATAGGTGCGCTAGCCTTTGTGGTAATTTTAGTTAGTTTGTGACGTCATCAAGTTTTTGGCGCCGTTGCCGGGGACTAAGATATTAGGAACACTTGATTTTTATTACTTTAGCCATTTTTTTGCATTTTATTTATTTTTTTAATTTTTGTTTTCTAATTTTTCTTTTATTTGCTTCTGGCAGGTTCTTTTAGTTTATGACTAGGAGAAACCCGGTAGGACCACTCATGTTCGATAGTGAAATTGAAAGTACAACTCACAGGAACTGAAGAGAAGTAAGCCAGAGTCAAAAAAGTATAGTGGAAGAGTAAGAGGACGTTACCATCATTACTGAGGAGATGACTGATAATCAGAATAATCTGCTTCCTCCTGTGGTTGCTGCAAATCCTACAATTTCGAATCATGCTCCTTGTAGTATGTATGATTATGCCAAGCCCTCTCTCACTAGGGCTGAATCGAGTATTGTTAGACCTGTTATTACTGCAAATAATTTTGAACTGAAACCTAACACTATATAGATGATTCAATAGTTTGTTTAGTTAGATGGTTTGCTGGATGAAGATCCAAATACTCATTTGGCCAATTTTCTAGAATTCTGTGACACTTTCATGATCAATGGAATTTCTGACGATGCTATGCGCTTACGGTTGTTCCCCTTCTAGTTGAGAAATAAAGCTAAAGTATAGTGGGAACAAATGATCGAAAAGTTCTTATTAAAGTATTTTCCATCGGCCAGGACGGTAAAGTTGAGGAATGATATATCTTCCTTCGTACAGATGGATTTAAAAACCCTATATAATGCATGAGAGATGTATAAGGATTTATTGAGAAGGTGTCCTCACCATGGGTTACCTTTATGGTTAAAGGTTCAGACTTTCTACAACAGTTTGAACCCCTTAACGAGGCAGTTAATTGATGCAGTTGCTGGTGGTACTTTGAATAATAAAACACCTGAGGAGGTTTATGAGTTTATAGAGGAGATGTCACTGAATAATTATCAGTGGCAAGTCATAAGGACAAAGTGAACAAAAGCAGCTGGTGTTTCTAACGTAGACGCAGTCACTATGTTAGCAAACTAGGTAGAACTTTTAAGTAAGAAAATTGATGGTTTATATGGTTCTACGCAGGTACATTCGGTGATGCAGTGCGATACAAGTGGAGGGGGTGAACAGTCCAGAATGCCTAGCCTACAACCCTAGCACAACAAACGAACTAGTCAACTATATGTGTAAAATTCTAGACCTCGGAATAATCCCTATAGTAATACTTACAATGCAGGTTAGAGGAATCATCCCAACTTCTCTTGGGGTGGTCAAGGAAACAAGAGACCATAACCTCCTTCAGGCTTTCAACAATAACCTTACCAGCAAGAGAAAAAGTCGAACCTCGAGGAGATGTTGGCGAAGTTTATTTCAGTGTCAGAAACCCGCTTCCAAAACACCGAAACAACACTCAAAAATCAACAAGAATTGATTTAAGGGCTTGAGAACCAAATCGGTCAATTGGCAAAGATGATTTCAGAACGACCACAAGGTAGCTTGCCTAGCAACACCGAAACTAACCCAAGGGAGCAACTTCATGCGATTACTGTTCGAGATGAAGAAGGGTTAGTTGAATCTGAACTAGAACCAAGGCAAGAAAGTGTGGTAAGTCAAGGTAAGGTTGAGGTAAGCCACAATGAACAAAAATCGGTAGGTAAGGAGTATAAATCTCGGGTTCCATATCCCAATGCGACTAAGAAAGACCACACCAACAAAGAATTTGGTAAATTTCTTAAACTTTTGAAAAAGTTGCATATTAACTTACCGTTTATTGAAGCTCTTTCGTTGATTCCCAATTCAGTAAAATTTTTAAAGGAGCTTTTAGCAGACAAACAGAAGTTAGATGATTCGTCGCATGTGGAGCTAAATGCACTTTGCTCAACCATTCTACAAAATAAACTACCCAACAAATTGAAAGATCCAGGAAGTTTTACTATTCCTTGTTTAATTGGTAGTTTAAATGTTAATAACGTTTTGGCTGATTTGGGGGCGAGTATTAATGCCATACCCTATAAAATGTTTAAGCAACTAGGTCTTGGGAAACCCAAACAAACTAGGATGAGTGTTCAATTGGCAGATAGAACAATTAGATTTCCTAGGGATATTGTTGAAGACGTTCTTGTCAAAATTGATAAATTTATTTTCCCGATTGATTTTATTGTTCTAAACATGGATAAGGATAGTGACGTACCTTTAATTCTAGGTCGACCCTTTTTAGCAACTGCTAGAACTATTATTGATGTTGGTATAGGTGAATTGATACTATGTGTAGGTGATGACACGATTACTCTCCAAGCTTGTGATTTTGCTAAGATATCTAGTGATCGAGATGATTATACGAATTCTGTTAATATGAATAACATTGTGGCTTAAACTTCTTTGCAGGAAACCCATCGAAAAAACGTGATGGAGCCATGTTCTAGTGCATGTGACAGAGACAGAACGACTCATGGAGAACCAAGAGTACAGATCGATGAACTAGATGAATGGCAGATACTTGTCAAGGAGAAACTGAGAATACACAATCCAGAACCAAATCGAAGCCATGATGAGCATAAGGATGGAACGAACCAATTTAAGGTTGGAGACTAGGTACTTGTAGATATAACGAACCCTCGAATTACCACTTTAGAGCTTCATGTAAATGGAGCAACTCCTTTTACGGTATTGAATGTCTTCCCATACAGTACAGTCGAGGTAACTCATTTCGAATTTGGCACTTTTAAGGTAAATAGTACTCGACTCAAACCTTATTTTGATAATAAAATTGATAGCAATAAAGAGGAGTTTCAACTCCACGAACCACCATGACCTGCTAATTTGAGGTAAGTTGAGCATAGACTTTAAATAAGCGCTTCTCGGGAAGCAACCCGAATGTTTAACTTTTGCTAATGCTTTTAATTCCATTGCATGCTAATTTAAAATCTAAAAAAAATTGTGTTTTTTACCTACACGGCCTGGACACATGGGTGTGTGGGCCACAAGGCCTAGACACATGGGTGTGTCGCAGGTCGTATGTGAAATGAGGTAATCGACAGTGAGTTACACGGCCAGGTGACATAGCCATGTGACCTGGCCACACAGGCGTGTGGGATATCACATGGGCGTGGGAAAGCGAAGGAAAACACACACGGCCTGGCAACATGGCCATGTGACCCACACGACCTGGACACACGGGCGTGTCCTAGGTCGTGTGAAACCTGGAGCTAATTTTTTCAAAGTTAGAGAGTTACGTGGGTAGGAGACACGATCGTGTGAGGGACACGGTCAGGCCAAACATGCATGTGGGAATCCACATGGCCATGCCACATGGGCGTGTGAGAGTCTACACGGGCATAGGAGAAGCGAAGGAGATCACACACAGCCTGGACACAAGGGTGTGTCCATGGTCGAGTGAAAACTGGGTTTCCTTTCTCAATTTCTTCTCCCCCAACCAAGCCACCCTATTTTTATTTAATTTATTTATTATTATTTATTATATTATTTATTTTCATTTTACTAATTTTTTTATTTTATTTATTAATCTTCTACTTAGATTTTAAATTTATTTTAAATTTTTTGTTATTTCTATTATTTTTGGTATTATTTTTACTATTACTATTACAATTACCTTTCAGTTTATTAGTATCATTGAGTTTATTATTTTTATTTTTATTTATCTTTCTTTTTAATTTTTCTTTAGTTGCTTTATTTTTTATTTTATTTTTTTAAACTTATTTTAATTATTATCTTTTGAAATATATTTTTATGGTTGCTTCTAATCGAGTTATAACCCCTTAATCTTCTCTATTATTTGTGTTTATTTTCTTATTAGTTTGCAAAGAATCATGCGTTACATTTAGATTTGACTACAATTCCGCTTTTCACTGTTCTGAGAATTTCATCTAATATTCAGGGCAGTTTCAGTTTTCTCCCTCTCTTATGATATTTTGTGTATACTGTGATTATATATGTTTGTACATTGAGGACATCTTAAGTGTGGGGAGGTTATTTATATAATTATTAGAAAATCCCTGAATTACATCTTGTGTTTAAGTAATTTTCTCACACTTCTATTAGAATGAATTTTTATCGATTTGTGATTTTTGTTCATGTTTTAGATTAATTTGCTAATAATTGTGCATTGATTGTTTAAAATTTAAGACATGAGAGAATCAAGCATGATAAGTCTATTTTCAGAATTAAATTTTTAGGTTGTTTCCCTAAATTGAGGTATTACCTTGAAGTTTGAGATTTGCAAGATTGACATCAAAAACCATAATTTTTTTGTGAGACTTTGAGCCTTTAGAGCATACATTTTTATTGCTCATTTTATTATTGGTTATGAGTGTGTCAATTTGATTTGTTATTCTAGAACTTGCTTCGATTATGCATGTCAAGACCACACCTTTAATTTGATATACTGAGATGATAAAGGCACTTAGGTTTTAACCCACTTATTCCATAAAAGCCTACCTACATAATTAACCCTTAGTGAACCCTGTTGAGCCTAACATACCGTTTCTTGATTTACCCATTAAGGTTAACCCATAACTCTTATTTGTTTGATTCGTGGAGAATTTTTTTCCGTTTTATTGACTCCCTTTTTGTTGAGATTTGATTTAGTTAGTTACATAACTATGCTCTTTTGTTTAATTTGTTGAATTATTTCTTATTGTTCAAAAAAAAAAAGAACAGAAAAAATCAAAAAAATATATTGATTATTATTTAGCTCTATGTTAATTGAGCTTGAACAGTTAAATCCATATTTTGAGAAGAAGCTCACTTTATTCTTGAATACTTCTTGATTTATGTAATTGTTTTTAATTCAACATTTATTTATTTTTCTAGTTTGGTAATTTATCAATTCGATCTCGATTTTAACCAGCTTTTTTCAGCCTTTCTCGACACCTTTAACCTAAGCTCCATTACAACCTTTTAAAGACCTTTTGATTTGTGTATCAACTCATTTTATAGTGGTGGAGATTTGATTTTCATGCAAGCCTATGGTAATGACTTTTCATGTTTGACTATTGAGTGCTTATTTTTGAACCTTAAACACTTTGAGTGATTTGAGTGAGTCCTTAGTGAGGATGTCGATTCTTCTCGATTTTGAATTAAATGTAATTACTTAGATAAGGGGAAATAGCTATGTTTTCATGCTTTAAAAAATATTTGACTTGGATTGTTTGAATCTTTAGTGCTCTTTTAGTTGATTTATAAATGAATGATTATTTGTGAATTATTTGGAAACATTATTAATGAGAATTATAAGTTGAGAAAAGATTAATTTTAATTGTAAGTTGAGAATTTTGCTTGAGGACAAGCAAACACTTAAGTGTGGGGATATTTGATAAGCCATAAAAGTAACATATTTTTAATCCCATTCTTCATGCGTTTTTTTGAATGGTTTATTATGAAAATTAGTGAATTTGATGCTCCTAATCCTTTAAATTCATGTTTCTATACTTAGGTGAGAATAGGGGAGTGAAAGGAGCAAAAAACAAGCCAAAGTAGGACAAAAGAGCTATTTTCAGGATCCACACGGGCTGGGCACACGCCCATATGAGCCATACGGGCTGGCCACACGGGCTGGCCACACGACCATGTGCCAGCCTGTGTCGATTTCACAACCCACTTTCTGAATACGCGAAAAAACCTAATTTTTAGGCTTTCTGAGCATTCTAAAGTCTATAAATACGTATTAGAAGAAGACTTAAGAGGTCATACAGAGGCACGCAAAGTAGAACGCAGAAAAGACTCGAAGAACGCCAACGGATTCAAATCGGAAGCAGTATCTCCTTCAAGATTGAAGATCTCCATTGAATCTCCCTAAAAGTTTTTGAATTTCTTTATGTTTTGTTGTTTTCCTAATTTTGAGATGTTTTCCTTCTTAATTATGAACTAAATTCCCTAGATATCTAGGGAAGATGAAACCTAAGACGGATCTTATTATTTAGTTTTCCTGAATTACATGATAAATATTTGTTCTTGATCTCAATTATGTGTACTTATTTCACGTTTTCATGTTTTCAGGATATTAATTCATGATTGATGTGCTTATTCAGTGGAGCAAAAGTCCCTGTTTAAGAGTAGATCTGGCATAATTGAGTGGAGTTGCATGCAATCCTAGAAATAGGACGACATAAATCTACCGGATTAGAGTAAAATCTAATAGGGGAATCCATAGATCGAGTTAATGCGACGATAGGGGTTTTAATTAGAAAGAGATTTCAATTAATCAACCTAGAGTCAATTATTTCTACTATCGAAAGAGATTTTAATATAATTTAGGGATTCCTACAGATTAAGTCAAGTGAATAAATCATTTAATTCAGATTTAGAATAATAAGTGAAGTCTAGTTGGATTCTTTCCTAGGTATTGTCTCTCTCATTGATTTTCTTCGAATATTTTCCTACCTTTCTCTCTATTTCGTCTTAGAAATTAGTTTAGTTTAAATTAGATTAGAAATAAATCCCTTCAATTTATCGGCTTGATAATAAAAAGATAGTAATTACTAGTACTTTTAGTCCTCGTGGATACGATATTCCCCACTCACCATAGCTATACTACCATTCGATAGGTGCGTTTGCCTTTATCATAATTTTAGTTAGTTTGTGACGTCATCAGAAGCCATGTTCCAGTCCATGTGACAAAAACAGAATGACTCATGAAGAATGAATGCTACAGATCGATGAACTAGATGAATGACGGACACATGTTAAGGAGAAACTGAGAATACACGATGAACCAAAGCGATGCCATGGTGAGCATGTGGATGGGACAAACCAAATTAAGGTTGGGGATAAGGTACTGCTAGATAAAACAGATCCTCAAATTGCCAATTCAGAGCTTATTACAAATGGAGCAACTCCTTTTACGGTATTGAATGTTTTCCCATACGGTACAGTCAAGGTAAATCATTCTGAATTTGACACTTTTAAGGTAAATATTACTCAGCTCAAACCTTATTTTGATAATAGAATTGGTAGCAAGAAAGAGGAGTTTCAACTCTGCGAACCACCATGACCGTGCGAATTTGAGGTAAGTCGAGCTTAAACTTTAAATAAGCGCTTCTCGGGTGGCAATCCTAGTGTTAACTCTGCTAATTTTATTAATTTTTATCTCATGATGTTTTTTTAAATTAATTAATTTTCAAAAATAAAAAATAAAAAAATTTACGCACACGGCCTGGACACACGGGCGTCTCCTTGGTCGTGTGGATCTTAATGTTAAAATTTTAAGAAAATCGACAGTGAGTTACACGGCCTGGACACACAGGCGTGTCCTTGGCCGTGTGGAGCCTGAGACTTAATTTTTTCAAAAATCAATAGAGACACGGCCTAAAATAGTCCACACGGGCGTGTCTTAGGCCGTGTGAAACTTGGAGCTAGTTTTTTCAATTTTAAAACAAGTTAGAGAGTTACACAGGAAGGCACACGGCCATGTGCGAGACACGGCCGAGCCGTACGGGCTTGTGAGAGGTCACACGGGCGTGGGAGAAGCGAATGAGGTTGCACACGGCCAGGCGACACACCTCTGTGTGCCGACGGCCTGGACACATGGGAATGTCCGTGGCTGTGTGAAGGCTGGGCCTATGTTTTTAAAAACACACGGGCTATAAAGAGACCACACGGGCATGTGACACGACCATATGGCCCAACACGGGCCTTTACACGACGTTGTCACCCTAAAAATCCCTAACCCTAATTTAGTTTCACTTTTGTCTTCTTCTTCAACTAACCCTCCCCTTAGCCGCCGCTCCCATTCCCATTCCCTCCTCCGACCGCCATCCTTCCTCGTCAGTCCTAGCTTCCAAGCCACATCCTCCCCTTTCCCTCTCCTTTCGAAACACCCACACCCTACCCCACCAGTCGACCCTATGCTGCTCCACCGTTGCCAGTACCAATAGACCCTCCTCTCCCTCGTCCTTTCACCCCCGACCAACCACTCTTTCCCTTCCCCTTTCGATCCCTCACCCATTTTCCAACCCCCAACAAGCCACTGCCCCAGCTGGACGCCCCACCTGAACCACCACCCCCTTGGTCTCCCTCTTCTTTCCTCTTTCACACAAACCCATTCGACCCCTCATCCCTTTCCCAACCCCTTCTCCCTATTTTCCCCTCACTCACGCACCCCCACAGCACCCACACACATGCTCACCTTGAACCACGACTGCTCGACCGTCCTTTTCCCTTGCACTGTTTTTCCCCTTCTTTTTTAGTTTATTATTATTATTATTATTATTTATTTTTGTTACTTTTTATTAAATTTATTATTTTGTTTTCTTATTCTGTTTAATTGTTTTTATTATGCTTATTTCTGTTATTTTTATTTTGTTATCGTATTTAGTTTTATCAGGCATTAGTTTGTCTCTTTTAGTTTAGTTTATTTTCATTATCTGTTAATTTCCCTCATTATTCTGCATCATCTCTAGTTCTGGTAATTGTTGTTAACTTACTTTTATATCATGTTAGGGCTTCATTTTCTTGCCTTATCATTATCTTAGTATTATTATTATTGGTGTTACTATTTTGATTATCCTTTTTATTATCATATAGTTTTCTTTTATTCTAGTTCTTGCATTATTAGGTATTGATACATATTATGTTAGGACTAGATTTCTATTTTGACTAATTGGATTCTATATTCTCGAACCTGTGTTTGAATACTTGATGAGGCTTTATTTATTTATTTACTCTTGAATTCTTTTATTTTCAAGCAAACCATGACAAACACATGCGAAAAGTCCAAGACCGCTGTCCCGGATTGGAAAAAGCAGAAGACCTATGGTGGGACCTCCTCCTCGAGCGCTTTCGCCAAGGCCTGCCACCCTCATCTCTGATATTCGGCTGGCCCCTAGGAGGATTCATATCAGCTCCTTTGAGTACGACCACTTGGCCTAGGCCGATGTGTTGATTGGGTCGCGTTGGAGCAGGTCCGCCTAGCTGATGATGTTCGGGCCTTTCCTGCCACAGCTCCATAGGACAGATTCTTCTCCATCATCGAGCCCACCTACATGTAGCTTACCTTAGATTTCTGCGCGACATTTATTCTACAGAAGGTCATGACATCTCATGACGAGCCAGGCACCATCACTTTCCGACTTGGTGGTTTGGTGCGCCATATGAGCGTCCCTAAGTTCGGTGCTACTATAGGACTCTACACAGAGGATTTTATGAGTGTCGAGGACTTCCTTTGACTTCATCGACACATCTATCACTCGTCATCATGTTGTTGGGCCGATCTTACGGTGAGCCAGACACTTTATGATGCGAGTCGCTCGAAGGCGACTTCTCTCTCTCTGGCCTTAAGGTATCTTCATGCACTTTTAGCTCACACTTTGACAAGTCGGAGAGAGAGCACATGATTCGTTAGCACTCATGACACTTATTTTCTATGGAGCATGGCCAACAGCCATATTATTAATTTGGCATACTTCATCGCTCTATCCTTCTGCCATCAGACTGACCGCCACAGAAAGGGCCCCATCTGTTTAGGCCCTTAGGTAACTCGCCTTGCCTGGCACTTTGATCTCCTTAACACACCGGAGCAGTCCTCTACACTCATACTAGTCGGCCAGATGTCCCCTCAGGAAATCTCGAGCATGATACACATGAGGATGATCGAGCGGCATCATGGAGTAGATCCCTCTCGGTATCGATTGTTTCATTCTGACGCATAGAATGAACCCGAAGACTTCACTGAGGATATTCCTCTCCATCACGAGGACCTACCACGGCCTCCACCTTCGAGTCACCAACCTGTTCCTTCTGTTGCTACTTTAGCAGACCTCACCCATGCAGTTCGCTAGCTTCAGGCATTATTGCAATCAGAGGTTCGACAGTCTTGACGTGACATTACAGTAGATATGTTAGCATTTCTATATATCCTCTCCAGTGCCGATGACTCATGACACCGACGTGTCTAATTATGAGGACCATTGAGTCCATCTCTTTTATTTTATTCTATTTTATTTTTAGTTTTATTTTTAGTTTTATTTTTCTTTTTATGATTATTGTTATTTTCTTAGACTTCTTTTTCTTTTATATTTTGAACTATATTTTTATTTATTATGGTGTTTTCTAATCGAGTTAGTAACCCTTTACTCTTCTTCAGCATTTGTGTTTATTTTCTTATCAGTTGCTCAGAATCATGCACTACATTTAGATTTGTCTTTAATTTCGCTTTTCACTATTCTGGGGATTTCATCCAATATTCAGGGCATTTTCAATTCTCTCCCTCTCTTATGATATTCTATTTCTACTATGATTATTTTTGTTTGTACATTGAGGACAATGTACATCTTAAGTGTGGGGAGGTTATTTATATAATTATTAGAAAATCCTTGAAGTATGTCTTGTGTTTAAGTAATCTTCTCATGCTAATATTAAAATGAATTTTTATCAATTTGTGATTTTTATTAATGTGTTTTGGATTAAATTCATAGGTATTTGTGCATTGATTGTTTAAACTTTAAGACATGAGAGAATCAAGCATGATAAGCCTATTTTCAGAAATTAAAATTTTTTTAGGTTGTTTCCCTAAATTGAGGTATTACCTTAAAGTTTGAGATTTGCAAGATTGACATTAAAAACCATAATTTTTTTGTGAGATTTTGAGCCTTTACAGCATACACTTTTCTTGCTCATTTTATTATTGGTTTTGAGTGTGTCAATATTGATTTGATTTTCTAGAACTTGCTTCGATTATGCATGTCGAGACCACACCTTTGATTTGATATACTGAGATGATAAAGGCACTTAGGTTTTAACCCACTTATCTAATAAAAGTCTACCTACATGTTTAAACCTTAATGAACCCCTTTGAGCCTAACACACCGTTTCATGATTTACCCATTAATTTTAACCCATAACTTTTTTTTTATTCATTGAGAATTTTTCCCATTTTATTGACTCCCTTTTTGTCGAGATTTGATTTGGTTAGTTGTCTAACTATGCTCTTTTGTTTCATTTGTTAAGTTATTCCTTATTGTTCTGTTCTAAAAAAATACATATATATATTTTGATTATTACTGATTTCTATGATAATTGAGCTTGAACAATTAAATTCATATTTTGAGAAGAAGCTCATATTATTCTTGAATAGTTTCAATTGATGTAATTGTTTTTAATTTAACATTTTTTTATTTTTCTAGTTTGGTAATTTATCAATTCGATCTTAATTCTAATCATCTTTTTTAGCCTTTCTCCACACCTTTAACCTAAGCCTCATTACAACCTTTTAAAGACATTTTGATTTGTGTATCATCTCATTTTATAGTGGTGGAGATTTGATTTTCATGCAAGCCTATGATAATGATTTTTCATGTTTGACTATTGAGTGTCTATTGTTGAACCTTAAACACTTTGAGTAATTTGAGTGTGTAACGCCCCAGATTTTAAGCCTAGAAGTTCTGGGTTTTGAGCGTAGTGGCAGTGAGAAGGTTGCACACATATGTTAAGTTGTGTAGTTTAGAGGAAGAATGGGCCTGTTGGTCTAGTGGTTGTGTGTATGTTGGTTTTTCTCAAGGTTTTGAGTTAGAGTCCCTGTGTGGGCTTTTTAGAAAATATTTTAATTATTTTTATTTTCAGTTAAAATAATTATATTGTTTATTGGTTTATTATTATTATTATTATTATTATTATTATTATCTATTTTTATTTTTATTTTTATTTTTCTATTTTTGCACGTTCTTTTTCTGTTTCTCTCATTCTCCCTACTTTTGTTTTTTTGTTATTACTTTTCTCTGTGGAAACGAGTGTTGTTGTCTGATTGTAGATTCGAGAATTTTTGCGCCTTTGCCGTCTTTTTCGATCGCAAACATGTGTGGGACTCAACTTTGACTAATCTACTTATCTTATGTTTTACAAGTGTTGTTTCAGCTTTTCATGAGAATGTTTTGATTCTCAAATTTTAGAGTTTTGATGGCTAAAAGGGAGTGCGATACTTCGTTTTCTGATGTGTTTTTGAAAGTACTAAAGTTGAGGGATGGTTTACTGGCCAAAGCGGTGTTTTCGGGGCTATTCTGGGGTGGTTTCGTGGCTTTCTCGATGGCCACACGGGCGTGTGCTGTGGCACACTGTCGTGTGGATTTGGGAAATTAGGGTTCCGGCCAATTTTGGTGCCACACGGCCTGGTCACACTGCTATGTGGCTGATTTGGGAAAGTTGTTGATATTCACATGGCTATGTCCCTTTGGTCCAGACGGGCGTGTGAGTTTGAGAATCAGGGATTTGAGATTTAGGGTCACACGGCCTGGACACATAGCCAAGTGACTGATTTGGGAATTAGGGATTCCACATGGGCGTGTGTTTCAGAACACACAGTTGCGCCTGGTGGTCACACGAGCATGTGAGATCCTCACACGATTGTGTCTGCCCTGCACTTGATTTTAGTGAAATTGGACAGTGAGTTACACGACCTGTTTGTACGACAATGCCCCTGCACCACATGGGCGTGTGTTTCTATCACACGGCCGTGTGCTACCTTTCACACGGGTGTTTGGACCCCCACACGGCCGGAGCATACGGGTGTGTGGCCCTAACTCGCCCAATAGTGATTTTAGGTTAATTTAAGTGGAATCGAAGCTTGTATGTGTTCCAACCCTCAACTAAGCTTTACTGAGGGTAATTATGCTTTTGGTCTGAGCTTTATTTGGGTGTTATTTGTGATTGAGTGGGCAATATGCTTGATACTGAATTTGAGTTATGAGTATGCACGTTTCTGTAACTAATTGAATAGTTGTAGTGACTGCTCTGAATGACTGTCTGGATTTGTGTTTTGAGTTGGTGCATTTGCATACACACATCTGCATACATACATCTACATACAAAGCTTTTGGGTGGGATGTTGAAGAGAAGGGAGATTTACGATTTGGCAGTTCATCTGCATAATAAAGCCCTTAATAACCAGAGGGTCATGGGCAATCCCAATACCCAGAGGGTCGTGGACGATTTGATTGATCTGGCAGTGTTACTGTAACCCGTCGGTATAGCGATTCACCGTATTGCACTGTACCGCGTGTACGTTAGCTATGCTACGTACTATTATCTGATATGGCAGTTCATACTGCATGTCCGTACTCGGTTTACTGTATTGCACTGTACAACTTATACGTAGCATTACTATGTAATTTATGAGACTGGCAGTTTATCTGCACACTGTTAGCCCCAATTCCCAGAGGGTCGAGGGCGGTCCCAATTCCCTGAGAGTCGAGGACAATGCTGATGATCATAGTTGCCGAGCAACTAGGGATGACATCCTATGGAGTATAAGGTTGGATGGGCTTTTCGAGGTCCTACTTGGAGTGCAGGGATGGGTGGGTTGATTAAATCCCACAGGAAGTGTAGGGTTAGACGGAGATGGTGTGTTGGCTGGATGGGTGGGTTATTTTATAACTCATTTGCACTCATATGCATCTGTGTGATTCTGTGACTGCAATACCTGATTGACTGTTTGACTGAAATATTTGACTGTCTGATTGACTGAAAAGTCTGATTACATTATTTGACTGAAAGGAATTCATGCCTGAGGGAACCTTGTGTAATGGCCTAAGGCCCAAACTGATTCTGATTTTGGAAAGGGCTTAGGCCTAGTCTGTAACTGTTGAGAGCTTTCGCTACTGTGTCTAATCTAGCCATATGACTGTAAAGTTACATATGGTGTATGTTTGATATTAGGCGAATCCGCTCAACTGTTATCTGTCTGTAAGAATGTTTGGTACTGAACTGATTTCAGTTTCGGTTTTTATTTATGTAGTTTATCCGGTTTGATCTCACACTAAGCTCGTATAGCTTGATCATTAGCCAGTCTTCTCAACGTTTTCTTGTCGTTTTCAGTAGCTTGGTCGGGATACTCACGATTCTTCACATACCACAGGATGTCGTAGTACCAGGGATGGTCATCATTTTCAGCTTCTTCTTCGAGGTTGCAACAATGAGCTGGAGCCTCGTAGATGCTCATTTGGATCGGCTTCACATCCTCTTGTTTGTTCACCTTGATCATAGAAGCTAAAGTTTCTAGGGCGTCTGCCATCTGATTTTCTTCCCGAGGGAGGTAGCAGAAAACGATATCGTCAAATTCTTCAATTAATCCGAGGACCAGATTTCGATAATGGATCAACTTGGGATCTCTCGTCTCCCATTCTCCTTTAAGTTGATAAATCACTAACGCAGAATCTCCATATACTTCTAGCGCTTTAATTTTACGTTCAATAGCTACACGGATGCCCATGATGCATGCTTCGTATTCCGCCATATTGTTCGTGCAGTCGAAATCCAGCTTACTGGTGAAAGGATAGTGATCTCCGTTTAGGGATACTAAGACTGCCCCAATTCCATTACCCACAGCATTTGATGCTCCGTCAAAGTTTAGCTTCCAAGGATTACCTTCTCGAGGGTTTTCTTCGGTGGTTGCCACGTACATCAGATCTTCATTTGGGAATTCAAATTTCAGAGGCTCGTAGTCTTCTAGAGCTCTACTGGCTAGAAAGTCTACTATTGCACTCCCTTTTACAGCTTTTTGGTTTACATAGACAATATCAAATTCGGAGAGTAGAATTTGCCATCGGGCCATTCTTCCATTTAAAGCGGTTGACTCCATCAGGTACTTCAAAGGATCCAGTTTAGAAATTAGCCAGGTCGTGTGATACAACATGTATTGTCTCAGTCTTCGGGTTGTCTAGATTAGGGCGCAACACAACTTTTCAATTGGCGAGTACCTCGTTTCACACTCAGTGAACTTCTTACTGAGGTAATATATTGCTCTTTCTTTCCTTCCTGACTCATCGTGTTGGCCAAGCACACATCCCATAGAATTTTTGAACACCGTTAAATACAGTATCAATGGCTTGTCTGGACTAGGCGGTGTCAACACCGGGGCATTAGACAAATATTGCTTAACCTTGTCGAAAGTTTTCTGGCATTCTTCATCCCAAACACCAGGGTTGTGTTTCTTAAGGAGACGAAATATGGGGTCACATTTCTCAGTTAGTTGTGAAATGAACCGAGCAATGTAGTTTAGTCTTCCTAAGAATCCTCGAACTTCTTTTTGAGTGCGTGGTGGAGGTAGCTCTTGTATGGCTTTGACTTTGTCTGGGTCTATCTCAATCCCTTTTTCACTGACTATAAATCCTAGCAGTTTTCCTGATCTGGCCCCGAAGGTGCATTTCGCTGGATTGAGTTTCAGTTGGAATTTTCTCAACCTCAAAAATAATTTCCTCAAGACTTGCACATGCTCTTCTTCTGTCCGAGATTTGGCGATCATGTCATCGACATAGACTTCAATTTCTTTATGCATCATATCATGGAACAGGGTTACCATGGCTCTTTGATATGTTGCACCCGCGTTTTTTAATCCGAACGGCATCACCTTATAGCAGAAGTTTCCCCACATGGTCACAAATGTGGTTTTATTCATGTCTTCAGGATGCATCTTGATTTGATTGTACCCTGAGAAACCATCCATGAAGGAGAAGAGTGAGTAACCTGCCGTGTTGTCCACTAAGGCGTCGATATGAGGCAACGGAAAATTATCCTTTGGGCTGGCCTTGTTCAAGTCTCTATAGTCTACACACATTCGAACTTTTCCATCTTTTTTAGGGACGGGGACTATGTTAGCTACCCATTCTGAATACTTGACTACTTGTAAGAAACCAGCGTCAAATTGCTTCTTAACCTCCTCTTTTATTTTCAACAAAACATCTGGCCTCATTCTTCGAAGCTTCTGTTGAACCGGCTTGCAATCCTCTTTAATGGGAGTCTGTGTACCACAATGTCGATGCTTAGCCCGGCATATCTTGATACGACCATGCAAAAACATCCTTGAACTCTTGGAGTAACTCGATGAGGTCCTGCTTTGTTTCTGCGGTTATGTAGGCTCCGATCTTCACCTCTTTCTTTTCTAGTTCATCTCCTAAGTTCACGACTTCTACTGACTCTTTGTGAGGTAGAATCTGTTTCTCCTCTTGCTCTACCATCCTTAACAAATCGGGGATAAGTTCTGATCCTTGTCATCTTCAAAGTCCCGAGATCCTCTAGACACATATCCCGCTCGAAAGGAGACTCTGAGCTAGTAGCAATGTCACTCACATCGTTGATATCTGGAGACCTGTTATAGGCGCAAAAGAAGATACAAAGAAAAAAAGAATCTAAGAACAATGGTATGTATGGTATGGTTATGAATGAAAGAATAAAAGAATACTTGCACGGAATAGGACAAAAGAATGCATTTCATTGAAATAACAATTTTAGGACATAAGCCTATTTCACAAAAAGACATCTATTACTCCTAGGCCTAGAGTAATAAACGTGTTTTGAGCATTACTCTGTATTAGTTCTAAAGACTACAGGAATCTCTTCCGCAGTCCAGTTATCTAGAACACTTTCTGGCTCATAAGGGCAAATGTCCGATAGATCTTCTACTCTCGTTCCTTCTTCATATGTGGCGTTGATGTCTAAATTTTCCATCATTCCTTCCACAATTTCCTTTCCCGATGCCCTCTGCTCGGGGTGAATGACTCCTCCAGACACAAAGGTCTTTGATATATGGGGAAAGATCATTGGTTCCCATTCGATTTCTCCCCCGCTTAATCGTGCTCTCCTTCTTTCTTGTTTCTTCTCTAGTTCTTTCTTTCTTTGCTTCGTGTCAGGCCTGAATCCTAAACCAAAACGATCTTGTTTTTTTTTTCATCGTTGGTGCATTAATCCTTCCCTGGAGGTACCTCCCGAATCCTCTTCCGGGTATGGCCCCTTTTCCAACAGTTAGCCGTAGTCCCATTCTTGTAGTTTCAGATAATCTAGGCGTTGGAATCTTATTTCCTTCGATGATGAATGTCGCGTTTACAAACTCCAAAGACCAAAAAGAGCACTCAATTGCTTCATCATTTGCCTCTAGATATGGGACGTCACTGGTTACTGCTGCAATGATGTCTTCTTCAGCATTGATTGTCACTAACCGTCCTTCCGTTACCAATTTCAACTTCTGGTGTAGCGATGAAGGGACTGCCCCTGCTGAGTGTATCCATGGCCTTCCCAATAGGCAATTATACGAAGGCTTAATGTCCATGACCAGAAAGTCTACCTCATACGTACTTGGTCCGATCAAGAGGGGTGTTTCAATTCTTCCCATTACTTTCCTTTCCGTGCCATCAAATGCTCTCACTACATTTTGGCATATTTTCATGTGGGAACTGTCTACCGGTAACCTATTCAGCGTAGACAGGGGTAGGACATTCAGCGCAGAACCATTGTCAATCAATACCCCTGGTAATGTATGCCCTTTGCAGCGAGTTGTAATATGCAAAGCTTTAGTCGATCCTCTGCCTCCCGGAGGTACTTCATCATCATTGAAGAATATAAAGTTGTCGGCACTTATATTGTTGACTAGACGGTCCAAATTGTTGACGTGAAATGTCATTAGCAACGTAGGTTTCATTCAAAGCACCTTCATCAATACAACTGCGATGGGCTTCTTGAGCTTAAGAGTAAGGCCAATCTTGATATCTGAGCCGGGTTGTTTGTGTAATCGTTCTCACGACACTATGCTCATTGTGCTTTAGAAATTTCAAGAATTCCTTTGCTTCTTTTTCATCCATCGATTCATTAACGATTGGTTCAGTCTGCCGCTTCTCTTTCCTTTGCTCAATTGCCAATGATTTTCCTTTAACCTGCTCGACTTTTGTAGTTGGGGTATAACGCCTCCCGCTGCGCGTATAGAAACCTTCGTCTTGACTTTCCTCTGATGTATTAATCGGGATTTCCTCCCTCGGGATCGTCACGTTGCAGCTATAGTTCCATGGTACCCTTTTGCTATCTTTATAAGGGAAAGCAACGGGCTTCTGGATCACGACTTTTGGCGTAACTTGTGCCCTGGCTTCGTTATCTCTCGGCCGTGATATGATGACCACCAGGTGGCTGGCTTTGTAAACATCCTTCGTCGACCCTTCTTCTGAGGCACACACTTCTGTTTCTTCTGGGCTTTCGACATATTCGAAGAATTCTATCTCCTTATTATCCATCACTCCTTGTACCAAAGCCCTGAATTCGCTACATTTCTGAATCTCATGATCTTCTTGATTGTGAAACTCGCAATAAGTCATCCCTTCTTGGGGTCTGACGCTTGAGTTTTGTGGTATCAATCCCCTTTCCACCATTCGCTTCCATACTTCTTTTAGTAGAGTATTCACTTCTGCGATGTTCGTCTTAATTTCTTTCCCCGAACTCTCAATTATTGCATTTATCCCCTATCCCCATGGTTAGGTAGTGGATTCTCTGCACTAGGTGTATCATCAAATTTCACGACGCCCATGTTGATGAGTCTCTCAACCAATTTCTTAAAAGTGGTACAGTTTTCTATCGAGTGTCCTGTGGCCCCCGCATGATATTCGCATTGGGCATTCGCGTCATACCACTTGGGGTATGGAGGCTGCATTGGTTTTAAATAAAAGGGAGATACGACGTGTGCGTCAAACAAACTTTGGTATAACTCCTTGTATGTCATCGGAATGGGCGTGAATTGGAGTTTCTCCCTATTTGGCTTTGTGTTGGGCTCTTGTCTAGAAGGGCCCTGCTGATCAGTAGTTGTTGCCCTTGGTTGGCTAACGGTGATCGATTTCGAATATGCACTCACGTTGTTTACCTCGTGCTCTTTCTTTCTTGGTGCTGACCTTTTGGTTTTTCTCCACCTCTCTTTTTTCCACACTTTATCGCGTTTTCAATCATTTCTCCGGACATTACTATGTCCGAGAAACTTTTGGTCGCGCTAACCAACAATGTGGTTAATGAAAGGTGCCTTGAGAGTATTAATGAAGAGCATAGTAGTTTCTTTTTCCAACAGAGGGGGTTGGACTTGTGTGGCCACCTCTCTCCATCGTTGGGCGTATTGCCTGAAGCTTTCATTGTGTTTCTTCTCCATGTTTTGTAAAGTGATCCTATCAGGGGCTATGTCCACTACATGACCGTACTGCTTCATGAAAGCTTGTGCGAGATCTTTCCATGAACCAATTTGGTAGCGACTCAATTGGTTGTACCATCTAGAAGCGGCCCTACCGGACTTTCTTGGAAGCGGTGAATCAAGAGTTGATCGTTATTAACATGGCCCGCCATTCTTCTGCAGAACATAGTGATGTGAGCTTCGGGACAACTGGTCCCATTGTACTTTTCAAATTCTAGAGTTTTGAACTTAGGAGGGAGTACCAAATCTGGAACCAAGCTTAATTCCTTTGCGTCGATTCCAGCACGATAGTCAGTGCTTTCCATTTCCTTAAATTTTTCTTCTAACCATCTATACTTTTCTTCAAACTCTTTAGGGAATTCTACCCTTGTCTTTTCTGTTTCTATCACCTCATCAAGGTTGAGGACAACAGGGTTAGCCGGGTTATCCCCCGGATGGGAGCCCGAGCCAGCTTGATAATTCATCGGTGCTGACACACCAGCCTGAGATGGCTGGGGCCTTATTGTGATTGATGGCCTTCTTGGGTATATTTCAGGCTGTGTCTGAACGTCTGCAGGGGCGAATCCTGGAGGGTAGACATGATCTTCGTTATCACCTTCCGTGTTGACTACGGGACTTTTCCCTTTTTCTAATCCACCAGCCAATAGACGCGTTATTTGATCCATCATACTTTTTTGGGACTCCAGCATCTAGTCTCTCATATCTTGCTGGACTTTGGCCAACTGTTCTTGCATACGTGCTTGTAACTGATCTTGCATCTCTTTTTGCATTTGCTCTAATCTCTCTAACCTTTGGTCCATGGCTTTTGTTTTTCTTCGCGTACCGTAGCAATGTTCCAGGGTAACTGCCACGATTTTAGGGTTTTTTGTGAGTTTTAGTGCACATGATGCAATGCTGATGCATGAATGCAATGGATGCAATGAACACAAATGAATGCAATCAAAAGGCGTTGATTCTAATTCAATTTCATTAAGATAACTTTCTAGAAAGCAAGTTTCTTTACATAAAATAGATTACATATAAGGCTTGGCCCTGATACTTAAGGCCTTGACCTGCCTAAGAAGCCATGCTAATTCTCGTCCTCTATCTGATTCTAATTCATACTTTAAACTCAGCACATCAGCCTGCACTGCTAATGTTTGTAAGTGATCCGCTACTTCTCGTACTTGAATCAAAGCATCACCCATGACGTAATCCCTATTCCTGACTTGATCTTGGGATTGATGAAGTTGTTCATTCAATCGATCGTTATTTATCTCAAGGAATTCTAGCTGAAGTTCACGATCTTGCAATGCCACATTGAGTTCTTCTATCTTTCCTTTTAACTCTTCAATTTTGTTTTGACTGGCTTTCGACTCGATTACAGAATTACGGGTACGCTGCTGATACAAAGACTTTTCTAGTTCTGTCACTCGCATTTTTAATCCTTCTTTCTCGTTCTGGCTTTCTAGCAAACTCTCTTTTAGAGTATCCTCTCGAGCTTGAGCATCTCGAAATCTTTCTTCCCATTGGCTAGCTTTTCTTTGCTCTTCTTTAATTTCCTGTCGCCACTGCTCAGACGTCTTTCCTAACCCAGCGGTTCTCATTGACCTTCGCAGCTTCTTGTAGTCAGTTTTCAAACTATCCAAATCTTCCTCAGCTTTGTTCTTTCCTTTTCTGAGTCTTTCAGCTTCTAACTTCTGGACATCGACATCTAATCCCAGCTGCATTTTTTCTTCTTCCAACTGCTCGATCCTCTTTTCTTGTTCCAGGCTCTTTCTCTCGAAATCATGTCTGACGATTTCTAGCTCAGATGGGATCGGTCTCAAGCATTCTTCCATTGATCTAGGGCCTTCTTGATCTGACATGGGGATGTTATCGTTAATCCTCTGAATCCTCCACTGGTCGTACTCAAGGGTAGCCATGGGATTGGCAGCAAACTTTTTCATTCTACTAGTCTGGTTCCATGCATTCGATATTTCGCGGACTCTCCTTTTGTAGTTATTCCCCGTGAATACAAATTCACACTGAGCTAACCCGTATGTTGGTGGTGTAAACTGTCTGGACCTGTACTGTCTTAACACCAGCAGAGGAGCATACCCTATGGCTCCTCATACTCCTAACAAGGGGACCCAATCGAAGTCTCCACATCGGTATAATATTTCGTCAGGCACCATCCACGGGGCTCTCCATTCGACATCCTCTTCTTGCAAATTCTGAAAGATCGCCATCCAATTTTCTTCTGTAATATCACCTCTTCTAGGCGTAGCCACTAACTCTTTCAATGGAGAGTAGTTTTCGGAGAAGAGCGATACGAGACCTTTTCCACTTTCCAAAAATGGCTATGGAACCACGATAGTAGAAGCTGTGCACATCCAATAAATCTTCCTTCACCCGCTCTTCGACAAGCATTCAATGATCTGAAGGTTTCGGCCAATATCGCAGGTACAGGTGTGGTCCCTTTACTAAGCCTATCAAAGAGATCAGAGACCGCCTCGTCTATGTGCCCCAAAACTTTGGGAAAGATAACCAGTCCATAAATGCTCAAGGCGAAAACATCTACCCTCTTCTTCGTGTCAGGATGGGCTAGGATTAAATCTCTCAAATGCCTCCAAGGAATGCACCTACAATCTCCTTTTTGTTTGATTCGAGCTGTGACCCACTGCTCGCTCATCCCTGTGATGTTCATCAACTTTTTTGAGAATGCTGGGCCATTGGCAGCTTTGGAATAAATTCTATCAACCTGAATTTTCGGGCATCGCATCAAGGCTGTGTATTCCTCTATCGTAGGTACCAAATCTACATTCCCGAAAGTAAAGCAAACTTGTGCGAAATTCCAATATTGAGCGAGGGCTCGAAATGTGTGTTCGTCTATCTTGACGTCGAGTAGATAAGGTAAATCGCCATAATGACAGTAGAATAGCCGTTTGACCTCGTCATCCTACTGAGCCCAGATTTCTTTCATCTCTTGGAGATTGTTCTGAGTTACGCTTACCCGGGTAAAATTCGACAACTCTGACACGTACCCCTCGGTTAGGCTATCACCTTTCTCTTGCTGTGTTGTCTCAGCCCATATCCGGACAGCAGCATTGTCCTCTACTTTATCAAAAAACCCGCTTTCCATGATAAGCTATCTTCTTAGCAACCGAATGTAAATCAACACCTTTTATGATGAAAATGTCATGCAAATACAATCAAAATAAAACAAAACAAGTCAGTATTTCATACAAGATTTACAGCAAACAAGGAATAATCAAATATAACACTTGCTCGTGTAACCACTAGGGTTTCAGAGTGGCTCTACCTAGGGTAGATTCCTTAAGGCTCACTATATGGGGTTCGGTTCTAGAGTAAAGGTACCTGAACCGGTAGATTCCTCGATCTTCACCCATTATAGGCTCATACAGACCGAGTTCAATTCAGGGGAATACGTTTCCCTATGGCTGCACGGAGATGAAAATCTCACGAAGACATAGGTACGGACGTACTCCGAAAGTGATCCACTATCCTGCACGGAGGTGAAGACCTCACGAAGGAGTAGTTTCTCACTTCCACTTAGAGGGGTGTGACCATAATGGTCGTGCAATGCAATATGCAAAACTATTTAAAGGCTCGAATTAACACAGCAAGTATTACAACGTAAATAACAGACGAAACGCAATAAAAGGATCGTATTTCAAAACCAAATTTTTAATTATCGATAAAAAGACAAAAGTTAATCAACTTGTGGCTTGACTCTCTTATTTGGTCCTCAGTGGAGTCGCCAAGCTGTCATAACCATTTTTTTTGGTAAAAACAGTAGTCGACTTGGATTTTGAAAATGAAAACGAAAAACCGGAGTCGCCACCAATCTTTTTTGATGAGGTGTGATCGGATCACCTTTGTTAATCATTTTAATAAAATTTAAGATTTACTAAAACGAGAATTCTTGGTCTACGAAAAATCAAAAAACGAGTTCGGGAGTCGGTTACGCACGAGGAAGGGTTAGCACCCTCGATACGCCCAAAAATTGGTACCTAGTTGATGAATTAATGTCTAGGTGTCGAAAATTTAAAAAAACTTGAAAGAATTTAAAATACGATCCTTCTTTATAAAATAATGATTTAAAATGATCGAATAAATTAAAACGGGTGCTAAAGACCCTCTCATCTCGAAGTAATAAAATGTCACGCCCGATGGGAAGTTAGGACACGGCATCTTGACTTGAGACTGAGCTTGCCTTTTATATTAATGCATTTTCCGTTTTAAAAGGATATTCGGTTAGTTAGGGTGAACGAGGAAAATCGAAACCCAGTAAGTTAGGTACGACATCTCGAAATTTTAAATACCGAATCATCGCCTTTGTTTTAAAACAAATTCTTATTTCAAGGTGACAAAAATGTCATACCCGGTAAGTTGAGGCACAACGCTTCGTGTCTCCGAGAATAAGTATTTTCAAAACTCGTATAGCAATTTAAGAGAATAGTCCGTTATTTAGGTTAAACAAGAAAAATCGAGGCCCAGTGAGTTAGGGCACGATTATCTCGAAGGCCCAAATACAGGATATCATTTTTATGAAAGAATTATTTTAAGGCATTGAATAAAAGCATAATGTAATTTATAGTAATACATAGAAGCAGATTATGATATTAATAATAACGTTTAATAATGAGTGCAACAATGTTGATAACAATAATATGAACAAGCATAACAAGATGAAATAAAAACAAGGCTAGTAAAATATAAATCGAACGCGTAAGGAAAATGAAATAAGCAAATACATAAATAAATATATAACATGACAAAATAAAAGATGACAATGATAATGAAAACAGTAATATTGATAATGTTGATTATAAAAAACAGTAATAAAGAGATGATATAAAAATAAGAATGATGATAATAATAATAATGAAATAATACCTATGATACTAATAATAGTAATAATAAGAAAATTAATATTAGTATTAATAATATATAAAAAAAATACCAAAAATAATGTAGTAATGATAATAATAAAAGTGAAAATGATAGGGAAATAATGATAACATATGTTAATAGCAATAATGATATATATAAAAGATAGAAAAATAACAATAATATGTTTATAAAAATTATCATAGTGGTAATAATAATAATAGCAAGAATAAATAAATTAATAATAGTAATGTAACTTCAACTAATACTAAAGGTGATAATAATAATAACAATAATAATAATAATAATAACAATAACAATAATAATAATAATAATAATAATAATAATAATAATAATAATAATAATGTTAATAATGATACAAAAATGATAAGGAATAAGATGCGAAATGAAAATAGTACAAAAATTGTAACATTCATACATAAATATAGATATAGGTATAATACATAAAATATATTAGAGACATAGATGTATAAATAAAATTGGATAAAATGAATATAGATTGAAATATAATAGTAATGAGAGTAATAATAATAAATATAATAATGTTAAAATGCAAAAAGTAAATATAATATGATAGTAATATTAAAATAAAGTAATTAGAATAATACTTATACATAAAAAGAAATGTATATATGTACATGTACAATAAAGTATATATTAATAGTAATAATAATAATGGTAATAATATTTAAAATACATGTACATAAATAATAATAATAAAAGGTATGTATATATATAATAATAATAGTATAGTAAAAATAACAATAATAATATACTAATGAATATGATAATAATAATATAATTAATATAATAATAAATAATGCTACAAATAAAAAAATAGGGTGAAAATAATATAAAAAATTAGATTAAATTTAAAAAGGGACCAAATCCGACACTAAAACAAAATTTTGGGGCCAATTTCTAAATAAAAACCATAGGGTGGACCCATTTAAATACGCGCAACTTCAGAGGGGGCTAAAGGGGAATTTCCCGAGTCCTTAAAACGCATCATTTGAAGGGAGGACCGGATCGCAAAACGCAACAAACTTTTGGGTTAATTTAAAATAGATAAAAACTTAATTGCAGAGCATATAAAAGCGAAAGGACCAAGCATGTAATTAGCCCTTAAGAGCAAAAACACGCGGATCCCGGTAAGGCGGGTCGGGTCTTGGTCGAGGCAAAAAGCGACGCCGTTTTGGCGTCTGGATTTCAAGCCCAAAACGCGTCGTTTTATGTGGGTATAAAAGCCAAATTTTTTTAAAAATTCATTCTTCATTCATTCTTTTCAAAAAAACAAAATTGGGGCTCCCATTTTTCTCTGCAGTGTCCTCGCCGGCCTTGGTCTCCGGCTATCAACCGCCGCGTCGACCGCTCGTTATCGCTGCGCTGGCGCGCCATATATCTGGGCGGGAAGGTAAAAATTTGGCCTTTTTCAGCTAGATCGAAGGTAAGCCCCTTTTTTACTATTTTTTATACCCTTTATGTACATATATATATATATTAACAGAATTGTAAATGAAGAGAAAAAAATAAAAAAGAAAAATGAAATGAAGGAAAAGATGGTAACCTTCGTTCGATTTTTGAACTTTTTCCCGATTTCTTTTCAATCTACTATTTGTTATTTATGTATTTGAGTTTGCTTTCTTTTTTTGATTGTATTCTAAAAAAAACTTTACATTGATATGTAATGGCTTTTATAGCCGTTTTACAAAGCTTCTTCTTTTCTTTTTCTTTTTTTTATATTTGTCCTTTCCATTGCAGGCAAGTGGGCGGCGGCAGTGCGCGCGCAGCAAGAAGGCGAGAGACTAGGGCGGCGCTAGGAGCGGCAATGAGCAGCATAGGAGGAAGCTAGGGTTTTTCTTTTCTGAATTTTTTAATGTATTGGGCTAGGGTTTTGGGGATTTTTGTTGGGCTTGTAATTTTTGGGTTTTGGGTCTCTTTTTTTTTAATTTGGGCTGTACAATTAGAATTTCTTTTCTTGATCCAGATTAGACAAAACTGGATAATTAATATTTAGTAGCTTAAAATTTGGTACTCATAGAAACGGTATCATCTTATCACCTTATTACTTGATCAGTACGTGCATATATAACAAATTTTCTCATATGAAACCAAAAAAGAAATTAACTAGTACTGGAGTGACTACCAATATAGTTTATCACACCATTATTACCGTTGAGCAGGTCAAAGATTTTAACATGTATATTTATGACAGAAACCTTAATTAGGCCATGCATGTCTGCAAATATAATAAATATATATATATATATGTATATGTATATATACATATATTAACAACGTTGTACTCATGTTACTAATTAAATCGATTAAAGATGCCTTGTCATAAAGATATCATCCATCATAGACGTGGGAGAATTTTATATATATATATATATAGTTGCCAGCCAAACAGATACTCCAAGATCCAAGATTCTCCAATTAATCCGACTTAGTGCCTCCCATTTTCTAGTTCTAAAAAAGCTTCAAAGTTCATACATTCCAGCTATAAAAACCCTTTGCTCCCTTCGCCACCTTCATCGGCAGTTTCAGCTTAATTTCTCACAACAAAAAACCCATTTTATCAATCACTTCAAATCATTTTCTTTTGGGAAATGGCTTCTAATGTTGAAGCATCAACTGCTCTTGTTCTTTCTCTTAACCTTCTTTTCTTTGCTTTTGTAAGCTCTCACAATGTCGAGAACCCCGTTTTTATTCATCCCGGAGATGTGTACCATAATGGCAGAATCACTCATGGTCATGCCGGTACATGCAATCCCCTAAATCTCGGTGTATGCGTTGGCCTGTTGGGTTTGGTGGATGTTGTTGTCGGAAACGTACCTACAGAACCATGTTGCAGCGTGATTGAAGGATTGGTCGATCTTGAAGCTGCAGTTTGCCTTTGCACTGCTGTCAGGGCCAATGTGTTGGGCATTCCCATCCACCTTCCTATTTCATTGAGCCTCTTACTCAATAAATGTGGAAGAGAAGTAGCTACTGGAATACATTTGCAGCCCTTAAATAGCCTTCTTCCCACATTGTTTGCTTTAATTGTGTCTTGAAGTTTCCGTTTTTATTTGTTCCATTTTTATGTTTCCTTTGTGATTAAGTCTTTGAATTGTTGCTCATGAGTTGAGAAGGCTTTTCAACCTTCGCTTTCATTTTTATTCTAAATAAAATGAAAATATTATTTGAACAAAAAATTCTATTTTGTCATAATGAGTTCGAATGGGTGTTTTTAGGGGGAAAAATCTTAATTAATATTTTCAACATTATTTTTAATGTTATATGACTTCCAAGTGGATTTTTTTATTTCAAAGTGTCAAACCAGTGAATTTAGTAGAAGAATTTTAACAGCGGTGACTGTTGGACTTGAATTTCTAAATTCATAAAATACAGAGACTAGATTCCTCCAAATAAATGTAGGAGACTAAGCTCCTAACGCACGAAGCATACAGATAATTAGAGCATATTTTAACTTTCCAATTTTTATTTTAAAATTTGATACAAACAATTAATCAATCCAACGCGAAGCGTGGAAACCATACCAGTTACTGTAAAAATATTGATCGCGTATTTTTATATTTCAATTTTTTTCCTAAATACTCAGATATACAATTTTTTCTTGAAACTCTATTCTAATGTGCAATGTTATACATAAACATTGATGTTGTGTAATTTGATTTGATTCAATTTTTATAAATCACTAACACCATTAGCAATGTAACACCATTTTATATGCACATGTTGCGTACACAAATATTTATATTTATGTGATGTAAAATAAAATAAATTGATGTATTTATTTCTTTAAATATATATAGTTGAATTAAAATCAAAGTTTCAAGTATACATTTGATTCACTATTAAATTTTCATGTGCATAATTTCACCAAATTAAAGTCGATGTATCAAAGTGCACACTGGACCAAATTTCATGTACAATTTTGAGTGTTATCCCTTTATTTAGAGATCTGCTACATTAAATATCTATACTTATTTCAAGTGTTTTACTGAGTTGGTGTGTAGTGTGGGTTCCTATTTAAGCAATCAATTAAAGAAAAATAAGTGCATGTGTTGAGCCGAGGGAAAGATAACATAAAAAATGGTAAATACACTTGTAGTCACCTCGGTAAGTTTCTCGTTATTTTCTTTTTTTCACCTAACTATTAAAACTTAAAAAATGGTCATTCAACCGTTAGACTTTTTCTTTTATGGTCACCAGCCATTAAATGGCTAATGGGAAGATGATGTAGCCGATTATAAAATTGACATAAAAGAAACTTTAAAACTCAACCTTTATACACCGTGCCAAATTAGTCTCGATTCTAAAAATTTAACCCTCAATATTTTCACATTGTGTGATTTGGTCTTCTTCTTTTTCAATTTTTCAATTCTTTGTGACCCTTTCACCTAAAAAGCTAAAAAAAAGATATAAATCCATCAACTAAATTTGATCGGATATATAACAAAAACACTCGAAAATCCAAGACGATAATTTTCTTCTTTTCTTTCTTTCAAAAGTAACCCTCAATGTCACAAATAAAAGTAAAATTGCAAGAGAGAGAGAGAGACCTAATTACACAAAGTTTAAATGTTGAAGGTTAAGATTTCTGGGATCAAGACTATATCGACACAATGTAGAAATGTTCAGGGTTAAAGTTGCTATTATGCCAACGTAAAATATGTCAAGTTATCTTTTCATTTGTAATTTAACAGTTGGTGACCAAAAAAGAAAAATTCGAATAATTGGGTGACCAAAAAAGAAGATGTCGAACAGTTGGGTGATCATTTTGTAACTTTTCGTAGTCGGGTGACCATGATAGCTCTCACATTTAGAGTTATTTTAGCATATTTTTTATAGTATTTTACGAGGTAAATTGAGCATTTAGGTTAAATTTGAGCACATTTTATAGTTTTTATGATTAATTATATTTTATTTGAGCTTTATCATTTTCAGAGTTAGTTTTGATTCATGTGTTATCTTCCTCTCTATATTGTAGGTTTCGGATGAAGAACGGAGGGCTTGGAGCACAGGGTAAAAAATAGTGAAGAGAAATCATCTGCTCCACCAAACTTGATTCAGTGTGGTGGAGCACAATCTTCAATTAAGAATTTCAAATAGCAAGCAACCCACTCCACCGCGAATTCTACGTCTGGTGGAGCCAAGCGATTAATACCCTAAACATAGAGGGTGACATGATTAAGCGAAAAAGGAGAGGAAAATGAGTGAAAAAAAGAACTTGGAGGCTAAGGAACAATTCTCTGACACCAAAGGGGACTTCAACCTTGCAAAGGCGAGAAGAAAAAGAGATCTAGAGCGCATGGCTTTAGCTCGACAATTATTTTTATCTCTAGATTATTTTCTTTTTACTTTTTTTTTTCAAAGCAAGTTTGTTTTGAGTTTCTTCTTCTGATGTTTTCTCAACGCAACAATAACTAAAATCTATTTCTTGGAATGATGATGAATCATACTTTTTAGTTAATTAAATATTTTTTCTTCAATTGTTTCAATCCCTATTAATTATTTATTCATCTTTATGCTTATTTAATCTGTTTGTCTGGCCATCAAGTTGTATTAATTTGGTGATGTTGATTTGTAGTAGAAGAGAAAAATTAAGGTTTAGATCTAGACTGAATATATTAGGGTTAACTTTTGTAGCGCTGACGAATGAGTTAGTTTACAGCTAGGATAGGAATATACCTGATGCGCATAGCAACCCAAGAAGTTTTTCCGTAGTGCCTTTGCTCGATTTGCCTAGCATAGGAATATAGCTGGTGGCGGAGGGGGATTAACTTAGCTAGATACTGGAAGGGTCTAGTTAATGCCACCGAATTGTTGGTTAATAATTATATAGACTGAACAATTGAATGAGAGATAATTGATTAACTGAATTAGGTAAATTAGAGTTCCAAGATCTTTCAAAACTGATTGAGAAACTTAGTAATTTTTTATTTTTTTTGTAGTAGTAGTTTAATAAAATCTATTTAATTCCTTTAGTTTAACTTTAGTAGTAATTAGAATTTCTTTTCTTGATCCAGATTAGATAAAATTGGATAATTAATATTTAGTAGCTTAGAATTTGGTCCTCATAGGAACGGTATCATCTTATCACCTTATTACTTGATCAGTACGTGCACTTACATCTCACATGAAACCAAAAAAGAAATTAACTAGTAGTGGAGTGACTACCAATATAGTTTATCACACCATTACTACCGTTGAGCAGGTCAAAGATTTTAATACGTATATTTACGACAGAAACCTTAATTAGGCCATGCATGTCTGCAAATATAATAAATATATATATATATATATATATGTATGTATATGTATATATACATATATTAACAACGTTGTACTCATGTTACTAATTAAATCGATTAAAGATGCCTTGTGATAAAGATATCATCCATCATAGACGTGGGAGAATTTTATATATATATATATATATGTATATAGTTGCCAGCCAAACAGATACTCCAAGATCCGAGATTCTCCAATTAATCCGACTTAGTGCCTCCCATTTTCTAGTTCTAAAAAAGCGTCAAAGTTCATACATTCCAGCTATAAAAACCCTTTGCTCCCTTCGCCACCTTCATCGGCAGTTTCAGCTTAATTTCTCACAACAAAAAACCCATTTTATCAATCACTTCAAATCATTTTCTTTTGGGAAATGGCATCTAATGTTAAAGCATCAACTGCTCTTGTTCTTTCTCTTAACCTTCTTTTCTTTGCTTTTGTAAGCTCTCACAATGTCGAGAACCCCGTTTTCATTCATCCCGGAGATGTGTACCATAATGGCAGAATCACTCATGGTCATCCCGGTACATGCAATCCCCTAAATCTCGGTGTATGCGTTGGCCTGTTGGGTTTGGTGGATGTTGTTGTCGGAAACGTACCTACAGAACCATGTTGCAGCGTGATTGAAGGATTGGTCGATCTTGAAGCTGCAGTTTGCCTTTGCACTGCTGTCAGGGCCAATGTGTTGGGCATTCCCATCCACCTTCCTATTTCATTGAGCCTCTTACTCAATAAATGTGGAAGAGAAGTAGCTACGGAATACATTTGCAGCCCTTAAATAGCCTTCTTCCCCACATTGTTTGCTTTAATTGTGTCTTGAAGTTTCCGTTTTTTATTTGTTCCATTTTTTATGTTTCCTTTGTGATTAAGTCTTTGAATTGTTGCTCATGAGTTGAGGAAGGCTTTTCAACCTTCCCTTTCATTTTTATTCTAAATAAAATGAAAATATTATTTGAACAAAAAATTCTATTTTGTCATAATGAGTTCGAATGGGTGTTTTTAGGGGGAAAAATCTTAATTAATATTTTCAACATTATTTTTAATGTTATATGACTTCCAAGTGGATTTTTTTATTTCAAAGTGTCAAACCAGTGAATTTAGTAGAAGAATTTTAACAATGCGTGATCATTGGACTTGAATTTCTAAATTCATAAAATACAGAGACTAGATTCCTCCAAATAAATGTAGGAGACTAAGCTCCTAACATACGAGGCATCTGAGATACTTAGAGCATATTTTAACTTTCCAATTTTTATTTTAAAATTTGATACAAACAATTAATCAATCCAACGCTGAAGCGTGGAAACCATACCAATTCATCAAAAATATTGATCGCGTATTTTTATATTTCAATTTTTTTCCTAAATACTCAGATATACAATTTTTTCTTGAAACTCTATTCTAATGTGCAATGCTATACATAAACATTGATGTTGTGTAATTTGATTTGTTTCAATTTTTATAAATCACTAACACCATTAGCAATGTAACACCATTTTATATGTACATGTTGCATACACAAATATTTATATTTATGTGATGTAAAATAAAATAAATCAATGTATTTACTTCTTTAAATATATATAGTTGAATTAAAATCAAAGTTTCAAGTATACATTTGATTCACTATTAAATTTTCATGTGCATAATTTCACCAAATTAAAGTCGATGTATCAAAGTGCACACTGAACCAAATTTCATGTACAATTTTGAGTGTTATCCCTTTATTTAGAGATCCGCTACATTAAATATCTATACTTATTTCAAGTGTTTTACTGAGTTGGTGTGTAGTGTGGGTTCCTATTTAAGCAATCAATTAAAGAAAAATAAGTGCATGTGTTGAGCCGAGGGAAAGATAACATAAAAAATGGTAAATACACTTGTAGTCACCTCGGTAAGTTTCTCGTTCTTTTCCTTTTTTCACCTAACTATTAAAACTTAAAAAATGGTTTTCTTTTATGGTCACCAGCCATTAAATGGCTAATGGGAAGATGATGTAGCCGATTATAAAATTGACATAAAAGAAACTTTAAAACTCAACCTTTATACACCGTGCCAAATTAGTCTCGATTCTAAAAATTTAACCCTCAATATTTTCACATTGTGTGATTTGGTCTTCTTCTTTTTCAATTTTTCAATTCTTTGTGACCCTTTCACCTAAAAAGCTAAAAAAAAGATATAAATCCATCAACTAAATTTGATCGGATATATAACAAAAACACTCGAAAATCCAAGACGATAATTTTCTTCTTTTCTTTCTTTCAAAAGTAACCCTCAATGTCACAAATAAAAGTAAAATTGCAAGAGAGAGAGAGAGACCTAATTACACAAAGTTTAAATGTTGAAGGTTAAGATTTCTGGGATCAAGACTATATTAACACAATGTAGAAATGTTCAGGGTTAAAGTTGCGGTTATGCCAACGTAAAATATGTCAAGTTGTCTTTCCATTTGTAATTTAACAGTTGGTGACCAAAAAGAAAAATTTGAATAATTGGGTGACCAAAAAAGAAGATGTCGAACAGTTGGGTGATCATTTTGTAACTTTTCGTAGTTGGGTGGCCATGATAACTCTCACATTTAGAGTTATTTTAACATATTTTTTATAGTATTTTACGAGGTAAATTGAGCATTTAGGTTAAATTTGAGCACATTTTATAGTTTTTATGATTAATTATATTTTATTTGAGCTTTATCATTTTCAGAGTTAGTTTGGATTCATGTGTTATCTTCCTCTGTATATTGTAGGTTTCGGATGAAGAACGGAGGGCTTGGAGCACAGGGTAAAAAATAGTGAAGAGAAATCATCTGCTCCACCAAACTTGATTCAGTGTGGTGGAGCACAATCTTCAATTAAGAATTTCAAATAACAAGCAACCCACTCCACCGCGAATTCTACGTCTGGTGGAGCCAAGCGATTAATACCCTAAACATAGAGGGTGACATGATTAAGCGAAAAAGGAGAGGAAAATGAGTGAAAAAAAGAACTTGGAGGCTAAGGAACAATTCTCTGACACCAAGGGGGACTTCAACCTTGCAAAGGTGAGAAGAAAAAGAGATCAAGAGCGCATGGCTTTAGCTCGACTATTATTTTTATCTCTAGATTATTTTCTTTTTACTTTTTTTTTTCAAAGCAAGTTTGTTTTGAGTTTCTTCTTGTGATGTTTTCTCAACGCAACAGGAACTAAAATCTATTTCTTGGAATGATAATGAATCATACCTTTTTGTTAATTAAATATTTTTTCTTCAATTGTTTCAATTTTTGTTAATTATTTATTCAGCTTTATGCTTATTTAATCTGTTTGTCTGGCCATCAAGTTGTATTAATTTGGTGATCTTGATTTGTCGTAAAAGAGAAAAATTAAGGTTTAGATCTAGACTGAATATATTAGGGTTAACTTTTGTAGCGCTAACGAATGAGTTAGTTTACAGCTAGGATAGGAATATACCTGATGCGCATAGCAACCCAATAAGTTTTTCCGTAGTGCCTTTGCTCGATTTGCCTAGCATAGGAATATAGCTGGTGGGGGAGGGGGATTAACTTAGCTAGATACTGGAAAGGTCTAGTTAATGCCACCGAATCGTTGGTTAATAATTATGTAGACTGAACAATTGAATGAGAGATAATTGATTAACTGAATTAGGTAAATTAGATTTCCAAGATCTCTCAAAACTGATTGAGAAACTTAGTAATTTTTTTTTTTGTAGTAGTAGTTTAATAAAATCTATTTAATTCCTTTAGTTTAACTTTAGTAGTAATTAGAATTTCTTTTCTTGATCCAGATTAGATAAAACTAGATAATTGGTATTTAACAGCTTAGAATTTGGTCTTCATAGGAACGGTATCATCTTATCACCTTATTACTTGATCAGTACGTGCACTTACATAACAAATTTTCTCACATGAAACAAAAAAAAGAAATTAACTAGTAGTGGAGTGACTACCAATATAGTTTATCACACCATTACTACCGTTGAGCAGGTCAAAGATTTTAACATGTATATTTATGACAGAAACCTTAATTAGGCCATGCATGTCTGCAGATATAATAAATATATATATATATATGTATATGTATATATACATATATTAACAACGTTGTACTCATGTTACTAATTAAATCGATTAAAGATGCCTTGTGATAAAGATATCATCCATCATAGAGGTGGGAGAATTTTATATATATATATATAGTTGCCAGCCAAACAGATACTCCAAGATCCAAGATTCTCCAATTAATCCGACTTAGTGCCTTCCATTTTCTAGTTCTAAAAAAGCTTCAAAGTTCATACATTCCAGCTATAAAAACCCTTTGCTCCCTTCGCCACCTTCATCGGCTGTTTCAGCTTAATTTCTCACAACAAAAAACCCATTTTATCAATCACTTCAAATCATTTTCTTTTGGGAAATGGCATCTAATGTTAAAGCATCAACTGCTCTTGTTCTTTCTCTTAACCTTGTTTTCTTTGCTTTTGTAAGCTCTCACAATGTCGAGAACCCCGTTTTTATTCATCCCGGAGATGGGTACCATAATGGCAGAATCACTCATGGTCATCCCGGTACATGCAATCCCCTAAATCTCGGTGTATGCGTTGGCCTGTTGGGTTTGGTGGATGTTGTTGTCGGAAACGTACCTACAGAACCATGTTGCAGCGTGATTGAAGGATTGGTCGATCTTGAAGCTGCAGTTTGCCTTTGCACTGCTGTCAGGGCCAATGTGTTGGGCATTCCCATCCACCTTCCTATTTCATTGAGCCTCATACTCAATAAATGTGGAAGAGAAGTAGCTACGGAATACATTTGCAGCCCTTAAATAGCCTTCTTCCCCACATTGTTTGCTTTAATTGTGTCTTGAAGTTTCCGTTTTTTATTTGTTCCATTTTTTATGTTTCCTTTGTGATTAAGTCTTTGAATTGTTGCTCATGAGTTGAGGAAGGCTTTTCAACCTTCCCTTTCATTTTTATTCTAAATAAAATGAAAATATTATTTGAACAAAAATTCTATTTTGTCAAAATGAGTTCGAATGGGTGTTTTTAAGGGAAAAATCTTAATTAATATTTTCAACATTATTTTTAATGTTATATGACTTCAAGTGGATTTTTATTTCAAAGTGTCAAACCATGAATTTAGTAGAAGAATTTTAACAGCGGTGACTGTTGGACTTGAATTTCTAAATTCATAAAATACAGAGACTAGATTCCTCCAAATAAATGTAGGAGACTAAGCTCCTAACGCACGAAGCATACAAATACTTAGAGCATATTTTAACTTTCCAATTTTTATTTTAAAATTTGATACAAACAATTAATCAATCCAACGCTAAGCGTGGAAACCATACCGATTCTTCAGAAAAATATTGATCGAGTATTTTTATATTTCAATTTTTTTCCTAAATACTCCGATATACAATTTTTTCTTGAAACTCTATTCTAGTGTGCAATGTTATACATAAACATTGATGTTGTGTAATTTGGTTTGATTCAATTTTTATAAATCACTAACACCATTAGCAATGTAACACCATTTTATATGTACATGTTGCATACACAAATATTTATATTGATGTGATGTAAAATAAAATAAATCGATGTATTTATTTCTTTAAATATATATAGTTGAATTAAAATCAAAGTTTTAAGTAAACATTTGATTCACTATTAAATTTTCATGTGCATAATTTCACCAAATTAAAGTCGATGTATCAAAGTGCACACTGAACCAAATTTCATGTACAATTTTGAGTGTTATCCCTTTATTTAGAGATCCGCTACATTAAATATCTATACTTATTTCAAGTGTTTTACTGAGTTGGTGTGTAGTGTGGGTTCCTATTTAAGCAATCAATTAAAGAAAAATAAGTGCATGTGTTGAGCCGAGGGAAAGATAACATAAAAAATGGTAAATACACTTGTAGTCACCTCGGTAAGTTTCTCGTTATTTTCTTTTTTTCACCTAACTATTAAAACTTAAAAAATGGTCATTCAACCGTTAGACTTTATCTTTTATGGTCACCAGCCATTAAATGGCTAATGGGAAATGATGTAAGCGATTATAAAATTGACATAAAAGAAACTTTAAAACTCAACCTTTATACACCGTGCCAAATTAGTCTCGATTCTAAAAATTTAACCCTCAATATTTTCACATTGTGTGATTTGGTCTTCTTCTTTTTCAATTTTTCAATTCTTTGTGACCCTTTCACCTAAAAAGCTAACAAAAAGATATAAATCCATCAACTAAATTTGATCGGATATATAACAAAAACACTCGAAAATCCAAGACGATAATTTTCTTCTTTTCTTTCTTTCAAAAGTAACCCTCAATGTCACAAATAAAAGTAAAATTGCAAGAGAGTGAGAGAGAGAGACCTAATTACACAATGTTTAAATGTTGAAGGTTAAGATTTCTGGGATCAAGACTATATTGACACAATGTAGAAATGTTCAGGGTTAAAGTTGCTATTATGCCAACTGTAAAATATGTCAAGTTATCTTTTCATTTGTAATTTAACAGTTGGTGACCAAAAAAGAAAAATTTGAATAATCTGTCGAAACCTCTTGTTAAGCGTTTGTTTGAAAAACGGGGATCGACTTTTGAAAAAAAATGAAAACGGGAGTCGCCACCAATCTTTTAAAGTGTGATCGGATCACTATATAAACATTTTGGTCTACGAAATTATGAGAAAATAGGTTCGGGAGTCGGTTACGTACGAGGAAGGATTGGCACCCTCGTAACGCCCAAAATTGGTACCAAATTGAGTAATTTTATCTTAATGTCAGAAAATTTGAAAGAAATAAAAAAACGATATTTCTTTAAAACTATGATAGTTTGAGAAAAGAATCAAGATTCATTCGTTCTTAAAAGAGTGCAAACATCACATCCAGCATGATTGGACATGATATCTTTAATCTTTCGTAACTAAAATCATCTTGCAATTTATAAAACTTATTTAAAAGGATATTTTAGATAATTAGGCAAACGAAAAATTGCAACCTAGCATGTTAGGGCACTATTTCTTGAATTTCTAAGTATTCAAAACATTGCCTTGCACCCCTTTTTAAAAGTTCTTTTTTAATTAAACAAAACATGACTTTTGGTTTTTTTTTTAAAAAAAATAAAAAATGATATGTTTACATATTGTATGAACTTATAATAACCTAGCTACTATATACATGCTTTATCATTTCATGCAAGCATAGTAAAAGTGATGGACTAGGATCTAAATCATCTAATATGCTATTATTTTAATGCATGGTCATGGATAACATTATTACATACAAATTACAACATGGAATATAGTGAATTAAATAGTATAAATTGTATAACACATACATAACAACATTTCATGCAAACATATCTAATTTATCATAATTAATTAATTTTATGTGAATATAAAAAGCAAAAACAAAATGACATATAAAATTTAACATATTATACAATATCAAATAAAAGTGAGTCTAGAAATAAGCTATTAAACGTAAAAATATAAAATGGCTATTAAAAAATAACATAAAAATGATAAAATGAAAAAAAAGCGAAGAATGCATATATAACTTAGTATATAAGAAAAAAAATGTACTAGATATTACTATATATATTTTTTAAAAAAATGAAGAATGTATTAATAAGTAATAATATATATTTTGTAAGGTAATATAGGAAATATGACAAGATATAATGTATAACATGATTTATAAATAAAAATATATAATAATATAGCAAATAGCAATAATAATGTGCGTAATAAAATATTTGATATAATGTAAAGAATATACAATAATAATTTAATAGGTATTTTCATACTAAAACATAGTAAAATGGTTAATACATATAGGAAAAGTCATAGTATTTATTAATAAAAACATATAATAACATAATATAATTAGTAGTATATAATAAAATATATAATATGAATAGTATAATATTTAGAATACATAACAATAATATAAAATATAATAAATAAAGATATAACATATGATAAAATACAAAATAAATAATATATACATAAAATATATTAGATGATAAAAATAATATTTTATGATTGATATTTAAAAGAGCAATATATAAGGTATTTAAAACAAAAGGACCAAATTGAATTTAATTAAGAAATCTGGGGTTAATTTGTAAAATAAAAAATATTTGTATCTGCTTAAAACATTTATTAAAAGTTGAGGGACTCATTGGGTAATTAAACCCTAATCCCAAAAACGACTTCGCTTTCTGAATATACCTCGAAAATTCGTTGGGACTAAATTGAATTAAAATTAGAATACTGAGGTTAAATTAAGAAATGATTAAACTGAAATTATAAGAAATTAAAAGTTGAGAGGACCGAATGGATAATTAATCCATTTTGCAAAAACGCGCGGATCCTCCCCGGATAATCGGGTCAACACGCGGATCCTTCGTTGAAACGACGCCGCTTTAAGTGCTTATTGAATTAAGCCAAACGACGTCATATTACACAGGCTATATAAGCCAAATTTTGCACCTAAAAATCATTTTAACATCCGGTTTTAAAAAAAATAAACGAAATCCTCTGAAGAAGGACTTGAGGGCCGATCCCGGTGCTGTCCGTCCAGGGGTCTCCTCATGCGCTCACGCGCCACCACACACAGCGGTCAGAGGGTAAAAAACCTTCACCCTTTTCAGCAAAAATCAGGTAATCCCTTTCCCTTTTTCATTATTTGTAATATATATTAAAAATATTCACCTTTGTACTCGATTGGTTACTGGTACTGTAAGTTGGTAATACTGTGCTCTGTTGAATCTGTGTGTATATTTCTCTCTAGAAAAATCGTGTGTTACAAATCAGAAAAAGATGGGTTTTTATAACCCTTTGTAAGTAATTTACAATCTGGGAAAGAAATCTCTTGATTTCTTTCCATATTTTGCCCCTGTTTTCTGTTGTTGTTTTTTCATTTTGCAGATGTCTCGCGAGGAAATCAGTGAGCCAAGATGATTAGGCCCTGATAACGACGGTGCTGGCACTAATCTGTTTTCATTCAGCTTCAACTATGGCCAGATTCGAGGCCGAGAATCATGGCGTCGATGGGGTAGATGGAACAACGTACTGATTTAGCTTTTGGAGCTTTCCATTTGCGGCGCCTAGGGTTTCTGAAACCCTAGGGCCTTCCGTGTTCTGTTTGCTATTTGGGCCTTCCTGGGCTTCACTAGATTGGGTCAAGGGTAGGCTTAGAAATGGGTTTGTAATGTAATGGGTTGGGTTTGCCGGGTAGTGTTGTAATTGGGCCTCGGGTGTAATGGGTTTATGGGGTATAATTTTTCTTTTGGCCTTTATTTCTTTTGTAAATGGACTTGTATAAAAGGGACTTTATTTATTTTGTTTTTGGTTTTCTGTTTGGTTTATTAAGCCCGGGCGAATTTGGGCTATTATAATTGGGTGACCAAAAAAGAAGATGTCGAACAGTTGGATGATCATTTTGTAACTTTTCGTAGTCAGGTGACCATGATAACTCTCACATTTAGAGTTATTTTAGCATATTTTTTACAGTATTTTACGAGGTAAATTGAGCATTTAGGTTAAATTTGAGCACATTTTATAGTTTTTCTGATTAATTATATTTTATTTGACCTTTATCATTTTCAGAGTTAGTTTGGATTCATGTGTTATCTTCCTCTCTATATTGTAGGTTTCGGATGAAGAACGGAGGGCTTGGAGCACAGGGTAAAAAATAGTGAAGAGAAATCATCTGCTCCACCAAACTTGATTCAGTGTGGTGGAGCACAATCTTCAATTAAGAATTTCAGATCGCAAGCAACCCACTCCACCGCGAATTCTACGTCTGGTGGAGCCAAGCGACTAATACCCTAAAAATAGAGGGTGACATGATTAAGCAAAAAAATGAGAGGAAAATGAGTGAAAAAAAAGAACTTGGAGGCTAAGGAACAATTCTCTAACACCAAGGGGGACTTCAACCTTGCAAAGGCGAAAAGAAAAAGAGATCAAGAGCCCATGGCTTTAGCTCGACTATTATTTTTATCTCTAGATTATTTTCTTTTTACTTTTTTTTTTCAAAGCAAGTTTGTTTTGAGTTTCCTCTTGTGATGTTTTCTCAACGCAACAGGAACTAAAATCTATTTCTTGGAATGATGATGAATCATACTTTTTAGTTAATTAAATATTTTTTCTTCAATTGTTTCAATCTCTGTTAATTATTTATTTAGCTTTATGCTTATTTAATCTGTTTGTCTGGCCATCAAGTTGTATTAATTTGGTGATCTTGATTTGTCGTAGAAGAGAAAAATTAAGGTTTATATCTAGACTGAATATATTAGGGTTAACTTTTGTAGCGTTGACGAATGAGTTAGTTTACAGCTATTAGTTTACAGCTAGGATAGGAATAAACCTGATGCGCATAGCAACCCAATAAGTTTTTCCGTAGTGCCTTTGCTTGATTTGCCTAGCATAGGAATATAGCTGGTGGGGGAGGGGGATTAACTTAGCTAGATACTGGAAAGGTCTAGTTAATGCCACTGAATCGTTGGTTAATAATTATATAGACTGAACAATTGAATGAGAGATAATTGATTAACTGAATTAGGTAAATTAGATTTCCAAGATCTTTCAAAACTGATTGCGAAACTTAGTAATCTTTTCTTTGTAGTAGTAGTTTAATAAAATCTATTTAATTCCTTTAGTTTAACTTTAGTAGTAATTAGAATTTCTTTTCTTGATCCAGATTAGATAAAACTAGATAATTGGTATTTAACAGCTTAGAATTTGGTCCTCATAGGAACAGTATCATCTTATCACCTTATTACTTGATCAGTACGTGCACTTACATCTCACATGAAACCAAAAAAGTAATTAACTAGTAGTGGAGTGACTACCAATATAGTTTATCACACCATTACTACCGTTGAGCAGGTCAAAGATTTTAACATGTATATTTATGACAGAAACCTTAATTAGGCCATGCATGTCTGCAAATATAATAAATATATATATATATATATGTATATGTATATATACATGTCGAAACCATTTTTTTGAAAACGGGAATCGACTAAGTTTGAAAATGGAAATTGAAACAGGAGTCGCCACCGATCTTTATTGGGTGTGATCGGATCACCCTTGTTTTAATAAAACATTTTAGTTCACTAAAACGATATTTTGGTCTACGAAATTTGAGAAAACAGGTTCGAGTCGATTCGTGATTTAGGAAGGATTAGCACCCTCGTAACGCCCAAAATTGGTTTATCAAGAAATTCATTTTCTTATGACAAACTGTTCTATTTAGACAACCGTGTTACAATCCACTTTATCAAGAAATTCATTTTCTTATGACAAACTGTTCTATTTAGCAATCGAATATGAATCAACACCTCCTTCTTATGATGGTGTAATGCAATGCAATTATAAACAAAACAAAACAAAACACGTTAGTGCAGGATAAATAAATAACAAATAAAGCAATTCGGGTGACCCCTAGGGGTTCGGAGTGGCTCTACCTAGGGTGAGTTCTTAAAGCTCGCTATATGGGGTTCGGTTCTAGAGTAAAGGTACCTGAACCAGCAGATTCCTCGATCTTCACCCATTATAGGCTCATACAGACCGAGTTCAGTTCAGGGGAATATATTTCCCTATGGCTGCACGGAGATAAAAATCTCACGAAGACATAGGTATGGATGTATCCCGAGAGCGATCCACTATCCTGTACAGAGGTGAAAACCTCACGAAGTAGTAGTTTCTCACTCCCACTTAAAAGGGTGTGACCACAACGGTCATGCAATGCAATATGCAAAACTATTTAAAGACTCGAACCAACGCAGCAGGTATTATATCATAAACCATAAAAATAACAGGTGAAAATGCAATGAAAGGATCGTTTATCAAAACCAAATTTTCAATTTTCGACAAAAGACAAAAGTGAATCAATTTATGGCTCGACTCTCAAAGTATTCCCAGTGGAGTCACCAAGTCATCAAACCATTTTTTTGAAAACGGAATCGACTAAGTTTGAAAATGGAAATTGAAACAGAGTCGCCACCGATCTTTATTGGGTGTGATCGGATCACCCTTGTTTTAATAAAACATTTTAGTTCACTAAAACGATATTTTGGTCTACGAAATTTGAGAAAACGGGTTCGAGTCGATTACGTGCGAGGAAGGATTAGCACCCTCATAACGCCCAAAATTGGTACCTAATTGATTAATTAATGTCTTAATATCGAAAATTGAAAAGCTTTAAAATAAATTTTGAAATACGATCCCTTTTTATGAATGTTTAGCTAACTTGAAGTGGATTTTAAGATTCTCTTATTTCGAAGGAGTAAAATATCACATCCAACACATAGGACACAACATTTCCAACCTTCGATACCCAAAATCGTCTCGTGATTTCCAAAACTCATGCATTGATATTTTAAAAAAGATATTCGTTTATTCGGTCAAATGATAAATCAAAACCCAACACGTAGGGCATTATTTCTCGAAATTTCCAAACACAAAATATTGCTTTATTTGCAAAAAAAATCTTATCTCGAGGTAATAAGATGTCATATCCAGTGAGTTAGGACACAACACCTCAAATCTCAGAGAGTAAACATTTTATTTAACACTCGTATTATGATTTAAAAGAATATGTCGTTATTTAGGTTAAACGAGAAAAATCGAAACCCAGTAAGTTAGGGCACGATCTCTCAAATTTCCCGAACGCGGAATATTGCCTTTATTAAAGAATTTTCTTTTTATGAAAGAATAACAAGTATGAAATTTAAAACGATGTGTATTTGATTTGTTTGGAATAAGGTAAAACAATCTACATTAAATGTAATGCATTCGAGCTTTAATAATGGATGTGATTTGAATGAAACGAGGAAAAATGATGATATAAACGTGGCATAATAATTGGCGAATAAAATACTACCACAATAAATCACAATGACATGACAATATGAGTAAACGAACTACAAAGTACCTAATGACAATAACCATACACATATTATATTGGCATCAATATTAATGATAAAGAAATGAAACAAAATAATATATGAAACAACTTGAAGTAACTAGTATGAAACAAATTAAAATGAATGAGGTATAAAACGATTTAAAACAAATAATATACAAAGCAAATTAAAATAAATAAAAAATGAATAACAAGCTAATTTTAGATGAGTAATATATGTAAAAACACGTTTGAGATAAATATTACAAAAAGCAATTTAAAATAAATAGCATGAAACGATTTAAGATCATCAATGTACAAAGCAACAAAAATGATACATAGAACAAGTAAAATAAATGATTTATAAAGCAATTTAAAATAAATAGTAAAAGGTTTAAAATAATAACAGATGAAAAATAAATTTGAAACAAGTAATATATATATATATATATATTTAAACAAGATGTTATATGAAAGTACTAAAATAGCTCAATGCGAAAAGAATTTTAAAATGATGATTTTATAAAACAAGCTAAAGTTATTAAGATGGTTCCACTCATGTACAAAAATATTGTGAGTCTTCACGATAATAAGTATTATAAATTGAACACTCAATGAGAATAATATGTATAATAATATGTATATAAAAATATTGTGCAAAATGTAAAAATAATAGGATAAAAGAAATCTCAAAATAATTGAACAAATGAAAACTAACATATACAAAAATATTAAGAGTATTTTAAAATAGCAGATTATACAAATAAAAGGCTAGATTAAAATTAAACCTAAAATAAAAGGAATAATTTACAAATAAGATAGTTTTAAAAAAAAAATGCAAAGCATATAAATGTATAGGGACTAGGACTAGAAATAATCCAGGTCCCAAAACGCTGCACCTTGGAGTGGACTAAAATGGAATGGTGTACAAATTTTTGGGGAAAAATTAAAATAAAACACATGGATACCAATGGGGTCTGCTGGAATGTGATGCAAAAATGAGGGATTAATTCTGGAAATTTCCCATTTGACATATAAATGTACAAATTGGGTCTGGGTATGGATCAACACGCGGCCCCCACCCTTAAACACCACCATTTCAATATTAAAAACACAAAAAGAACCATTTGAACTCTGCCATTTTCACTAAAACTTATATCTAACCCCCATTTTTCTCCTATTCTTTACCTTGGCCGACTCTTGGGCTTCACTCACGATAATACGCCTCCACCACCGTTGCGGTTTCAGCTAGACCACAAGGATCTGTCAACCATCAGGCCGGAGGAGCCAACGTCGACTAAATCGACACCAAAGAAAGTAAATAAACTCCTCTTTTAGATTTGTCAAGTATATTCAAAATACAGTAAAAAAAAGAATAAGATCAGAAAAAAAGTGCGAAAACCTTGAAATCACTGCTTTTTCTATTTTTTGTTGCTTTGTAATGCTTTCCCTTTTTGTTATAAATGTGCAGCAAGTAAAGATCAAGAAGAAAGAAAACGAGAACCCAAAAAATCAAAAAGAAAAATCGATCTGAAAAATCACCTTCAAGTCCTTTTTTGTATTCTCTCTATGTAATCTCCCCCGTTTTACAATCGATTTTTCTTCTCTAATCCCCCCTATTTACAATCGGTTTCCCTAAAATACAATCGATCTCCCCCCTTTACAATTGTTTATTTCTCGACTTTTATAGCCGATTACAGAACAAGGAAAATATTATTTATCTTTGTCATATTCTGTTTGGTCTGGTTCTGTCTTTGCAGGGTATAGAGGTGCTAGGGAATGGTGTTTGCAGAGGCATGGGGTGGCAAAAGGCATGGGGTGACCAGGCAGCATGGGGGTGACCAGGGTTTTTCCTTTTTTGCTTTTTTTTTTATTGGTTTGGGCTAGAGTTAGTGGTTTTATTATATCGGGCCCGGGCAAATTTGGGTCCATACAGCTGCCCCTCTTTGCTCGTTGTCGTGTAATGAGAATGGAGCAAAGACTATAAAAAGGGCCAAGTTTGCCCGGTCTCGTCGAGTCTTGACTTCTTCAGTGCTCCTCTTTTTCAGGTCGCCTTGTTCTAGTCCACCACGTCCTGCTGCTTCGATCCACTTCATGCAACTTCAGAGGTACAGGATCTATTTTGATCTGACCTTCTGCAACTTCAGGGAGATAAGATTTGCTGTCTTCGATCTGCTCCAAGCTAAGATTTACTCCACTGAAACTTCAAAGATTCAAGGAGAAGAGATTTGTAGCCTCGATCTTCTCCACTAAAACTTTAGGGAAACAAGATGTACTATCTTCGATCTGTTCCACTGCAACTTCAGAGAGACAAGATCTGCAATCTTCAGCCTACCCCACTACTGCTTAGGGAGATAGGATGGTGGCTTAAGTCTGCTTCACTGCAACTTCAGGAAGGCAAGATTCGTCGTCTGCGATATGCTCCATTGCATCTTCAAGAAGGTAAGATCTGTAATTTTCAGCCTATTACCCTACTGCTTAGGGGGTTAAGGTCTGTAAATTCAACCTGTTACCCTACTGCTTAGGGAGTTAAGACCCTTCGTCTTTGATCTGTTTCCCTACTGCTTAGGGTGATAAGATCTGTGGATCTTCAACCTGTTACCCTACTGCTTAGGGGTTTAAGACCCTTCGTCTTTGATCTGCTCCACTGCAACTTCAGGAAGGCAAGATCTGTGATTTTCGATCTATTACCCTACTGCTTAGGGATTTAAGGTCTGTAAATTCAGCTTGTTATCCTACTGCTTAGGGGGTTAAAGCTTGTTATCTTCGATCTATTTCCCTACTGCTTAGGGGGTTAAGATCTGTGAATTCAACCTGTTACCCTACTGCTTAGGGGTTTAAGGTTTGTGAATTCAGTCTGTTACCCTACTGCTTAGGGGTTTAAGACCCTTCGTCTTTGATTTGCTCCACTGCAACTTCAGGAAGGCAAGATCTGTGATTTTCGATCTGCTCTACTGTAACTTTAGGGAGACAAGATCTGTAATTTTCAGCCATTACCCTACTGCTTAGGGAATTAAGGCTTGGTGAACTCAGCTTGTTACCCTACTGCTTAGGGGGTTAAAGCTTGTTATCTTCGATCTATTTCCCTACTGCTTAGGGGGTTAAGATCTGTGAATTCAACCTGTTACCCTACTGCTTAGGGAGTTAAGACCCTTCGTCTTTGATCTGCTCCACTGTAACTTCAGGAAGGCAAGATCTGTAACTTTGACCTGCTCTACTGTAACTTCAGAGAGATAAGGTCTGTAATTTAGCTTCAATCTGTTCCACTGCAACTTCAGTGAAATAAGATTTGCTATCTTCAGTCTGCTCCACTGCAACTTCAGGGAGATAAGACTTGTAACTTTGACCTGCTCTACTACAACTTCAGAGAGATAAGATCTTGTCAATTCAGCTTGTTACCCTACTGCTTAGGGAGTTTAAGCTCCTCATCTTCGATCTGTTTCCCTACTACTTAGGGGGTTGAGATCTGTCAATTCAGCCTGTTGCCCTACTGCTCAGGGGGTTAAGGACTGTGAATTCACTGATTCTAGGGACATGACCTGTAGAATCAGTTTCATGTGTCTATGCTTATGTAAAATGATTAGGATGCTATGATCGAAATGAATCAAATGCTCCTAACTAGATGTGATGCTTATGTCAAATAATTAGGATGCTATGATTGAAATGAATCAAATGCTCCTAACTAGATGTGTTATGAATGATATATGAATGCAGAAATGAAATGATCCCTTTTTAAAAGGCTTAAGGTATCATCATTCGTGGTTTATCAGGGCTGACGTATCACACTGCCATCTTGTTCGGTTAGTATTCTTGAAGAACAGTCAAAGAAACAATCGCATTTTGCTCAGCAAGCTTGCCCCGCTGTAATTTCAGAGTCCCTTCCACTTTACCTTCTGGGACATAAAGTTTGTGCCTCCTACTGCAATTTTAGAGGAACAACATTTGGTTTCTTCCATCTATCCTGCTGCAACTTAAAGGTACAAGTTTTGTATCATCTTCAATCAATTTGATTTGTTACCAGTCCCTGGGTGTAATGACCAAATGTATATGCCTGATATTTGCATAAATGCAGAGTATCACTTTTCCCGAGAATAATCCCATTGCTTGTTCTTTTTGTTCAACCAATATCTTTGACAGAAAACCCAATGAGATAATTTCAACTTGGGCTTTAAATATTTCCAACCCTTGGGCTTGGTGAGTTCTGAATAATAGTCCTGTTTCGGGCCCCTGTACTATTTAGAAGCTTCCAAAGTAATATGCAAAACTTCTTTTGTGAAAGTATTATTAGCCCATTAATCGTTATTTCAATGCAAAATGCTAGAAAAAGACCAAAATAATGGACAAGAAGGAAATTGATTGGGAGCATAGTTCGAAATAATAAATTAATCAAAGATTGCAAATGCAATAAGGAGAAAATCAACTTAAAATGAATAAGATAATCAAATATAGCAATGCAATAAGAAGGAAATTCATTGTGATATATCTTGGAAAGAGATAATCAAAGATAACAAATTCAAAAATGGGCAAAATAGAAGCTAGATGCCCCAGATATCGCAGCTTGAGCTTCTCTGTACCAACTTCTTGAAGACCTTTCTGAGCTCAATATGTGTTTAGGAGATCCACAGTACTTTGTCGATGCCCCAAGATGTAGCGTACTTCTTCATTGTTAATTCAGGCATAGCAAAACTGTTGTATGCCCCACTTTGATCAAAATTTGAGCCGTCTTTTTTTGGGTTTTCAACTCAAATCCCCTTTGGTCTCAAGGCGCCATTTGTTGGTTTTCGCCTTGGCCTCTCCTTTTTCTTTTTTTCTTTTTTTTTTAAGGCTCCCTTTGCGGGTTTTCGCCTTGGCCTCTCACTTTCTAAGTGAAATACTTCTTGACAAAATCTGAATTCATCGATTTGAGCAGATCTTTGCCATCTATTTCGGTCAATATTAATGCCCCTCCAAAACAGGCCTTCTTTACTACATAAGGTCCTTCTCAGTTTGGCATCCACTTTTCTCTGGAGTCCTTTTGTATAGCAGAAGTCTTCTTTGATATCAAGTTTTCCCTTATGGAACTCTTTAGGATGAACTTCTCCATCGTAAGCTCACATCGTTCATTGGACCATGATAGATGGCTTTCAACCTCCTTTCTTCAAATTCAACTGATCATATTGGGATTGGATCCATTTTACTTTATCCAACTTCAACTCTGTCAAGATTCAAAGACAAGAAATCTCTTATTCAAAACCGTCTTTATCCTATAGACTAATGAAATATGTTGCCCCGGCGAAGGTCTTGGCCAACGTTCGATGAGCATAGAGGGTAAACGATGACTTCTTATGCCAATCTTTACAAGTCTCAGTTATCTTTCCATGATCTTTTTTTGGGGGGGGGATTTGATGATTGGTATATGAAACGACTTTCACCCTCTTGGCGAAGTAATTGATACCTGCTAGAAGCCTTTGACGAGATCGGCTCGATAACCTCCATGCCCCACATAGAGAGAGTCGAAAGAATGAATGGGCACATGAATTTTCTCTCCATAAATTTGGCATTTGCGACATACTGATGCAATCCCTTTCTCTGGTAGACCGGCAGAATCTCATAATTGGCCTGACCATCATAAAACCATTGGCGTATACTGTTCAAACACCTTGCAGTATCCTCACGTCTTAATAGCCCAGGCATATCTTGATGCAATCGTGCAAAAATGTCTTTGAATTGAGAATAACTCAATGATGTCTCGCTCTGTCCTTGTGATGCAGACTCCAATGTTTGCCTTTTTCTTTTGTCCTAGGCTTACTGTTGACTTTTTGTAAGGTAGGATCCATTTTTTATCTTATTCTACCATCCTTAACAAATCAGGGAGTAGTCTACATCTTTGTCATCTTCAAAGTGCTGAGATCCCTTTAGGCCCATATTTCGCTCCAAAGGAGACTCGGAGTCAGTGGCAGCATTACTCACATCATTGATATCTGGGGACCTGCTGAAGGCAGATTCCAAAGAATAAATGATTCTAAGGATGATTATTTGTATGGTATGATCATGAATGAAGAAATAAATGAATATTTGAAAGAAAGTCCAAAGAATAAAAGAATTTAAGAACAATTATTTGTACCGTATAAAATGAAATCAAAGAATATTTGCTTAAAAAGATGCATTTTATTGAAATAAAGACTTAGGACACAAGCCTATTTCACAAAAGGGGTCTAATTGCTTCTAGGCTTAAAGCAACAAGCGCGTTTTAAATATTACTCTAGATTAGCTCTAAAAATAAAGGGATCTCTTCCACAGTCCCATTGTTCAAAACACTTCCAGGTAATGCAAGGGTTTGGAAACTTTTATTCTATGATTCCTTCTTCGGATAAGTCATTCAGATTCCCCAATATTCTTTCTAAGCTTTGTTCAAGGCATTGCAACTCTTTTGCCACTTCCAGGTAATGCAAGGGTTTGGAAACTTTTATTCTATGATTCCTTCTTCGGATAAGTCATTCAGATTCCCCAATATTCTTTCTAAGCTTTGTTCAAGGCATTGCAACTCTTTTGCCCCCACTTTCAAATAGTCTTTACTGCATTGTCAGAGCGATTTGGTTTTGAGGAATCGTCAAACTTCACAATTCCCATCTCAATTAACCTTTCGACCAACTTTTTAAATGTAGTGCAGTTTTCGATTGAGTGTCCCGTTATTCCTGCATGGTACTCGCATTGGGCATTCTCATTATACCGTTTTGGGAACGGAGGTTGCACTGGTTCCGAGTGGAACGGAGACACCACATGCACATCGAAAAGATTCTGATACAACTCCTTATATGACATCGGGATGGGTGTAAACTGGAGCTTTCCTGTATTTGGCCTTGAGTTAGATTCCTGCCTCGGCTGGCCTATGTTGACCAATTTGGGGTGCCCTTTGATCATATTATTTACTTCATTTTCATTTCTCTTTGGGGTTGACCTCTGGGCGCTTCCTCCTGCGTCTATCTTCCCGCTCCTGATTGCATTTTCAATCATCTCACCGGACAAACTATATCTGAGAAGCTCATGGTAGCGCTTCCCAACATATGGGTAATGAATGGGGCTTTCAGGGTGTTGACAAAAAGCATCGTAGTTTCTTTCTCTAGAAGAGGTGGTTGGACTTGAGTCGCTACCTATCTCCATCTTTGGGCATATTGTCTGAAGTTCTCACCTTGCTTCTTTTCCATATTCTGTAATGTAATTCTGTCGGGCGCCATGTCTGTCACGTGGCCATATTGCTTTATGAAAGCCTGTGCCAAGTCCTTCCATGAATAAATTTTTGCACGGCTCAGTTGGTTGTACCATTTGGCCGCTGACCCAATCAGACTATCTTGGAAGCAATGAATTAACAGTTGATTGTTATCAACGTGACCTGTCATTTTTCGACAGAACATCGTGATGTGAGCTTCAGGACAACTAGTCCCATTATATTTTTCGAATTCTGGGGTCTTGAATTTCGGCGGGAGTACTAAATCTAGGACCAAGCTGAGATCTTTAGCGTCAACCCCGCGATGGTAATCAGCGTTCCCCATCACTCTAAGTTTTTCTTCCAACCACTTGTATCGATTTTCGAGTTGTCTTGCCAGTTCAACCTTTGCTTTTTCTATTCCTGCCATTTCGTTTAGATCAGGAACTTCATGATTGGTTAAACTGTTCCTTGGATTGGAACCTGAGCCCGTCGGGTAGTTCATGGGTGCCGAGATACCAGCCTGATGTTGTTGTGATCTGATAGCAATAGGTACATCTTGCGGACATGTCTGATCATCTATCCGAGTGAAACCTGGAGGGTACAGAGGCTCCTCATTATTCTCCCCAGTATTGAGCATGGGGCTTTTTCCTTTTCCTAGCCCTTTAGTCAGTAATTGAGACAACTGATTCATCATATCCTTTTGGGACTCTAACATTTGGTCCCCCATGTCTTGCGGATCTTCGCTAGTTGCTCTTGCATTTGCGAGTTATAATCGGTCTTGCATCTCTTTTTGAAGTTGTTCCAGTCTTTCCAATCTTTGATCCATATCTTTTATCCTTTTCGTATGCCGTAAGGATTCCTAGTTGTTTGGCTTTTGTCGGTTCCCGTGTTAATCAAATAATTGTACCTAATTAGGGTTTTTTTAGGGAAAGTCTAATGCAAATGATGCAATGCAATGCAAATGCAAATGCATGGAATGAATGCAAAAGAAAGGAATGAGTTGATTCTGAATTCAATTTCATTAGAACAACTTTTCTAGAAAATAAATTTCTTTACATAAAACGGATTACATATACGGCCTTTCTCTCATATTCCAAGTGAAGGCACCTATCCTCCTCTTCAGATCCGGATCTTATGGTCGAGTTTTGCGAATTCTTCAAGAGATATCTATATTAACTCCTTTTCGCTTGATCCAAGCTACGACTCATTGATCACTTGTCCCTGCGATACTTGTCAGTTCTTTTAAGAAAGTCAAGACGTGACGACTCTTTAATAATCTTTGTCGGCTTGCATCTTCAGGCACTAAAGAAAAGTCTTGTATTTCTTCACGGACTATCAGCCTTCTTCCATTGTGTTTACTTGGATCATATTTAGACAACCGTGTTACAATCCACTTTATCAAGAAATTCATTTTCTTATGACAAACTGTTCTATTTAGCAATCGAATATGAATCAACACCTCCTTCTTATGATGGTGTAATGCAATGCAATTATAAACAAAACAAAACAAAACACGTTAGTGCAGGATAAATAAATAACAAATAAAGCAATTCGGGTGACCCCTAGGGGTTCGGAGTGGCTCTACCTAGGGTGAGTTCTTAAAGCTCGCTATATGGGGTTCTTGTTCTAGAGTAAAGGTACACAACCAGCAGATTCCTCGATCTTCACCCATTATAGGCTCATACAGACCGAGTTCAGTTCAGGGGAATATATTTCCCTATGGCTGCACGGAGATAAAAATCTCACGAAGACATAGGTATGGATGTATCCCGAGAGCGATCCACTATCCTGTACAGAGGTGAAAACCTCACGAAGTAGTAGTTTCTCACTCCCACTTAAAAGGGTGTGACCACAACGGTCATGCAATGCAATATGCAAAACTATTTAAAGACTCGAACCAACGCAGCAGGTATTATATCATAAACCATAAAAATAACAGGTGAAAATGCAATGAAAGGATCGTTTATCAAAACCAAATTTTCAATTTTCGACAAAAAGACAAAAGTGAATCAATTTATGGCTCGACTCTCGAAGTATTCCCCAGTGGAGTCACCAAGCTGTCGAAACCATTTTTTTGAAAACGGGAATCGACTAAGTTTGAAAATGGAAATTGAAACAGGAGTCGCCACCGATCTTTATTGGGTGTGATCGGATCACCCTTGTTTTAATAAAACATTTTAGTTCACTAAAACGATATTTTGGTCTACGAAATTTGAGAAAACGGGTTCGAGTCGTCGCATTTATGAGGAAGGATTAGCACCCTCATGCGCCCAAAATTGGTACCTAATTGATTAATTAATGTCTTAATATCGAAAATTGAAAAGCTTTAAAATAAATTTTGAAATACGATCCCTTTTTATGAATGTTTAGCTAACTTGAAGTGGATTTTAAGATTCTCTTATTTCGAAGGAGTAAAATATCACATCCAACACATAGGACACAACATTTCCAACCTTCGATACCCAAAATCGTCTCGTGATTTCCAAAACTCATGCATTGATATTTTAAAAAAGATATTCGTTTATTCGGTCAAATGATAAATCAAAACCCAACACGTAGGGCATTATTTCTCGAAATTTCCAAACACAAAATATTGCTTTATTTGCAAAAAAAATCTTATCTCGAGGTAATAAGATGTCATATCCAGTGAGTTAGGACACAACACCTCAAATCTCAGAGAGTAAACATTTTATTTAACACTCGTATTATGATTTAAAAGAATATGTCGTTATTTAGGTTAAACGAGAAAAATCGAAACCCAGTAAGTTAGGGCACGATCTCTCAAATTTCCCGAACGCGGAATATTGCCTTTATTAAAGAATTTTCTTTTTATGAAAGAATAACAAGTATGAAATTTAAAACGATGTGTATTTGATTTGTTTGGAATAAGGTAAAACAATCTACATTAAATGTACGCATTCGAGCTTTAATGCACGATGTGATTTGAATGAAACGAGGAAAAATGATGATATAAACGTGGCATAATAATTGGCGAATAAAATACTACCACAATAAATCACAATGACATGACAATATGAGTAAACGAACTACAAAGTACCTAATGACAATAACCATACACATATTATATTGGCATCAATATTAATGATAAAGAAATGAAACAAAATAATATATGAAACAACTTGAAGTAACTAGTATGAAACAAATTAAAATGAATGAGGTATAAAACGATTTAAAACAAATAATATACAAAGCAAATTAAAATAAATAAAAAATGAATAACAAGCTAATTTTAGATGAGTAATATATGTAAAAACACGTTTGAGATAAATATTACAAAAAGCAATTTAAAATAAATAGCATGAAACGATTTAAGATCATCAATGTACAAAGCAACAAAAATGATACATAGAACAAGTAAAATAAATGATTTATAAAGCAATTTAAAATAAATAGTAAAAGGTTTAAAATAATAATGAGATGAAAAATAAATTTGAAACAAGTAATATATATATATATATATATTTAAACAAGATGTTATATGAAAGTACTAAAATAGCTCAATGCGAAAAGAATTTTAAAATGATGATTTTATAAAACAAGCTAAAGTTATTAAGATGGTTCCACTCATGTACAAAAAATATTGTGAGTCTTCACGATAATAAGTATTATAAATTGAACACTCAATGAGAATAATATGTATAATAATATGTATATAAAAATATTGTGCAAAATGTAAAAATAATAGGATAAAAGAAATCTCAAAATAATTGAACAAATGAAAACTAACATATACAAAAATATTAAGAGTATTTTAAAATAGCAGATTATACAAATAAAAGGCTAGATTAAAATTAAACCTAAAATAAAAGGAATAATTTACAAATAAGATAGTTTTAAAAAAATGCAAAGCATATAAATGTATAGGGACTAGGACTAGAAATAATCCAGTCCCAAAACATCCTTTGCCTTGGAGTGGACTAAAATGGAATGGTGTACAAATTTTTGGGAAAAATTAAAATAAAACACATGGATACCAATGGGGTCTGCTGAATGTGATGCAAAAATGAGGGATTAATTTCTGAAATTTCCCATTTGACATATAAATGTACAAATTGGGTCAGGTATGGATCAACACGCGCCCCCACCCTTAAACACCACCATTTCAATATTAAAAACACAAAAAGAACCACTGAACTCTACCATTTTCACTAAAACTTATATCTAACCCCCATTTTTCTCCTATTCTTTACCTTGGCCGACTCTTGGGCTTCACTGGCATATAATACGCCTCCACCACAGTTTGCGGTTTCAAATGACCACAAGGATCTCACAACCATCAAGTGCCGAGGAGCCAACGTCGACTAAATCGACACCAAAGAAAGTAAATAAACTCCTCTTTTAGATTTGTCAAGTATATTCAAAATACAGTAAAAAAAAAGAATAAGATCAGAAAAAAAGTGCGAAAACCTTGAAATCACTGCTTTTTCTATTTTTTGTTGCTTTGTAATGCTCTCCCTTTTTGTTATAAATGTGCAGCAAGTAAAGATCAAGAAGAAAGAAAACGAGAACCCAAAAAATCAAAAAGAAAACTCGATCTGAAAAATCACCTTCAAGTCCTTTTTTGTATTCTCTCTATGTAATCTCCCCCTATTTACAATCGGTTTTTCCTCTCTAATCCCCCCTATTTACAATCGGTTTCCCTAAAATACAATCGATCTCCCCCCTTTACAATTGTTTATTTCTCGACTTTTATAGCCGATTACAGAACAAGGAAAATATTATTTATCTTTGTCATATTCTGTTTGGTCTGGTTCTGTCTTTGCAGGGTATAGAGGTGCTAGGGAATGGTGTTTGCAGAGGCATGGGGTGGCAAAAGGCATGGGGTGACCAGGCAGCATGGGGTTGACCAGGGTTTTTCCTTTTTTGCTTTTTTTTTTTATTGGTTTGGGCTAGAGTTAGTGTTTTATTATATCGGGCCCGGGCAAATTTGGGTCCATACAATAAATATATTAACAACGTTGTACTCATGTTGCTAATTAAATCGTTTAAAGATGCCTTGTGATAAAGATATCTTCCATCATAGACGTGGGAGAATTTTATATATATATATATATATATATATATATAGTTGCCAGCCAAAAAGATACTCCAAGATCCAAGATTCTCCAATTAATCCGACTTAGTGCCTCCCATTTTCTAGTTCTAAAAAAGCTTCAAAGTTCATACATTCCAGCTATAAAAACCCTTTCCTCCCTTCGCCACCTTCACCGGCAGTTTCAGCTTAATTTCTCACAACAAAAAACCCATTTTATCAATCACTTCAAATCATTTTCTTTTGGGAAATGGCATCTAATGTTAAAGCATCAACTGCTCTTGTTCTTTCTCTTAACCTTCTTTTCTTTGCTTTTGTAAGCTCTCACAATGTCGAAAACCCTGTTTTTATTCATCCCGGAGATGTGTACCATAATGGCAGAATCACTCATGGTCATCCCGGTACATGCAATCCCCTAAATCTCGGTGTATGCGTTGGCCTGTTGGGTTTGGTGGATGTTGTTGTCGGAAACGTACCTACAGAACCATGTTGCAGCGTGATTGAAGGATTGGTCGATCTTGAAGCTGCAGTTTGCCTTTGCACTGCTGTCAGGGCCAATGTGTTGGGCATTCCCATCCACCTTCCTATTTCATTGAGCCTCTTACTCAATAAATGTGGAAGAGAAGTAGCTACGGAATACATTTGCAGCCCTTAAATAGCCTTCTTCCCCACATTGTTTGCTTTAATTGTGTCTTGAAGTTTCCGTTTTTTATTTGTTCCATTTTTTATGTTTCCTTTGTGATTAAGTCTTTGAATTGTTGCTCATGAGTTGAGGAAGGCTTTTCAACCTTCCCTTTCATTTTTATTCTAAATAAAATGAAAATATTATTTGAACAAAAAATTCTATTTTGTCATAATGAGTTCGAATGGGTGTTTTTAAGGGGAAAAATCTTAATTAATATTTTCAACATTATTTTTAATGTTATATGACTTCCCAGTGGATTTTTTTATTTCAAAGTGCCAAACCAGTGAATTTAGTAGAAGAATTTTAACAGCGGTGACTGTTGGACTTGAATTTCTAAATTCATAAAATACAGAGACTAGATTCCTCCAAATAAATGTAGGAGACTAAGCTCCTAACGCACGAGGCTTACAGATACTTAGAGCATATTTTAACTTTCCAATTTTTATTTTAAAATTTGATACAAACAATTAATCAATCCAACGCGAAGCGTGAAAACCATACCAGTTACTGTAAAAATATTGATTGCGTATTTTTATATTTCAATTTTTTTTCCTAAATACTCATATATACAATTTGTTCTTGAAACTCTATTCTAATGTGCAATGTTATACATAAACATTGATGTTGTCTAATTTGATTTGATTCAATTTTTATAAATCACTAACACCATTAGCAATGTAACACCATTTTATATGTACATGTTGTATACACAAATATTTATATTTATGTGATGTAAAATAAAATAAATCGATGTATTTATTTCTTTAAATATATATAGTTGAATTAAAATCAAAGTTTCAAGTATACATTTGATTCACTATTAAATTTTCATGTGCATAATTTCACCAAATTAAAGTCGATGTATCAAAGTGCACACTGAACCAAATTTCATGTACAATTTTGAGTGTTATCCCTTTATTTAGAGATCCGCTACATTAAATATCTATACTTATTTCAAGTGTTTTACTGAGTTGGTGTGTAGTGTGGGTTCCTATTTAAGCAATCAATTAAAGAAAAATAAGTGCATGTGTTGAGCCGAGGGAAAGACAACATAAAAAATGGTAAATACATTTGTAGTCACCTCGGTAAGTTTCTCGTTATTTTCTTTTTTTTCACCTAACTATTAAAATTTAAAAAATGGTCATTCAACCGTTAGACTTTTTCTTTTATGGTCACCAGCCATTAAATGGCTAATGGGAAGATGATGTAAGCGATTATAAAATTGACATAAAAGAAACTTTAAAACTCAACCTTTATACACCGTGCCAAATTAGTCTCGATTCTAAAAATTTAACCCTCAATATTTTCACATTGTGTGATTTGGTCTTCTTCTTTTTCAATTTTTCAATTCTTTGTGACCCTTTCACCTAAAAAGCTAAAAAAAAGATATAAATCCATCAACTAAATTTGATCGGATATATAACAAAAACACTCGAAAATCCAAGATGATAATTTTCTTCTTTTCTTTCTTTCAAAAGTAACCCTCAATGTCACAAATAAAAGTAAAATTGCAAGAGAGAGAGAGAGAGAGACCTATTTACACAATGTTTAAATGTTGAAGGTTAAGATTTCTGGGATCAAAACTATATTGACACAATGTAGAAATGTTCAGGGTTAAAGTTGCTATTATGCCAACTGTAAAATATGTCAAGTTATCTTTTCATTTGTAATTTAACAGTTGGTGACCAAAAAAGAAAAATTCGAATAATCTGTCGAAACCTCTTGTTAAGCGTTTGTTTGAAAAAAGAGGATCAACTTTTGAAAAAAAATGAAAACGGGAGTCGCCACCAATCTTTTAAAGTGTGATCGGATCACTATATAAACGTTTTGGTCTACGAAATTATGAGAAAATAGGTTCGGGAGTCGGTTACGTACGAGGAAGGATTGGTACCCTCGTAACGCCCAAAATTGGTACCAAATTGAGTAATTTTATCTTAATGTCAGAAATTTTGAAAGAAATAAAAAAACGATATTTCTTTAAAACTATGATAGTTTGAGAAAAGAATCAAGATTCATTCGTTCTTAAAAGAGTGCAAACATCAAATCCAGCATGATTGGACATGATATCTTTAATCTTTCGTAACTAAAATCATCTTGCAATTTATAAAACTTATTTAAAAGGATATTTTAGATAATTAGGCAAACGAAAAATTGCAACCCAGCATGTTAGGGCACTATTTCTTGAATTTCTAAGTATTCAAAACTTTGCCTTGCACCCCTTTTTAAAAGTTCTTTTTTGATTAAACAAAACATGACTTTTGGTTTTTTTTTTAAAAAAAATAAAAAATGATATGTTTACATATTGTATGAACTTATAATAACCTAGCTACTATATACATGCTTTATCATTTCATGCAAGCATAGTAAAAGTGATGGACTAGGATCTAAATCATCTAATATGCTATTATTTTAATGCATGGTCATGGATAACATTATTACATACAAATTACAACATGGAATATAGTGAATTAAATAGTATAAATTGTATAACACATACATAACAACATTTCATGCAAACATATCTAATTTATCATAATTAATTAATTTTATGTGAATATAAAAAGCAAAAACAAAATGATATATAAAATTTAACATATTATACAATATCAAATAAAAGTGAGTCTAGAAATAAGCTATTAAACGTAAAAATATAAAATGGCTATTAAAAAATAACATAAAAATGATAAAGTGAAAAAAAAGCGAAGAATGCATATATAACTTAGTATATAAGAAAAAAAAATGTACTAGATATTACTATATATATTTTTTAAAAAAAATGAAGAATGTATTAATAAGTAATAATATATATTTTGTAAGGTAATATAGGAAATATGACAAAATATAATGTATAACATGATTTATAAATAAAAATATATAATAATATAGCAAATAGCAATAATAATGTGCCTAATAAAATATTTGATATAATGTAAAGAATATACAATAATAATTTAATAGGTATTTTCATACTAAAACATAGTAAAATGGTTAATACATATAGGAAAACTCATAGTATTTATTAATAAAAACATATAAAAACATAATATAATTAGTAGTATATAATAAAATATATAATATGAATAGTATAATATTTAGAATACATAACAATAATATAAAATATAATAAGTCAAGATATAATATATGATAAAATACAAAATAAATAATATATACATAAAATATATTAGATGATAAAAATAATATTTTATGATTGATATTTAAAAGAGTAATATATAAGGTATTTAAAACAAAAGGACTAAATTGAATTTAATTAAGAAATCTGGGGTTAATTTGTAAAATAAAAAATATTTGTATTTGATTAAAACGTTTATTAAAAGTCGAGGGACTCATTGGGTAATTAAACCATAATCCCAAAAACGACTTCATTTTCTGAATATACCTCGAAAATTCGTTGGGACTAAATTGAATTAAAATTAGAATACTGAGGTTAAATTAAGAAATGATTAAAATGAAATTATAAGAAATTAAAAGTTGAGAGGACCGAATGGATAATTAATCCATTTTGCAAAAACCCGCGGATCCTCCCCGGGTAATCGGGTCAACACGCGGATCCTCCGTTGAAACGATGCCGTTTTAAGTGCTTATTGAATTAAGCCAAACGACGTCGTATTACAGGGCTATATAAGCCAAATTTTGCTCCTAAAAATCATTTTAACATCCAGTTTTAAAAAAATAAATGAAATCCTCTGAAGGAGGACTTGAGGGCCGATCCGGTCTTTGTTGAAACTCCGTCCGTGGTCTCTCACGCTCACGTGCCACCACACACAGCGGTCAGAGGGTCAAAAACCTTCACCCTTTTCAGCAAAAATCAGGTAATCCCTTTCCCTTTTTCATTATTTGTAATATATATTAAAAATATTCACCTTTGTACTTGATTGGTTACTGGTACTGTAAGTTGGTAATACTGTGCTCTGTTGAATCTGTGTGTATATTTCTCTCTGGAAAAATCGTGTGTTACAAATCAGAAAAAGATGGGTTTTTATAACCCTTTGTAAGTGATTTACAATCTGGGAAAGAAATCTCTTGATTTCTTTCCATATTTTGCCCCTGTTTTCTGTTGTTGTTTTTTTATTTTGCAGATGTCTCGCGAGGAAATCAGTGAGCCAGGATTATTAGACCCTAATAACGACGGTGCTGGCGCTAATCTGTTTTCATCTAGCTTCAACTACGGCCAGATTCGAGGCCGAGAATCACGGCGTCAATGGGGTAGATGGAACGACGTACTGATTTAGCTTTTGGAGCTTTCCATTTGCGGCGCCTAGGGTTTCTGAAACCCTAGGGCCTTCCGTGTTCTGTTTGCTATTTGGGCCTTCCTGGGCTTCACTAGATTGGGTCAAGGGTAGGCTTAGAAATGGGTTTGTAATGTAATGGGTTGGGTCTGCCGGGTAGTGTTGTAATTGGGCCTCGGGTGTAATGGGTTTATGGGGTATAATTTGTCTTTTGGGCTTTATTTCTTTTGTAAATGGACTTGTATAAAAGGGACTTTATTTTTTTATTTTTGGTTTTCTGTTTGGTTTATTAAGCCCGGGTGAATTTGGGCTATTATAATTGGGTGACCAAAAAAGAAGATGTCGAACAGTTGGATGATCATTTTGTAACTTTTCGTAGTCGGGTGACCATGATAACTCTCACATTTAGAGTTATTTTAGCATATTTTTTATAGTATTTTACGAGGTAAATTGAGCATTTAGGTTAAATTTGAGCACATTTTATAGTTTTTCTGATTAATTATATTTTATTTGAGCTTTATCATTTTCAGAGTTAGTTTGGATTCATGTGTTATCTTCCTCTCTATATTGTAGGTTTCGGATGAAGAACGGAGGGTTTGGAGCACAGGGTAAAAAATAGTGAAGAGAAATCATCTGCTCCACCAAACTTGATTCAGTGTGGTGGAGCACAATCTTCAATTAAGAATTTCAGATAGCAAGCAACCCACTCCACCGCGAACTCTACGTCTGGTGGAGCCAAGCAATTTGTAACATCCCGAAATAGGGCCTAAACGGAACAGTGGTTGCGAAACCACAAATCTGAGGTAGAAAAATTTATTTTATTATTATTTTGAGGTCTATGATATGTTTGCATGATTCTGTGAAAAGTTCGTGAAGAAATTCTATGCATAAAGTGCTTAATTTGAAATTAGGGACTAAATTGAATAAATTGCAAAACTTGTGTTCTAGAAGTATTTTGCATAAAATTGAATTAGATTATTAATTAGAGGTCCTTAAAGAGTAATTTTACCAATTTCTAAGTGTATGGACAAAAATTGGACATGGATGGAATTTTTGAAAAGTTTAGTAGTAAGGGCATTTTGGTCATTTAGGGGTAAAATGAATTAAAATACAAAATTAAAAGCCAATTTTGCTCATCTTCAACCCCATGGCCGAATATAGCAAGGAGAAACCATGGCTAGGGTTTTCAAGCTTCCAAGCTCGATTGTAAGTCCGTTCTAGCCTCGTTTTTAATGATTTTTACGTTTTTGGAGTCCCGGTAGCTCGATTAAGCTTGTGCTAGCAATAATTCAACCTAGGGTTCATATTTGGAAAAATACCCATAGGTGAAATTTGTGTATTTTGGTGTTTTATGATAGAATATGAGGTTTTAAATTATGTTAGACAACTTGTACTACTCGGTTTTAAGCAAAAACGAGTAAAAGGACTTAATTGGTAAAAATACCTAATGGTCATAAGTGCATGTTAGAGTATGAATTTGATGCTGCCATAGAAGGAAAAAATGACCAGAATGTCATAAAACATAAGAAAATTGGCTGAAGTTTAATTTACGAGCTTTGGGGCAAAAGTGTAAATATGCTAAAGTTTAGGGGCAAAATTGTAATTTTTCCAAAATATGATTTTGGGTCAACTTGAATAATGTGAGTCCTAATTAGACTATATTTTAAATGATAGAGCAAGGAAAACTGAAATTCGGGCTAAAATGGAGAAAATACCAAGTTGTGGACGAAATGGTAAAAGTAGCTATTTTTGCATACGAGGTAAGTTTACAGTAAATAAATGCAATATTATTTTATTTTACATTATTATTATCAATTTCCATCATTTATATACTTATTTTATGAAAATATTTAAAGTCGAATTAAAGGCGAAGTGACAGAGAAAAAGTATTAGGAAGCCCTGTTTGAACCTTAGGAATGTTAGGATATTGGGGTTGACAGGACAGGACAGGACAGAAACGAGCCATGTAAGTCCATATCAGATGTATGGCTTTGGAGACAGGAATGAGCCATGTAAGCCCATATTAGATATATATATGGCATTGGAGACAGGAATAATTCATGTAAGTCCATGTCGAAGACATGGCATTGGCGCGATATATTGATAGACGAGAACGACCCGGTATTCTTAGTATTCCGAGTGGTTCAATGGGTCATTTTACACGTTAAATTACAGTGAATTATCAGCAAAAGGGAAGGTAGATTATATTTATGAATAGTGAAAGGTCAGGTAAGAAAGAAGGTAAGTGAGTAAAGAAGAAGGTAGAAAATGAGAAGTAAAGAAAGTTTATAAGGCTAGGTGACATTATGTATAATTATTCATTATGTTTAATGTTGTAATTTATTTGTTTGTAAGCTTACTAAGCCTAGTGCTTACTCTCTTTATTTTCTTTTTCTTATAGTTTTTATCAAGCCACTCGGGAATCGAAGGAAACGTCGGAAACCCGATCACACTATCGAAGGAATCACATTGGTATAGTTAGAAGTTTCGCTTTGTGTATGGCATGTATAGGAACTTGGTTTCTTTTGATATGATATGATCAATGAATGATGTGTAAATACTTGCTAGTGATTAGCTAATAGAATGGGTGATGATATACATGTTTAATAGCATGTATGACTAAGTAGTAACTATCACATGAAAACTATGAAAAACGTGAAAGTAACTTAAAAATGGATTCAAGTATCAGAAATAACATGACTTTGAAAAATCACTAAAAATCGTAGAGACATGGTTTGATGGTGAATGACATATGAAATTAAAACTCATTGTGTCTATTTTCATATGGAATAAGCAAAACAGCTAAAGCTTTTGTATTTTATAAGATATTTGAGTTTTAGTGAAATAGGGCCAGAGCAATTTCTGGATCCCCTGTTTCAACTTTAGAAATTCATCATAAATTTTAAAAAAATAATTAGGTGGTGTAATTTATATGGTTAGAATCCTTATTGAATCTAGTTTTAATAGAAACAAACGGTATAGTCATATGATTTTTTTACAGAGAGAAAAGTGGTTCGTAGTAAGTAGAGGCCAGTGCAGTCGAATTCTGAAACAGGGGTAACTTTAACTAATAAATTGTACTAATTGGCTAAGTAAAAAATTATAGAAAAAAATTAGTAGATAGACATATGAGTTTAGTTTCAGGAAAAATTTACGGATCTTAATTTCGAATTTTGAAACTCGAGAAATGAACTTTTAAGCAACCATGATGCAGAAAAATAGTTTATTCTGAAAATTAAAATAAGTGGTTTAGAGTTGTTTAAAAGGTAAGATAAGTTTAGTAACACCTCAAGCTTGACTCCGATGACAGTTTCGGGCGTGGGGGCGTTACACAATTAATATCCTAAAAATAGAGGGTGACATGATTAAGCGAAAAAGGAGAGGAAAATGAGTGAAAAAAAAGAACTTGGAGGCTAAGGAACAATTCTCTGACACCAAGGGGGACTTCAACCTTGCAAAGGAGAGAAGAAAAAGAGATCAAGAGTGCATGGCTTTAGCTCGACTATTATTTTTATCTCTAGATTATTTTCTTTTTACTTTTTTTTTTTCAAAGCAAGTTTGTTTTGAGTTTCTTCTTGTGATGTTTTCTCAACGCAACAGGAACTAAAATCTATTTCTTGGAATGATGATGAATCATACTTTTTAGTTAATTAAATATTTTTCTTCAATTGTTTCAATCTCTGTTAATTATTTATTCAGCTTTATTCTTATTTAATCTGTTTGTCTGGCCATCAAGTTGTATTAATTTGGTGATCTTGATTTGTCGTAGAAGAGAAAAATTAAGGTTTAGATCTAGACTGAATATATTAAGGTTAACTTTTGTAGCGCTGACGAATGAGTTAGGATAGGAATATACCTGATGCGCATAGCAACCCAACAAGTTTTTCCGTAGTGCCTTTGCTCGATTTGCCTAGCATAGGAATATAGCTGGTGGGGGAGGGGGATTAACTTAGCTAGATACTGGAAAGGTCTAGATAATGCCACCGAATCGTTGGTTAATAATTATATAGACTGAATAATTGAATGAGAGATAATTGATTAACTGAATTAGGTAAATTAGATTTCCAAGATCTTTCAAAACTGATTGAGAAACTTAGTATTTTTTTTTTTTTTTGTAGTAGTGGTTTAATGAAATCTATTTAATTCCTTTAGTTTAACTTTAGTAGTAATTAGAATTTCTTTTCTTGATCCAGATTAGATAAAACTAGATAATTAGTATTTAACAGCTTAGAATTTGGTCCTCATAGGAACGATATCATCTTATCACCTTATTACTTGATCAGTACGTGCATATATATATATATATATATATATATATAGTTTATCACATCTCACATGAAACCAAAAAAGTAATTAACTAGTAGTGGAGTGACTACCAAAATAGTTTATCACACCATTACTACCGTTGAGCAGGTCAAAGATTTTAACATGTATATTTATGACAGAAACCTTAATTAGGCCATGCATGTCTGCAAATATAATAAATATATATATATGTATATGTATATATACATATATTAACAACGTTGTACTCATGTTGCTAATTAAATCGATTAAAGATGCCTTGTGATAAAGATATCATCCATCATAGACGTGAGAGAATTTTATATATATATATATATATATATATATATATATATATAGTTGCCAGCCAAACAGATACTCCAAGATCCAAGATTCTCCAATTAATCCGACTTAGTGCCTCCCATTTTCTAGTTCTAAATAAGCTTCAAAGTTCATACATTCCGGCTATAAAAACCCTTTGCTCCCTTCGCCACCTTCACCGGCAGTTTCAGCTTAATTTCTCACAACAAAAAACCCATTTTATCAATCACTTCAAATCATTTTCTTTTGGGAAATGGCTTCTAATGTTAAAGCATCAACTGCTCTTGTTCTTTCTCTTAACCTTCTTTTCCTTGCTTTTGTAAGCTCTCACAATGTCGAAAACCCCGTTTTTATTCATCCCGGAGATGTGTACCATAATGGCAGAATCACTCATGGTCATCCCGGTACATGCAATCCCCTAAATCTCGGTGTATGCGTTGGCCTGTTGGGTTTGGTGGACGTTGTTGTCGGAAACGTACCTACAGAACCATGTTGCAGCGTGATTGAAGGATTGGTCGATCTTGAAGCTGCAGTTTGCCTTTGCACTGCTGTCAGGGCCAATGTGTTGGGCATTCCCATCCACCTTCCTATTTCATTGAGCCTCTTACTCAATAAATGTGGAAGAGAAGTAGCTACGGAATACATTTGCAGCCCTTAAATAGCCTTCTTCCCCACATTGTTTGCTTTAATTGTGTCTTGAAGTTTCCGTTTTTTATTTGTTCCATTTTTTATGTTTCCTTTGTGATTAAGTCTTTGAATTGTTGCTCATGAGTTGAGGAAGGCTTTTCAACCTTCCCTTTCATTTTTATTCTAAATAAAATGAAAATATTATTTGAACAAAAAATTCTATTTTGTCATAATGAGTTCGAATGGGTGTTTTTAAGGGGAAAAATCTTAATTAATATTTTCAACATTATTTTTAATGTTATATGACTTCTAAGTGGATTTTTTTATTTCAAAGTGTCAAACCAGTGAATTTAGTAGAAGAATTTTAACAGCGGTGACTGTTGGACTTGAATTTCTAAATTCATAAAATACAGAGACTAGATTCCTCCAAATAAATGTAGGAGCCTGAGCTCCTAACGCACGAAGCATACAAATACTTAGAGCATATTTTAACTTTCCAATTTTTATTTTAAAATTTGATACAAACAATTAATCAATCCAACGCGAAGCGTGGAAATCATACCAGTTACTGTAAAAATATTTATCGCGTATTTTTATATTTCAATTTTTTTCCTAAATACTCATATATACAATTTTTTCTTGAAACTCTATTCTAATGTGCAATGGTATACATAAACATTGATGTTGTGTAATTTGATTTGATTCAATTTTTATAAATCACTAACACCATTAGCAATGTAACACCATTTTATATGTACATGTTGCATACACAAATATTTATATTTATGTGATGTAAAATAAAATAAATCGATGTATTTATTTCTTTAAATATATATAGTTGAATTAAAATCAAAGTTTTAAGTATACATTTGATTCACTATTAAATTTTCATGTGCATAATTTCACCAAATTAAAGTAAATGTATCAAAGTGCACATTGAACCAAATTCCATGTACAATTTTGAGTGTTATCCCTTTATTTAGAGATCCGCTACATTAAATCTATACTTATTTCAAGTGTTTTACTGAGTTGGTGTGTCGTGTGGGTTCCTATTTAAGCAATCAAGTAAAGAAAAATAAGTGCATGTGTTGAGCCGAGGGAAAGATAACATAAAAAATGGTAAATACACTTGTAGTCACCTCGGTAAGTTTCTCGTTATTTTCCTTTTTTCACCTAACTATTAAAACTTAAAAAATGGTCATTCAACCGTTAGACTTTTTCTTTTATGGTCACCAGCCATTAAATGGCTAATGGGAAGATGATGTAGCCGATTATAAAATTGACATAAAAGAAACTTTAAAACTCAACCTTTATACACCATGCCAAATTAGTCTCGATTCTAAAAATTTAACCCTCAATATTTTCACATTGTGTGATTTGGTCTTCTTCTTTTTCAATTTTTCAATTCTTTGTGACCCTTTCACCTAAAAAGCTAAAAAAAAGATATAAATCCATCAACTAAATTTGATCGGATATATAACAAAAACACTCGAAAATCCAAGACGATAATTTTCTTCTTTTCTTTCTTGCAAAAGTAACCCTCAATGTCACAAATAAAAGTAAAATTGCAAGAGAGAGAGAGAGAGACCTAATTACACAATGTTTAAATGTTGAAGGTTAAGATTTCTGGGATCAAGACTATATTGACACAATGTAGAAATGTTCAGGGTTAAAGTTGCTATTATGCCAACTGTAAAATATGTCAAGTTATCTTTTCATTTGTAATTTAACAGTTGGTGACCAAAAAAGAAAAATTCGAATAATTGGGTGACCAAAAAAGTAGATGTCGAACAGTTGGGTGATAATTTTGAAACTTTTCGTAGTCGGGTGACCATGATAACTCTCACATTTAGAGTTATTTTAGCATATTTTTTATAGTATTTTACGAGGTAAATTGGGCATTTAGGTTAAATTTGAGCACATTTTATAGTTTTTCTAATTAATTATATTTTATTTGAGCTTTATCATTTTCAGAGTTGGTTTGGATTCATGTGTTATCTTCCTCTCTATATTGTAGGTTTCGGATGAAGAACGGAGGGCTTGGAGCACAGGGTAAAAAATAGTGAAGAGAAATCATCTGCTCCACCAAACTTGATTCAGTGTGGTGGAGCACAATCTTCAATTAAGAATTTCAGATAGCAAGCTGCCCACTCCACCGCTAATTCTACGTCTGGTGGAGCCAAGCGATTAATACCCTAAAAATAGAGGGTGACGTGATTAAGTGAAAAAGGAGACGAAAATGAGTGAAAAAAAAGAACTTGGAGGCTAAGGAACAATTCTCTGACACCAAGGGGGACTTCAACCTTGCAAAGGCGAGAAGAAAAAGAGATCTAGAGCGCATGGCTTTAGCTCGACAATTATTTTTATCTCTAGATTATTTTCTTTTTACTTTTTTTTTTCAAAGCAAGTTTGTTTTGAGTTTCTTCTTGTGATGTTTTCTCAACGCAACAAGAACTAAAATCTATTTCTTGGAATGATGATGAATCATACTTTTTAGTTAATTAAATATTTTTTCTTCAATTGTTTCAGTCTCTGTTAATTATTTATTCAGCTTTATGCTTATTTAATCTGTTTGTCTGGCCATCAAGTTGTATTAATTTGGTGATCTTGATTTGTCGTAGAAGAGAAAAATTAAGGTTTAGATCTAGATTGAATATATTAGGGTTAACTTTTGTAGCGCTGACAAATGAGTTAGTTTACAGCTAGGATAGGAATATACCTGATGCGCATAGCAACCCAACAAGTTTTTCCGTAGTGCCTTTGCTCGATTTACCTAGCATAGGAATATAGCTGGTGGGGGAGGGGGATTAACTTAGCTAGATACTGGAAGGGTCTAGTTAATGCCACCGAATCGTTGGTTAATAATTATATAGACTGAACAATTGAATGAGAGATAATTGATTAACTGAATTAGGTAAATTAGAGTTCCAAGATCTTTCAAAACTGATTGAGAAACGTAGTATTTTTTTTTTTTTTTGTAGTAGTAGTAGTAGTAGTTTAATAAAATCTATTTAATTCCTTTAGTTTAACTTTAGTAGTAATTAGAATTTCTTTTCTTGATCCAGATTAGATAAAACTGGATAATTGGTATTTAACAGCTTAGAATTTGGTCCTCATAGGAACGGTATCATCTTATCACCTTATTACTTGATTAGTACGTGCACTTACATAACAAATTTTCTCACATGAAACCAAAAAAGAAATTAACTAGTAGTGGAGTGACTACCAATATAGTTTATCACACCATTACTACCGTTGAGCAGGTCAAAGATTTTAACATATATATTTATGACAGAAACCTTAATTAGGCCATGCATGTCTGCAAATATAATAAATATATGTATATATATATATGTATATGTATATATACATATATTATATATATACATATATTAACAACGTTGTACTCATGTTGCTAATTAAATCGATTAAAGATGCCTTGTGATAAAGATATCATCCATCATAGACGTGGGAGAATTATATATATATATATATATATATATATATATAGTTGCCAGCCAAACAGATACTCCAAGATCCGAGATTCTCCAATTAATCCGACTTAGTGCCTCCCATTTTCTAGTTCTAAAAAAAGCTTCAAAGTTCATACATTCCAGCTATAAAAACCCTTTGCTCCCTTAGCCACCTTCACCGGCAGTTTCAGCTTAATTTCTCACAACAAAAAACCCATTTTATCAATCACTTCAAATCATTTTCTTTTGGGAAATGGCTTCTAATGTTAAAGCATCAACTGCTCTTGTTATTTCTCTTAACCTTCTTTTCTTTGCTTTTGTAAGCTCTCACAATGTCGAAAACCCTGTTTTTATTCATCCCGGAGATGTGTACCATAATGGCAGAATCACTCATGGTCATCCCGGTACATGCAATCCCCTAAATCTCGGTGTATGCGTTGGCCTGTTGGGTTTGGTGGATGTTGTTGTCGGAAACGTACCTACAGAACCATGTTGCAGCGTGATTGAAGGATTGGTCGATCTTGAAGCTGCAGTTTGCCTTTGCACTGCTGTCAGGGCCAATGTGTTGGGCATTCCCATCCACCTTCCTATTTCATTGAGCCTCTTACTCAATAAATGTGGAAGAGAAGTAGCTACGGAATACATTTGCAGCCCTTAAATAGCCTTCTTCCCCACATTGTTTGCTTTAATTGTGTCTTGAAGTTTCCGTTTTTTATTTGTTCCATTTTTTATGTTTCCTTTGTGATTAAGTCTTTGAATTGTTGCTCATGAGTTGAGGAAGGCTTTTCAACCTTCCCTTTCATTTTTATTCTAAATAAAATGAAAATATTATTTGAACAAAAAATTCTATTTTGTCATAATGAGTTCGAATGGGTGTTTTTAGGGGGAAAAATCTTAATTAATATTTTCAACATTATTTTTAATGTTATATGACTTCCAAGTGGATTTTTTTATTTCAAAGTGTCAAACCAGTGAATTTAGTAGAAGAATTTTAACAGCGGTGACTGTTGGACTTGAATTTCTAAATTCATAAAATACAGAGACTAGATTCCTCCAAATAAATGTAGGAGACTAAGGTCCTAACGCACGAAGCATACAGGTACTTAGAGCATATTTTAACTTTCCAATTTTTATTTTAAATTTTGATACAAACAATTAATCAATCCAACGCGAAGCGTGGAAACCATACCAGTTACTGTAAAAATATTTATCGCGTATTTTTCTATTTCAATTTTTTTCCTAAATACTCAGATATACAATTTTTTCTTGAAACTCTATTCTAATGTGCAATGGTATACATAAACATTGATGTTGTGTAATTTGATTTGATTCAATTTTTATAAATCACTAACACCATTAGCAATGTAACACCATTTTATATGTACATGTTGCATACACAAATATTTATGTTTATGTGATGTAAAATAAAATAAATCGATGTATTTATTTCTTTAAATATATATAGTTGAATTAAAATCAAAATTTTAAGTATACATTTGAATCACGATTAAATTTTCATGTGCATAATTTCACCAAATTAAAGTCGATGTATCAAAGTGCACACTGAACCAAATTTCATGTGCAATTTTGTGTTATCCCTTTATTTAGAGATCCGCTACAATAAATATCTATACTTATTTCAAGTGTTTTATTGAGTTGATGTGTAGTGTGGGTTCCTATTTAAGCAATCAATTAAAGAAAAATAAGTGCATGTGTTGAGCCGAGGGAAAGAAAACATAAAAAATGGTAAATACACTTGTAGTCACCTCGGTAAGTTTCTCGTTATTTTCTTTTTTTCACCTAACTATTAAAACTTAAAAAATGGTCATTCAATCGTTAGACTTTTTCTTTTATGGTCACCAGCCATTAAATGGCTAATGGGAATATGATGTAGCCGATTATAAAATTGCCATAAAAGAAACTTTAAAACTCAACCTTTATACACCGTGCCAAATTAGTCTCGATTCTAAAAATTTAACCCTGAATATTTTCACATTTTGTGATTTGGTCTTCTTCTTTTTCAATTTTTCAATTCTTTGTGACCCTTTCACCTAAAAAGCTAAAAAAAAGATATAAATCCATCAACTAAATTTGATCGGATATATAACAAAAACACTCGAAAATCCAAGATGATAGTTTTCTTCTTTTCATTCTTTCAAAAGTAACCCTCAATGTCACAAATAAAAGTAAAATTACAAGAAAGATAGAGAGATCTAATTACACAATGTTTAAATGTTGAAGGTTAAGATTTTTTGGATCAAGACTATATTGACACAATGTAGAAATGTTCAGGGTTAAAGTTGCTATTATGCCAACTGTAAAATATGTCAAGCTATCTTTTCATTTGTAATTTAACAGCTGGTGACCAAAAAAGAAAATTTCAAATAATTGGGTGACCAAAAAAGAAGATGTCGAACAGTTGGGTGATCATTTTGTAACTTTTCGTAGTTGGGTGACCATGATAACTCTCATATTTAGAGTTATTTTAGTATAGTTTTTATAGTATTTTACGAGGTACATTGAGCATTTAGGTCAAATTTTAGCACATTTTATATTTTTTCTGATTAATTATATTTTATTTGAGTTTTATGATTTTCAGAGTTAGTTTGGATTCATGTGTTATCTTCCTCTCTATATTATAGGTTTTGGATGAAGAATGGAGGGCTTGGAGCACAGGGTAAAAAATAGGTTAGAGAAATCATCTGCTCCACCAAACTTGATTCAGTGTGGTGGAGCACAATCTTCAATTAAGAATTTCAGATAGCAAGCAGCCCACTCCACTGCGAATTCTACGTCTAGTGGAGCGAAACTATAACACCCTAAACCCGGCATAGATGTTATTGCCAATTCTGGAGAGGGTATATCAACACATTTTAAAAACTAATTTTGAAATCTAGCTTGGACTAAATGAGTCCATCTATCCAATCACACCTGTAAGTGGTGGTATGCTACTCATAATTATGTTGCTGAACTACCAGAGATATATTACGGTTTAATCGCTAGAATTTACAGTAATAATACCAGAATGTACTTCTTTCATCACATATCAAAACCCAGCCTGATGCACATGCATATTCAAACTATCATATATTCATATCACGTATAATGTATGGCATGCATAAATAAACATATTGATCATATCATATCATATTGTTTATTCAGAATTAATCCTACTTATAATGCTTTCTAAGCATACTCATACGTAACTTACCGAATTTACTCCTTTATAGGCTTACAAGAATACCCATGGGTCCAATTTTTGAGTCCTTTAATCAGCCTCTAATTGAGCCTTCAAATTTAACACAAAGGCCCACACACCCGTGTGGACCACACTGCCCAACAAGCCAACCTGTGTGGCTAGAATGACCTACCTATTTAGACTGTGTAATCGCATACGTCCGTGTGCTCCACACGATCTGGCACATGATTGACCACATGCCTGTGTGGTGCACATGGTGACGCAGTGCAGTTTCGAAAACAATCTCTGTTTTCAGGTTTTTCCAAATTATAGTCGAGTTTTCGGGTTAGTTTCACACATCTGATGATAATTTTGATCAACCACACAATAGCACACTCTGAAACTGACATACAGCATCAAATCACATCAATTATAAACATACATTAATCCAAAATTTCACTTAAAAACACTCCTTTTTTTAAAAAAAACAGACCCTAAAATGATGTTCAAGTGCTTATTTCACAGAAACAGCATCGAAACAACGACTACTTTGCTGGAGGATTTCGATTCTTACACCATTTCCCTAATCAAAAACCATGAGAACACTTAACACATCGTAGAACGAGAATTAAACACTAATAACTCAAATCTTGCTCAAGAACGTTTTAAAACTTAATAACAAAAAATAACAAGACTTTACTTACACTTATCTTGGATTAGATTGAAATCGGAGAATCAAAAAGTAGTCCCACAATGACTTAATGGCAGGAACAAAAAATTTAACACGAAGAAAGTGAAAAAACTCAAGAAAAAAGGAAAAAAAAGAAGAAAGAAGAGGAAGAAAACGTGAAAGAAAAGTTGGGGTTGGACAGTTGGGAATTGGGAACAAAATTAGGAAGTTAGATAATTTCAAAAATAACATAAAGATAAATTATCCACATCCTAACCCACTAGATTTTTATAGAATTCAAATTGAACTCTACTTTTAACAAATAGCCAGAAACAAAAAGTATCCCTCAATTGTGTCTGGTAGGATTCAAACACAAGACTTAAATGTAAACTAAAATCTAACCACTAAACCACCAAACTCATTTTGTTATAATTTGCACGGAAATAGGATTTAAGGCAATTGATCAATGATAGGGGTTGAGTCAAAATTAACAAAAATTCAAAAGAAATGACTCAAACCTAAAATCTCACACACACACAACCACAACACTCACCCACTAAACTAAATTCAAATAATTTATCATTCCAAACTTAAGAAAATTGGGGTGTTACACTTCTTATAACGAAGAACTCATTTTCTCAATCACTTCAACTCATTTTCTTTTCCGAAATGCACTACAGGAGAACAGACTTTTAGCGGCGTTTTTTTTTGCCTTTAGCTGTGCTTAAAAGCGCCGCTAAAACTATTAGCGGCGTTTTCACAAGCGCTGCAAAAAACGCCGCTATAGACGACGCCGCAAAATTTTGCGACGTTTATTTAAAAAAACGCCGCTAAAGACCATGACCTTTAGCGGCGCTTTTCTCACAAACGCCGCTAAAGACCATGACCTTTAGCTGCGCTTTTCCCGCAAACGCCTCTAAAGACCATGGCCTTTAGCGGCGCTTTTCCCGCAAACGCCGCTAAAGACCATGGCCTTTAGCGGCGCTTTTCACGCAAACGCCGCTAAAGACCATGACCTTTACCGGCGCTTTTCTCGCAAACGCCGCTAAAGACCATGACCTTTAGCGGCACTTTTTTTACAAATGCCGCTACAGAACAAACCTTTAGCGGCGCTTTTCTCACAAACGCCGCTAAAGAATATAACCTTTAAAATATATATATTTTTATTAAATAATATTTATTTTCTATATTATATTTTATTTTTGAAACTTTAAACTATATACTTTTAAGGATAAATAAAAATATTAATTAAATTAAATTTTCTATTAAAATTTTAACTTTAAAACTAAATATAAAAATTGATGAATTTAAATTTAGAATTTAAATATTATGTTTAAATAAATGGGCAATCTACCAAAGAATGGAGAGATAATACAATTTATGAAAATTTATGTCGATGAGAATTTTTAGATAAATTTTAAGCACATTTACATTTATGGAAAGAAAGAAAAACAAAAAGACCGTAGTTTTCAATTTTTGTTTGCCTTGCCTATGAGGATGACAATGAAGTTCAGCTTCATTCACAATGATACAACTTTCATCACCTCCTGTTTTATCCAATGGTGGAACTGTTCCACTTTCTTTCCTACCAACAGCACTCCTGAGCTATCCATGGTCCAGTTATTTGATTGTCCTGCAAAGTTCACGACCACGAATTATACCATACAGCTTAGCAGAAATAGACAAAGATAAAAAAAAAAAAAAACTTGCATATATTACTTTATATATTTAAAGCTAATCATAACCCGTATCCGTCACCGGAATTACGAGGCATTACCCACAGATAATTTAAATACATTTTCATAACAATTTGTTTCGATTTCATACTATTTCATATTTAAGCTTTTCACCAAAGTATTTGAAATATAATCTTTATGCAAATAGCATTACATGAGGTAACTATAATTATGAATGAACACATTTATCAAACATATTCCATTTATAATAATTTCCCAAGAATTTTTATATATTTAAAGCTAACTCAGCGTATACATTTAAAGATGATAATACAATAGATGTAATAATTGAACAAGAAACTATCTTACTATAATATTTTTGTTATTTATTTTACATAATAAATATTTAAAACTATTTAATATGAAGCAATTTTTGCATTTTCACAAAACAATTTAGAAACTGGAAATATTTTTTTCTGGCCAAGATTTGTAAAGCTTAGTGCTAGTAGGCAGATGCAGTAGCCTATGCATCGCATTTTTATTTTTGTTTTATTTCACTGGAATAATCCAATAGTTTATGACTTATTCCCTTCTATCCACTGCAATATTGCAATAAAGTACATTAGAAACTAGGATATTGGTAAAAGGCGCACATAAGGTCTGGGGCTAGGCTTGGAGCTGAGGTGGGTACAAAATGAAAGCAACAATTCCATCCTCAAGAGTCCAAGCACGCAGAAATGTAATTTATTTTAACAAAATTATATGGCAAAAGGAAATAATGGCACGGTCTCAAAGTTTGATCATGCAACATGATAAAGTGTATGATTAGCAGCAGGTGGTGGGAATAAAGGCAACATGCTATGGGGATGTTTCATTGCAAACTAAGGAAAATAACTTATGTTTCTTCTTGGTGCAGTAAAGAGAACACCTCAGATTTGATTGAAGCTAACCTCAAGATGATCAGTGGTTATAAACAAATAAAAGAAGGATTTAGTCTGAGTCATTTGCAAGACTTTATCAACTTTAAAAAATGCAAAGAAGTAATGCTCAAATTCCAATACTGAACTAATGAAACAAATACAGTTCACAAATTGATGCATAACATAGATTGAACTATTGAAAGGACTTGAACAAAGAATGTAACAACTAAGTAAACATAGTGGAGAATCACATAAGAAATTAAAAACCCAACATGCGTTACATATATCACAGCCACCAATCATAAACAAATTTAAATATACGGGACTCACCAAGATGCTATGCAACAATCGCAATTTAAATTGGTAAAACCAGTACTAGGAGGCTCTAACATAACAAAACCTGTAAAATTGAATACCTAATCTTTATATGAGTTCCAGCATACAAATTCCAGTTCTACCATGACCCATTAATAAATAAAAGTTTCTCAAATTATAAAGAAAAGGTTGACAGCAACTAGTACATAAAAGCACCAATTGCAAACAAAGAGAAAGCACCAGATAAATAACAATGTCATTAAGTGAAAATGGAAAAAGAAAAACATATTTAAGGATTTGATACAAAAAGTATTATTTGGCATGTTAATAAAAATTAAGTACCAAATATAATTGTAAACAATTTGATTTTTTGCACGAATAACAAAAAATTCAGCACATAACAATAGTCATTACTTTATCCATTGAAAGACAAACCAAAACCAAAACCAAAATCAAGTTCATGCCAGCATATAATTTGAATCTCACCGCTGACCGTAAACTCTTTCTCCATTGAGGCCTTAGTTCCAAATCTGAGCGAGTGTGCATAATCCCACGAGGCAAATCTTTTAATTTCCCAGAAGGTAATTCATTATCCTTGACACAAACATAATACACACCTTAGATGACGACAATGAAGAAACTGAATCCACACAGATTACCAATGTGAGCACTTAATGAATTAAGAAATACACATTAAGTTATACTAAAACATAGTCCAAAGAAAAACCAAGGCGAAAAAGTTTCAAGATCTTCAAGCTCAGGCGTCAACAGGAACTATAAACTAACTTGGCATGGTATATGTCAATATTAAGATGCTTACCTCTACTGAGTTAAAAGGGTGCAATTTGGTTTCCATCTGACAATAAGAGAAAGCATTTATAAAAGATAAGAATATAGCTTTGGCAAGCCTCACAATACCTTATTACAATATAACAATGCCAGCATGAAATCCTATTTATCTCCTTACAATAAATCAAAACCAGTGGAATCTAGAGAACAAGGAGAGCTGTTATACCTGTGTCTCATAGTATTGATAATTTTTTCTATATTAAACGCATAAAAACTGCAGGAAATTGCATTGAAGAAAACAAAAGAAAAGGCTACCTCAAAAGTTCTTTTAAAAGTAAATGCAACAATTAATAAGTTCTCACTTAATTTATGCTGAAAGACCATACATGGTAATAGCAAAAAAGACCCAGTTTTTCTTTTGTCTCAGCAAACTAACTTAAGGAAATGGAAGTCGCAAAATGATATGATATGCGTAATGCCATTAAACATTGAAATTTAAGATGTTTAAGTAAGTAGAAGCATGTGCATGTGCATGTGCATGTAATGGCCAAATCTCAAAAGAATTTATACCCACACCTACAAATTCTAGAATGGAATCCCAGTTATAAAGATTTGACATTAACCAATCCAGCACTTCCCCTTCAGTGAACCACTGGTAGAAGGAAAAAGGAAAAAGGCCTATGATTATTTGAACAATAAGAAAAAAATGAGAAAGATGTTGTCAAGAAGAGACAAATTTGAGCTTCTGTTGGATCTATGAATGTAGTTATTACTAATTTAAGCCCCTGATTGGGATTCAAAAAATACATGAAATGAAAGAACAATCACTGTAAAGAGCAAAGGTTCGATTTTTAGATTAAAGTAGAAAGATGAAATCCAAAAGCAATGAAAGCTAACACCCTCTATAAACTTGAAGTTCCCGGAATTGTTCAATTCAAATAAAATTTGGAAATGCTTGAACTTGTACTGAAAGACTCTCTATTAGTACAATTATTAAAACAAAAAGGAAAGATTCAATAAAGCAAATAAAGAATGAACAAGGAATATGAATGGGACAAAATAAAAGTCTCTTAAAAACCAGATCTTGATCGAACCACCATTGCCAGAAAATAAAAATAAAAAAATGAAAAACAGAAACATAAAATGAGGGACCTTGAAGATTAAAAGGAGGCGAATTGATTGAAAAGAGATGAAACTAGACAGGGAGTAAAGCTCTTTTTTTGCCTTCGGGTAAATTCGGGTCGTCTGATTCAACAACAACCAAAAATTGAATGAATGAACCAGCAAAAACTAACAGAGAGAAAAGATATCAAAATATTCAGCCCAAGTTTTTAATGTCTCTGCTAAATCTCAGTTTTCGCTAATAATCTCAAGGAGATAGGATACCGAATGCAATTCCAGGCTACCGAATGCACCTTTGAGAAAGGATATCAAAATATTCTTCAATTAGGAGAGAAACAGGAAAAAGAATCCAAAAGAAAAAAATCTTACTTTCTTTTTGTGACTGTATAACGGTATAACAGTAGATCCCAACAGCGGCGCAGATGATTGAGGCGGCGTTGATGCTACTGCTACTTCTTCAGCCATTAATTTTGGGGAGGGGGGAGGGAACCGATTTTGGGAAAAAGAAAGGAGGGAAAAAAAAAAAGAGATTTTGGGATTTTGGGGGGAAGGGAGAACCGATTTTAGGGAAAAAGTTTTAAGGTATTTTGGGTAATAAAACGGCGCCGTTTTGTGTAAGATTTTTTGCGGCGTTTTTATAAAAAATGCCGCTATTGCTTATCTTTTGTGGCCTTTTTTTATAAAAACGCCGCAAAAAGTCATTTTCCTTTATATAAAATGGTGTCGTTTTGCTCTGTTAAAAATCTATTATTTTGTTTTAATATATATAAACTTTATCATTATCTCTTAAATAATTTAAATTATATTGATAATTTTAATATATTAAAACAAATATTATCTTTTTTATAATTATATAAGAAATTAATTAATATATAAATTAAAAAAATCAGTCATATACCCAAAAATAACTTTAAAATTATTTTAATTAATAGTATTTTATTTTTTTCATTTTTGACATGTGTTTTTCTATTTTTTTACTTTTAAAATTTTTTTCAATAATATCCAAATGTTGCTTCAATTTTCCAACAGTAAACCCTAAACCTAAACCCCAAACTATAAACCTATATCCTAAACCCTAAATATATATATTACAAGGGATAAAAGTAATTAAAAAAGAATCTTATTACTTACCTAAACCCAAAAATAATTTGATTTTTTGTTATCTTATCAAAAATCATAACTCTTAAACCTTAATAGCCTAACCCCTAAAACCATGAACAGTACTACGATCCTAACTGTAAAACAAAAAACCACAAACTCTAAACCATAAACTCTAAACCAAAAACAATAAACATTATATCATAAACCCTAAACCCTTAAACCATGGACATTAAACCTTAAATCTTAAATCATAAATTCTAAACCCCAAAATAATAATCATTATATCATAACCCCTATCCCCTAAACTCTAAACCATAAAACATAAACCATAAACCCTTAACCCCAACCCTTAAACCATAATTAGATATTTAATTATATGTATATACCTAAATTTTGATAGAGATATATATCAGAATTATATATGAATTTCGATTTAATGTGTAATTGTAGATGTGAAATTCTAATTGTGGTTTAAATGTATAATTGAAACTTTAATTTTGGTTTAATCATACACATTTTAAAAAATAAATACATCAATATATTTTTATATTGAATAAATATAAATATTTATGTATGCAATATATAAATATAAAATGATGTTATATCAATAATTGTGTTCATAATTTATGCTTTTAGGATTTAACTTATTGCACACTAAACCATTGTTCATGTATACTTTTGGGATTTAACCCATTTTGATATATATATTTTTTAAAATAATAATTTATATTTATCTTATTTAGATTTATATTATAAAAAAAATCCAAGATACACAAGTTAAGTAGTTTACCATATTTACCTCTAAATTCCAAACCCCAAACCCCAAACCCTAAATCCCAAATCCTAAACTCTAGGCCCTAAACACTAAACCATAACCCATAAACTAAATTACTTTTTTGCGGCATTTTTCCAAAAGCGCCGCTAAAACCACGATCTATAGCGGCATTTTTCCAAAAGTACCGCTAAAACCTCGATCTATAGCGGTGTTTTTCCAAAAGCGCCGCTAAAACCTCGATCTATAGCGGCGTTTTCCAAAAGCGCCGCTATTGTTCAGTTTTTAGCGGCCTTTGGACTAAAAACGCTGCTATTGCTCAGTTTTTAGTGGCGTTTTGATAAAAAACGCCGCTATTGGTCAGTTTTTAGTGTATAATATTTGCGGCGTTTTTTGTTCAAACGCCACTAAAAACGCCGCTAAAGCCATATTTTCCTTGTAGTGATGGCTTCTAATGGTAAATAAGCCTTTTTAACATTTGAGTTAATGCCCAATTAACTTGCGGCAGTAACTCACCCTAAGACTTTTATTTAAGTATAATGTAAAAGCATGAAAAGATTTAGTTTGTCCTTAGAAAAAAATTATTATTAGTTTATTTAGACTGAAAGGGTAAATAAGCCTTTTTACAACTAAAATTGTGCCATGTTAACTCGTGACACTGACTCACTCAAAAATTTTATATCTAAGTGTGTGTGTATATATATATATATAGAAACAATGCAAATGAAAATCAGTTAATAACATTGAAATGTATAAAAATATTTTTTAAAAACACATTTATTGAAATGGTAAAACTCAAAAATTTTATATCTAAGTGTGTATATATATATATATATAGAAATAATGCAGGTGAAGAATCAGTTAACAGCATTGAAATGTATAAAGTTATTTTTTTAAAAACATTTATTGAAATGGTAAAAAGAAGTTTTATTAATATTGGTGCCATAATTTCAAATCTTGACTTATGTAAATTTTTAAAAGATTTTATTAAAAATATAAAAAGAGAAATGCCCTCATTATAATATAATTTATTTATACATGTAACAATAGTTAAGTAACTTCCTAACCAAATTGGTACCTGATTGACTTGTTAAACTAACACGGCCACGGTTTAAATAATAGTATATTAGTTATGTTTTTTTAAGTAATATCTTACTCAACTATCATAAGTTCCATTCTAAACCCGTGCTATTATAGCCTTTATTTGACTGTTTTGAAAATTTCAACAACAAATTTTATCCCAATTTGTGCAACTAACCTAAACAATTTTTAAAACTTTATATTTCAATCTTTCATTTTTCTTTCATAATATATTTATTGTATATCATAATAAAATAAAAATTTATCATCTAGCATTTATACTATAAAGGATCAAAGTTTCTTTTATAAGAATAAAAAGTGTAACTTAGGCATTAGGATTTCAACTCTTTTTTTTGGGTAGGTAAAACAAACAAATAAAATTAACTACATAATATTTCTCTATGTGAGACTGTCACTCGAATGGGCAATTGAAGAAAGTGCTAGTGTCAAGGGGCTAGATCTTTTGTCTCGCGATCCGTACGGCCTTAGACGATCCGTTCATCCAAACTCGCCTAAGTCAGCCTTTACTCAAGTGAGGATTCCTTTAGAAGTCCTCCAAGGCACCAATTTGTATAGTGGAAGCGATTTATGCCAAAGAAAGCAACAAAAGAATAACAGAAAGAATGCACACAAGGTGTTTGAGTAAATGCTCTCTATATTCTCTTATTCACAAAGAATAATGAAACAATGAATGGAGTGATTTACAAGTGAGGGGGAGGCTCTCTATTTATAGTTAAGCTCCCCCAAAACCGACGATCAAGATTAAATTACATCGACGAACAAGATTAGCCTATCCCTTTAATTTGGAGATTTACAAGATTACATCATATCATATCAAATCTACAAGATATGACTCCTTTACTTACTAAAAATAGCCTAAGTTGTCATATCTTCATTATCGGGCCAACCAGGCTTCAATCTGATAGGCTCCTCCAACAGTTCTTTAAATCGGGCCAGTTCTTGTGGGCTAAATGTTCCCCATCTAATCGATAGACCTCCATGGGGCGCATCTTGTGTCATGGTCACGGGCTTTGCACTTTGGCACGTGACACTAGCACCTCCCTTGGAATCTCCTCAAATATCTTCAATCCTTGGTTTGTTTCCAAAGCCATTTTGGCCAAGCAGTCAGCAGTTTTGTTGCATTCTCTAGGAAGATGTTGAATGACCCAAGATTTTATGTTCACCAATAGGTTATGAATACGTCTAATATGGGCAGAGTTTGAACTTGTCAAAGAAGAATCCTGAATAGCTTTGACCACCTCCACACTATCAGATTGAATTTTCACACCATCGTTGCTCATGTTTTGGATGAGGGTTAAACCATCAAGTATACCCCATAATGCAGCATAAAAGATTGAACACTTGCCCAAGTTTCTGTTGTACCCCATAATCCACTCTCTATTTTCGTTCCTTATGCCTCCCCACACTGTAGCATTTTCAAAAGTAATTTGAACCGCCCCATCGATGCAAAGACTGATCCAACTAGCTGGTGCTTAGGATATTTTCTTCTGCCTAGATACATCTTCCCTGTGAAAAGAAAAAAATTATTTTTTCGATATATATGAAATCTTAACTATCTCACCTGTATTCCATTAAACCCCCTGAAAAAGAAAAAGATTTCAATTTTTCCAAATTCGTCAAGTTAGTAAGCCAAATAAACATGACCAAGTTACCTCACTGTCAACTGACCTAGCAGGAATCTGCAAAATTAGCTAACCACTGGATAAGGTCTCCTGCAAATAAGTGCCCACTTATTTCATTTGGAAGAGCTTGCATCCAGATATCTTTAGCTGTCGAACAGTCTCTTACAACATGCAGAATATCTTCAGAATGATAACCACATGTACCACAAGAGCTATCATACCCTATTCTCTCTTAAAAAACTTCACTAACAAGACATTAAAAGATTCTGACTCTTTGGGGTCCCTAAAATTTCCATGGAAGATTCCACTGTGTATCATTCAGTCTCCAATCTCTTCCCAAATACACCAGTAAGCGCTCTTTAGAGAGAAAATACCATTTGAAGTCCTAGTCCAAAAAATATTGTCAGAGCCTGCAGACGGGTGAGGTGGGGGAATATTCACAATATGTTTAACAATTCCTTCCAGCAGCCATAGACTAAAAAGATCTAGATTCCAAGAACCCTCTACATTTACCATTTCACTAAGCATGTAATCTAAGTTTATATTACTATGGCCCAGAATATGATCAATCAAAGGGCCCATATCTGGAATCTACGGATCTCTCCAACATCTAATAATGTTACCATTACCAACTGACCAACACAAATTTTCTTGAATTAAGGGTCAAACCTTCGAAACAGCTCTCCAAGGAGTAGAACAATTTCCCCTCGAAATCTTATCAGGTAAAGCCTCTTTCATACCTTATTTGGACCTAAGAACACCAAACCATAAAGCATCCTTTTTGAAGACTAAATTGTGCCCTATCTTCATCATGATTGAGTGATGATGTCAGGAACTAACTAAAATATGACAAAGGCAAACGCACTTATCGAATGGTAGTATAGCTATGGTGAGTCGGGAATATCATATCCACGAGGACTAGAAGTACTAGTAGTTACTATTTTTTTATTATCTAGCCGATAAACTGAAGGGATTTATTTTTAACCTAATTTTTAACTAAACTAATTACTATGATGAAACTGAGAGTAAAGTAGGAAAATAATCGAATAAACCAATGAGAGAGATAATACCCAAGAAAGAATCCACCTAGACTTTACTTATTATTCTATATCTGAATTAAACGATTTATTCACTTGACTTGATCCGTAGGAATCCCTAAATTATATTAAACTCTCTTTCGAGAGTAGAAATAACTGACTCTAGGTTGATTAATTAAAATCTCTTTCCAATTAAAACCCCTATTGTCACATTAACTCGATCTATATATTCCCCTATTAGATTTGACTCTAATCCGGTAGATTTATGCCGTCCTATTTCTAGGATTGCATTCAACTCCACTCAATTATGTCATATCTACTCTTAAACAGGGACTTTTGCTCCACTGAATAAGCACATCAATCATGAATTAATATCCTGAAAACATTAAAACATGAAATAAGTACACATAATTGAGATCAAGAACAAATATTTATCATGTAATTCAGAAAAATTAAATAATAAGATCTGTCTTAGGTTTCATCTTCCCTAGGTATCTAAGGAATTTAGTTCATAATTGAGAAGGAAAACAACTCAACAATAGGAAAACAACAAAACATAAAGAAACCCAAAAATTTCAAGACAAATTCAATGGAGATCTTCAATCTTGAAAGAGATCCTACTTTCGAGTTGAATTCGTTGGCGTTCTTCGAGTCTTTTCTACGTTCTACTCTGCGTGTCTCTACGTGCCCCCTTAGGTCTTCTTCTAATACGTATTTATAGACTTTAGAATGCTCAGAAAGCCTAAAAATTAGGTTTTTCCACGTCTTTGGGAAGTGGATTGCGAAATTGACATGGGCTAGCACATGGGCATGTGGCCAGCCCGTGTGGCTCACATGGGCATGTGCCCAGCCCGTGTGGATGCTGAAAATAGCTCTTTTTGTCCGATTTTAGCTTGCTTTTCACTCCTTTCACTCCCCTATGCTTACCTAAGTATAGAAACATGAATTTAAAGGATTATGAGCATCAAATTCACTAATTTACATAATAAATCATCCAAAAATGCATCAAGAATATGATTAAAAATATTTTACTTTTATGGCTTATCAAATATCCCTACACTTAAGGGTTTGCTTGTCCTCAAGCAAAAATCCTCAACTCACAATTAAAGCTAATCTTTTCTCAACTTATAATTCTCATTAATAATGTTTCAAAATAATTCACAAATAATCATACGTTGATAAATCAACTAAAAGAGCACTAAAGATTCAAACAATCCAAGTCAAACATTTTTAAAGCATGAAAACATAGGTATTTCCTTTTATCTAAGTAATTACCATTAGTTCAAAATCGACAAGAATTGACGTCCTCACTAAAGATTCACTCTAATCACTCAAAGTGTTTAAGGTTCAAAAATAAGCACTCAATAGTCAAACGTGAAAAGTCATTACCATAGGCTTGCATGAAAATCAAATCTCCACCACTATAAAATGAGATGATACACAAATCAAAAGGTCTTTAAAAGGTTGTAATGGGGCTTAGGTTAGGGGTGTGGAGAAAGGCTAAAAAAGTTGGTTAAAATTGAGATCGAATTGATAAATTACTAAACTAGAAAAATAAATAAATGCTGAATTAAAAACAATTACATAAATCAAGAACTATTCAAGAATAAAGCGAGCTTCTTCTCAAAATATGTATTTAATTGTTCAAGCTCAATTAACATAGAACTAAATAATAATCAATATATTTTTTCTTTTTTTTCTTTTTTTCTTTTTTTTTCTTTTTTGAACAATAAGAAATAATTCAACAAATTAAACAAAAGAGCATAGTTAGGTAACTAACCAAATCAAATCTCGACAAAAAGGGAATCAATAAAACGAAAAAATTCTCAATGAATCAAAAAAGAATAATAATAAGAGTTATGGGTTAACATTAATGGGTAAATCAAGAAACGGTGTGTTAGGCTCAACGGGGTTCACTAAGGGTTAATTACGTAGGTAGGCTTTTTATGGAATAAGTGGGTTAAAACCTAAGTGCCTTTATCATCTCAGTATATCAAATCAAAAGTGTGGTCTTGACATGCATAATCGAAGCAAGTTCTAGAATAACAAATCAAATTGACACACTCATGACCAATAATAAAATGAGCAAGAAAAATGTATGCTCTAAAGGCTCAAAATCTCACAAAAAATTATGGTTTTTGATGTCAATCTTGCAAATCTCAAAACTTCAAGGTAATACCTCAACTTAGGGAAATAACTTAAAAAAATTTAATTCTGAAAATAGACTTTTCATGCTTGATTCTCTCATGTCTTAAAGTTTAAACAATCAATGCACAATTATTGGCAAATTAATCTAAAACACATCAACAAAAATCACAAATCGGTAAAAATTCATTCTAATAGAAGTGTGAGAAAATTGCTTAAACACAAGACATAATTCAGGGATTTTCTAATAATTATATAAATAGCCTCCCCACACTTAAGATGTACATTGTCCTCAATGTGCAGACATATATAATCACAGTATAAACAGAATATCATAAGATAAGGAGAAAACTGAACCTGCCCTGAATATTGATGAAAACCTCAAAATAGTGAAAAGCGGAATTGTAGTCAAATCTAAATGTAACGCATGATTCTGAGCAAACTAATAAGAAAATAAACACAAATAATAGAGAAGATTAAGGGGTTATAACTCGATTAAAAACAACCATAAAAATATATTTCCAAAAGATAATAATTAAAATAAGTTTAAAAATAATAAAATAAAAAATAAAGCAACTAAAACAAATTTAAAAAGAAAGATAAATAAAAATAAAATGAAATAAAATAAAATAAAATAAAATAAAAATAAAAAATAATAAACTCAATGATACCAATAAACTGAAAGGTAATTGTATTAATAATAGTAAAAAATTACTAAAAATAATAAAAATAACAAAATAAATTAAAATAAATTTAAAATCTAAGTATAAGAATAATAAATAAAATAACAAAAATTAGTAAAATGAAATTAAATAATATAATAAATAATAATAAATAAATAAAATAAAATTGGGGTGGCTTGCTTGGGGGAGAAGAAAAAGACAAATTGAGGAAGGAAACTCAGTTTTCACACGCCCATGGACACACCCGTGTGTCCAGGTCGTGTGTAATCTCCTTTGCTTCTCCTATGCCCGTGTGGACTCCCACACGCCCGTATGACCTGGCAGTGTCTATCACACGGCCATGTCTCCTACCTGTGTAACTTTCTGACTTTGAAAAAATTAGCTCTAGGTTTCACACGGCCTAGGACACGCCCGTGTGTCCAGGCAGTGTGGGTCACATGGCCATGCCACCAGGCCGTGTGTGTTTTCCTTCGCTTCTCCCACGCCCATGTGAGATCCCACACGCCCGTGTGGCTAGGCCGTGTGGGTCGCATGGCCATGTCGCCAGGCCGTGTAACTCACTGTTGATTACCTCATTTCACACACGGCCTGCGATACGCCTCTGTGTCCAGGCCGTGTGGGTCAAAAACATAATTTTTTTTTAGATTTTAAATTAGCATGCGATAAAATTAAGAAATTAGCAATGTTAAAACTCGGGTTGCCTCCCGAGAAGCGGTTATTTATAGTCTAAGCTTGACTTACCTCATATTCGCACGGTTACGGTGGTTCGCGGAGTCGAGACTCCTCTTTCTCGCTATCAATTCTAATATCCACGTAAGGTCAAAGTCAAGTGATATTTACCTTAAAAATGTCAAATTTAGAATGATTTACCTCGACTGTACCGTATCGGAAAATAGTCAGTACCGTAAAAGGAGTTGCTCCAGTTGTAATAGGCTCTGAAGTGGTAATTCGAGGGTCATTTTCATCTAACAATACCTGGTCCCCAACTTTAATTTGATGTGTTTCATTCTTATGCTCGTCATGGTGACGATTTGGTTCATCGTGTATTCTCGGTTTCTCCTTGATATGCATCCGCCATTCATCTAATTCATCGATCTGTAGTCTTCTTCTTCATGACTCGTTCTATTTTTATCGCATGGACTGGAACGTGGCTCCATCTCACTTTTCTGAGGGGTTTCGTGCAAAGAAGTTTGAGCCATAATGTTACTTATATTAACAGAACTTATACAATCATCTCGATTACTAGATATTTTAGCAAAATCACGAGCTTGAAGTTTAATCATATCATCACCTACACGAAATATCAATTCGCCTATACCAACGTCAATGATAGTTCTAGCAGTTGCTAAAAATGGTCGTCCTAAAATCAAAGGTATGTCACTATCCTTATCCATGTCTAGAACAACAAAATCAATTGGGAAAATAAATTTATCAATTTTGACGAGTACGTCTTGAACAATACCCCTAGGAAATCTAATGGTTCTATCAGCTAATTGGATACTAATCTTAGTTTGTTTGGGTTTCCCAAGACCTAGCTGCTTAAACATTTTATAGGGCATGACGTTAATACTCGCCCCTAAATTAGCCAAAGCATTATTAACATTTAAACTACCAATTAAACAAGAAATAGTAGAACTCCCTGGATCTTTCAATCTATTGGGTAGTTTATTCTATAAAATGGTTGAGCAAACAGCATTTAGTTCCACATGCGACGAATCGTCTAACTTCCGTTTGTTTGCCAAAAGCTCCTTTAGAAATTTCACTAAATTGGGCATCTGCGAAAGAGCTTCAATAAACGGTAAGTTAATGATAAACATACTAATTTACATAATTCTTGTGTTTAATTTGGTTTATTTCTGAATTAATCCCTGCTTAATTGGTGTTTTTTATACTTTAATCTTGTCAGGGATGCAATTGGTCAAAAACGAGCAAAAAGGGGCCAAATTAAAAGACAAATCGTTGAGTTGGGGCCAAATCATAAAGATGGGAAAGCAAAGGATTTAACATCAATTTTGACTTTGTAAAAATCTAAAAATAGAAGATATTATTTTGTTTTAGTTAGTTTTATTATTTATTTTAATTTTATTTTATTAATTTAGGATTAGGCTATTTTTAGTAACCCCTTGTATATAAATAGGGGCTTTTAGTTCCTAGAAAAATCATCCTTAATTTGTATTCCTTCTTCTACTTGGAATAGAATTACTCTCTCTCTCTTCTATTTCCTTTTTCAATTTGGAGTTGAATTGTTTTCTTTGTTGTCGAAACCTCTTTAAAAATGGAGAGGGCGTTTTGGAAACAGGAGTCACCACCAACCCTTTAAAGTGTGATTGGATCACTTTATAAAACATTTTGGTCTACGAAATTACGAGAAAATAGGTTCGGGAGTCAGTTACACACGAGGAAGGATTAGCACCCTTGTAACGCCCAAAATTGGTACCAAATTGAATATTTTCATCTTAATGTCAAAAGCTTGAAAAAATTTAGCAATAAATCTCTTTTAAAACTATAATAATTTGAGTTGAAAGTCAAAATTCTTTCGTTCCAAAAGAATGCGAACATCACATCCATCGTGATTGGACACGATATTCATAAACTTTCGTAACAAAAAATCTCGTAATTTGTAAAATCTATTAAAAGGATGCTTTAGATATTTAGACAAACAGGAAATCGCAACCCAGCATGTTAGGGTACTATTTCTCGAATTCCTAAATACAAAAGACATTGCCTTTTTTTTTTTAAAATTCCTTTTGATTAAATGAAATAAGAAAACGATGATGCATTTAACCTATTACAAAAGATCAACGTTGGATTAATTAAGCTACCCATTTTAACATTTCATGCAAATATAATGTTGAAAATGGTAAATATGACATAAATCACACAATATACTTTAGCATTTCATACATACATAATCACAAATAACATGAATATACACATTACCATTTCGTACAAAAGTGCCAAGCAGCAAGAATAATGAATATTAAACATATAATAATACTTCATGCGAATATATTTTTAAAATGATAACATAAAATTTTAATCAATATAAGTAAATAAATAAATATATATATATATATCATTTAATATAGTAGCTTGATATATATATGAAAAAGGGATGTTAAATTAGAACAAAATTTTGTAGTGAATTTTAAATATAGACATTAAATATATATAATAACTGTCGAGACCATTTTTAAATCGAGTTTTGAAAAATGGGAATCGACTTTAAGAAAAAAGAAAAGGGAGTCGCCACCAATCTTTTTAGGTGTGATTGGATCACCTTATAAAATGTTTTGTTTTAAAACATTAATTTTGGTCTACGAAAGTTGAGAAAACGGATTCGGGAGTCGGTTACATACGAGGAAGGGTTAGCACCCTCGTAACGCCCAAAAATTGGTACCTAATTGATTATCAAGTGTCTTTAATGTCAGAAATTTGTAAGTTTTAAGATGCAAACCTCTTTTAATTAGAATGTCTCAATTTTGAAAATTAAGGCTCACTTATTTCAAACGAGTCAAAACATCACATCCAGTAAGTTAGGACGCAACATTTTAAAACCTTCAAAACTAAGCTCGTCTTTCGAAAATTTCTATCTCGAAACAACAAAACGCCATATCCAGTAAGTTAGGACACTATGTTTTTAAATCTCGAAATAATTGTTTAAGTTTTGAAAACTCAAAATAACTTAGAAGAGTGCTTGACTATTCGAATTCAACGAGAAAAGTCGCAACCCAGTAAGTTAGGGCACTACCTTTCTCGAAGTTTCCAAACATCAAGCATTGCCTCTTTTTTTTAAAAAAAAACCTTGGAATATTATTTTAAATGACGTTTTAGGATGACATATTAATGCATCATGAAGCATAGATGTACAAAATATTCTAACATTTCCATACAAACAAAAATAATATCATTTAGACAAAACTAAATAACATGAACATATGTTTAATAAAAAAAATCATACTAGGGTAAATATAAGATAATAAACAAATAAAAACATGAGTAAACTAAAAGAAAAACATAATACATGCAAAAATTATACAACAATATACATCATGAAATAGCACATAAAAGAAATAATTAAACATAGCATATAAAAAAAATGAAACTATGCATAAATAAGATAAATGACATACACTAAAAAATGAATAAATAGAACATTTACAAATTATAAAAATATAATGCAATAGTTCAAAATACATGAAATGATAATATAATATATATACATGCATAGAAAATATATATTTGAAAATAAACTATATAAATGGGTTAAATATTATAATATATAAAATGCATAATCAAATGTATAAAAGATAGGAATAAATATACATATTTGAAAAATGAAGAAATTAAAATAAAAAAAAAGGTTGAAAAACTAAGATAGACGAAGAATAAAATAAGAACAAACCACAGAGAGTAAGAACGCAAGAGGGAGAGAAATTTGAGTAAATGCTCTCAAGAATTTTTATTGCTTCCCAAAACTCAAGTCCTTTACAATGAAGGGAGAGGCCTCTATTTATAGTTGAGCCTCCCCAAATCCAACGGTATAGATCAATTACATCAATGGTTAAGATTAAAGGATATCTACAAATTAAATCTTCAAGATTACAAGATCATATCTTCAAGATTGCATATCATATCTAAGATTGCAATCATATCTTCAAGATTGCATATCATATCTAAGATTGCAATCATATCTAAGATTGTATCATATCTAAGATTGCATATCCTTAAAGATTATATTTCCATATGAGTCAAGCTTATAGATGGACCTTACATCTTTTCAAGTAATGGGCCATTCCGATTGGGCCAAATTATATGTTTGTAATTTTGTACTGGACTTGGACTTTGTTTTATTTTTTTGGTTTATTATTTTTTTTTAGACTTATTTCTGGGCCGGACAAAATTGAGTGTCTACAGCTGCCCCTTTTTGCTCATTGCTGTGTAACAGGAATAGAGCAAAGACTATAAAAGGACCAATTTTGCCCGAGCTCACCGAGTCTTGAGTTCTTGATCCTTGATCTTCTTTAAATGGCCTCTTGACGGCTTCAATCTGCTTCACTGCAACTCAGGAAGGCGATATCTGCTATCTTTAATCTGTTCTCCGTCTAATACAGAGACGCCAAATCTGTTTCTTCAATCTTCTCCTCGTCTAATACAGAGATGCCAAATCATCTTGGATCTGCTTCAGTGTAAACACCTGAAGGTCAGATCTGCTATGTCTTTGATTTGTTCCTTGTAAACACAGAGATGCCAAATCATCTTGGATTTGCTTCAACGTGAATACCTGAAGGTCAGATCTGCTATGTCTTCAATCTGCTCTCCGTCGAATATGGAGATGCCAAATCTGTTTCTTCGATTTGTTCTCTGATAATACAAAGATGCCAAATCATCTTGGATCTGCTTCAGCGTGAACACCTGAAGGCTAGATCTGCTATACTTCAACCTGTTACCCTACTGCTTAGGGAGTTAAGGCGCATCTTCGATCTACTCCACTACTACTTAAGGAGATAAGATCTGCAAATTTAACCTGTTACCCTACCGCTTAGGGGATTAAGGCGAGTCTTTGATCTGCTCCACTACTGCTTAAGGAGATAAGATCTGCAAATTTAACCTATTACCCTACTGCTTAGGGGATTAAGGCGAGTCTTCGATCTGCTCCACTACTGCTTAGGGAGATAAGATCTGCAAATTTAACCTGTTACCCTACTACTGAGGGGATTAAGGTGAGTCTTCGATCTGCTCCACTACTGCTTAGGGAGATAAGATCTGCAAATTTAACCTGTTACCCTACTGCTTAGGGGATTAAGGCGAGTCTTCGATCTTCTCCACTACTGCTTAGGGAGATAAGATCTGCAAATTTAACTCATTACCCTCACTGCTTAGGAGATAAGATCTGCATGAACCTTTACCCCACCGCTTGGGGATTAAGGTGAGTCTTCGATCTGCTCCACTACTACTTAGGAGATAAGATCATAAATTTAACTCATTACCCTACTTTGCTTAGGGGATTAAGGTGCTGAATTTTGTAATTTTCAATCAATCTTGCTACATTGTCCACTGGGGAATCCACCTGTAGAATTGATTTCATGGAATTTATGCTTATGCCAAATAATTAAGATGCCATGATCGAAATGAGTCAAATGCTCTTTATTAGACATATTATGATGCAAAATATTTATGAAAATAACTTCTATTTCGGACGTCATCATTCATTCATCTATCGAGCTTTCCACCTCATTCTTCTCGACATATTGATCATACTCTGCTCGTATGCCTCGAATCTTCTCCATCAATTTGGTCTACCATACCATTCCCCAAATGTTACGACCCACTGAAGATGTTTATGGAATGATCCTTTCTTAATATCAATATTGCTTCAAACGTCCAACCACCTTTTGAACTGAAGAAGAAAATCTCTCGAGTATCTCTAACCCATACATATGAGAATTCCTTAAACAATTGTCTTGTTTCAGTTTCTTGTATTATCTAGAAATTTCCAGAGTAATATGCAAAACTTCGTTTGTGAAGATATTTTAGTTCATCTATCATTATTTCAATGCAACATGCTTTATGAATAATGGAAGATAAATAAATTGATCTTGAGGATAATTAGATTTGGACAAATTATTGGAAGGAATGCAAAAAGATTAACCTGAGAACATATCTTTGCGAAGAAAAATAATCCAAAGATAGTAAATAGGACAGAAATCAGATGCCCTAGATATCGCCGCTTGAGCGTCTATACACCAGCTCCATGAAGACTTTCTTGAGTTCAACATGTGTTTAAAAGATCCAAAGTAATTCGTTGATGCCTCGATATGTAACATACTTCACTTCTCGTCAAATCCGGTGTAGCAAGGTCATTGCATGACTTTCCAAATTTGCGCTGCCCTTTCAGGTTTTCAACTCAAAACCTTTTTGGTCTCAAGGCGCCCTTTGCGGGTTTTCACCTTGGCCTCTCCATTTTTTCTTTTTTTTTTCTCTTTTTTCTTTTTTTATTTTTTTCTTTTCTTTTTTTCCTTTTTTTTTTGAAATAGAAGTCCCAAAGTGCCCTTTGCGGGTTTTTACCTTGGCTTCCCTTCTTCTTCAGACAAAGTACTCCTTGACCGAATCTGAATTCACTAGATCAGATAAATTCTTCCTATCCATTTCTTGTCAAAATCAGTGCACCTCTAGAGAAAGCCCTCTTGGCAACATATGGCCCTTCCCAATTTGACATCCTTTTGCATGGGAAGGATATCTTTCAGCACAAGGTTTTCTTTATAAAATTCTTTTGGATGAACCTTCTTTTTCATAAGTCTGTGACATCCATTCTTGGTACATTTGCTTAGGATGAATACTTTCAAGTTAGGTTTACTAGAGGTATTCAATTCTTGACTCCATCAAAGCTTAGAGGAAAAATATTGATTCATAAACCCATGATAAAGGGATTACCCCAGCAGCAATCCTGGCTGTTGTTTGTCAAACCCTACAAAAAGATGGTTCAATGATTCTCAGCAGACAAGAATGAAGTTGCTGACTTTATCCTTCAACTGGAAAGTTTGAGGTCACAGAGATTACTCCCGGAGCATACATCCTACCATGACTCGATGATGTTTCTGAAGCATCCCTAATCTACATAAATTGCCCCCAACTGTAAAGCTGCCAAATGAGCGTGGAAAATAGGAGCCACAACAAATATGGCTGTGGTGCTCCTTTGATACATATAGGATAGAGAATGAACAAACTCTTGCAGATCATCAGCCAAAAACCCAGCCTGGTCTAAGAGAACATGATAGTGGGTCTGCCTCGTGATTCCAATCATTCCAGCATGGGTATTAAGGTAAAAACCATTGTTCTTTGGATGGTATACTTTGTTGACAATGACAGTACCATGTAGCACATTGTCAGGAGATCCCTGCTGAAAAAACTTGGTATGATGGTTTTTCGTACAACAATAACCATAATTTTTAGGGTTCCACTTCTCGTCAAGGAACTTGCAAGCCTCAATAACTTGATCAAAACTTGATTGAATTGAAACTCGCTAACCCCATCCCTAAAAATAATGATTTGATCAGGTTTCCTCTTCGCTGAACTTGTATAGAAGTCTAAGAGAGCTTCCTTCATGATACCGTCATCCACTTTGTCAGAAACTGGTTTGAAGAAAGAATCTATCATTTTAAGCTTCAGAGATCGTACGGCCCGATGCCCCATAGCTGAAATCAATGGCCACCGCTTTGGAGCTAACCATCACACGACTATTGATAGCACGTGATCGATTTCTCAGAAAGCCAAACAATGCACCCATTCCAAGATGATGGTTGGAACCTTTGAAACAAGCTGGAATTGAAGGTGTTTGCCTAAGCGTAAGCATAGAGAGTAGGCGCGTAGTTTCTTATGCCAATTTTTACTAGTCTCGGTCATCTTACGTAATTTGTTTTTCTTCTTCTTTTCTTTTCTTTTGGCAACCTTTGCTTTGTCTGTGTGGTATGGCGCATTATCTTTGAAAAGACTGCAAACTTTTGGCATTGTACAGTTATATATAATCTTTTTTTTTTTTTGAAATGGATGACTTTTGGCTTTGTAATATTGGCATATAAAGCTATCTCCCCCTCTTAATGGAGTAGTTGACGTCCATAAAGATAAGTCATTGTCAGGTTGAAACTTTTGATGAGCTCGGGCCCATAACATAAATGCCCCATAAGTCTTGACTCCTTTAAATTTGGCATTCATTGTACAACTGATGCGATCCCTTTCCATGGTCGACCAACAGTGCCCCAAAACCTCATGTTTATCCTGGCAATTGCAAATTCTCCTGTATGCGTCTTTCGACCATATTTTTGAATTCCCATAATAGTCTCAACAAGGTCTTGTTTTTTCTCCTCAGCTAATTCCCATTTCGCAATCTTTCCTTCCTCTAAGGCTATATTTCCTACCACCACTTCATGGGGTAAAAACCATTTTCAACAAATTCAGAAACAAGTCACAATTTCTGTCACCTTCAAAGTACTGAGGTTCCTCTAAACACATATCGCACTCAAAAGGAACTCTGAATCTGTAGTATCGTTGCCCGTGTCATTGATATCTAGGGCTCTATGATAGGCACACAAAAGAATATGCAAGGAATAAATGAATTCAAGAATGACTATTTACATGAAATGAAAATTTATAAAGAATGTTAAAGGTCAAAAGAATCAGAATGAAAGAATATTTACTCGGATAAATAATAAAAGTATGTTTTGTTGAAAATAAAAATGTCTGAACATGAGACCACTTCTCAAAAGAAATCTCACTACTCCTAGGCTTTAGAGCAATAAGAGTGTTCTGAATATTACTCCGTAAAATTCTTAAAGATTACAGGAAGTTCTTTTGCAGTCCAATTGTTTAAAGAACTTCCCGGTTCGTAAGGGCGAATGCCCTCAAGGTTTCTTTGTTCAGTCCTTTCCTCATGTATGACATTGATGGGATGATTTTCATTTCCAAACACCCCCTTCTCCGGGTAAGCTATCCCTCCTGACACAAAAGTCAGGGATATGTAAGGGAACGTCGTTAGTTCCCATTCAACTTCTTTTTCACTTACCTGTGACCCTCTTCTCTCTCTCTTTTTTTCTTTTTCTTTTTAATAACTTTAACTAATTAGGGTCTTTTTATAATTTTGAATGCAAATGATGCAATGAAATGCTATAAGATACAAATGAATGCAAAAGGTATCGATCTCGATTCAATCTCATTTAGAAAATTTTATTTAGAAAAAGAATATCTTTACATATAAATGGATTACAAATACGCTTTCGCCCTAATGCCTAAAGTTTTAACAACAAAACAAAATCTTGGCCACGATTAGATTGTAGCTCGTATTGGTGCTCAATATGTCAGCCTGTGCTGCCAATGTCTGTAATAATCAGCTGCCTCCTGAGTTTGAGCTACGACCTCACTTGTGGGGTAATCCGTGCAGCTAAGGGCACCTCCTCCAATACCTGTGAAGTTGTTCTGATTATTTTGAGATAGATTAGCGAACAAGTAGGTATCCCGTTCTGCAGTGTGCTACCTTAAAATCCTATATCCTCAATGTTTCTTGAGAGCTTTCAAATTTCTACCCACGCAGAGCACCTGCCTTGATACCTTCGTAGCATAGCTAATCTCTAAAAGTCTTTGTATGATACGGTCTTCTTTAATCGCTTTCTTTCACGCTTACTTGAGCTATCCAGGCCATCGGGGCTTGCATTTTCATTGTTTCTGATAAGTACAACAGTAAACTCAAGCTTGTTATTTGGTAGCGGTCCTATAGTAAACGAGCTTTTTACCATCATAGGCAAAATTCTTTCCATCCAACTCATTTTTGTAGGTCTCATGCATTCTATCAATCACTTTCCTTCCAATACCCTTACCATCCACATGGCAACCGTCTTCATATAAAAGAGAAATGCTATAATGGTAGAAGTGTCCATCAATACCCCCACACTCACTTTGAATTGCTCATCTATCCTCCTGTCAAGTAAATACTGCAAGTCCCCTTAGTTATTGTAGAACAACTGCTTGGCTTCATTACTCCATTGATCCCATATTTCTTTTAACTCTTGGAGATTATTTTGCGCCATGCTAATGCGAGTGTAACCCCATAATTCTGATGTGTATCCTTCAGCGTTTCCTTTGACCATTTATGGACGTTAGCGTTGCCCTCCATTCTATCAAGAAGTCTGTTCTCCATAATAAAACTTTCTAACTTAGAAACTGACCATGAATCGATACCTTTTAAATGCAAAATGACATGCACAAAAGAAAGAAAACAGTCAGTATCATATGATATTAATAAACACAAAGATAACCTAAGTATAATTCTATCTATATTGAGCTCTTACAGTTTTTTTATATGTGGTTTGTTTCTAAAGTTTGAGGTACCCGAACCAGTAGATTCCTCGATCCTCACCCATTATAGGCTCATTTGAATCGAGTTCAGTTCAGGGGAATACATTTCCCTATGGCTACATGGAGATGAAAATCTCATGAAACCATAGGTACGGATGTATCCCGAAAGTGATCCACTATCCTACACGGAGGCAAAAACCTCACGAAGGCGTAGCTTCTCACTCCCACTTAAGGGTGTGACCACAATGGTCATGCAAATGCAATGCATATCAGAATATAGCAACACATGCAATAATACAAACACATGTAATGCAAAGAGGATTAAATTTTAAAATTTTTAATTTCCGACATTAAGACAAGAGATAATCAATTACAAGGCTTGACTCCCTTATTGGTCCCCAGCGGAGTCGCCAAGCTGTCGAGACCATTTTTAAATTGAGTTTTGGAAAATGGGAATCGACTTTAAAAAAAAAGAAAAGGGAGTCGCCACCAATCTTTTTAGGTGTGATTGGATCACCTTATAAAATGTTTTGTTTTAAAACATTAATTTTGGTCTACGAAAGTTGAGAAAACGGATTCGAGAGTCGGTTACGTACGAGGAAGGGTTAGCACCCTCGTAACGCCCAAAAATTGGTACCTAATTGATTATCAAGTGTCTTTAATGTCAGAAATTTGTAAGTTTTAAGATGCAACCCTCTTTTAATTAGAATGTCTCAATTTTGAAAATTAAGGCTCACTTATTTCAAACGAGTCAAAACATCACATCCACTAAGTTAGGACGCAACATTTTAAAACCTTCAAAACTAAGCTCGTCTTTCGAAAATTTCTATCTCGAAACAACAAAACGCCATATCCAGTAAGTTAGGACACTATGTTTTGAAATCTCGAAATAATTGTTTAAGTTTTGAAAACTCAAAATCACTTAGAAGAGTGCTTGACTATTCGAATTCAACGAGAAAAGTCGCAACCCAGTAAGTTAGGGCACTACCTTTCTCGATGTTTCCAAATATCAAGCATAGCCTTTTTTTTTTTTTAAACTTGGAATATTATTTTAAATGACGTTTTAGGATGACATATTAATGCATCATGAAGCATAGATGTACAAAATATTCTAACATTTCCATACAAACATAAATAATATCATTAAGACAAAACTAAATAACATGAACATACGTTTAATAAAAAAAATTCATACTAGGGTAAATATAAGATAATAAACAAATAAAAACATGAGTAAACTAAAAGAAAAACATAATACATGCAAAAATTATACAACAATATACATCATGAAATAGCACATAAAAGAAATAATTAAACATAGCATATAAAAAAATGAAACTATGCACAAATAAGATAAATGACATACACTAAAAAATGAATAAATAGAACATTTACAAATTATAAAAATATAATGCAATAGTTCAAAATACATGAAATGATAATATAATATATATACATGCATAGAAAATATATATTTGAAAATAAACTATATAAATGGGTTAAATATTATAATATATAAAATGCATAATCAAATGTATAAAAGATAGGAATAAATATACATATTTGAAAAATGAAGAAATTAAAATAAAAAAAAAGGTTGAAAAACTAAGATAGACGAAGAATAAAATAAGAACAAACCACAGAGAGTAAGAACACAAGAGGGAGAGAAATTTGAGTGAATGCTCTCAAGAATTTTTATTGCTTCCCAAAACTCAAGTCCTTTACAATGAAGGGAGAGGCCTCTATTTATAGTTGAGCCTCCCCAAATCCAACGGTATAGATCAATTAAATCAATGGTTAAGATTAAAGGATATCTACAAATTAAATCTCCAAGATTACAAGATCATATCTTCAAGATTGCATATCATATCTAAGATTGCAATCATATCTAAGATTGTATCATATCTAAGATTGTATATCATATCTAAGATTGCATATCCTTAAAGATTATATTTCCATATGAGTCAAGCTTATAGATGGACCTTACATCTTTTCAAGTAATGGGCCATTCCGATTGGGCCAAATTATATGTTTGTAATTTTGTACTGGACTTGGACTTTGTTTTATTTTTTTCGGTTTATTTTTTTTTTTGGACTTATTTCTGGACCCGGGCAAAATTGAGTGTCTACAATAAAAATATATGTATTTGTTTATAATAATTTACAAATTTAATTTTTATATACTAATAAATAATAAATAATGAAATAACATATATAATAAAAGGGAGATAATATAGGGAATAATATATAATAATATATGATATGTAATATATAAATAAAATATAATGAAATATAAATAATATGATAAATATTATAAAAATAAGGATAAAATACATATGTACTATTATTTAATGATAATTTTTAAAAAAATTAAAATTTTACATAATTAATGAATAATAAAATAATATATAATTTATAAAAAATAAAAATGCAAGGAATAATATATAGTAAAATATAATGTATAATAAAATTTATAAATAAAATGTATAATAATAAAAATAATATAATGGATAATATATAAATAAAAAATATATATACTATTTTATATAACTAATATTTATAAAAATAAATAATATATAAGGTATTTAACAAATAAATTATGCAAAAATATTTAAAAGGGTTAAAATTAAATAAAACTAAAGTTCTAGGGCTAATTTTAAAATAACAACAAAAAATTAGGCCTAATTGGAATGCATTCAAAACTACAAGGGACTCATTGGGCAATTTGCCCTAATCCCAAAATGACGCCGTTCTCCAGAATGAATTTTAATGGCCGTTAGGATTAAATTGAAACAACTATAAAAGATTAGGGCCGAATTAAAATAAAAATAAAATGAAATCATAAATTTTAAACAAAACGGAAGGATCAATTGGGCAATTTGCCCATTTATCAAAAACACACGGATCCTCCCTGGGTCATCGGGTCAACACGCGGATCCTCTGTTGAAACGGTGCCGTTTTAGTGCTTATTGAACTAAGCCAAAACGACACTGTTTTTGTAATGCTATATATGTCAAAACTTAAGCCAGAATTCATTTTGTAATCAGTTTTAAAAAAAAAACTTTGAAATCCTCCGAAAGAGGAGAAAAGAGGAGTCCCCCGGCCCCGGCCTCCGACCACTGAGCTGCAAGCGCCCACGCGCTGTACGCGCCGCCGTACACGGCGGTTGGAAGGCTAAAAGCCTTCGTTCCTCTCGGCGAATCGCAGGTAATCTCTTCTCCCTTTTAAACTTAACTGTTTTTTTTTTAAAAATGATTTATATGCATTGAACAGAGAAGAAAAAAAATAATAAAATCACCTTTTTTAAGAAAACAACTATTTCTTATTTCTTTCTTCTGGGTATATACATCTGTATCTCTCTGTCTATATGTATATCAATCGTTTGCCTTTTTCTGTATCTATCTTCGTATTAAAAAAATATATCCCCATTTACAGTGGAATCCTTCGGCTTTTTATAGCCTCTATTTACAAGTTTGTATATTATCTACTCGATTCTTGCCATGTTTGCTGTGCTTTTCCTTCCTCTTTTGTAGGTGACACCGAGAAATTCGGCGGTGAACCTGCTAGCATTGATTCGTGTGCTGATGACGCAAATCTGTCGGTGATGGGATTGCACGCTGATTGCGGAGTAAAACGAGGCTAGAGTCGCGGCGCGAGATGAAACGGCGTGACGGTTGGGACGCTTACGGCGCCTAGGGTTTCAGAAACCCTAGGCCTTCTGTCTCCTGTCAACATCTTGGGCCGTTTGGGCTCTGTATGTTTTGGGTTGAGGGTGTAAACGGGCTAAGGGCTTAGGGTGTAGCCGGGTATAGTGTTTTGGGTCTGGTACAGGTTATTGGGTTAATAAACTATAGTTGGGCTAAATGTAATATGGATTTGCAAATGGACTGTTTAAAGGACCTTATTTAATGGACTGTTTTTTGTTTTAGTTTCAGCAAACTTTGTTTATTTATTTTACAGGCCCGGGCAGAAATGGGCTACTACAGCTGCCCTTCTTTGCTCATTGTCGTGTAACGATAACAGAGCAAAAACTATAAAAGGACCCATTTTGCCCAGTCTGGCCCCGTCTTGAGATCTTTCTTCAAATGGCCTTCAACCTATCTGCAATTTTAGAGGTATCGGACCATAAATATGATAGCTTCAATTTGCTTCACTGTAACTACAGGAAGGCAATATCTGCTATCTTCAACCTGCTCCCTGCAACCTCAGGGATGCCATGTTGATATCTGCGATCTGCTCTCTGACAATATAGAAACGCTAAATCTGCTATTTTCGATCTGCTCTCTGACAATACAGAGACACCAAATCTACTATCTTTGATCTGCTCTCTGACAATATAGAGACGCCAAATCTGCTATTTTCAATCTGCTATCTGACAATATAGAGACGCCAAATCTACTATCATCGATCTGCTCTCTGACAATACAGAGACGCCAAATCTGCTATCTTTGATCTGCTCTCTGACAATACAGAGACGCCAAATTTACTATCTTTGATCTGCTCTCTGACGATACAGAGACGCCAAATTAGCTATCTTCGATCTGCTCTCTGCCAATACAGAGACGGCATATCTGTCATCTTCGATCTGCTCTCTGTCAATATAGAGACTCCAAATCTACAATCTCCAATCTGCTCTCTGGCAATATAGAGACGCCAAATCTGCTATCTTTAATCTACTCTCTGACAATACAGAGACGCCAAATCTGCTATCTTCGATCTACTCTCTAACAATACAGAGACGCCAAATCTGCTATCTTCGATCTGCTCTCTGACAATACAGAGACGCCAAATCTGTTATCTTGGATCTGCTTCGATGTGAAAACATCCAAAGGTCAGATCTACTATGTCTCCGATCTGCTCTCCGTTGAATATGGAGATGCCAAGTCTGTTTCTTCGATTTGTTCTCTGAAAATACAGAGATGCCAAATCATTTTGGATCTGCTTCAGCGTAAACACGTGAAAGCCAAATCTGCTATGTCTTCGATCTGCTCCTTGTAAACGCAAGGATGCCAAATCATCTTGGATCTACTTCGATGTGAAAACGTCCGAAGGTTAGATCTGCTATGCTTTAGCCTGTTACCCTACTGCTTAGGGGGTTAAGGTGCATCAATCTTCATTGTCCCTTGAAGGACATAACCTGTATAATGTGTATGAGTTCATGCCTAATGATTAGGATGCTATGATCGAAGTGAGTCAAATGCTCCTAATTAAACTTGTTATAATGCAAAATGTTTATGAATATAACCCCTATTCCAGACATCACCACTCATTCCTTCGTCGAAGTTTATCTTGAAGTATCATTCCTACTCAGCCTGTGGGTTTGTAACATTCTTCATGTGACAACCCGAATTAGGGCCTAATCGGAATAGTGGTTTCGTGACCACAAATCCGAGATAGAAATAAATATTTTATAATTATTTTATATTTATTTTGGGGTTTATGATATGATTTCATGATTTCGTGAAAATTTCGTAATGAAATTCTATGCATTAAGCGCTTAAGTTGAGATTAGGGACTAAACCGAATAAATTGTAAAACTTGCATTCTAGAAATTTTTAGTATGAAATTGCATTGAAATATTAATTAGGAGGTCTTAAATAGCAATTTGACCAATTTTAGGTTCATGGACAAAATTTGGACATGGAAGGAATTTTTGAAAGTTTAGTAGTAAGGGCATTTTGGTCATTTGTATATTAAATGAAATAAAATGGGAAAAATAACACAAAATTTGGTCATCTTCATCACTAGTTGCTGCCGAAATTTACTCTCCTCCATATCTATGGTTTCTTCAACTTTCAAGCTTCATAATAAGTGATTTCAAGCCCTGCTTTAATGTTCTTTACATTTTTGAAATCCTCGTAGCTCGATTTACCTATTTCTACTATTATTTCGAGTTAGGGTTTATTTTTAAAAATTTACCCATGAATGATAGGCATGTATTTTGATGTTTGATGGTAGAATATGAATGTTTGAAGTTAGGAGAACGATCTTTTCTAAGCGATTTTTAGCGAAAACGAGCAAAACAAAGATAATCGATAAAAATACCTATTGTTCATAATTATGTGTTAGAATGAGAATTTGATGATACCATAGAAGAGAAAAATGATCAGCATGTCATTAAACATAAGAATAAGGGCTGAAATTAAATTTCCGAGCCTTGGGGAAAAATCGTAATTTTGTAAAAGTTAGGGGGCAAAAATGTAATTTTTGCATAATGTGATTTTTGGATTGAAATAAATAGTTCGAGTGTTAATTGAACTAAATGTGTTGTTATAGATCAAGAAAGGCGTGGAATCGACCTCGAACGGGGGAAAGAAAAAGCTTTGGACTAAACTGCAAAATTTCTATATTTTGCACCGAGGTAAGTTTGTACGTAAATAAATCATAGATTTCTTTTATGTTATTGTATTTTGATAACATGTGGAATATGGCTGCCTATCAAATGGTTATTTGATGTAAGTTATGAATTTAAATTGATTTCAGACAATTTAGTAAAATGTTGGAAAAGTGAGAAATTTCTTGTTGAACCTTCGGAATAAAAACGATACAAATGAACTATTGTGTGGTCACGTGTGTAGTACTAAGTGCAGGCTACTACGTGTACCAGATTATTGGTCGCATGTGTAGTACTAAGTGCAGGCTACTATGCGTACCCGAAAACTGTGGTCACGTGTGTAATACTAAGTGCAGGCTACTACGTGTACCAGATTATTGGTCGCATGTGTAGTACTAAGTGCAAAGCTACTATGCGTATCATATAGCTTCGCTACGTGTGGAAATGGGAAAATGTTCAAGTAGTGGTGTATCTGTTGTTATTCCGATAAGTTCAACGGGAAATTGATTTAAATGAATATACATGTGAAAGTGATTATGTGATGAATAAGTGCAAGTATATTTTTATTTTAATTTATGAGCAATATGCTCGATAAGTGAGCGAACCTCGGTAAAATGGAAAGGATTGAGCGAACTATGTAAGAGTGAATTTTTGTAGTAAAACAATGTTGGACAGCAGCAGTTGCATAATTTTGAAAATTCACCAAAAATCATGGAAGTAGAATTAAATCTCAAATAAATTATATAATTAAATCTTAATGGGTCTACTTTCATATAAAAGAAACATGGGAAACAAAATACTTCTATATTATGTGATAATTGAATTCTTGTGAAACAGGTTCTGAATGAAATTAAAATCCCCTATTCTGACTTTAGAAATTCACCATAAATTGTACGAAAATTATTAAGAGTCATACCATATATGCATGGATTCCTTATTGAGTCTAATTTTAAGGAAAATAAACGGCATGGTCGTTGGAATCTTGTACAGGGAGAAATTTTGTTTGCAATGCACAGGTGTCAGAGTAGTCATACCCTGAAATAGGGGAGACTTTAACTAATAAAATGTACTAATTGGCCCAACCAAAAATTTTAGAAAAAAATTAATAAATATATTTATGAGTCTAGTTTCAAGGAAAATTTACGTAATTGAATTTTGAGATATGTAGCTCAATATATGATTTTTATTTTAACCGGGACTCTAGAAAATAGCCTGTCATCAATATATGTAACCATGTACTAGTATGATTGTTTTACTTTGATAAATTATATATCAATTTAGTACTTACTTACTAAGCTATATGCTTACCATCTTTTCTTTTCATGTTTTATAGAATTATTAAGCCAGCTCGGGATTTTGGAGATCGTCGGAGACTCATCTACACTATCAATACTTTTTGGTATTTTGTAATCACTACTTTGGAATTATGGCATGTATAGAGAGAGACTAATCATTTTGTTATATGTCATAATTAATTTGTTTTAAAATATCATTTTTTTTTAATTTTAAAATCTACATGTATCTATGTATATCTGTTAATGCTATCAACTTTAGTCTAAGCTAAAGTAAGTAAATTGAGTAAGGTCAGGTTAATGTGTGAATTCATGTTTTCGTGAATGGTAATGCTCCGTACCTTATTTCGGTCTAGAATATGGGTATGGGGTGTTACATTTATTGGTATCAGAGCCAGGTTTAGGCGGTTCTCGGATCTACGTACTGTGTGTGGAAGTCTATCTGTACATGCCATAATTATATTATGATAGTGGGATGACTCGACACTTTAAATCATATTTTTTTATAGTAAATGGATCCCACCGAGTCAGGCGATGATGATGTAGAAAGTAATGCGCCTCTCGCACAAGGGGACTGCGCCAAGAGAGTAGGCATGAGACACATGATCGTGAGATAGGGCTCGGGAAGCCTTTCTCCGTCTGATGAGTAATTGGTATACGTAATTTGTTCGGGCAAATCCAACGCTCACCTCCTTCACCTCCTCCTATTCCTCAACCAGCCTCGTAGTTCCTCAAGGTGCCGAAATGGTAAGATCGAGCAAACCCCCAGTTGATAAAATTCGAAAGCAAGGGGCTGAAGAATTTAGGGCTAATATAGATGATGATCCCGAAAGAGCAGAGTTCTAGCTTGAAAATTCTACCAGGGTATTCGATGAGCTTTCTTGTACTTCCGAAGAATGTTTGAAGTGTGCCGTATCATTGCTAAGGGATTCGGCATATCACTGGTGGAAGACATTGATATCAGTGGTTCCGAAAGAAAGGATTACATGGGATTTCTTTCAAGAGGAGTTTAGAAAGAAGTATATAAGCTAGCGGTTTATTGATCAAAAACGGAAAGAGTTCCTTGAACTGAAACAAGGCAAAATGTCTGTGGCAGAATATGAACGTGAATTTGTCAGACTTAGCAAGTATGCTCAGGAGTGTGTGTCCACCGAAGCTATTATGTGTAAGAGGTTCGAGGAGGGGTTAAATAAAGACATCAAGCTACTAGTTGGGATTTTAGAATTGAAAGAGTTTGTGGTATTGGTTGACCGAGCTAGTAAAGCTGAAGAACTGAACAACGAGAAGAGAAAAGCTGTGAGAGAAGCCAGAGACGCAAGAAAGAGGCCAATTAGTAAGTCATTCCAATCTCAGCCAAAGAAGTCTAAAGAAATGAATCATCGGTTGACTGTTTCAACTGAACATTCACATCGGGATCGTGGAAGATCATATTTGGATTCTAAAGCCCAAGCTACTTCAATAGCGAGTGTAGGTAATATGAGATCTAATAGACCCGAGTGCCAGCACTGTGGCAAACAACATTTTGGGGAGTGTTGGACGATTAGCCGGGCTTGTTTCAAATGTGGTTCTCGAGAACATTATATTAAGGATTGTCTAAAAAGGGTTGAAGAAGAAAAATTTCAGAGTACCAGACAGACTAGTATTGCTAATAAAGGTAGACCTCCGAGAAATACTGGGAGTGGAGCTGGCAGTAGAAGTGTGACAAAGGAATTAACTGGGAGACCGGAAGCTAGAGTACCTGCTAGAGCTTACGCCATACGTGCTCGGGAAGAGGCGTCATCTCCTGATGTGATCACTGGTACATTTTCTCTTTATGATACTACTGTAATTGGGCTAAATGTAATCTGGATTTGCAAATGGACTATTTAAAGGACCTTATTTAATGGACTGTTTTTTGTTTTACTTTCAGCAAACTTTGTTTATTTATTTTACGAGCCCGGGCAGAAATGGGCTACTACATTTGTCTTTCTCCACTTCAATTTGGAGTAGGATTTCTCTTTTTCTTTTCAAGTTGGCGTCAACATTCTGCCAATTTCAAATCCAATTGTTTGCTTTTCCAAAAAATTGGTTCAATTGCCTTCCAAGTCCCCTTTCTTTTCCAAAATTCCATCATCCTTCACACCAAGCCAAAACACAATCCACAACCTTCAAGCATGATTAAATTCATGCCACACTAAACCCCTTTCAACTTTAAGCCGGTGTTAACCCCGTCAAAAAAAAACCCATGAGTTACAAACCCGAGCTGTTTAACTTCTAATTTTTGATATTTATTATTTCTCTGGATTAAGAGTATGACTTCGTCAACTCACAAAGTCAAGTCAATACTAAGTCAAAAAAAGACGTCGTTTGAGTTAGTGTGGCTAGACGTACAGTTGGAATTCCGAAAGGATCAATTGTCTAATTGGTTTTCCGTGAACACATTGGCGTGCCAAGTGGGGATTGATGTTTGATTCTGTCAAAGGAAGTAGTAACCGGATTTAAATCTCCCGAACATTTGAGGGTATTGGTTCGAGCTAGGCTCTTCTAGAACGCAAAGCTGCCAGAGTTCTAAAATCATGAACGTTTCGTAGGTTGTTTGATCGGTAAGGGTTAGTTATAGGACGTTCCATAACTAATTTACACAAAGAAGAGTTGGTCTCCGAGGCGTCCTTGGTAGCTATAACTAGCTTATTGGAAATAGGAGTTCACCTAATTTCGAGGATCGGGTCAAAGACGGAAGAACCCGTGCTTAAGGCTGAGCTAAGTTTAATTGATTTTTCTTCAGATTAATTCGTTGTTTTTTTTTAGTTTCATCTTTTGCTTTTTACATTTTTTTTGTATTTATTTCAGGTTTCATATTTTATTTCCCCCCAAACATCGCGGGCACGACAACTGCCCCGACATAAATCTAGTCGAGAGACAAACAATTTTCAGTAAACCCAGTCTCTGTGGGATCGACCGTACTCCCTATACTGCTTTAATTTGCAAATTAGGTGTAGGTTTATATTGGTGGAATTGACATCCATCAGTTTTGGCGCCGTTGTCGGAGACTGGCAACACTTACAATTGTTTAAATCGTCTTCATGATCAGATCTTCATCAGGAGATCTCGAATACAACCCAAAGATCGAGAAATCGGCGCGAGCAGGACGAAAAGAGATAAAAGCTCTAAAACGTGCAAGTAAAGCAGGAGTTGAGCTAGGACAAGGGATCCTAGAATCTGACATTGAAAAGTTGAGCGAAGTAATTTGTGTAGAGGCAATTCGACGTAGGAAACGAGTCGAAGAGGTTAAACCTAAGACCGAATCACTCTTTGAAACAAAAGGTAACCTCGGTGAACTAGAAAGGATGGTAAATCAAACCATTCTTCAACTAGTCGCTGCTCCCAACGAGCAAACACCGTTATGCATCAACTATCCAACCGGAGGAACTCCTTTCAAGTTGAAGTCGGGCTTGATTCACCTTTTGCCCACTTTTTAAGGCTTGAAGAATGAAAATCCACACACTCACTTGAGAGAATTCCACATGGTCTGCTCAAGCATGAAACCCCAAGGAGTACCCGAAGATGAAATCAAACTTCGGGCCTTTCCTTTTTCTTTAGTTGACTTAGAAAAAGAATGGTTATTTTACTTACCTCTCCGGTTTTATCACAACATGGGATGACTTATCTCGTGTATTTCTTGACAAATTCTTCCCAGCATCACGAGCAGTTGAGCTTAGAAGGGACATAGTGGGAATTCGCCAAATGGAGAGTGAATCGTTCTATGACTATTGAAAGCGGTACAAAAAAATGTGTGCAAGTTGTCCTCAACATAGGTTGACTGAACAATCACTTCTTCAATATTTCTACGAGGGTTTTCTCCATATGGAAATAAAGATGATTGACGCGGCTAGTGGAGGGGCGCTTGTTAATATGACCCCTTAAAGGGCAAGAGAACTAATATCCACCATGGCGACAAACTCTCAACAGTATCGGCCGAATTCAAAACTGACAAGATGAGTTAATGGGGTAAACGTTTCATCTTTAGAAGATAAATTGGATAAGCTTACGAATGTTGTTCAATCTTTGCTTACAGAAAAAAAGAGTCTGACCCAACTATGTGGAATTTGTACTACATCTGAACACCCGATGGATTTGTGCCAAATCCTTAATGACAATTCAACGGCACATGTTGATGCTGTTGGAGGTTTTCCGAGACCTCCACAAAGACGCTATGATCCTTTCTCCAACACCTACAATCCCGGGTGGAAGGATTATCCCAAACTGAATTACGGAGCTAATCCTCGATATAATCTATCATACCAACCGAGACCTCTGCAACCACCACAACAACAACACAAGCTGAGCACATCTCTAAAAGTTGTTCTGGAAAGACTTGTAGCCGATGCTATAAAATATCAACAGAGGACAGACGCATCAATACAAGAGTTAACTAATCAAGTTAGTAAACTCTCGATGGCAGTTAATCGCTTGGAGTCTCAAGGTAAATTACCTTCCCAGACAGAACCGAACCCTCGGCAGAATGCCAGTGTAATAACTCTTCGTAGCGAAAAGGTTCTGGAAACAGTTCCAGCCAAAAGTCATAGGCAAGACAAGGAACGGGGAAAGTAGGTCTCTAATCCAACAGCCAGGCCAGAATCAAAAATTCAGAGACCAGTTGTGATGCCACCTCCTTTTCTAGGGAGTCTTGCAAAAGAGAAGGAGGAAAAAGAAATCCTCGAGACATTCAGGAAGGTGGAGGTAAATATCCCTTTACTCGATGCTATCAAAAAAATCCTTCGTTATGCAAAATTCCTCAAGGAATTGTGCACTAGCAAGAGGAGGTTAATAGGTAACGAAAGATTAAATGTAGGAGAAAATGTCTCTGCAGTACTGGAAAAGAAAGTTTCGCCCAAATATAAGGACCAAGGTATGTTTGCTATTTCCTGTGAGATAGGTAATATAGGCATTAAGAAAGCCATGTGTTATTTAGGGGCTTCCATTAATGTTATGCCTCATTCTATTTATAAGCTGATTAATGAGGGTCCTTTAAAAGAGACAGGAGTAACAATCTAGTTGGCGGATAAGTCAGTCGTCTATCTCGAAGGGCTGCTTGAAGACGTCCTTGTTAAAGTTAACGAATTAGTTTTCCCTGCAGATTTCTATATTATTAATATGGAAGATGATAATTCAAATAATTCGTCTGACATTTTGCTTGGAAGGCCGTTCCTAAGTACCACAAGTGCAAAAATAGATGTTCGAAGCAGGACGCTGACCATGGAGTTTGATGGCGAAATCGTGAAATTCAATGTCTACGAGGCCATGGGTCATCCTAACTCACTATTAAATATTTCTAGTATCGATATTTTAGATTATCTAACTCAATCTTATTCCGAAAATCATGACTTTGATGAGTTGGAAGCTGTCCTTTACAGAATCATTAACATGGACGTTTTACATCATCTCGAGGAATTCGCAGTCATTGAAGATCTGTTGCAAGAAATTGTCAATCACTTGGAAACGTGACCTTCGTTGATCAACTAAGGTAACCAATTTGAAATATTACCTTTCCAAACTAAAATGTTGCCTTCGGTTTTGCAGCCACCGACCTTGGCGCTTAAAGCATTACCGGACCACCTTAAGTACGTCTTTTTGGGAGAAAAAGACACCTTACTGGTGATAGTGTCAAACAAGTTAACCAAAGACGAGGAGGAAAGTCTAGTTCGAGTTCTAAGAGATTATAAGGAAGCTATTGGTTGGACGATAGCCGACATAAAAAGGCTAAGTCCATCCACTTGTATGCACAAATTTCCATCGAAGACAATACGAAACCAAAGAGAGATGCTCAAAAGCACTTTAATCCACCCATGATGGAGGTAGTAAAGAAGGAGATCCAGAAATTGTTAGATGCTGGAATAATATACTCGATTTCTGACAGTGATTGGGTTCGCCCGGTTCATGTCGTGCCCAAAAAAACTAGCGTGACAGTGGTGAAAAACCTGTTAGGAGAGCTAGCCCCTACACGAGTCCAGAATAGATGGATGGTTTGCATCGATTACAAGAAGTTGAAAGCAGCTACCCGAAAAGACCATTTTCCACTCCCTTTCATCTATCAAATGCTTGAGCGATTAGCCGGTAAGGCCCATTATTGTTGTCTCGATGGGTACTCAGGATTTTTCCAGATTCCAGTGGCTCCGGAGGATCAAGACAAAATGACTTTCACATGTCCCTTAGGAACGTTTGCGTCTAGACGAATGTTGTTTGGACTCTGCAATGCTCCGGCCACCTTCCAAAGATGCATGGCGAGCATATTTTTTTATTACGTCGAGAAAATCATCGAAGTCTTTATGGACGACTTCACGGTATAAGGTAACTCTTTTAACGAATGTCTCAATAATCTTGCTAAGATATTACAAAGATGCCTAGAATTTAATCTTGTTTTAAATTATGAGAAATGTCATTTCAAGGTTGACAAAGGATTAATTTTGGGTCATATAGTTTCCTCGAAAGGAATCGAGGTCGATAAGGCAAAAATGAATATTATTAACCCGTTACCTTACCCCTTATCAGTGAGGGAAATTCATTCATTTCTTGGCCATGCAGGATTTTACAGACGATTCATGAAAGATTTCTTAAAAATCGTGCGACTGTTTTGCAGTCTGTTACAAAAGGATAAAGAATTTGAATTTGACTAGACTTGTAAAGACGCATTTGATGTGCTAAAGCAAAAATTGGTCTCTGCTCCCATAGTGCAGCCACCAAATTGGAACTTCTAGTTCAAAATCATGTGTGATGCGAGTGACCAACGTGTGGGAGCTGTTCTTGGCCAAAGAATAGGGAAATAGCCTCATGTTATCTACTATGCTTCGAAGACTTTTGATGCTGCCCAAAGCAATTACACAACCACCGAGAAAGAATTACTAGTTGTTGTGTTTGCTTTAGATAAATTTAGATCTTACCTATTGAGAACTAAGGTAATTATCTTTTCTGATCATGCAGCTTTGAAATATTTAATAGGGAAGAAGGAGGCAAAACCCCGACTGATAGGTAGATTCTACTCCTACAAGAGTTTGATTTTGAAATCCGAGATAAAAAGGGATGCGAAAACCTAGTAGCTGACCATCTGAGTCGATTACCGATTCCAGTAGACGACACACCATTGAAGGACAATTCCCAGATGAAAACCTGTTTTCAGCAAATGCAGTTCATCCTTGGTATGTAGACATAGTAAATTACCTCGTTACAGGTACTGTTCCTTCAGAATTACCAAGGTCTAAAAAAGATAAGATAAAAAGGATGCGCGATATTACATTTGGGACGATCCTTACCTTTGGAAGCATTGCTCGGATCAAGTAATACGACGATGTGTAGCAGAAATAGAGGTATAGTCTATCTTAACTTTTTGTCATTCTTATGCATGCGGAGGGCACTTTGGAGCTAAACGCACCGCATACAAAATTCTCAAATGTGGATTATTTTGGCCAAACATATTTCGTGATGCCTTTTTATTCTGCAAAACTTGTGAAAAATGCCAAAGAGTTGTCAACCTTAGTCGTCGAAATGAGATGCCTCTTACTCCTATTCATATTTGTGAAATTTTCGATGTGTGAGGAATCAACTTTATGGGTCCCTTCGTTTCTTCTTTCGGTAATTTTTATATACTCTTAGCTGTTGATTATGTCTCTAAGTGGAGAGAGGCGAAGGCCACTTGCAATGATAATGCTAAGACCGTACTTGACTTTCTTAAAAGTTTTATTTTTTTCAGGTATGGCACTCCACGAGAATTAGTCAGTGACAGAGGAACTCATTTTTGCAGTAAGCTCGTAAGTGCACTTATGGAGAAATATGGAGTAACTCAACGAATTGCCACTGCTTACCATCCACAAACAAACAGGCAAGCCGAAGCGTCAAATCGAGAGATCAAGTCTATTCTGAAAAAGACGGTTAAACCTAACAGGAAAGATTGGAGTTTGAGACTGAATGACGCACTTTGGGCTTATAGGACAGCTTACAAGGGACCAATAGGCACGTCACCTTACCGACTCGTTTTCGATAAACCGTGCCATCTTCCGGTCGAGTTAGAGCACAAGGCTTTTTGGGCGGTTAAGCAGTGTAATATGGAAATGGAGTCTGCAGGAAAATCTCAGAAATTAGACATTCAGGAACTCGAGGAAATCAGAAACGATGCATATGAAAATTCTCGAGTTTATAAAGAAAAGACAAAGGCATTTCGTGACAAGTTCATCACTAGGAAGCAGTTTTCAATAGGACAAAAAGTTCTCCTATACGACTCCACCTTAAAAATCTTCGCTGGTAAGCTTCGATCCAAATGGATAGTACCGTTTATTATTACTAATTTATTTTCAAATAGTGCAGTGGAAATTCAAAGTGAAGAAACACGAAAGTGCTTTAAGGTGAATGGTCAACAACTAAAACCCTTTTTTGAGAATCTTCAAACACACACAGTTGAGAGATTGTTCTCAATGAGCCCAAAGTTTGAATAACAGGTCGTCGAGCTAACAACATTAAACAAAAGCGCTTTTTGGGAGGCAACCCAAATTTCTTTTCATTTATTTAATTTTAAGTTTAAGTAAAATTAAGATGTAAATAAATTAATTAATTTCTATTTAACTAAGTCAATTTGATGTTTTCAGGTACACTATGGAGGTCATGGATTTTCAAAAAAGACAAGTACTGATGGAGGCATGGGCACAACTTGCTAATTTGGTGATAGTGAAAAAAAAATCCACTAAAATTCTTACCCAAACCCATTTACCCATATACCAAAGTACCCAAAACCCAAGTCCAATTACCCACTTCCCTTAAACCCAATTACCAAATCACCTACCAATACCCACATCCATCAACCTAGCCCAATTAAATCATCAACCCAAACCAATCAACCTACCATACTCAATACCCATATAAACCCAAACCCACATACCAACCCAACCACATAAAAAACCAATTACCTAATGCCACAATCCAACACTCCAATAAGCCCAAAGGAAAAAAGAGAAAAAAAAGAAAAAGAAAAATGAAATTAAAACACCTAAAAAATAAAATCCCTAATTTCCAAATTTCTTCTCCATCTTCTTCATCTTCTCCAACAACAAAACCCAAACCGCCGACCATTGTTGTTCGTCGTCCCCCCGCCGTCATCGCAACCTGTAGCCGGCCTCGCACCACCCCACCCCGCTACACCGTCGACAAACCCTTACTCACGCACACCTCTATTTTCTTTTCCTTTTCCTTCTTCCCCACGCCAAACGCCGTCGTTCTCCACCGCTGATCTATTACCGAACGGAGCCTACTACCGTGCGCTATCGCTCTTTTTCCCTCAACCCCTATTTTTCTTTATTTCTTTATTTTTCTTTAAAACACCCAAAACCCCCTTTCACCACCTTAACCGACGCCAGCGTCGACACCCCCACCATCACCATTCAAAAAAATTAGCCAAAAATGCGCCATCCGTCGTCACCGTCGCCGTACACGCCATCACCACTGTCGTGCACAGCCACTACTGGTCACCGCCAAAACTGTCTGAATCGACTATTTTTTACACTACGACTGAGACCATGGTTCGAACCCAAAACCAATCGACCGACAACTTTTCAGTTTCACTCAATCGAAATTGGCACCGATTCTCTGCTCCTCCTGTGGTCGATATAGACAGTGATGAACCTTCTCCACTGCCTCTTAGACAAACAGCCCCACCAACGAGAGCACGTCGCCAACAACGTTCGACTCCGGTCGAACCAGAACATTCGGACAGTAGCTCTATTAATCCCGAGAGGTCGACCCTTAACCCTCAATCTACTTTACCTTTACTGACATTCCATGCAGGTAATTCGGATGAGGCTCGAACGTCTCACGACCACGTCGAGGCCCCTTTGACCATGAATGAACATGTCAGTCAACGCCAAACACGATCGGCCACCACTCAAAGTCGTCGACAACGAACACGTGAACCAATGACAACACCGGACAGCAGTACTAACGCTGCTAAAAATTCAAGTCCACCACCCTTGCCCGACGAATATGTTCGACCAACACGAAATAGCCAACGTAATAGATGAGGTCGTGCCAATACCATTCCCACCGAAGGACGATTGCGAGGATTTTTGAATTTTTGACCCTAGAGCATAGCACACAATACGACGACATTCGATAATGCCCACTCCCTTCTGTAAGCAAATCGATTCCACCACTCTTCATATGTTAGATATTCATGATGCTGTGATTAATTATTTTGATGCTATTGGTTGGAGCTCATTTGCAACTATTTCTTGTAATGCATATTATGAGTTGATCTATGAGTTTTACACCACGTTTAGCTTCAGTATTAATGCATTACAGACTATTGAAACACAAGGCATTGTCTACTTTCGTCTGCTTGGAAAGGACTTTCGAATGTCGATATCTGATTTTAAAATTGCCATGGGTTTCATTGACCCTAACAATATTCAGTCTGATTCCTATCATACTGCTTTGTTAGACAATCCGAGCGACTTTAATGCTCAAGATGCCTACTGTGTGTTAACCAATTCTAATCAACTTTATAATCTGAAAACCACAAAAGACTTATTGGTGAATGAACCTGCTTTAAGATATATTCACTGATTTTTGGCATTTAGTTTTTCGGGACGAAACGATTCATCCGCTGTTTTAACGAGAACTGAATTATTTTTCTTGTGGTGTATGCATTTTGGTTATAAAGTTAATTTAGGATATTGGTTTGCAAGAAATTTTCATGTTGTTTTGCGTTGTAATCGTCCTCTAATACTTGGGTCGTATATCACGAACTTAACCTCTATACTTTTTCGCTCTGAAATCGATTTCTCCTCCTTGACATGTGCATATCATATGGACAGCCTAGATAAATATTGTTTGGATTCTATGGGTTTGCTTACCGGTACCCCTACTACGTGTTATTTTGTTCCTCTAGGTACACGGACTACTCGTGGGAATATGGTTTTTCGCCAACGCCCACATTTCGCTACTCGAGAACAAAAGGAACAGACTCCAACAGTAGAGGCCTGTTTAAGCTGAATCGAGGCTCGACTTGGAACGATGGAAACCCAAGTCTCCACAATCCTCGACATCCTTTAGAATCGTTACCCCCAACACCAGCCATGCCATTAAATATATGGGGAGTACTCTTAACTTTTTCTTTTTATTTATGTTGCTGACTTTTATTTCATATAATATATGCTTGAGGACAAGCATTGATTAAGTAGGGGGGGATAGATGGTAAATATGAATGATAGATGGTAAATATGCATGATTTTTGCTGCATGTCTCTCTTTTGCACATATTCAATCTTACATTAAATTCATTCGATAGTTTATTTAAACTTTGAGCCTTTAATCTCATACTTAGTTAATTTGGACAATTAGGCAAATTTTGAATTAAGATGTTCAAGTATATAGGTTAGTCAACATTTGTGTCTTAAAATTGATATATATAGCTAGATTTTTTTGTATAAAATTGATTGTTTGGGAAATTAAATTTGCTTGTGCATTAATAAATAAATAAAGGTTCAAGGTATGAGTGAAGTTTCGAAAACGTAACCGGATTGAGTAACCGGGGTAAGGTGCTTGGGTTGTCATCCTAGTTCGCGTAAAAAGGTTTGACCACGTCAATAATTTTATTTTTCTAACGCATAGTTAATTAAATAACGCCTTGCAATTTATTGGATTCAAACTCAATTTAGTGAAATTGTTTAGCCCACATGTTTCAATTCTATGACACTTGTTGTTCGAACTTTGTATCTTGAGCATTTATTTATTTTTGCCTAAGTTGTTTACATTGATTATGTATGCGGAAAAAAAAGGCTCGATTTTTAATAAATTTTAGAATAAATTTAATGTTTGAAAGAACAACATGCTTCAGGGCAAGCATGAGCCAAGTAGGGGGAGTTGATAAACACACTCATTTACATAATTCTTGTGTTTAATTTGGTTTATTTCTGAATTAATCCCTGCTTAATTGGTGTTTTTTATGATTTAATCTTGTCAGGGATGCAATTGGTCAAAAACGAGCAAAAAGGGGCCAAATTGAAAGACAAATCGTTGAGTTGGGGCCAAATCATAAAGATGGGAAAGTAAAGGATTTAACATCAATTTTGACTTTGTAAAAATCTAAAAATAGAAGATATTATTTTGTTTTATTTAGTTTTATTATTTATTTGTATTTATTTTTATTTTATTTTATTTTATTAATTTAGGATTAGGCAATTTTTAGTAACCCCTTGTATATAAATAGGGGCTTTTAGTTCCCAGAAAAATCATCCTTAATTTGTATTCCTTCTTCTACTTGGAATAGAATTACTCTCTCTCTTGTATTTCCTTTTTCAATTTGGAGTTGAATTGTTTTCTTTGTCTTTCTCCACTTCAATTTGGAGTAGGATTTCTCTTTTTCTTTTCAAGTTGGCGTCAACATTCTGCCAATTTCAAATCCAATTGTTTGCTTTTCCAAAAAATTGGTTCAATTGCCTTCCAAGTCCCCTTTCTTTTCCAAAATTCCATCATCCTTCACACCAAGCCAAAACACAATCCACAACCTTCAAGCATGATTAAATTCATGCCACACTAAACCCCTTTTAGCTTTAAGCCGGTGTTAACCCCGTCAAAAAAAAACCTGTGAGTTACGAACCCGAGCTGTTTAACTCCCAATTTTTTATATTTATTATTTCTCCGGATTAAGAGTATGACTTCATCAACTCACAAAGTCAAGTCAATACTAAGTCAAAAAGGACGTCGTTTTGGGTTAGTGTGGCTAGATGTACAGTTGGAATTCCGAAAGGATCGATTGTCTAATTGGTTTTCCATGAACACATTGGCGTGCCAAGTGGGGATTGTTGTTTGGTTCCGTCAAGGGAAGTAGTAATCGAATTTAAATGTCCTGAACATTTGAGGGCATTGGTTCGAGCTAGGCTCTTCTAGAACGCAAAGCTGTCGGAGTTCTAAAATCACGAACGTTTCGTAGGTTGTTCAATCGGTAAGGGTTAGTTATAGGACGTTCCATAACTTATTTACACAAGGAAGAGTTGGTGTCCGAGGCGTCCTTGGTAGCTATAACTAGCTTATTGGAAAAGAGGAGTTCACCTAATTTTGAGGATCGGGTCTAAGACGGAAGAACCCGTGCTTAAGGCTGAGCTAAGTTTAATCGATTTTTCTTCAGATTACTTCGTTGTTGTTTTTTTATTTCATCTTTTAATTTTTACATTTTTTTGTGTTTATTTCAGGTTTCATATTTTATTTCCCCCCAAACATCACGGGCACAACAACTGCCCAGACATAAATCTGGTCGAGAGATAAACAATTTTCAGTAAACCCAGTCTCTGTCGGATCGACCCTACTCCCTATACTGCTTTAATTTGCAAATTATGTGTAGGTTTATATTGGTGGAATCGACAGCCATTAGTTAATATGCAAATTTTTTAGAAGTTTAAGAAATTTTCCAAATTGCTCATTAGTGTGGTCTTTCTTTGTCGCATTCGGATATGGAACTCGAGGTTTATATACCTTGCTTACCGATTTTTGTTCACTGTGGCTCACCTCAACCTTATCTTGACTTACCACACTTTCTTGCCTTAGTTCTGGTTCAGATTCAACTAACCCTTCTTCATCTCGAACAGTAATCGCATGAAGTTGCTCACTTGGGTTAGTTTCGGTGTTGCGAGGCAAGCTACCTTATGGTCGTTCTGAAATCATCTTTGCCAATTGACCGATTTGGTTCTCAAGCCCTTGAATCGATGCTTGTTGATTTTTGAGTGCTATTTAGGTGTTTTGGAAGCGAGTTTCTAACACCAAAATAAACTTCGTCAACATCTCTTCGAGGTTCAGCTTTTTCTCTTGCTGGTAAGGTTGTTGTTGAAAGCCTAGAGGGGGTTGTGGTCTCTGGTTTCCTTGACCACCCCAAGAGATGTTGGGATGGTTCCTCCAACCTGTATTGTAAGTATTACTATAGCGATTATTTTGAGGTCTAGAATTGTTACCCATATAGTTGACTTGTTCGTTCGTTGTGCTAGGGTGGTAGGATAGGTATTCTGGATTGTTTATCCCTCCTTCACTTGTATCACACTGCATCACCGGATGTACCTGAGTAGAACCATATAAACCATCAATTTTCTTACTTAAAAGTTCTACCTGATTCGATAACATGGTGACCGCATCTACTTTAAAAACATCAACTGCTTTTGTTGGCTTTGTCCTCATGACTTGCCACTGATAATTATTCAGTGACATCTCCTCTATAAACTCATAAGCCTCCTCAGGTGTTTTATTATGCAAAGTACCACCGACGGCTGCATCTATCAATTGCCTCGTTGAGGGGTTCAAACCATTGTAGAAAGTCTGAACCTGTAACCATAGAGGTAACCCATGATGAGGGCACCTTCTCAATAAATCATTATACCTCTCTCATGCATCACATAAGGTTTCTAAGTCCATATGTACGAAAGAAGAGATATCATTCCTCAACCTAGCTGTCTTAGCCGGTGGAAAATACTTCAACAAGAATTTTTCGGTCATTTGGTCCCATGTAGTGATAGATCCTCGCAATATGGAGTTCAACCACTGTTTAGCCTTGTTTCTTAATGAGAATGGAAACAACCATAACCGAATGGCATCATCAGAAACGCCATTGATCTTGAAAGTGTCGCAAAATTCCAGAAAATTGGCCAAATAAGTATTTGGATCTTCATCCTGCAAACCATCGAACTGAACAAATTGTTGAATCATATATATAGTGTTAGGTTTCAGTTCAAAATTATTTACAGCAATAGTAGGTCTAACAATACTCGATTCAGCCCCAGTTAACATGGGCTTGGCATAATCATACATAGTACGAGGAGCAGGATTCAGATTTGCTGGATTTGCAGGATTTGCAGCAACCACAGGAGGTAGATGATTATTCTGATTTTCAGTCATCTCCTCAGTAATAATAACGACCTCTTGCTTTTCCACTGGACTTTGTCGACTTTGCATTGCTTCTCTACAGTTTCTACGAGCTGTGCTTTCAATTTTACTGTCAAATACTAATGGTCCCGACGGGTTTCTTCTAGTCATAAACTAAAAGAACTTGCCAGAAGCAAATAAAAGAAAAATTAGAAAACAAAAATTAAACTTAAAAACAAAAATAAAGTGCAGTAAAAAATAAATGGTTAAATTAATAAAAATCAAGTGTTCATAATATTTTAGTCCCCGGCAACGACGCCAAAAACTTGGTGACGTCACAAACTAATTAAAATACGACAAAGGCAAGCGCACCTATCGAATGGTAGTATAGCTGTGGTGAATCAGGAATATCGTATCCACGAGGACTAAAAGTACTAGTAGTTACTATCTTTTTATTATCTAGCCGATAAATTGAAGGGATTTATTTTTAACCTAATTTTTAACTAAACTAATTACTAAGATGAAACAGAGAGTACAGTAAGAAAATAATCGAATAAACCAATAAGAGAGATAATATTTAGGAAAGAATCCACCTAGACTTAACTTATTATTCTAAATCTGAATTAAACAATTTATTCACTTGACTTGATCTGTAGGAATCCCTAAATTATATTAAAATCTCTTTCGAGAGTAGAAATAATTGACTCTAGGTTGATTAATTAAAATCTCTTTCTAATTAAAACCCCTATTGTCGTATTAACTCGATCTATGGATTCCCTTATTAGATTTGACTCTAATCTGGTAGATTTATGTCGTCCTATTTCCAGGATTGCATGCAACTCTACTCAATTATGTCATATCTATTCTTAAACAGGGACTTTTGCTCCACTGAATAAGCACATCAATCATTAATTAATATCCTGAAAACATTAAAACATGAAATAAGTACACATAATTGAGATCAAGAATAAATATTTATGGCTTATCAAAAATGTGATTAAAAATATGTTACTTTTATGACTTATCATTGAGGTATTCTAGTCTCTCAGATGTCTAATGTCAAGTCCTCCACAAGATCGAGGTTGACAAATAGACTCCTAGTTAACCAACGACATCTTCTGATGGCTTTTAGATGATCCCCAAATGAACTGCCTAACAATGCGTTCAATCTCATCACACAAACCTTTAGGAATCATCATGGACTGCATGAAATAGTTAAGAACAGATAACAGAACTGATTGAACCAAAGTAGCTCTACCTCCTTAACATCCCATCTATTCAATTTACTATGAATCTTATCAACAACAAAGCGCAAAGTACTTTTCAAAATCCTTTCGTGAAGGAGAGGTACACCCAGATATGTCCCTAGATTATGAACCCTATGAAATCCAAAGGTTTCACTCAATTGTAACCCAATGGTATGGACCACTCCTTTGGAGAAATAAACGACAGTCTTCCAAGTATTGATCCAATGTCCAGAATACCCACAGAACCTCTCTACAATATCTTTAAGTACCAAAATCTGTTGAGGGTCTGCATGACCAAAAATGACAAAATCATCTATAAAGAAAAGATGTAAAAGAGATGGGCCAGATCTCGATAACCTAATAGGATGCCAGAAGTCACCCTCTATGGCATGGTGAAACTATGAACCAGCCATTCCGTGTAAAAAGATGAAAAGGTATGGCAAAAGCAAACATCTCTGACGAATACCCCTCGCGAGCTTGAACTTTTGCGTTAGAGCTTTATTTCATAGCACATGCATGGTAGAATTTGTAATAGCATACATTATAACATTAATAAGCATACAAGGAATGCCTGTAGCCCGAAGAGAAGCCCCGATAAACACCCATCAAAACCTGTCATCTGCTTTTTCCAAATCAATTTTGACTGTCATCCAATTTTTGTTCTTATGTTTACTCATCATCGAATGTATGACTTCTTGGGCAATCACGATACTATCCGTAATGTTATGTCCTGTAATAAAGCCTGCATGTTCCTGGCCAATGATCTTAGGAAACACTATTTTAAAATGGTTAGCAATGACTTTCATTACCAATTTATACATCACAGAACATAAACTAATCAGACGAAATTTTGAATACTTCTTGGGACTAGGGACTTTAGGAATGAGAACTAGTCGCGTGTTATTCAATTCAGGCTCAATACTCTTACTAGCAAATACCTCTTTCACCCATTCATAGATCCCTGAACCAATTAAGCCCCACTGCTTCTGGAAAAAAAGTGTTTGGAAACCATCACTTTCTGGAGCCTTCAACTCGTGTCGTATCAAAAAGGGTTACTTTGATCTCATCGTTTGACACCTCCTTTCCTAAAAATTGAGAATCACAATTATCCAAATTAGGGAAAGAGTTAGGAGGCAACATACTCATGGATCTAAGTTGGTCGCCATACTGCTTTTGAAATAATTTAATATCTTCAAGTTGAAAGGCTTCATCATCATAGATCCAAGAACCATCTTTTTCATAACTACAATACGGTTATATTTCCTTCTTTGTAGCGTACGACAATGAAAAAACTTAGAATTACAATCCCCCAAATTTAACCACTCACATTTGGATTTCTATTTCCAAAGAACTTCCTCATGTTGGAGGACATTTTCCAACTCTTCGCGAGTTTCCATCTCTGAATGTAGAAGTGAACTAGAATTAGAAACCTCCAACTTCCTTTGTAAACTTGAGAGTTTGTTCACCAAATGTCTTTTGCGAGTGCCTAAATGACCATAAACTATTTGATTCCACTACTTAAGTCCTACAGAAAGATTAGAAATGGAATTTTCCAAATTACCATTAAACCCTCATTGACCCTTGATAAAATCTGGAAAACTCGGAAGCTCTAGCCATCCAGCTAGGAATCTAAAAGGACGTTCCTTGGGTATTCCAAGCTCTGGTCTCATTGAAAGAAGAAGTGGTCTTAGTCAAGTTTAAACCTTGGGAGATGAGTAACTAACGTGTTAGGAAACTCGTTGAGCCAAGTTTCGTTTCCAATAGCCTTGTCTAATCTCTCAAAAATCCCCCTTCTATGCCAAGTAAAGGAAGGGCCACAAAAACCCAAATCATGCAAAGCCACAATATCCATAAATTCCCCAAATAGAGAACACCTCACACCCCTAACCCGTCCACTTTTCTTTTCATTGTCAAATAAAATGGCATTAAAGTCTCCAATAGCTAACCAGGGAGTCCCTCCTAGTGGAATAGTAGCATATAAACCTTCCTAAAGCATTTTTTGTTTCTGTCTGTCAAGGCTACTGTACACAAAAAGATAAAGAAAGGGTAGTATTGAGAACTATCAAAGACCTTAACCAAAATAAATTGGGGGTGGTTATGAACCACTTCAACCCAAACTGAATCTTTCCAACCAATCCAAATTCCTCCTAAGAATCCAACAGCTTCTACATGATGAAAAAACGGATAACCTAAATTAGTAATAATATTATCAGCTTTAGTGCCACTTACTATTGTTTCTAAAAGACTAACAATATTTGGCTTATGTTCTAAGTTATACTTGCGAAAGATACACGAAAACTTGACACTAAAACGTCCTTGACAATTCCACGAAAATATAGATAAATCCATAATAAAACTGATAGGAAAAAAATGATTACAAAACCTTATTGATCAAAAGGAGCAGATCCCTACAAACCTTTCTCATTCCTTTTAGAAGCGTCTGAATCACCAAAAATATCGATTTGAAGATTAATAAGCTCAAACATAAAATTCATAGAATTCGAAAGTGAAATAAGATAATTACCAAAGGTCTTGAATTTATTACTGTTATCATTCTTTATTTCAAAAAACTTCACACCCACTAAACTCGAGCTATCCTTGAAAGAGACTACCAAATGCTTACCCGAATCCAAAACTCCTTTTTCCACAAGGACCTCATTCCCACTGCATCTCCAAAAATAGGATTAGAGGATTTCAACTTTCAAACATGTTATAGAAAGGAACAATTTATCTCATAAACATTTTTTTATGGTAATACACATACAATAATTAATTCAACTTCAATTATCTCAAAATTTAAGAAAGGAAACTATAGAAGTAGAGGTGTGCAAGACAAAATTTTAGGCTCATTTTCTAAGCCCGGGCCCAGCCCGACCTGAAATATGGGCCTAAAAATTTGTCCAAGTCCAGCCCGAAATAAAATTGTTAAGCCCAAACCCGGCCCATATTAAAAAAATTTTAGCTTATTTCATTAAATAAAAAATTTTAAAATATAATAAATTAAATACATTTAAAAACATAAAAACAAATATTAAAACAAGAAACAAATAAAAAATGAGAAACAATTCTTAAAACAATACACAAATTGAAAATATAATAAAAAAATGACTATATTAAAATTAAAAATAAAATGTAAATATGATTAAAAATTAAAAATATATATATTTAGTATATAATTCGAGGTGAGGCGGGCCGGGCCAAGCCGAAGCCAAAAAAGTTTTAACCAATGCCCAACCCATTTTCTAAACGGGCCTCATTTTTTTGCCCAAACCCATATTTTAGACTTATATTTTTACCCGAACCCTCCTATTTTTCGGACAGGCCTTCGGGCCAAGCCAGGTAGCCCGGCCCATGCACAATTCTATATAGAAGGCATGTTGTGGAAATTAATTCAATTCAATTCAGTTTCAAATCACCATCAAATTTACTTTTGCTAATAGTAGTACTAACTCAAATATTTAAATAATTAAAGTGCACATTGAATGCAAGAATCTATGCTTAAAACACAAATTGGTCCTTAAACAATGTCTCAAACAAACTTAAATCTGGAAAAATATAAATTCCATAATACCACACAAGATTAAGCAAAACAAAACAAATAACCTACTATCAACTGCTAAAATATAATATTGTAGATGATTGTATTGATTCAAAATAACAATTGAGTTCTGTTCGCTTATCAAGCCAAATTCTACAATTTAACCAATTACAACAAACAAACATCTCATAAGACTCGAGTAACTGCAGAATAAATATAAATAAAATACATGATATATAAACAAAATCGACTTCTCCGGGAACCATCCCGGAGCAGTGTTTGGCTGAAATCAAACTTATCTCTGTCCCTTCTCTCCTTTGAAGGATCAAACAGCATTAATAAGATTTTGCCAAAACATTTGAGAACTGCAGTAGGCTTCAAGCTCCAGCTTCACCACTTAGTTGTATTGTCATTTTTATGTTCATAGCCGCCAACTCAGCAGCAAGATATCTAAAAACATAAGGCATTGCGACCGTCTCCATCCCTTTGCTTGTTTGGCAAGCATGACACATAACCTTCTTCGGAGCCCTAGCAGGAGGCAACCCGCCGATCTCTCTAACGACCCGCTTTTGTGGCTGGATAATTGCGGTAGTAAGGATGCTTCCACACAGAGAGCAGACATCAGCAATGTGATAATCGGAACACGTATGGAGCCTATCATGTAATAAATACGCAGCCCCATGAGCAAGCATAGAGTCTCGTTCCATCTCTCCGAAACGTATACCTCCACCACGCTTTCTTCCTTTAATTGGCTGTCGAGTGATCTGATCAACTTGTCCAGTGGCACGGACCTGCATACAACACAATGGAGTTCAATGGGGAAATAACAGATTCCAGGAATGAATACAGGACCAAGAAATCAAAGAGTAATTGCGCATGCATCAAAATATGGAAGCAAATTCCATAAAATTTAACTGCAAGCATCAATTTTGATAATTGCATGAAGCTGATTTCATAAGGAAGAGAACGAATTAAACATCAAAAAATGTAGCGACAAACTAAATGTTATTAATATATGCATACGCTTGGACTTGCAGAGACAAACAGAAGATCGGAGGTGTAATATAAATTAAAGAACAATTAAATAAATTAAATCAAGATTCGTTAACATGCTATAGATTACTTATTACCCTTTTCTTGATTAAAAGAATGCTACTTTACTACATTGGAAATGTAGAGATTTTGTAGAATATATTTAAAAAGAAAAAATTCTAACCTGATACTTATCAGAAACCATGTGTCTAAGACGCTGATAATACACAGGGCCAATAAATATCTCACATGTTAGTTCTGTTCCATAAACCCCACTGTATAACACCTCAACTCCATGGTAATTAAACCCACGAGCTCTTAACATGGAACCAAGTTCATCAACAAGAGACTCGGACTCTGTCTCTGTCTTTCCGTTAACTCCCTTGACTGCATCAGAAAACGGTGTTGCATCCACAAATTTCCCATGTAAGCTTCCTCCCTGTGATACGAAATAAAAGATATCACTCTTGATTCTTGAACTATTAAGCTTCTTAAAATCCTTGCAGTATATTTGGAATACATAAAAATTCACACGTAGGAACTCATAATAATTGTAAAACATGGAAGACTTCCAGTTCAACCATTGAATATAAAATTGACCACTATTCTTAGACAAAAAGGCCAAACTAATGAACAAAAATTGTAAAACAAGGAAGAATTCTAGTTTAACCATTCCTTCCTTGCTGCAATTTAAACTCCATTGAGGATTACAGCATTATTCACAAATTTTTAGTTGTTTATCAATCTGTACTTTTTATTTTAAGTTTCAATGCCACAAGCATGCACTTATCTAAGTTCATTTCCTTGATTAACTGTTAAAACTTATGCCTCAATTGGTTAATTAGTGTATTAACGTAAGGAAGAGCTTAATTTTTATGTATTAAAATAGTTTGTCATAACATAAGGAAAAATTAGTATGAATTTAAAGTTGAAATTAAAAGGAAAAACTCCAATGAAAAATAAGACCTCTTTGAAATAAGTAAAAAAAAATTCCTCTGCTTAAAACATATCATGTAAGTGGCTAAAAATTATCAAATGAAATTAGTTTATTGCTAACTTATATACTAAGACATGTTGATAAAAATAATACTCCTACAAAAACTAGTGATTAGTACCTTAGCAGCAACAGATTCCAAAAGCATGGCTATCGTCATTCTTGAAGGAAATGCATGAGGATTGATTATGAGATCAGGGCGCATTCCTGTAACTCCTGAGAATGGCATATCAATATCTGGCCACAATTGAGAGCAGACACCTTTCTGCCCATGTCTGCTGCTAAATTTATCACCAATGATAGGGTTTCTTGGATGTCGAAAACGAATATTAACCTGCCCAAAACAGATATGTTTAAAGGATAGTAAATAGCAGGCTAGAAAACAAGAAGACATCAAAAGTATGATGTTTACGTCATCAATGACAGATGGTTTTCAGAAGGAAAAAAAATGCTTCCAAATGACCCTCTTGTACGTCAAAATATTATAAAATAAAAATAATTAAAACTCCTAATGTTAGCAAAAGAAAAACTCAGAACAAAAGCATTAAGTAAATGGAGATGTTATTATACAAGTATTGCTCTTTACTTATTCTAAATTATCAAGTCACCAGAAGTTATTAACTATTTGAAACACATTAGATAATATGATAAATACAGAAACTGATTTTAATGATCTATGGACTTGCGATCAATATATCCTAGAAAAAAATGTAACAGATCTCTTGATAACACACAAGCTAACACAACAGCTATGCCAATTTCAACACTGAAAACCAGGAAAGCTGAGTAACAGCAGTAGTATTAACTAGAAATAACAAAATGGAGAAAGTTCTTTTATACACTCCATTCAGCATATGTAGGATTCCTCAGCATAGATTATGAAAGAGCTTTTCTACTGCAAAAGCAAAAGACATTTGACTCCCAAAATTTTTAAATTTTTAGCTTACAAAGAAAGATCTTTGAGCTTTTAGATGAAGCTATAAATCCAAAATTCTTCGAAAGGAGCTAATATCTAGTAACAAATAACTAATGATACTTTTTTTATGCTCACTTTATCCTTCATTAATTCAGAAATTTATGGCAAAAATTATACTGTTTAACATTAAAAATTTACTATTTGGTCCTGAGGATAATAAAAATTATTTAACCAAGCTTGTGGAGTTATGGTGTATGGATATGAAATAATAACTTTTATTTATTTCTTTAATCTAAAAGGTTATGATTTAGTTTAATAGGTTGAGTGTACTAATTTTTTAATTTAATTTATTTAAGTTTGAGAAGCATCACATTATTTTTAGCAAGGGCAGACATACCCTAGGCTTTTCTCGGATAATGAATGACTGAAAGATGCTGTGCAACTTACCTTCTGAAGATGCTGTTTATTTTTCGTATCAACCGCAACATAGTCAACAATAGCCATTTCTGAACCCTTGTGGTTGTAGACTCTCTTTGAATTTGTCACCTGATTAATGGTACTACAGTATGGTTCGTTTCCATGTATGACCTGAAAATTTCCACCAATGAGTTGGACACCAAAACAATAACAGGAGGGTTTGAATAATAAAAAAAGCAAAATACATGATAGAATCTAACCTGGCCAACATATGGAAGTCCATCGGAATCAACAAAAGAAGATATTGCCTTATCTGAATGTTCTCTTTTAAAAATTCTTTGTCCTTGATTACTCTTACCCTCACACAAGTCAATAGTTTCCGTCTACCAAATGATCAACATTAGAATAACCAATAGTAAAAAGCCACATAACAAAGAAAACCAAGTGTAAGCATTAGCATGAAAGAATATAAGAGTAAAAGAGAGACAAACAAGAAAGAGAAAAATTGTAAAAATACGATGCACATTGTTCTTTAATATCTATAAGGTGTCACGTATACCAGGACCAGGGAAGCTGTGTACAACAGAAATAGTTTTGAAGCCACCGTTCCGCAACTTTTATTCTTATTTAAAGATCCAAGCACTGGTTCTTAAATAACTAAATTAATAGTATCACATTGAGTGCAGAACAAAAACATTTTTGACCTTGACTGGCAATAAGGAGAAAAATAATGTCTCCTTGAGAACTGGTTCCATAAATAGGAATACTCCAAAACTATAAGACAAGAAGCAAAAGTAAATAAACCATGCAGGACGATTAGGGCAAACCTGGTATATCTGTCCACGACACATCCCATGTTCCACAGCAGACTTATTCAAAATCATCGCATCTTCCATATCATATCTACATAATAAATACAGGTTAAATTCAGGAACCTTCAACAGGATAATGTTACTCCAGATACTTAACTAAAACGCATACCCTGTATATGCAAGCACTGCTACTATTGCATTAGTTCCTGAAGGATAATCATCCAAGCCATATTTTGTATATGTTTTTGTGCGCACAATTGGTGTTTGAGGAGTCTGAAAATAGCCCAGAAAGTTTGTAAACGAAAAGCAAATAACAAGATGACAGTCACCATTACCAGAATAGCGTAGGCAGAGTGCCCAGGCCCCAGTAATTGAAGACAAAGAAGATTAAAACAATTATCATCAAAAAACAAAGAAAGGACTGTAATTAAACTGGTCATATTTTAAGTGCCTTAGAAATTTTGTGGACTCTTTAAGAAAAACATTCCAGAGTGTAAAAAGAGATATCCCTGTTGTAGATCAATTTGTTATTCTGAAGTATTTCCCTATGTTCAATTGGAGGGAGCATAAATACCACAAAGATTAGCTAGACAATCTGGACATTAAAATCGATATATCTCACTAAATAAAAAGGTTTAAATGGAATATATAGCCATGCAACCATGTGAAAATGTACAATATGAGATTGACATCAATGCTAAGTCAAAAGCATAAGCTGAGGTGTTCTACCCTCCAATTAGACAAAGCGTTTCAACTTTTATGAGATGAGGTCTAGGCCTCAAAGCATTCAAATACAAGCCTCTCAAGAGTCCTTTTTAATGTACTGCTTGAAATTTTGAAAAAAAATCAACATTGAAAAATAAAATACTAAGTTTTTAAGTTCTGAAAATTAAGTATTGAACTTTTACTATAAATACTGTTCACTACTCTACAGAAAATTAAATACTACATATATATTAAATTAATTGATTTCTCTAAAATATTATAAATTAGTAAAAGTTAAAGAGGAAAAGGAATAATTTAAATGTAAAGAATATAAGGTTAAAGTAATTATAAAAGAAATTCCATCAATAAAATTGATTGAATACATTAAGTAGATTCTAAAAATTTTGGAAGAATATTAGCAGAAGTGAACCAGAAGTAGTATCACTTTCTAAAAGAAAATTATAATCAATCAAATAACACGTAAGAGAAACAATTTCCAAAGGGACATTTTTTAGATTTTATGTTATAATTGAAGACATTGTTTTATCAAATAGTAGTGAACGAATTGGCCAAATGACAACTGGTATATTACCAATTCGTACCAGCCATATCAAATGCAAGTACCCATAATTTTTTTTTCATCCCCAATCACACTGAAACCAGAATATAACCCCTAAACAATAATTTTCTCCTAATTTAATGCAAAGTAACTCACATGAGAAAATTACCCTAACATAACTAATATCAATAACTCTCAGCATCAAGAGCAGGAACAGTACCACATATATACAAATAACTAACAGAAGGTTAAAAATAAGTCAGAACACCAAAGGAAAATTCTGTAGAAAAAACTAGAGATTAGCACACAATCATGTACGACTTCCCAAAAAGGACAAGAAAGGAAGAAGGAGGACCTGAAGATGGTACAGCTTTTGATCCGCGCGTGAATGAAGTGCTTGCAAAGAAAAAGCCATTGTTTGTTTTGCCATCTACAAAGCCAAATGTAAATACAAAGCAAAACATTGAAATTTAAACATACAATACAATGTTATTTTCGAACACGGTAGAACACCTGGCACTGGTACATGTTACGTGGACTTTGATTATGGTCTGACCAAGGTGTAAGATTAGCAACCACACTAAGCATTGCAGTTGGCATAAGTTCTTCATGAGTTGCAGGAAAAGTAGCACTTCTTCCTCCATTCCCACCATCTGGACATTTTATTTCCATGAAAACCTATAAAACAGAAGAATTAACTCCCGGCTGCTAACTTAATATTAGAACTAGTCCACATGATTGAGGTCTGAAATTTGAAAATATAAATGAAAAGGATCTAAAAGACAGAAGAGAAAGCTGTATTCACCTGTTCAAAGGGCCCAATATGTTCAATATCCTTCCCATCAGAAGAAGGGATAGAAATATTTCTGACTGGCCGAATAAATCTAGATGGAGAAGTGAACAGGTACAAACCAGGATATGTGCCAGCCAAGCTTAGAGGAACATATCCCACTTCCAAGTCATCAGGAATCTGAAAAACACTATACAAATTTTAAAAATAATTTAATAAAAATGGAATTGTGCAATTAGGAACTAGAACAGACCACTGAAGCAGCTGACACTTTCAATCTCCGCAAATGAGCAACAACTTTGTCAGCTTCACCAGAGGATAAAGAGCCAATAACACAACCATCTAGAAGAACAGGAAGAGCTCGAGGAGGCCCAGCATGATCAACTTTTGGCCATGAAGTTGTCATTCCAACCCCAACTAGGACATCAAGAATAGACATTCTTATTTTAAAAAAATCTCTAATATTTCCTTGTGAGTTGTAGTACGATGTAATTCCTGGCATAAAAATTAAACAAAGAAATTACATGTCAAATACATAAGAATAAACACTTTTAGTAATTTGTGGGTAAGAGATAAAAGATGCATGAGCATGGACATGTACATGTAGTTTGTTCCTTCCTTTAAGGCAAGAAAAGAAAGGAAAAAATATTCATTATGAGATTAGAAGCCAACAACAACCAATATTGTTCGTTACTTGTTTTAGTTGGAGGCTAGATTTTATTCAATTCAATTGCAGTTTCAAACCCCATGTTTTACTTGCTTTTCTTCACATTTCCTAACCATATTTTATAAATCAATCTTTTCTACTCTCTTTTTTTTAAAGGGATAATCAGCAGGTTATGCATTTGGATACAATTTAAATATAGGCTATCTGAGCAAATGTGCAATCATCATACAACCATTTAGAAATAGCCAGCTCAAGCACCACCAAGTCCATAAACAGTAATAATGCTTCTCGAAGAAATAAGTAACAATCACAAAAATGGAGGCTAACATTGTCAAGAACAAGCTAAACATCTAGTGACATCCATCCCTTCAAACTTGAGGCTCCTAAACAGTTGTTTCAAGAAAAATAAAATTACTTCAAATTTAGCAGCAAAATATCCAAAGGACCAAAAAGAAAAGCAAATAAAGGTTGACTTACGGCAAGTACACGTCATGTGATTCAGTAACCCGCAAGGCTCTCCATCAGGAGTGTGCACTGGGCAAAGAAATCCCCAAGATCTATAAATCAAAAGAATGAGGTGTTACAAAAATAATAAATAAATAAATACAAGAGCCTCATGAATACAAAAGCCTAAAGTGAACAAAAACAAATAGCTATGTTGGCAAACAGATGCATACTCAGGTAGCAACTTCCGAACACTGGTTGTTCGAAGTCCAGCAAATGAAGCCCCACGATGAACAGACCGAAAAAACGAAATAAATCGTAGGTAGTTAAGCCTCTCTGCCTGAACCGTGAAACCAGCCCTCTAGTGAAACAAAAGAAAACTCATTAATGATTTTCCAACCTTTACAAGTGCACCCTATAAAGCTTTAAACATAAGATACATACAAGGCATAGGTACTAAATGAAACTCTCACACATATGAAGCAGCAAATTTAAACAGTAACCTCAAAAGGGCAGTTACTTCAATTATTAGTTAGAGATATAGATAACCACAAATGTGCATGAATACTCTCAAAATATGCTTCAAAATAGACTGCTAATCGGTTTCAACATTTATATCAGACTCATAAACAGACATTTCAATCTCTGCGCAAGCACAAGCATCTTGTGGCAAAACCAATGGAAATCTTTCTTTCCTTTTCCTTTTAGCTTCAATTATCTAAAAAGATAAATCAGTAATGATATAATTTCAAGTGATTTGGTGTTTAGTTTCCAAGGATTAAACAGCATACTTTCCATCCATGTGAGTTAAACTACATGGTCATATATGGCATTGTGCACCCTAGAATCAGACCTTGAAAAGATCAACAAAACCATGGCCTCTTTTTGAGTACACCCATGTTTTCTTAGAAAAGACCAATAAAACCAAGGCCTCTTTTTGTTTCCACCCGTGTTTGCTTACAACTTCATTCTCCATCAAGTCGCATATGTCATTTGACTTCATCTGAGACATCCAAATCACCCTAAATAAGTCCCTCACATTGCCAATTTCCACTATCTCTACCTTTCACTGATAAATTAATCGGATATTATTTCATAACCAAAAGAAATTTTATTTGACGTGTTAACTGCCTCCATTTTCTCCAGATCAGCTATATTCACAGATATAAAAGTCAATTCATTAAATACAGCTCAGCTCGCTAACCAGTATTACATTTTCATTCACTGGCAGCCTTCTTGTGCTACAATAGTATTTCAGCTATAGCGAGGGAACAAGGTGAATTTACCAGCAGCAAGGAACATCATTAATCATCTTTCTACACACACCAGGGAAAAAACAAAGCTTCACTTCTATGGCTGATCAACTTTAAAAACATGGCCAATGGTAAAGAAAGTCACTACCCAGCCATCATCCCGCCAAAGCAAGGTCATTACATTTCACATGAAATGAACAATAAGTCTTTCCTAAATTTTGGAACCAATTATGGTAAAATGAAGAATAAGTCTTTCCCGAATTCTGGAACCAATTCCAGTCATCAAGGTAATCGTGCTTCAGCAGAATGGGAGCTCAAGCACGAGTTGGACGAGCTTAATAAAAGGGGCAAAGAAAAGAAAACCTAACAATTCAATTTCATAGTTTAAGTTGACATTTTGGCATCCACACGCATAATTGAATATTGGAAATAAATATATGAATGAAAGAGCTAACCTGCTGTAAATCTAAACCTGTCTGTGTTATCAATCTTCCAGTTTTCAACAAATTCTCAATTGCTGTACCAATTTGCTTCGAAGAATTTTTGTCCATCACCTTCTTGACATCTTTTACTGCATCATTGCACAACCAATAAGAGCAATATCAGTCCACAAGTGGAAACAAGCAGCAGGATTTTCACAAATTAAAAATCTAAAGTTAGTCATCTTAAGCAGCAAATTAGGACAAGATGCAGGCTAAAAGAAATTTGCTTATCATTTTCATGAATTGAAATCTAGCAAAATTTCTTACGTGACAGCAAGAATTAACTAAAAGAATAATAAATACAATACTTCATGGCAGTACTATGGGAAAAATACGAAACGTAACATCACTAAGCATGAAAAGACCAGCACTTATTGCATTTAATGTTTTTAGATTATTTTTAAGCATTTCAAAGAAAACAACAGAAACAGGATGGAGATGCTTGTTATTTTTTCGGTACAAAAAAATATATTAGAGATTTGGAACACCAACTGTCCTTATAGAAGCAGGACACTAAAAAAGTACCTATTCAACACTTGAAACTCAAGAGTACACTTGGAAGCCTGAACAAAAAGCTCAATGCACGAATGCGAGATATAAGATGTCATCCAAGGTCCCACTGGAGATCTTAAGTGTGGTAGGTCAGATCAGGTAAATGGTGGGATGTTCAGGATCAGGCATCATAGGGTTATCAGGTTTGGACAAGTCAATTCCGGTTTAGCTTAAATCAGGTTTATCCAACTTCTTCCAAATTGAACATTCGATGGAAACAATAGTATTGATCATAAAACAACTACAGTAGAATTATAGTATATGATGGGTCAAAAGAAATGAATGAAACTAGTAATGGTAAAGCTTTCAGCCACCAACAGGAAGCAGAAGCTGCAAAATATTAGAAACACTATAAAACAGAACATGATGGTGCAGAAAGAGAAAGCAGGTTACAGAAAAGATAGAATGGGCAAGGCATAACATACAGCTGCAGAAATCAAAATTTTGGCTGTTGTTATTAATCTTATCTTCAACAAGCTTTTTTCCTTTGCGCAACCAATCTTCCAGTTTCTCCTGAAAAAATAAATGATGGGTTAAAATCAATCTTTATGTCAAATTACATCAGCGAAGCTAATTTAACATGGTACATGTACTGCTAGCTGTTCCATGTATTAGTGGATAAAATAAGAGACCAATGATAACAAATCCTGACTAAACAATTTATTTCTAACGATCAAAGAACTACTGAAAGGTTTACTAAAAGAATAATGTATACTATATAAATGTAGCTTAAGGGATAGAAAATTTAGGTGAAGATTATATTACCCATTAGCTTTTGATGTAATTCAATAATCAATTATGTCAGTTTAAATTTTATTTACAATAAATGTATTTAATTAATTGTCCTAATCCAGTTATGCCAGAATACAAACTTAGAAAAAGTTATAAATCTTGTCAATCAAATAACTAACCAGAATTGAAAATTACATAGATTACTCATTGAAGGAATTCCCATCATATAAAAATAACTTCTAAATAGTATTATTTTAGTAAAATAATTAAAACAATAAATTATGCAATTCGCATGCAAATCACATGAAATTAACTGCAAACTAATTACGAAAGGTCAACTCGTTGATGCATAACATTATACTTTTAATAAAGAATTACCCTGATTCCATGGATTCATTAAATATTTTAAATGAGTAAAAGAAAGGGAAAAAATCTTCAAATAGTTAAAAGTCTGTCTACCTTAAGGTAAATTGTAATTAGATGGCCAGGCAGTAAAATTTCCTGATTTTGCAAAGAATCTGAGTTATCAGGCGCAGAAGTTTGATCTACAAGAGAGAAAAGTTTCTGCACCATAAAGCTGAAGAGAAGAAGTTAAGCAGAAAACAAAAAGGTACAAAGAATGTGTTCATGAAACAACAGTACGTGACAAGTTTAAAATATTAAGTTGAAGCTAGGGTAAAGAGAACCTCTATAACTTACATAAGCAGATTAAACTTGTCATTGTTGTCATTCAAGTGAACAAATATGTGATTCCTCAGCACTGCATCAGCAACCTACGTATATAATAATAGAGAAAATAATAGGGTATCAAATGTCTCATAATTCACTCTAAAAGGATCTTAAGGGAATCAACTTGCTTCTGTTATTTTTACACCATAAAAGGGGACATTTTACAGACAACAAATACAACTTACAGAAGAATAACTCTCAGTTTCCATCCCCTCCATCACAGGTTGGAAGTGTTCCCCTACATTTACAACAAAGAATATTACTATAGATGCTCAACATATGAAATAAAATGATAATTAGACAAGTATCGTAGTAAGCACCAATATGCAGTAGACACTGGTCCTTAGTAAAAAGCGCCAAGTGCCGAACTTCATCAAGAATAATCTTGGCTCTTTCACCAACAAGTTGCGAGCAAACAGCCCCCTTTATGTCGCCATCTTTCTCATTATAGCAGCATGTCAATTTTGTATAAATTTCGTGATCATTAGTGTCAATCAGAGCCTACTAAGAACAATCAGAATTAGAACAAGAAAACAAAAGGATTTCAGAAAAATATCTACGAACAGTAGGCATAAATCAAGCAGATAAAATCCAAGAGCTTAAGAAACTACAAGGAGAAGCAGCAAGGACAAATCTTGTTTTGCTGAAAGTGTGGCAAAGAAGCAGATCACATGAAACCTAATTTTATGTCACAAGGAAACAAATCGATGGCATAGACTAAAAAAGATGGAGATATATGAAGGTGGAATACTGAGGCCCTGTTTTCTTGGTGTTTTTGCTTTCTGACAGTTGTCCCTTGTTTTCGGTTTTTTTTCCTTTGGGGGGCTTTTCACGTTGTATTGAAAACTAAAGTAAATAGAAAAAGCATTAATCAAATAGAGCCCAGGAAGTATGCAATACATGGAAATCATACTTTGAGGCTTGCATAAGCATAAGCTGAAACATGAAGGACTTGAGAAGATTGGGACAATTGCAACAAGATTGTGATGTACAATAAAAATATTAGCTGTAAGAAAAATACTATCAAGAGAACAAACCATTCGAAGTTCATAAGTTCTCAACCAAACAAAACTTAGAAGAAATTAACTGAATTGAGTGAAAGATGACCTCAAGCTACTGAAAGGGAAAAATGTAGACATTAAAAAAAGTGCATTGCTTCTATGGGTATTGGGAAATCCTTAGTATTCCAAACTAAGGCTCCATTTTAGTAGAAAACAACTATAAAATATAATTTTTTTTCTTAAGGTGTTCTCCAAAAAAATAGTCATTTTCTGTTATTTGAATGGCTACAAGAAAATCAGCTTGTGGAGTTTCTTTGAAATAAAAAACACTAAACACTTTCTTCTTTCCTCTCAGTTCCCTTTCCTTTAAATTCCCTGTTTAACCTCTCTCTGACCAGAACAACATCAAACTCCAAGTCCTGTTGGCCAAGCTAGTCATCTTCTTATTAACCAGTTTGCTTTTCCATCATTAACATGCATCATGATCTTAACCCAAATTAAGCAAAATTCTTCACAATACATCAAACTCGCTTCAAATTCATGAAACCTCATAACAATAAAAACAGTAAAAGAACCAAATAGCAATTTTTGAGCAGAGAAAGGATAATCTGTTGTTCTTTGATTCAGTTGAAGGTGTCTTGTCAAGGGTGGTATGTGGATTTTAGTAGGTAAACTTCAGATAAGGATTAAGGAGGGCAACTTTGAACAGATCAGCTTGGATATTAAAGCTTAACAAGAGAGCTTGTGGAAGAGAGAGAGCTCTTGTTGGAGAGAAAAAGAATGTGGAGGACAAGCCAGTTAGCTTTGCCAGTTAGCTTTGCCAGTAGCTACGAACAGAAACTTGCAGGTCAACGAAGTTGGAAATCAGACTGAAGAAGGTGTTTAGTTGGCTGTTATGTGTTTCAAGGAAAGGAAGAAAGGAATGTGGACTGAAGGGGGAGATTGCAGACTTGGAGAAGGAAATCAGGTGCTAAGCTGGTCGCCAGATGCTTTAGGAGTAACCAACAGTGTTGATCATCAGTCTGCTTTGGTTTATGCGGACCAATAGGCCATTGAGTTATTAGTTACAAGCTAGGGGATACCCCAAAGGGTTCCAAACTTTTTAACATCCAAACAGAAAACACAGAAGATGGATTCTAGAAGCCATTTCTGTGGCTACTAACAACCATTTAGAAACATCAATCAAACTATATAGGCCAAACATGATTCTACCAGGTTCCAAGATGATTCCATACAGTTCCCAGTATATTATCACACATTCACTATAAGGTAAAACTGGTTTCCCAAAGTATCACATAGGAAAAGCTTGAAGAGAAGTATATTGCAAGCAAGGGAATGTATGTAAAAGAACCCGTGGCTACACCTTAAGTACAATGCCAACAGGAAGCATGTATTCCTTCCCCTGTATCCTGCAAACATAAATTAAAACAAAATGTATAAGCCTATTTTATAATCAAACACCACAAGCATCATTTTTCTACTTCAGCTCAGAATTTCTTACCAGAATCCAAGTCTTGCACTCCCATTACGAAGATAATATAACTTAACTGTTACAGAAGACAGGTCATCTCTCACACACCTAGAATAACAATTATATGAGCATCCAAAACAATTTTGAGCAGCAGAATAAGAAAGATCTAATAAGCTCTTTAGTGATCCAATGAGATGCAGGAATAATAACTTGAATGAAAAGAAGGTAATTATAAAGTTATATCTATATAAAACAAGAACCTCATTACAACTGCTTTATCAGTATAACCCTCCCGACGTTCGCGAAATGAATTCCGTTCCAAGCTCATAGGCTGAAAATAAAATATTGCCTCAGTATGCAACATTTTATAATCAAAGAAATGAAAAGAATGGGAGGGTAATTAAGAAACAGTCATCTTACAATAGGTTTAGTATTCTATTCTAGACCTATGAATGATATTAATTTCATTAATCTGAAACAGAAAAGGTTAACTCGTCAACCAAAATTAAAGAGTTCTGGCTCACTCACATAATTCCGTTTCGGCAATATCAAAGCCCGGACAACTCTCTCAAGCCCATTCAGAATGAAGTAGCTGCATTGCCATAAAAATTTTAAATGGCTTTTAAAATGTTATATGGAAAATGAACACTAGACAAAAAGGGGGAAACTGGATATAGCATGCACTATGCATAATTTAGTGTTAGAATCTCATACAGAAATGGTATCATTTCTGTGTAAGATTCATATAGTTCCACACCATACAAACAATTAGTGGTTTACTTATACTATAAGATTTTATGCTCTTAAATACAGGAAACATAGGCTTGAATGAGTCTAATAACGTAAAATATGTAAAACACTAGTGCAAATACAAAAGGGCAAAAAGAAAGCAAAAGGGCGAGCAATCTGAAATATATCATGTACAATTCCAAACAAATAAAATATGCACATGCTGATATTGTTAGAACTTCTAGGGATGTCAAACATAAATGGTGAGAGATCAATCAATTACTCACCCACCCATTTCTCGCGCCTCTTCTTTGCAAGCAACCAGTTTCTCAGGATTAGCACCTTGCAAGTAACAACGTTTTGACTGCATAAAATAAAATACACTCAGCACATGAGTACCAAAGTAAAGCAGAATAAAATTACTATAATAGATAATCCAAGAAAAGAGCAAGGTTGGATTAAAAATCATTAATTCACAGTAATGCTGTAAAATGTGAGCTAATTCTACATTAACACATTAACAGTGGGGGAAATGAAAGAAAACACTTTGTTTGCAAACTGCCAATGCAAAAGTATCTCTATTTCACATGCAGGGGTCATGACAGTCATGCTCCTGCTTTACCGTTACCCTTAATTAAGACAGAAGAAGGTGTAGGCAGGAATGAATCAACAACCAAGTGCCTTTTTTTCTTTCTGTATTTTTCTTTTTCTAACGTTGCACATCGAATCATTGCACTAATACTTACAAGTCACGTGCATCAATTAATTAGCATCTATTCACCACCAGAGAATAAATACATCTTGCAACAAAAGCAAAGGAAGACATAATTGCAACATAAGGTTTGATGCAAGCATATTGAAAAGTTTTGGTTTTGAAAGCATTTTTTAAAACAATTTGTAAGATAAAATATTATCAGAACATAAACAAATAAGTAGTAGTTAACATGGCATAGGTAATAGGTTAAAGCAAGAACATAAAAGTGTAATTTGATGAATTTGACAAACTAGAAGAAGCTGACAACATTAACAGCAACTTAAACTAAAAGCTTCATGGCAACATGAAGACAGCAACAGTACTGTAGTCAGGCTTTTAGGTAGCTATGTCTTACATGGTAAAGCAGATAGAGGAAAAGTACACTTCGAGCTTTAGTAGAAATAGCTATAAACTCATAGCCTCTGGCCTTAGGACTTGGGTCAAATTCCCAAAAAAGAAAAAACTTATTAACAGATCTTCATTGTCTTATAAGAAACTGGATATGCTTTAATATTCTTGGAAAATTAAATAAAGTAAATACTAAATAAAGATGTAAACGAAGTAATAACGCCACTTTTTACAATTAATCACTTAAATCTTAATAAAATAAGTCTATGGATCCAAATAGTGATCAATACAAAGCAAAGTAAATGACCTCATTCTGAAATTTAAAGAAAATGAAGCAGCTAGAGCAATAGGATACTCCCATAATCTAAAATTAATTTGCTCATAAACTAGTAAAACATGCTATGCAATTCACTTAGACAAATATTCTTGGTAAAACATAAATTTAAGTGAAGACGACAAAAAGAAAGAATGAAACTAACCCTTAACATTATAGGAAATTCTCCAAAATTAACTTTTTCTCTTATAACAACTCCGCCATTCCACTGAAAGCAAACATCCATATGCAAGCTCCCCGTATAAGAAATTTTTGCTTGTCTACACTGTTTAAAAGAAATGCAATCAATTAATAAATAAAATAAGAAACCTATTATAATCGAAGACCAGGAAATTATGGTGTAAATTTTTACTTCAAATGGAAGCAATGCTCCAGCTGACGTCTTCGAAGATCGATCCTTTTGTGGTGGAAATATCTCAGGATGATCCAGCCAGAGTAAAATACGAAGTCAAGAACAAACATCAACACACTTGCACTTAAAAAAAAATTACAGTTACGTTTGCCTATCAAACTTGAAACACTGAGTCCAACATAATTGCACTATATAACTCCTCAATCACCCGTTTCACTCAAGTAAACAGTAGAAAAAACAACAATCAAACAGTGACTTATTCCTTGACAATGAAAATTAACTAATTTCCCAAAAAGAATGTAGCTTTATTCCATACATTCATATTCACCTTCTATTACTACGAAAACATTATTCAAAATTATTTTATTTCTTTGAGCTTTTGGACGCAAAAATCAAGTAACAGAATCAACAACAAGGAAGAAACTAAAACTTAGAAACAAAAAAAAATCCATTAAAATAAATTCCAACAAGAAAAAAAGGATATTTCTAAGGGTTTTGGTGGAATTGGGATCGAATATTTGCACAGGCTTGACACGTTTAAGCATAATTTCCAAGCCTTCATCGATCATGTAATCGAATGACTCGATATGGTGTTTGAATAGCTCCTTTAGTTCTTCGAGCTCTTTAACGCTCGGCGGCTGCCCCGGCCTTTTTCTCCTCTGCGTTTCCATCACTGTTCCTTCTTCTCCTTGTTTTCTTTACTGTTAATAATTGGGAGGAAAATGTATTGCGGATGGCGAGGGAAACAGGAAAAGGGTTTAGGGTTTAGAACAGGAGAGTAAGTTATATTTTGGCTGAGACTTAAACTGGAAGTTCATATGGGCCACTCATTATTTTCTCCCAAGCCCATAACACAAAAGAACAATTGGGCTAAAATATTTTCATGACTCCGGTCGGATCATAAAACTTAAAAGATTTTGTATCAAATTTCCCTAACATTTTGTAGTGAGAGGGTTTGAGTAAAAGTATTGATTCGAAAAATGAGTTTGGATAAAAAATATCTGTTTTTTAAATAGATTGGGCCTCAAGTAAGTTTTTTTGAGCTGAGACATTGCCTGAATTTGCAAAAAAAAATTGTTTTTTCATTATTTAATTTGTTATTATTTCGTTATTATGTTGCTATTATTTTATTGTTATTATTTGGATATTGTATAACTCTTATTTTATTATTAAATTTGCTATTATTTTAGATGTATTTGCTTACTAAGTTGTACTTATCTTAGTGTTATTTAAGTATTTTTTTTTTAAAATCTATTTCTACGAACAAGTCGGGCCAAGCTCAAGTTTTAGCATTTTTATTTGGTCTAAGCTTGGACAAAATTTCATACCCATTTTTTGAGCCGAGCTGAACCCAAGCCTAAAAAATAGACCTAAATTTTTTACTTGACCCGACCCCGACACATAGACAACTACTTGTAAATGGTTGCTATAGAGTTTAAATCTTATAAGTCAACTAACGACAAGGGAATTTTTTATTTTATTTTATAAAACTTACTCAATTTTAACATGCACAAAATAAAGTGTACGCGAGCCATATCATCATACAACAAATCATTGGCGGTTCAGTTGAAGAACTTGACACTAACGACAATGGTGGTGGAAGTGAACGCGTCTCTGAAGCGGTTCAAGATGTGCACGAGTCATCTCATCATGCGAGGGAGAAGAACTACAATGATACCTGCAACTGAACCACCTCCGACATGGAGAGTAGAAAGGTTTGAGAGATTTTCGATCACTCCATCCACTAAACTCATATCAGTACTCATCTAGAAATATAAAGGGTTGGACATCCAGCTTTCATTCGGACTACTAAGGATTTGGTTAGGCTTCATAACTCTTATCTTATGGTTATTACTGAAATGGGGGTTCATCAAAAAGATGCTTGTTTAGTTATAGACAAGATTCATTTTTATGCTTGGAAGGATACTACCACCGTTGATTATTAAGGTGGTATTTGGATGTTGTAAAGATCAAACATGATTTATATCAATACACTCTGCAGCACATGCACATTGTTACATTCTTCTATAAATCTTGGATTTTTTTGCTTCCATTATTTATGCTAGCTCTAGGTTAAAGAATGTAAATTATTATGGGAATACCTGAGTCATGTTGCTAGAACTCACCACTTGCCTTGGGTTATGATTGGTGATTTCAATGACAGGTTTTATCCAAGGGTAGCAAGAAATGTAGGTCTCCTGATTCTAGCTACCATTTATGTTTCTTTAATGAATGCCTTAAAAAGTGTAACGTGATAGATATTGGTTTTAAAGACATGAGGTTCACTTGGACTAACCTTTGAAACCGTAGCTATTTAATTAAGAAAGATTTGATTATGTTTTTGTAAACTTGTATTAAATGACGCTTTACCCGAAAAATTCACTCACAAGGGCAAAGTGAGAAAAAAACATTTTGGACAGGAATTAAATTGTATATTTTTACGATAGTAAAAATATAATTTTACCATTTTAATAGCGTATTATAATTTTTAAAATATTAAATCAAATTTTTATCATTTTTGGACGTCAATGTGCAATTTTACCTTTACTAATTTAAAAATTTTATAAACTATAAATGAGCCTAAATAATAAAAAAATCATTTTAGAGAGATCGGGGCCCCTGCCAACCCCCTAGATTCGCCACTGTTTACTAACCTTCCTAAGACTAAGTTTGAGCATTGCCTAATCTTGCTTAATTTATCCAACCCCATATATCAAGCTTGTAATGAACCCTTTCATTTCTAAAAGATTTAGCTCTATCACCCGAGGTTCTTGTTGATTCTTGATCACTTTGTACAACTCCTAACCCACTATTCACTCATATATTGAGGATTTCATTAAACACCTCCACAGTGGGAACCCAACAATTTCTCATAATGTGTTCCACAAAAAGAAATGTAATCTTGCTAGATTAAGAGGCATTAAAAGAAAATTGGCTTGCGAACCAAATCAGCTCCTTCAATCCCTCCAAAATTAGCTTACCAAGAGTATCTAAAAACACTCAAATAGGAGGAAGATTTTTGAGACCGTCAAATTAATAACTTAACTAGATCAACGAGGGTAAGTCAATACCCAATGTCTCCACACGAGTATGATGGCTCATAGAAACCATAGTAGAATTTTGGGCCTTAATAATAGAAATAAGTACTTAGTTTTTTTATAAGAGAGGTATCAAATCCATCATGCAATAGCATTTCCTTAAGGTCTTCATCTAAGGTAAAGAAACGGAGTGTTGGCACAACTTTATCAACATAATGGTTTGGCATTTACCCCAAAAGATAAGTAGAGCTAATTGCGGCAATCACTAATGTAAAGATCACCAAGGCTATTTAGCCATTCAACCTATACAAAAGCCTTTCTTCACCCATTTTTGTTTCAAAGATGTTAGAATTAGGTTAGGTGAAGGTATGCAATATGGTCCTTGAGACTTGTAATCATTGGAAACTCCTGGATGTAAAGGCACTCATAGTCCAAGTTGAGTTCAGGCTGGACATATGTATGATATTAGTGCACTTTATGTTTGCTTAAGCCCAATTCAACCTAAAATTTTGCCTAAATTTACCCATATTTCTATATGACTAATCCAAACTCATTTTAAGCTTATTCCATATATTTTTTTAAAAATATATATTTATATTGATTTTATATTTAATATTTTATTCTTTTATTAAAATTTTAAATATAAACAACTTAACATATTTTTAATGTTTACATGGTATTAATTATTGTTTATTTAATTTTATGTGATATAAATTACATCATATATATATAACAAAAATAAAAATATATTACAAAAGTATAAAACGGGCCGAGCTAGGTCGATCTCAGGCATTGAATATTGAAGCTTAAACTCGTCCCATATTTTAAACGAGCATTTTTGTGCCCAAGCCCATTTTTCAAGCCTTATACTTTTGTCTAAACCCTCCCATATTTCAGTCCAGCTTTCACGCTTAGGCATGTAGCTCGACTATTGAACAAGTCTACCTGGATGAGTTTTGTTAAGCCTCAGTGAGGATTTTACCAAGAGAGGGTGAAAAATGTAATTTTAAAAAATGCTAAGGTGGGAGAAAGGATGGAAATATCAGATGCAATGATTTATAATGGTTCAACCCCAATTGCCTACCTCTATTTCCTTACCTCGCTTGCCGAGGACATTTCCAATTCACTAACTTGAATCGATACCTTTTAAAGACTAGGTATAACCTTTACAGTCACTATCTTTTACTTAGGCTAAGATGAAAATGTTCCCCTTAATTTTTAAGGCTAAACTAGGATTTCTTTACTTAATACAAAGAGAAAATTTGAACAAACAAAATAATGAAGCTGTGATAGGTAAGTCATTGCAGAGTTTAACTCTCTAAAAGATGGTATAAAACTAATACAAATACATAACAATGAAAGCTCTCACAAATATTTGTATAATGAAAGCTTTAATAGGTGAGTCTTGATTTGTTGCTTGGATGTATTTTTCTTTATTTTTAAAGTGTTCTTGAGGTGTATTTATACCAAAACACTCATGTTTTACAATTTAAAGTTGTAAGGGATGAAAAATAATTGTTGGAAATACAAAAATCATATTTTAGAGTAATGTAGAAAAAGTACTCATTAGACACGAGAATCAATCCCTTCATAAGCGGGATTGGTCCCTTCCTCTTTCAAATTATTATTTGGCTGCTAACTTGCTATAGGATCGATCTCATTCATTAGGGATCAATCTTACAGCATGTTTGGTTGGGGGTTTATGAATACATTCCAGCCTACTTTGACGGGCCCATCACCAAACATTAGTTTGGTTGGCTGTAGTGGTATTACGGGCTTGAATTGATTCAGGGTCTATTACAGGAAGTGACTGAATATAGCCATTCGCTTCTCTCATCACTGAATCGTCATTCTACCCGTGGAATAAGAAATTTTATTTTCCCAATTTCATTTTTTGCCCTCACCTCTGCCCAAAGAATGAATAAATTGTTAACATTCTTTTCTTCCCATCTCCACGTTTCCCTTTTTTTTCCTTTGGTTGCAGAGTTACAACCCTTTTTTCCTTCTTCTTTTTTTTTTTTGCTTTTTCACTGCATTTCTGATTTCCCTTATTTGATTTTATTGCTTTGATTTCACAAATGCTGGAAAGATAACAAGGCGAGTTGTTGTTAAGTGAAGATGGAAGATTGGGGTAAGTTTTAATTTTGGCCCGAATTTATTGTTAATTGTTTGACTGATAGTGATTCTATTTTATTTTGTATGTTTTATTATGTATGAACTTGAATGTGGGAAATTTCTTTTTTTTAGAGCTAAATGCTTATTGGGTTTATTGAAATTTAGGGCTTTTACTTGTTTTTGGTTTTGGATTTTCTCTTGCTTTCGATTGAGGTGGAAACTTGAGAAGCAAAACAATCGGATAGTTTTCCTTTATTTGTCCAATGTTTGGAATGTATAAGCATGTTTATAATCATGCTAGATTTGTTATTAATTAACTTCAAAACTGCATTTACATGAAGATGGAGGTGAAGTTATTTCTGAGTATTGTTTATCTACGGTGGCTGCACTTCGAAAACCATAGAAATTCTGTAGAATTTTTTTTGCAAAAAAGCAGTCATACCTTGTTCTTATATATGGATGTGTTTGTGAACTCATAAAAATTGCATATTAGCAGGCAAAATAGCACAAATGACTAAACTTTTGCTACTAAACTTTTGCTGTGGTTAGGTGACAATGCCCAGAGATGCTTTACATCTTGGTGGAGTGGAACATCGGGAGTTACATAATGCCTATGGATATTACTTCCACATGGCAACAACTGAAGGCCTTTTAAAGCGTGGAGATGGTAAGGACAGACCTTTTGTCTTGTCCAGAGCATTCTTTGCTGGAAGTCAAAGGTATGGAGCAGTCTGGGCTGGTGATAATTCGGCGGATTGGGATCAGCTCAGGGTTTCAGTCCCAATGGTTTTGACGCTTGGTTCTGGAATGACATTTTCTGGTATGCATGCCATTTAAATGAACAAAGTTAAAAACTTTTGCACCTTCTCCCATTTGATGTTCGATAAACTTTCACAGGGGCTGATGTTGGTGGATTTTTTGGCAATCCTGAGCCTGAGTTATTAGTGCGTTGGTATCAACTTGGTGCTTATTAGCCTGAGTTATTGAATGAATATAGCATTTAGGTTTCTTTTAGTAAATGCAAACTGTAAATGCAAATTTGTTGTTGCTAAATACTTTGATGGGTGCTTCTTTCTCCAACTTAAGGATTCACTTTCTGTTCAATGTGTTTCTTCTCATTGCTTTACTTTATTCAATGTCTATTGGTGTTGGTTTTATAAGGAGAGGAGAAAAAACTGACAGTACTATTGTCACTTTCATTTATGGAAAAGGTTTTTGAAAGAATGTTCCCATGTATTCAGGGGTTTATTTAAAGGGGTATAATGCTGCTTTGAAGAAGGAAATTCCTGTACTTTCACTTTCTCCTTGCCACTTCAAATTGGTTGCAAATGATAAGGGTATTGGGAATGGGCTTGAAATGCTTGATGGTCATAAAACTCATAGGTCACAAAACTCACTCCCAATATCTGGTTCAGGAACCTCTTTAGGAGTAGTAAATTGGTCAACTAATGAGAATGTTGTTGCTGCACTTTCTTCTGAATTTCCTTGCCAAGAAGCTGAAGACTGCAATCATCAAGACAATAAAAAGGGCTTAGAATGTCTTCTTCAGGCATGGTTTCTTGCTCAGCTTGATGCTATAGCTTCAAATGCAGGGACGGAAGTTAACACGTTGATTTTGGGGAGTGGAAGTCTACTTCATTTTCAGGTGACCATATATGATTCTGGAACTTATGGACTCGTCTCATCTAATGGTTTTTCAGAAAAGAGAAATAAGACAGGATTTGCCAATTGAAATTTCATACATATTGACCATCTCAGAGGAAACACCCCAAAGTGGACAAGTCAATGCATATGAACTTTCATTTTGGTAACTTTTTGTGTTTGTAATATTTGGATGGTATAATGACATGATGAAATGTCATTACAATGTTATAACTTTTTGATGTTGTAAAATTTTATAACATATAGATTATGACATATAAACTAATGAAATCATGTAACTTTTTGTTAATATATGAATATTATGTTAGGATGTGAAATATAATTCTCAAGTTATTTATTACTTCTAATATTTTATTTTTTTATTATAGAATAATTAAATTATTTGTTTCACTAATGATATTTTAGCACATTAAATATGTATTACAGTTTAAAAATAATAAAGTAGATTGTATATTATTTTTATAGTATTATATATTATGATTTTTTAATTCATATAATAATAATTATATTAAGAATTTTATTAAATTATATATTATTTTATTAAATTATATTTAATAATAATTATGTTAAAATATGGTTAAATTATTTATTTTTTTATTAAATTATTTTTAATAATAATCTTATTAAAATTTAATAACAATAACAATAATCATCTACCTAAAAAACAATTTTGTTAAGGGTATTTTGGTCATTTTAATTTTTTTCTTTATGCTATTACAACATCATTCCATTCAACCAAAGACAAGAATACTATTACAGTTCTATTCCATTCCATTCAACCAAATAATTGAATTACTGATTACAACTCAATTCCATTACAGCTCTATAAATTACAGCCCTATTTCATTACAGTGAACCAAACGTACCCTTAATGTATCAAAATGTCCAAAATGAGTTTAAAACATGTTTAAAGGTATTTGGTGAACTTTTGATAACATACGAGTAAAATCAATTTAGGCAAGTGTTATTGAATTTGCTTTGGAGTTGAAAATATTTTCTAAGATATTGATTTTGTTTTCCAACATAAATGGCATAAGAATTAATATGAAAATTTTATCTTAAATATTGTTATATCAAAAACTTAATAAATCAAAGCTAAAAGGCTTAATGGACTCTTATATTCAGCTAATTCCTAAAACCTAGTCTATGATGAATCTCAGACAATTTAGGCCTACAAGGCTCTATAAGACCTTCTATAAGATCATCTCTGAAGTCGTCGTTAGTGGAATCCAACATATACTTGGTAGATTAATCGCTTTGGCTCATGGAAGGTTTGTTCTTAGGAGACTGGTCACGAATAAGGCTATCATGCTGGAAGATTTTGGTTTAGAAAAAGGATTAGTTGCACAATGAAAAAATAAAAATTTCTAAAATCGAGCCTTTATGTTATTTATAGCAATAAACATTTACCAAATTGGTACATGTGTTTTGGGGCTAAGCAGACTTGGTCGTTTCCCACCTTTCCACCAACACATCTTCTTTACTATTCTCGAACATCGGTTTGCTTAAAGAGTGGGCTCTAAATTTACGAACCAATTTCGCACAATAAAAAATTGTTAAATTTTTAGTGGAGACAATTAATTCTCTCTATGAGCTAGAAACCTAGGTTTAGCTCTCTCGAAAAATAGAATTTATTTGTAGAATAAATCTCATTATAAAATAGCAGAGTGACAATGCTAACTGTGGCATATTTTGGCCTAACCCACAACCTTTATTGATAGAGAAAAATCACAAGAGTTATAGTTGAACAAGAGGTAACAATATAATAATATTTTAATAAAACATATACATAATATCACTGGGACTATTTAATGGGTGATAACAAACCCTAGTGGTGGAAACATCTCTAGGACTAGGGTTTGCCGCCCATCACATATTAGATGGGTCATTGGGCATTCTTACATATTAGATACAATTACATATATTATTTCGACCTTTAATCAACCCATATAATTTATCCAACCTAATAACTCATTTTTCTATTCTCAAAACATTATTTATTTGCTTGTTTTACTCAATTAAATTATTTTCTCAACTAAAAATTAATTTCGTTAAAGTCATGAAGACTTCACCGTACTAAAATTTATGAGTAAATAAATTTAATTGTCTTGTTTAATAAAACTGTGCTGACTAATTAATTTAATTTTTACTTTGAATTTTAATTATTTAATTACAATTAATTAAATAATAATTTGAAGAAATTAATTTAATCTCTAATACATTTATTGTTAAGGGTGTGCAAAATTTGGGTAAAACCGAAAAAATTCGGTTAACCGACCGAATTTGGTTAATCGGTCGGTTAACCGAATTAATTCGGTCGAGGGTCAGTTAATAATTTTTTAATTTTTCGGTTAACGGTTAATTTGGTTCGAAACCGGTCGGTTAACCGAATTTTTTCTGTTAACCGAAAAAATTAATAAATAAAATTATAATATATAATAGCCCACTATTCACTCAAACCCAATCCAATATAAACCCAAATACTCAATCTAATATATATTAATCTAAGTACCCAACCCAACTCAATTACCCAACCCAATCATAAAAATTACAAATAATTTAATAAATAGAAATAAAAATCTAAAACTAAAAATAAAAATAAAAAACATATAATTTTATACAAATAATTCGGTTAATTCGGTTAATTCGGTTAATTCGATTAATTCGGTTAATTTTATACTTATTTTAACCAAAAATTAAAAAAATATAATTTTCGGTTAATTCGGTTAACCGACCGAATTAACCGACAAAATTTGGGGTCGGTTAATTTTTTAGAAAAAAAATTCGGTTCGGTTAACAGTTAAAAATTTTGAAGGGTCGGTTAATTCGGTTAATGATATTTCGGTCGGTTAACCGAATGAACACCCCTATTTATTGTTCATAGCGAGAAAATGAATTCACTGTGGATAGTGATACATACAATCCATTTATCTATTCTTCTTTTTTATTTATTTAATTGTATCTTTTCAAACGCAATCTGTAAAAGGGTCGTGTTGAACTAGCGGAGGGATCAATTGAACATATATAATTAGGGATCAAATATTTTGTAATTAAGATCCGACTCTTTGTCTATTAATTACAACATTATTTAGTCATGGAGCCAATCCACTAAAGTACTATGATTGAACTCTCCCTTATTATATATCATTGCAAAAGCAACTTCACTTATGCTCGTCCAATGGTCTTGTTATATGTGTGTTGTTATATGTGTGTTACCCTTATAAGATATTCTTTGTCTCCTTATGTAACAACCCATACCCGTATCCGTCGCCGGAATAGAGTACGAGGCATTACCGAGAAGCACAAAACACTTATAGATAATTTAAATACATTTTCATAACAACTTGTCTCGATTTCATACTATTTCGTATTTAAGCTTTATTCACTAAGGTATTTGAAATATCATCTTTATGCAAATAACACACATGAGGTACATAATTCCGTAGTTATAAATGAACACATTTATCAAACATATTCCATGTTTTTATATATATCATAGTCTCAAATTTACATGTATCAATTACCATCACTTCCTCGTATTTCAGGACAAATCGTGTAACAATTCATAAATATGCAATTCACTAACTCTTCCTGCCAATCACGATTTAAATTGCCAAATCACTTATTGAGCCCAATTTCAATGTACACTAAAATCTATCATATAAATTTGGATGTACATATTCATCAATAAATTCCATGTACATATATCATCATCTCTTATTTCCACATACATTTACTTTCCACATTTATGAATTCAAATAGCATATACAAGACATACCAATGTATTTCAGGTACGTTTTCATGATATTTCATTTCGAACTCAGATTATTTCATACTAGAAGTTTCCTTATTAACTCATTTGGTATACCAATTCATACGGATAATACACTCAAGGCGTAGAAATATATAATCACAAATGAACTCATTCATCAATCGAGTTTTATGCTCATGTCTCATTAACTCGTATTTTCTTATGTCACATAATTCCATGTAATACTTACCAAACTCTTTCAAATTAGTGAACATCTTACGAAATTGGTGCACTGCACGGTATGCAATTGAATTACATCTGTCAATCATCGATGCCATAGCATAGCTATGGTCTTTTCACTAGAATGCCATAACTCAATTTATAGTCTTACATCTTATACACATATCACACCGATGTCATATCCCGGATATGGTCTTACAAAATCACTTGTCACTTGTAGCGAAGCTATCACTATTCACTCGATCGGTGGCGGAGCTACCATTTTCACCGATCAAGTAGCGATGATCGGTGAGTCGAAGCTACCACTTTTCATTGATCGGTGGCGAAGCTACCACTTTTACTTGCCATTTGTCCTTGATCAGATAAGTGTAGCCAAAGCTATCACTTATCACTTTCATTTGTCCTTGATCAGATAAGTATAGCCGGAGCTATCACTTATCACTTTCACTTGTCATTGATCAGATAAGTGTAGCCGAAGCTATCACTTATCACTTGTTGCCATGGTCCAACCATGGTTTTTCCTTCAATTCATCTTACCATCTTTGATCTGAAATGCTCAATTTGATCATTTATTTAATTTTCATGCTTTTACATTATTCACGATTTTATCATCAATACATATGAAATAACAAATCATGAAATTCACAAAATTAACAAATGATCACTAAAATTTAGCCATATAAACTCAGAAGTTCGATATTTTTTTTTTGTATTATAACGATAATCATAATTTCATAATAAATATTCCAAATAAAAATTATATCATTTCTAATTCAACACTTATCGATTATAATCGGGCATGTGATCAATTTGTACACGAGTCATTCATATATATATATGTATATTTTTCCTCCTCCTCCTCTCCATCCACATCCTTAGTATAAATAACATACTTGTAAGTAACATCATCCATAATTTTCACTATTTACTTATGTGAATATTCAAGCTGTCCATCCGTGTCATAGTCACTAAATCATTTTTATCTTGAGCTACAGAACTCAAAATTAAGATCCATAAATTTTCCCAGAAACTAGACTCATATGTTTTCTTACCATAAAAATTTCATAATTTTTGGTTGGGCCAATTAATACAGTTTATTCGTTGAAGTCTCCCCTGTTCTGCTGTCTGACAATTCCGACCCTTCTTCACTAAAAATTAATTATCTTCTCGTACAGAATTCGAATGATGTCCTAGTTTGTTTATATTGAAAATAGACTCATTCAGGATTATAAAAATGTAAATTTAAGCCCCTAATTGTTTTTGTCCAATTTTTGGTGATTTTTCAAATTCAGAACAGGGGAACCCGAAATCATTCTGACCTTGTCTCACAAAATTTATCATATCTCATGATTTACAATTCCATTGCTTACATCATTTCTTCTATAAGAAACTAGACTCAATAAGCTTTAATTTCATATTTTATTCATCCTCTAATTTCATTTCTACAATTTTTGGTGATTTTTCAAAGTTAGACTACTGCAGCTGTCCAAAACAGTTTTAGTGTAAAGTGTTGATTTCCATTTTTCCCCAAATTTCACAATTCATACAATTCAGTCCTCACTCAATTAACCCCTCAATTAAGATAATTTTCTCAATTAATACTTTTCCTATACATTAGAAGTTATTTCATAACTTTTGAAATTTAGAATTTCCACATGAAACTTTAACTTCAAACTCTTTTACAATTAGGTCCTAAACATTCACTTTCTATTCAATTCTTTCAATAAAATCAGCATATAAACAATTTAAAGCTCTAATTCCATGCCAAATCATCATATAGTTCCAGTACATATTCATAGCAACTTTCAATTTCTCTCATAGAATTAAAAACTAATGAATTCAACAAGTGGACCTAGTTGTAAAAGTCACAAAAACACAAAAGTTTCAAGAAATAATCAAGAATTGAAATTACTTGAAGTAAAAATATGAAAAACCAGCTTGAAGGAACTCTTCCATGGTGTTTTTTTCTGATGAGAATGCAGAAAAATAAAGAGAAATCTAGATAATTCCACTTTAGTCCTAGCTTTATTATGTAAATTTTGCAATTTTCTAATTTTGCCCTTAATTCTCCTTATTTTCTTGCTGATTTCATGCCTTGCCGACCAGCCCAAAGAGACCTTGGGTCTATTTGCCTTTAAACCCTCTTTCTTTTATCATTTAAGCTATTTAATTATTTCTCACAATTTTACATTTGATACAATTTAGTACTTTTTTGTTCAATTAACTATCAGAACTTTAAAATTTCTTGACGAAACTTTAATACTAGCTTATTAACGCTCCATAAATATTTATAAAAATATTTATGGCTCGATTTAAAATTCTCGAGGTCTCAATACCTCGTTTTTTTTTATTCTAATTATTTTAATATTTATTTTTAGTACACTATTCACTATTTCAAATTTTTTTTTTCCTAACTTCACATTTAACTTATACTCACTAAATTAATAATATTTCCTACTCATTTGTCGGATTTAGTGATCTCAAATCACAGTTCTGACACCACTGAAAATTAGGCTGTTATACCTTAGGTTAACTTTGTTCACCCAGTATGATCTTATTTTATCTCATAGTAACCATTGTATCTTCCTTCATGAAAAAGCCAATCACTAATATATAGTAATTCAATCATTTATCTTAAACGAGCGACTTGTGACTGTTGGAAAATATGGACATCACATATATAATAAAGGTAATTACATATTATTTACTATCATTATAGGTTAGCCCAAATTAAAAGTGATCTAATTTGGTTAGAATTTTATTGGGCTTTAATTATTAAATAAAGTATGGGTCAAATATGTGTAGATATTCTAGTAATTGAGTTCTAATCAAATTCTAATTAATGATAGACTAATTAGAATTTGATTAGAACTAATATGACAATGTTATAAATATTAGGGTTATGGTCCCAAATTATACAACAAGATATCTTTTCTAATATCCTATCATTAGAAAGAGAGAGCAGATATTCTCTGAATTTCTTCTGTGCTAATTTGGAAGATCAAATCCCCAAGATCCGGTAAAAACTTCAAGGAATCCATGGATTCAGGTACGCTTCCGCATCTAGTTTTGTTCTTGATTTATTATTGATGATTTGACATGATAGATCCTAGTTTATTCAGTTTTATTTTAGATTTATTTTACAAATCTAACAAGTGGCATCAGAGCTTTGTCATATTGAATTATTGAGAATGAATTGATTTTTTGTTAATTTTGGATTGATTCGTTTTTCTTTTTTAATTTTATGGATTTGATATTTTAATTATATATTATGTTGAATTTTTGAGATTCTTGATAAATTTTTGGGTTTTGATTCTTTAAATAAATTTTTAAGGTTTTAAATAAAGTTTTAAGGTTTTAATTTTCGTATAACTGGAAAGATTTATAGTTTTAATTGAGAATTAAAAAACTGAGGATTTTATGTTGTTTTAATAAATATTTTAAAAAGCTGTGAAGGTTTGGGTTTCATTAGAAACTGTTTATGATATATATTTGATTATATCAATAGATGGATTGTTAATCGCTAATCGCTTGTTTTACAGTTTTACGGTTATATATATATATATATATATTGGTTTGGAGACACTTTAGTATTATGTTCATGATTTTATTCATTTTTAATCGACTTTCAGATAAGGCAGTAATATTTGGATTTTAATTTTCCCTTTTTTTATATGGTTGAGTTAATTCAATGTATCGTTTATATGATGATATATGGTTGGTAAAAGAAATTGCTTCAGGTAAAGTGTCTCTTATATACCAATTGTTTATCAATGAATTCATTATATATGTTGCACCCTTAAGGTTGACGGTAATATTTGTTAGTTTTATTTTTATATCGATTCAATTTTAGGGTTTCATTATAATCGTTTTTAATTCAAATCCGGTTCAATAATTGTACAATTGAATTCAATTTTTATAATCATTAATTCTTGAATTCAATATATAGTTGATAGAATATATTATTTATTATTGAGTTTATATTCTTATTCTTTTCATACTATTCAGTTTAAGCATATATTTTGGATTTGGATTTACTTGGGATATGTAAGGCAAGCCAATATTATTTTTATATTATTATAATTGTGTGTGTATATTGTTTGTATATATATTATATGCATATCAATGATTTTGAGGATTAATGCATGATTATATTGGTGTGAATAGGTGTTTATTCAATAAGATATCTTTTATAGTTTAATTGGTGAAATTAAGTTTTGATGGATATCATTGAAGTTAATTTCTTTTTTATTGATATGTTTATATATTCAATTTTATGGGCGATTTGGTGCAAGATAAATTAATCTTTAATGTTTTGCATCATAGTTGCTGTTGAAATTTACCAATTGTGCCGCCTATTTTGATTCCTTTTCTTGGTGCATAATTGCTTATTTTATTAATATTAGTCGATGAATTTCAATTATCTATGCTGCCAATATATAAACATATATATATTAGTTTTAAGTTTGGTCGAATAATATTTGGGTTTGACATATTATTATTTCTAATATTCAGTTAAATAATATAGTCTATGGTATGAATTGTGGGATATGCCAACTATTATGATTTTGTTTTTGAGATTTATTGGCTTGAAAATATTTTCAAGTATTCATGTGAATATCTGTTTAATCATAAATATAACTTTAGATTTACATGGTAAATTCAGGGAAAATTTTTCTATTTGATTATGAATACATGTATATGCGTGAATTGCTTTGGTGTTTTTATCCATGCCAAAATTATGAATACATGTGCTTGTTAATTATTTGGCTTTGAACTACTACATTATTTCTGTTTGGTATTGATATATATGGTTTTGGAATAAAAAAGAAATAGTCAAAAATTAAGGTTTTTTATTTTTTATTGCATTATTAAGACAACCTTATTTTGGGTTATTTTAGAGTCTATAAAATAATAAAAAAATAGTTTTGACATTTGACTATTGGGTAAATTTTAAATTTGAATATTGGTATGTTTATATATATATTTTAAAACAACTTAATTGGAGCAATAAGTCACTAAAGTGATTTTTTGTTGTATAAATTATTTTGTTTTAAAAGATAAAAGGTTGTTTGCATGTAACTTAAGTTATGTTAATATTGATAGACCCAAATAAAGATTAATAATATTACATGTGCAACTACAGTAATAAACATGTGACAATTATTCGGTTGTACATGTGAGCAATAAATTGGCCCAAAGGAAGATTTATGGTTCGGCATGTTCTTATTCTTAATGTTTGATTATTACACTAATATATCACTTATAAGTTAATATTTTGTCCAAAGATGAAATATTAATGGAGTGTCCGATATCTTAAGATGAGGTTTACCTTTATTCAAAATATTTTGGCTTGTATTTGAAGTCTTATATGAAGTTGTTTATGGTTTATGATTTATTCAACTATTATTGTATGTTGTTTTGGGATAAATATATATACATATATATACTATTATCTTTTAATTTGATTGAAAGATGAAATTAAAAGAAATATTTTGAAACAAATAAATTTGGATTTTGGCTTTAGGTTTTAATTAAGGATGCCTGGTATTTTAAATAGATTAGTTGAAACAAAATACCGCCAAAGTGACCTCTTTTAACGTAGATTAGTTTATTTAAAATATCAAGATGATTATATGTTTTTGTGATTCATGCGTTTATTAATTAACCCAAATGTAAGTTAATATTTGGTAGAATTTCAACGACATCTGTGGTGATATATGTGTGACAATTTTAAGGTACTTTATGTGAGCAATAAGTTAGTCCAAAGATTAATTAATTGTTTGACATAATTTATTGTCAATGTTTGATTACTACAACAAGAGTATCGCTTACTGTTAATATTACTGTCCAAAGACTTGATATTAATGTTGTGTTTGGTATCTTAAGATGGGATTAGCCATTATCCTAAATTTATTGTTTACTTATGAATATTGATGTGAGCTGATTTTTATTTATTTTTTGTTTTATATTTAGCTAATTCATCTTCTACTGCCACAATATCTGCTAATATAAATTCTATACCCATACTTAATGTGACTAATTTCAATGAATGGAAAAGGCACTTACTTATAGTGTTTGGTTGTATGAACATAGACATTGCACTAAAGGAAGAACAATCCGCACCTCTCACTGTGGAAAACACCCCTTATGTTAAAAGGGATTTTGAGAGGTGGGATCATTCAAATTGCATGAGTCTAATGATCATGAAGTACAACATTTCAAAAGCCTTTAGGGGCATAAAATCTGAAAAGATTACTCAGGCCAAGGTTTCCTTGACGAATTTGAGAAACGTTTTGCTAAAAATGATAAGGTTGAAATGACATCACTTCTGACTTCTTTGATGTCTATAAAGTATAAGGTTCAAGAAAATTCTGAGCGATCTAAGGGCTATGAGTTTTATGATCCCACAATTAGGAATATTTTTATGAGAATTGCAGCATTCTTTTAGGATGTTGAGTTTGGAGGGAGAAATAAGGTTAGAGACATTGTTTTTAAGGATGAATTGAATTCTAACTCAATTTCTACTATCACTTTTGATGATATTTAGGTTCTCATACCTATCATTGATTAAGAAGTGAATCCAGAGCTTCAATAAGACAATGTTGAACAACTCCCTATTCAAGATGAGGTAATTGTTCTAGAAGAACAAACTCAACAACCTCAAGAATGAATGTCATTAAAAATGTCTACTAGAGAAAATGTTATAATAGCTTTAGTGGAATATTTTGACCTTAAGTTACATCAGATGAATATTAAGTTAATGGTTTCTACATGGTAACATTGATCATACATTTATATGGTGCAATTAGAAAACTTTGTGTCTGATGATGCAAAGGTAATGATTTGCAAATTAAATAGCTTCATCTATGGGCTTAAGCAGACTTCTCATTAGTAATATTACAAATGATTATCTTATTTGATTTAGAGATGAATTTTGTTGATAACAGTATATACCATAAGTTTAGTGGGAGTAAGGTTCTATATTTGGTTTTATATGTTAATGACATACTGCTTGTCAATAATAAGTATAGCCTCAATCAATGCCCTAAGAATGATTTTGAGATTACAAAATGCATAAGATTTTTTACATTTTAGCAGTGGAAAGTCTAATGTACATTCAGGTTTGTATACATTGGAATATTGTGTACATTATTGGGATGTTAGGCAGATATTTTAAGCAACCCTGGTTTGGACCATTGGATAGCATCCAAGAGGGTTATAAAGTATTTTTAGAGAACAAAAGATTACATGCTCACATATCAGAGATCTAATCAGTTAGAGATCATCAGGTATATAGACTCCGATTTTGATGGAATATGGATACAAGATTTTAACACTAGGGTGAAAATTGTGAAAAGAAATTGCAGTTTTTTATTCCAATAGCAATAGGAGCACATCAAAGTCAAAACACATAGACTTTAAGTTCCTGGTTGTTAAAGTAAAAGTTCAGAGTGGTTAGGTGCCTATAAAGTATATTAGGACAAACTCCATGATTGTGGATCCGCTTACTAAGGAACTACACCTAATGTTTTATAAGGGCACATTGCTCATATGGGTGTAATGTTATTTAAAGGATATTTGGTTTTAGTGGGAGTTTGTATTTTCAAATGTTTTTATGTTATAGACACATTTTCAGTTATTTCAGTTTAAAGATATTAAGTTTATTTTCTGCAGACATAAAGTTTATTTGGTTTGTTCACACTCTGATTTTTGTAAAGTTTGATCTCACTAAGGAGGACCAGTTGGAAATAGACATGTTTAGATCATATTGCATGTAATTTCCATGCTACACATCCATACTTGATCTATGTCATTTTTTGTGTATTAATATACGTGATCAGGGATGGACTTAGTTACGATATATGTAACGAAAGTCGCCTTGGTTCTATGTTAACATAATCAATGGACGAGATTGTTCGGAATACCTTTTGGATATGATAGTAAAATTTTGAGCTCATGAGGTTATATAATGACATGTAATTATAAAGGAATTAGTATATATATGTGTGGTCCAAGTGAGAGATTGTTGGAAAATATGGACATCACATATATAATAAAGGTAATTACATATTATTTACCATCATGATAGGTTAGCCCAAATTAAAAGTGATCTAATTTGGTTAGAATTTTATTGGGCTTTAATTATTAAATAAAGTATGGGTCAAATATGTGTAGATACTCTAGTAATTGAGTTCTAATTAAATTCTAATTAATGATGGACTAATTAGAATTTGATTAGAACCAATATGACAAGGTTATAAATATTAGGGTTATGGTCCCCAAATTATACAACAAGATATCTTTTCTAATATCCCATCATTAGGAAAGAGAGAGCAGATATTCTCTGAATTTCTTGTGTGCTAATTTGGAAAATCAAATCCCCAAGATCTGGTAAAAACTTCAAGGAATCCATGGATTTAGGTACGCTTCCGCATCTAGTTTTGTTCTTGATTTATTCTTGATGATTTGACATGATAGATCCTGGTTTATTCAGTTTTATTTTAGATTTATTTTACAAATCTAATAGTGACCACATTATTTTTCTATCAATCATGTAATGCCAATGAGAGGATATTGTTTACCCTTTATGGGCAATGAATTTTATTATTATAAATGAAGTCATGCCATGCAGAAGTCGTATTATGCCTCGAAAATTTTTAATGTTATTAACGATAATATTTTGAAAATGGGGGTTATAAAATTTTTAAGAGAACAAATTTAGAGTTAAAAATATTTGTGGAGTAAGTTAGATATCGAAAAAGATTATTATAGGTGATAAATTGTATTTTATTTCGAGATATAGGGTTTAATTTAGAAAATAGAAGGACTTGATGAGTTATTTTCCCCAATATAGAAGGTTGAGTAATTTATATATGAATATTTTGTTAAAGGACTTATAGAGTAATAAGACATGTGATGCGGTGAATTTAAATTTTTAAGGAAAAGAGAATATAAGAAAACATGAATTCTATGAGAGCTAGTAGATTAAACTTGTGATTTAATCTTATCCCTTGAAGCTCATTAGTGGAAAAGTGGTAACTTTTCAAGAAATTTTGTGTAGTGACTAATTTAGGTCCTTGGATTTAAAATTTAAAATCTCATATGCCATCTTGTTGATTTATTTTGGAGGGATTTGTACCATTTTAAGAATGATTTCTAGTCCTATCATTTGACTCAAACCCACTTGCAACCATTGAATTTAGGGATCAAATGGAGGACTTTATACATGATATTATGAGAAGAAAAATGAAGAAATCCCTCTCCATTTTTCTATTTCACGTTGGCTGAGAGAAAACTCTCTTTGTCCATTTCATTTTCATCTCCCTTAATCCATTTTCTTCTCCATTCAAGCCCCCACTTGAAGCGTTAATAAATTTCTTGAAAATCTATGAGAAATGTTACTTTCTAGATTTTTCTAAGCCCTAGAATCCATGAATTCAGAGAAGAAAATCTAGAGAGTTTAGAAAGAATGGAAAAATTAAAAAAGCAATGTGAGAAATTTTGGGTTGAATTGTATTTCATGTTTTACTTTAGTAAGAAGTTAGATTTTAGGTAAATTGAAATGTAATGATTGTGTTTTGATTTTTGTTTATGTATGTAATTGAAAAAGGAAGAGGTTGAAGAGATTGGGAATATCTAGAAGGGGATATTAGGGAGTAGTGTCAATTTTGAGCTTTGATAAATGTTCTCTTGAATTCCATCTTACCCTAGAATATTTATGTTTGAGTGTTTATCAAAAGGTCTAATGCTTTTATTGAGTGTTTCAAAAGTGGCAAAATGACATATAAGACTTGTTTGTGGCAAATGTGTTAAATGAATTTGAGAAATGATGATTAACAAGTATGTGAATTAAATTAGCACACAAATAAATGAAAAATACTAAGAATTTATATAATGTAAGTATGTGTGATTGTGTTCGTGTGTGTGTGTGATGGTATATATATAATGATAGTTGGTTGTGAATATTGGACCTAACTTGAAATGTGAAATAGTATGAATTTTCATTGAGTTTATACTACCTTTAAGCTTAAATTAATGTGAGTCATGAAAATCTTAATTAGAAAGGTTTAATGGAAAATGATGAACTTTAAAATTCAATAGATAAGCGAGATGGGTAAAGGATTGGTTAGATAAACATTTTAATGTGGTTTGAATTTAATAAGAAGAGGAAAAGTAGGAAATATTGTCTTAAATTTTTTATCTATTAATAATTAAGAGTAAGTCCCATTAAAATGAAATAAAGGATTTATGGCAATGAATGATTGATTTACACCTTTAAATAGGTGAAAATGATGTTAAGAATTGATTTTTATAAAAGTTTGGTATAAATATTGTTGAGGCCCAATTTTGGCTCAGGTACAAACCAACCCAATTAAACCCAATACAACCCTATTACACCCAAAACCAAACTAAACCAATAAACTCAGTCAAACCCATTACAACAATCCAAAAACCCAAAGCCTAAAAAATCAAACAGCCCATAACCTAAATTTTTTTTCAAAAAAAGACAAAACCCTAGCCACCTAGTGCGCCCTAGTCTCTCATCACATGCTTGCGCACCCCTACTCCACCGCCTGGCTTGCTCCTGCAAAGAAAAGACAGAATCAGATGCAAGAACAGTGAAAAAAATAGAAATAATATTGTAAAATTGGCTACATAAAAGCCTACAAATCATTTGTAAATGGGGGATTTTTTCTCACTAAAATACAAAAGATTCAAGCATATGAAAAAAACGGACAGTTTTTGTAATAAAAAAGAACAGAGGAGATTGATTCAACTATTGAAGGTTATCATTTTTTTCATTTCTTTCTTTATATTTCTTCTTCGAAATTACATACATATACCTATATTTTTTATATTTTCTTTTTTAAAAAAATTGTTTTATATATATGTATATCAATAATATATAAGAAAAAGGGAAGAAAATTACCGTTTTTGGAGCTCCGGCCACCGTGTGCAATGGCCGACGCGACGGACAGCACCGAGAAGTCGCTGGAGTTCCTCCTGCAGAGGCTGGTTGAGAGAACTTTTTAGGGGCTTTAGTTTTTTTAAGTGAAATGAAAGAATGAAGGTTTTTTTGTAAAAAATTTAATTTTTATAAGGGATCAAAACGGCGTCGTTTTGGCCTAAGCTCATAAGCCTTAAAACGACGTCATTTTGCCTTAGTCGACCCGAATTCGACCCGCTCCAGGCCTAGGATCCGCGTGTTTTCGTCTAATGGGTTATTTTCGCATTTGGCCCTTCCGGATTTTTCACCTTTTTAAAATTCATTTTTTTTTATTTTTTAATTCGCCCGTATAATTTTCTTTCTATTTCATTTTAGCCCCGTGTAAAGCGTTGCATTTTGGAGGGAGGGGATATTTTCTCCTTTGGTCCCTCCTTGTTATTCGCGCATTTGATTTGGACCTTTTTTTTATTTTTATTTCGAATTCGCCCTAAACTTTTATTTTAAGTTCAATTTAGTCCTTTTTTCATTATTTGGTATTTTATTTTCAAATTAATTATTATTATTATTATTATTATTATTAACATATACTATTATTATTATATTATTATTATTATTACTATTTACAAGTTATTATTTCTTTTTCTTTTCATTATGGTCTTATTATTATTACTATTATTACTATTTTATTATTATTATTATTATTATTATTATTATTATTATTATTATTATTATTATTATTATTATTCTTATTAATGTATTATTACTACTACCACATTCTATCTATTCTTATTATCTTATTTAAAATATTGTTATTATTATTATTACTAGCATATTATTATTATATATATATTTTTACCTATTACTTTTTAAATACACTCATTTTATTTTTTATTCCTCACTTATATTATATATTATTTATTTATTTATATATCCTTTTATATCATTTCAAACTTTAAATATTTATTACTTGTATTATTACCATTAATATTATTATCATTACTATTACTATCCTTTTTTTTAAATAGTTTTACGTAATGTTTATTTATTTATTACTTGTTCTTTTTTAATTTCAAATATTTTTTAACTTATTTATTATTTCCTTTTCTATTTTAGTTTATTCGTTTTATTCATTTATTTAATTTTTGTTCTTATATCATTCACATTCGCGTCTATGTTTATTATGTATGCCTGTCAATACCAAAATTTGTATTTGTTTATGCATTCTTTATTATCTCATTTTATTAAAAACTTATGTTATATTAACCTTTACTCGACCCAAAATTGATTCTTTTATAAAGGCAATGTTCCGTATTTAGAAAGTCGAGAAAATCGTGCCCTAACTTACTGGGTTTCGATTTTTCTCGTTTAACCTAAATAACGAAATATGCTTTTAAAATCGCAATACGAGTTTTGAATAAAATGCTTACTCTCTGAGATTCGAGGTGTTGTGCCCTAACTTATCGGATATGACATCTTGTTACCTCGAGATAAGATTTTTTGTAAATAAAGGCAATATTCGGTATTTGGAAGTTCGAGAGATCGTGCCCTAACTTACTGGACATCGATTTTTCTTGTTTATCCTAAATAATTGAATATTCTTTTAAAAAGTTAAAATATACAAATTTTACATAAAAGACAAGCTCATTCTCAAAGGTTTAAGATGTCGTGTCCTAACTTACTGGATGTGACATTTTATTACTTCGAGATGATAAGGTCTTTAACATTCGAGTTTTTTACAAAAAGAGGGATGTGTTTTAAAGTCTTTCAAGTTTTTAAAATTTCGACATTGAGGCACAAATTAATCAACTAGGTACCAATTTTGGGTGTGTCGAGGGTGCTAATCGTTCCTCATACGTAACCGACTCCCGGACGCGTTTTTCTGGTTTTCGTAGATCAAAATCGTTGTTTTGATAAATCGATATGTTTATTAAACAACTTTTTTTTAGGTGACCTGATCACACCTTAACAAAAAGGATTGGTGGCGACTCCCTTTTTTTTTCGTTTTCATTTTTAAAATCAAGTCGACCCCATTTTTCAAAAAAATGATTTCGACAAATATGTTTAAGTTATTCGCAATTCAATAAAAAAATTGTTAAAAATTGCAAAAAATAGAGTTAGAAGTAGAGACATATATATATATATATATATATATATATATATATATGGTTAAAAAGTTTATTGAGTCTAGTTTTTAACGAAACAAACGATAGTTATATAGAGATAAAAAATATTTTACTGAAGATAAAAAACTGCTTGGCAACATCCTTATTTTGATTTTGAAAATTTGTTGCACTTTTTTGTACTTGCTATTAAAATCTGAAATTTTTTATGAGAAATTTTTATCAAGTCAAACACATTTTGAATTTTGAATTTTATGGAATCAGATGGAAATAATTTAGTGACATATATACAATTAGACAATCTTGTTTTAAAAAGTTAGGTTGTTTAAATTAGTTTGTATATATATGATTTGAAATTTAAAAAAATATATTTATTGAGAATGAATTGAATATAAAAGACGTCATACTTATTTTTTGATAATGAGATAAGAATGATATTAATTGCAATTATGGAATAAGAAAGCAAAAATATAAATGAGCTATGATTAATTTTGTATAAATGAGATTGAATCAAAAGTGTGACAATATTGGAATTTAGCTTGTTAGGAGGAAGTTGTTTATTAAGTTGAATACCGAATTAGTTGTTAAATTAAGAAAGGTTGTGAATGAGACGAGACTTGTGATAATACTTAAATTTTGAGTAAGAAGGATTACCTTTTCTCAAGCTTAAATGTAAATATTCTATGAAATTTCTTTGTATTATGTTTAAATAGTGGATTAAATAAGAAAGTAGAAATACACTTAACTAATGGTTTAAATTTAGCTGGAATAATAAATGGTTAAATCTATTCACCTAGTTTGATCACTTTAATCTCATTGTCACCATTGTATTTACCATATATGACGAAAATGATAAGTACTTGACCTAGCAATGGTTAAATCCTTTATCCTAAATAAATGGCTCATGGCCTCCATAAACCATACAATGTCAATGAGAGTAAATGATTCTACTATTGCAATTGAAGTTATATATCTAACCTACCAACTTTCAATTTACTACTTCAAAAACTATAGGTTTTCAATACATTAAAGTATATGAGTTATCCACACATGGTCATTCACTTATTCAAAATTTTGGTAAGTCAAACTATAAGTGTCATAAGTGAATTAATCTATAACCAGGTTTAGGATGAATTCATATTGAGTCCGGTCAAATGCATTGTCAATCAAAATAGCCACATATATGCCTTTATCTTGGCAGTCAATTTAACTCCAATAATCAAGACAAGCAATTAGATGACATAATAGCTTAACTCATTTATGACCCTATGGACTAGGGACTATTTAGATTATCTATTGATATAAGTTATTTTTTGTATTACAAATGTTCCTTATTATGCCAATTAATACTAGTTAAGCCTTAAGGAATCAACGAGTCGATATTTTCTTAATCATTTTGCTTTTCTGAGGTGAACTATGAACACTTTGGGATAGATCGATGCTTGCTTAATACTCAAATGTAAATGAGCTCGAGATTGAGTTAGACGTCGCAATGGTTGTTTCTCTTGTGCCTAACAATGTTGCTGCTAACCATTTTCTTTCTACTATCATCCATGATTGCATGACTCTCCTAAGTAGGATTGAACATCACACCATTAGATATGCATTCAAGGGAAGGAACAAAGGTGCAAATGCCCTAACTTGCGTTGGGCAAAATTTTCAGAACCCTTATGAAACGGTTTGTAACCCTCTAGATTCCTTAATTTCCCAATTGTCTTTGAGATAAGAAGGGAATTTCTATACCTTAGTTTGGTTTAATTTATGATATAATCCTTTATTAACAAGCAAAAAATAAGATTCCCTCACCTTTTTTTTTCTCTTTTGGGTGTATTCTAAAATTGGGAAAGGGATACGAGTTATACAAAACTTGATCCCTTAGTCTTACTGCCAACTTAAAACAACTCTAGCCATGCAATTATTACTCTGCTTTTTCATAAAAATATCCCCTTTTTTTTTTGTATAAACAATGCATCATTTATATACATTTAACCATTACAAATTTTCTTAATAATCACATTTTTCTCAATTCAAGTGAATTTTTATAAAATATATATTATTTTTTAATATAATTAAAATATATTTTATGTCCACTTTATGATCTATTAAAATTAATCTTTTTAAGAATTTATGGTCCTCTCAATAATGAAATTTTTAATATTTATATTTATACTTTCTCTTAAAAATATAATATGTTTTATACTCTAACATGGGTTGGTTTTCATAAAATATCTTAACAAATGTAGGAAAGGGTCATAAAAAAAAAAGTAATGTAAAAGATGCAGGATGAAAGTTGACCCAATAAATGGCCAAGATTCTTCCAAACATGATATTTGTTTGGGGGCCAAGGATGGTATGTCTCTCAAGATTCTTCAAAGGGTAGAATTCTACACTGATTCATGGGTTAACCCATTAATATATTTACATCAAGTTTAAACCGATTAAAATCCCATTTTTATTCTAAAATATAATTAAAAAAATTAATTATATTTGGGATTAAAATAAACATAAATTCAAGTTGGACCCAAATTAAATTGAGATGAAATTTGAAATACGTGTACACATAATTGCTAGCAAACAAAAAATATCTAAAATAACCGGGCGGTGTCCATACTCCATACTGTCCACTACATCAATGTCCCCACCAGCCAAACTCTTTTCAACACGTGTCCCTTTCAACTCCAAACCACATGTGCTGCAGTTTTTAGTAAAAAAGGTAAAGCAAAATAAAAATTAAGAAAAAAAACACGTTAAAAATCTTGTTTCGATTAACTTGGTTAAGTGGGCCCCACGTCACCTTACTCGTTCCTTCCCTTCTGTGTATCACACGCTATGACTTTTAATTTTATACTTTTGTCCCCCAAGAATTGAATAAATTATAATTACGTCCTCATAGTCTTTGTTTCTTTTTTATTATTATTCCAAATAACTCCTTGTGATTCTTTTAACAACTTAAAATAGTTTGATACTAATAACCGTCATTAAATAATTTGGGTAGAAAAGTTAACTCATTAATTGGTAAAAAAAATTTATTACATGAAAACGTGTGCAAAAAGTGTATGAAAAATAGTAATTTTGTTAAAGTATAAGTCTTAACATTAAAAAAAGTAAATCAATCAATTATATGTTAAGGATTAATTTGTATGAACGATGTGGTGTGTTTAGTTTACTTTTTGCCTCGCGCTACAGTATTGTTATAGTATTTAATCTCATCATCATTCATCTGAAATCACTCTAAATTTTGATAAAAATATATCATTAAAATAATTTAAAAATATAGTATTGAAGGTTCAACTAGTTGGGATTAGAGTTGATCATGGGCCGGGCCGGGTTCGGGTCGGGCTAAGATAAAATTTTAGGCCTGTCTACTAGGCCCGGGCCCAGACTGGCCCGAAATATGGGCCCAAAAGTTTGCCCAAACCTGGCCCGAAATAAAATTACTAAGCTCGAGCCTGGCCCGGCCCGGCCCATATTAATTTTTTTTTCTTATTTCATTAAATAAAAAAATTTAAAAATATAATAAATCAAATATATTTAAAAACATAAAAACAAATATTAAAACAAATAAAAATAATACTAAAACAATTCTTAAAACAATACACAAATTAACAATATAATAAAAAATAGTTATATTAAAAATTTAAAATACTTAAAAATAAAATAAAAAATATATTAATATATAATTCGGGCCGGGCCGGGCCAAAAAATCTTACCCGAGGCCTGCTCGTTTTCTAAACGAGCCTCTTTTTTTGTCTAAGCCCATTTTTCGGGCCTATATTTTTACCCAAACCCTCCCATTTTTCGGGCGGGCCGGGCCGCCCAGCCCATGATCAGCTCTAGTTGGGATTCTAGTTCTCGTTTAAAATTTAAATTGGTCAATTCAATTTTGAGAAGAAAAAAAACTAACATTAAATACATTCATTTAATATTTTGATAACAACATTCTTTTAATATTAAATATAATAAATACAAAACAAAAATTGCATTGTTTAACGATACCGTATTCAATTTAATGATAATTATTTGGGAAATTGATCATGGAATTATCACATTTCCCCATCAACACACTTGATGACTATTTTAAATACTCTCATCATTAAAAAATAAAAAATAACTATAATAATTTTAAAAATAAACCAAATTCTATCCAAGACTCTTAACGCGTTAATTAAAATTTTCGGTAAAAGTTTTATTATTTGACTTTGTTAAGATTCTAAATGCTTGAAGATGTGACATGCTCACGAAGTTGGAACATCTCGTCAAGTACAAGTATCTCAGTGGTAATATTCTCACCCAAAAAATCTTAGATGTTATAAGACACGAGTTCGTACATGATTAAATTTCTTAAGCATTCCCACTTTGTGAACTCACAATTTCTTCAAATATTTAAATTTTCACCGGTCTTAAGATAAATCATCAACCACAATATCTAACATATTACGAAAGATATTTTAGAAGACGAAAAAAAATATGTTCATCATGTCTTAGTCACTTATCAAACAAACTTCGATTTTTTTAATAAAAATTTACACTTTTAGTTAATGATATGAGCCAACTAAGAATCAATTAGATTAGGAAAATTATTAAAATATCTTATAATTAAAATAAATTATATTATTCAAGTGTCCGTTATTCTTTAAAAAAACAATAAAAAAATTGCATGTGGTGGAATTTAAACTCAAAACATTAGTTTTACCACTCAACTAATGTTTTTTTTTTTTACATTTTAATTTTATTATGTATCCTTTATTTCATTCATCAATTGTATATATTATTCACAATTTAATTTAAATTTTCTACTTTAATACTATATATATTGCATGTATTATTATTAATAAATTTCAAATTAAACGCTTCATTATTTATTGTATGATATTTTTAAACATATCTCTATGTCTTAGATACATAATTTCTATACAAATACGTTTGTGATAAATTTTTAATATAGTTTTAATGAAAAGTGTGATACAAGAAAAAATAAATTAAAATAATATATCTTTAAATTAATTCAATTTCATGAAAAACTAATTGAAAAATAAAGCAGAAGCACATATAATATAAAGTTGGTCGGTTATAACTTAGAGGTTAAAGTTTAATTTTTTAATAAAATAATATTTGATGCACTTTGTGAATGAATTTCAATAACAATATCACATCTTAAAAGCAATTAAATATTTATAAATAAATACTAATAATTTAATTAAATTAAAATTAAAAATTATATTTTTTAAGATTTTAAATTTAGAATTTATGATTTAGAAGTAATATTTTATATTGGATTTTGAGTCTCAAATTTAAGTTTAAGTTTAAGATTAAGAGTTTTTAAAATTTGAGTTTCGAATTTATATTTAATCATAGTATTTATCTATAAGTTGTTGTCTATTTTTTATTTTATTAGTAATAAAATATTATGTTATTGTTGATTTACCATACATAAAACTCTACCAAATATGCACAATAATTTACACAATATAAATTATAATATATTTATTAAATACAAAGATAATGGAAAGGATATGATTGAAAAGATTGTTAAATATAAGTATATATTTAACACTTTGATTATGGTAACAAGATTAACTCAAAAAAAATACAAATCTAAATAATTAAAATAAAATCTCATTCACTTTTTTTTTAAAATATACCATAAATTGCCAAATATATGAATTTTAAAATTTATGATTAACACGAAAAAGATAAAAGGGAAAAAGATACAGACGCTTTACTGCAAAAAAAGTAAAACAAAAGGGGCATAAATAGAATTATCCCAAAAATTATATAATGTTATTAATGAAATAAATAAGTAAATAAATAAAAGCATTATTAAGAAAATAAAAAAGAAAAAGGAAAAAAACGACTTCCATTCTTAATATTATACATAACTTCCCTTTGTCATTCTCTGTAGCATCAACAGGTCCTTCTCTTCTTTGCAATTTTTTTTCTTCTTTTTTTCTCACTTTCGTTTTTTTGTTTGAAAATTTTCTTTTTCTGGGTTTTATTTATTTATTTAGTATTATTTGTCACAGGTGAGGGAAAAAAGAGAAGGATCTGATGTACCTGCCGGTTGATCTTAATTATACACAAGATCATGATGGCCCTTGAAAATAAAGGTTAGTTTTTTTTATTCTTTTTAAAATTTCCTAGGTTTTTTGGGTTTAAAGTTTTGAACTTTGATCTGCTTTGAGTTATGGGTTTTAGTTTATTTGATTGAATTTATTTATTTGTTTTTCTGGTGTTTTGATTTCTGGTTTTTTTTTTTGTGAAATTTTGTTGGCATTGTCTTGATGGGTTTTTGATGCTGTTCTTAGAAATCTAGTTCTTTTTATTGCTTTATTTATTCAGTTTTGAGATCGCTTTGCTTTATCTTCTTCCAGGTTGCTTTAGTTCTGAGTTATTTTTTTGAACAATTTAAATCGAATTTTGGAGGTCTGTTAGGGTTCCTGTTGGACTGGTGTGAAATATGGTGCCTTATATTTGAAGGTTTTTAGAATTCTGGTTTGACATTGAACATAACTAATGCTAACTTAAAGTTTGTATGATACTCAATTATGTAATTTTTGTTTTGGAAACTTTACTTGGTACCACTTATTGGATAAACTAAGAACTATCTATCAGCTTACTTGCCAAAATACGGTGTTAACTTGGTGTATTTGATCTTAAATCGGATTTATAAATTGAATGTGTTGTTTATTTATTGGAATGATTTGAAGAGATGTAATTTTGTTCTACATATTTAGTTCTAAGCTATCTGTTATCCAGCTGAATCAACCTTATTTAGTCTTAAGCAAGGAGTAACTATGTGGAGAAGATTTACGTGGCGTATTGTACTATTTCTAGATAATTTGGCACCTTTTTTTGCCTGTTAGTCTCTTTTTTGGTACCCTATTCTATCGAATAGCCTTGTTTTCATACACATCCATCTTGGTGAAGTCACTCTTTGTTGCAATGTACTGCCTAAAGGGTTTAGATTCCCTTAAATCCAATGGAATTGCTGGTGCCTGGAGCATAGTGTTGGATTTAGGGTTTATTGTTATTGTCTCAGCTCAGTTTCACTATAAGTTAGGTGTAAATTTGGGCTTGGATCAATCGATGGGCAGCTTTAGCATGTTAGTTTCACTTCTGTAACATCTAGTGACAAATATATCATGTATGATTTGATATAGTCGTGAAAACATACATGTCTAGTAAGATTTCTTCATGTTAGCTAAAAGGTTTATGATTGGACAGGCATTACCCAAAATTTGTATACAAAGATATTCATAAAATGGGTCTTGTGTTGAATGTATTTCAGGAAAGTTTGACAATCATTCTTATAAAAAAGTATAACTGGTTTTGTTTCTTCATTTGGCTATTCTCCATTTAGTTAGGTCCTAGTTCAGCATCACTAAATGAGATTGGCTAGACTCTGTGAATAACATGATAGTCTAGTTTTTTCCCCTTTTTTTTGGCAAGAGATGATAGTATAATCAATGTTCTAAATTTTGAGTATTCTAATGTACTCAGGTTACCTCATAGCATCAGTTTTACTCATTTTTTAATTGCATAGTGGTCCAGTTCTAGCTATATATTAACACCCAAAGAAAGAAAGTTTAAATGTAAGTTTTAAAGATGAGCTAAATGAAATTTTAGAGAAATACAGTTCTGGCACCATACCAAGTGTCTGAGGCTTCATGACTAGGAAAATTCATTGTCTGAATTGTGCATCCTTCTGATTTGTAATGATGTTCAGAAATAGTGGTTTAGACTCTAAGCTAAATTGGGACATAACTGAAATGTTTACCAAGCTGGCTCAAAACACTGTGAAGTCCACAAAGCTGAGATACACCTTATGCATGGCTCTTGTTCGCATCCATAGGCTTGCATGACAATTTGATGAACAGCTTGGTAAACTGATCATAATATGGGAATTCTCTTCTTTTGTTCTTTCCTCCTTTTTCGTGCCCTTTATTCCCAGATCTTCCCTATTTTCCTTCTTATTTCTCCTTTTCCCAGTCATAGAAGGTTACTATTGAAGTGTTAGGAAAATATTTACCAGAACAACCAAGAAAAAGAAGACTGGTCTTGTTTCACATCATTATAAGAAGTAGAGCAACTTGAGTTTGTACTGTGTTACTCATGCTCAAACGTGTTCCAACACATGTATGTTCAAATTTCCATAATTTCCACGTATATGTGTTGGAAATAGGTGTCAGACACTCGTACTTCAAGAATAATGAAGGGTTGGAGTAATGTAGGTTTTCACTTAGTTGAATTCAGAAGTGGTGTTTGGTTTTGGAGAGATTTTCAAATTTTAACATAAAATTACTGATCAATACTACTGCAAAGAATTATGACTTTTAAATGCTTTCTTTGTGATCCATAAACATCACCACTTTTTTCTAAAAATTTGCAACAATGAGTGGTTTGGAGGGGTTATTAGAGGCTGATTTAACATAATAAATTCTTGATTTTCATTTCATCATCATTTTTATCAGAATAGCTTGGTAGTTTAGTCTTCATTTAGCATTTAGGAAGGCAATTTCATTGATGGACTCAGGAAAGGAATGGCAACTTGGAAGTCTTTTAGCATTTGAGAAGTCACTTTTATTGGCTATTTGAATTTCAGCCCATGGAGATGTTAAAGAGAAAATGACTTTGCACCTTCTTAGCTATGTCTTTCACCTTCAAATTATAAGTTTGATGGAGGAATATAATCCAAGAAAGTGGCATGCTTTATCTTTGAAGGTCGTAATTTTAGAAGTTCTTTCTCATTTCTTGAACCCTATTTAGCCTACCATTTTCTTGGGCATGGCCAAAGTATCTGTTTGAGGCTCCACTAAGGAAATGAAATGCGAAGGGGTATTGCTGAAGGCAGTAATGCATGATTTGCCTATTATGATCTAATGTATGGTATTACTGAGTGAAGCATGCTGGTGAGTTTAATAGTCTTTAAGACATGCTACAAGTTCTTTTGAACTTTTTGTCTCTTTCTGTGGTAAGCTTGAGCCTTATTTCTAGTGGTTTGTCTGTCACTGGTTTTCCCTCCTCCTGCCAGTGGTTATTACTTGCTCTTACTATTTCCAAAAGTAAACCTCTCATAGAGTTTCCTTTATTATGCTTCATGTGCTGCCAAATGTGTGAGTGCCTGGATAGTTTTACAAAACATTTTATGATGCTTGAAATTGTATTACTGGACTTGTGCATCACAATTAACAACAGATCTTCAGCTTCATGTTTATTCAATTTTACCTTCTTTTTTCCTTTTGTTTTGTGATTTTGCACTTCGTCTTCGTGTCAGTAGTTAATATTTGTATGTTTGTTATTTAATGCAGAGGAATTAATGTGGGTCATATTGGGTGATATGTCAAGTTCGATATTTTACTGATATGCTGTTACTTTTTTTTTTTTTTTGTGTAGAAACTATGCAGAACTGCGAGGCAACCTTAAAATGCCTCCAGACGAAGGGGTTCCCGTACAACCTGCAATGTACTGGGAACTCAATTGAAGGCCTTCCAGAGCTTAAAGATGAAATTTGTACTCACCCGGGTGGGGATGTTGTAGAACCTGTTTGCTCTTTAAATGGGCAGTTTATGGAATACCACAAACCTACCCTTCAGCATGAGTCTGGCTCTTGGTCGACCTTCTATCCTGACACCCACAAGTTGCAGCCATACCCACCAAATGCTTTTGGGGGCCAGTTTTACCACTTTCCCATGGATAACCGATTTCATTATGCCCCATTCAATATGGTCACACATGGATACCCGTATGAATTCCAGTTCCAAGACTTTCAGTACTTTGTGGTAATTGACTTTGAGGCTACCTGTGATAAGGAGAGAAATCCTCATCCACAAGAGATAATCGAGTTTCCATCTGTCATTGTGAGTAGTGTTACTGGCCAGCTGGAAGCATGTTTTCAGACATATGTACGACCAACTTGCAATCAGCTCCTGAGTGATTTCTGCAAAGATTTGACTGGCATCCAGCAAATTCAGGTCAGTTCCAAATTCCTTATGTCTGCCAGTTGGGCAGCACGACTTTGGGCAATATATGTATGATATTGCAATTGTAGTAACACAATCACATGAATTTATTTATTGGAGTTCTTTTTGTCGTCATAGGAATTTGGTATATTTAGCTCTTAACACATCTTGTTAAGGTCCTATCGATATCAATCTATTCTTTTTCCAGGTAGGCTTGACATGGGAAATTTGTTACTAGAGAAAAAGTATTTATATACAATTATATACTTGTATCAGTGTATGTTTTAACCATGCAAGATATATGTTGCTCATGAATCCAGGGATTATTTCTCCTTGGATAATTGAAGGAAGGATTGCCCACATGTCTGTGCCTCCTAAGTTTGCTCTAATTGCTTTCTGATTTTTGTTACATGTAGTGATGATATTTTATTGTTCTGTTGTTCCAACTCTTCACTTTTCTTGATCTGACACTCGTGTCTTATGCATATCCAAGCGGATATGACCTGCCTAGCACTGTCAATGCGTACAAAAACTTAGAAAATTTGCATGTACCTACGTTGGCAATAGCATCAATTTCTTATTATTTTTGGCTATGTAACACATATTCCTGGATGTATTCCTGTTTAGGCTTGATGTTGTATGTATAAGGGTTTGAGACTACAGATTGGTCACTGTCAGGACAAGTTAGATTGTGATGTTTGACTGGAGTTGATAACACTCTTTTCTCAATTTTTCCACTGTGATTTGTGAGCCTATTCTAAATCCCCATTTATGTGTTCTAGGTAGATAGAGGTGTTACTCTGAGTGAGGCTCTCCTTAGGCATGATAAATGGCTTGAGAAGAAAGGCATAAAGAACACAAATTTTGCTGTGGTGACATGGTCAAATTGGGATTGTCGAGTAATGCTGGAATCTGAGTGCCAGTTTAAGAAGATCCGGAAGCCACCTTACTTTAACCGGTAAATAATCTCAATATGTGCTTATTTGGAAATTGTATATTACAACAATTTATGATAATGTTGATACCTTGTCAAAACAGCCATTTATGTTAAAAGGTGTTTTTTTTTTCTTGTTTTTGTTTTGGCAGGTGGATAAACTTAAAAGTTCCGTTCCGTGAGGTTTTCGGTGGTGTGAGGTGCAACCTGAAGGAGGCAGTCGAGATGGCAGGCCTGGTGTGGCAGGGACGTGCACATTGTGGTCTTGACGATGCCAAAAACACAGCTCGCTTGCTTGCCCTCTTGATGCGCCAGGGTTTTAAGTTCGCTATCACAAACTCACTGATGTGGCAGGCTAGCGATGGTCCAGTGACATGGAACCCGATCCCTGAGAACACAGGTTTCTCTCTGCATCACCCCCACAAGCTAAAAGATCAACAAATGCCCCTATTCCAGTACCATCCTTATTGTTTCTGTGGCGTTAAGAGCAGCAAAGGAATGGTTCGGAAGCCTGGGCCAAAGCAAGGAAGTGTCTTCTTCGGCTGTGGGAACTGGACTGTCACCAGAGGTGCTCGCTGCCACTACTTCGAGTGGGCTTCTCCCTAACTCGAAAAATCGCAAAAGGGCTTGTCCATCTTTCTTGATGGCATCTTAAACCCTTCTTAGATGTCATGTAAGGAAATGAAAAAAAAAAAAAAAAAAAAAAAAGAGTATTAAAAGCAATGGTAATGGGTTGTCTCCTCGTTGAAGCACATATACCTTAAGTTGCTTAACTGCTTGCTGATGCTTCTTCTTGTCGGAAAACACCGTAGTAGTGATCGGCTTAGGACCGTGTACGAAAGTAAACATTGGGTCTTCTGATGAATCGAAGCTTCAAACATGTAAAGCTGACTTGTTTGACAGGAGAACAAATCGGTAATGTGAGGATTTGGCTTAGTTAGGATTGATGCATTTACATGCTTAAAAAACATGCTAAATTATCATATAATAATCTTATGAGATAGAGACAGCTTGATTTCCTATGCTCCTCTAATGGGACTAAGCACTGTTTGCTTTCCTATTTATTTCTTTGCTTTTTTTCATTCTCTAACTAACAACCATTCAAAATTTTGTTAAAGTTACTTCTAACAATCTCAACTTTATTGCGTTTGCTCCAGGTTGTAAGCGGGTTTGGTTCTCCTCTATTGATTAAGTATTTTCCAGTACATGTTTATCGTATAATTCTTAATGGATAAACAAATAATGAACAAAATCCTTACCCGACATAAGCACGATGGTTCACCGATCAAATTCGATAAAATTCAGTAAGGTTTGTACATTGTGATTGTATTTGGTTTGATAATTTAGTTATAAGATCTCTCAATGGTATATATTCGTTTTTAGTCAGTAATTCAAGTTGGGTTGACTCGAAATTAAAAAAAAGAAGACCTTTCCAACCGAGCTATCTGCCCGGTGAGTGGACATGCCGAGCTCAAGGTGAGCATCAAGATACAACAAATAGACTTGCAATGCTGAACGTTCTTTAAACCAAATTAACATCAAATCCTAAGCACAAAGAAAAAAAAGGGAAATATAACAACTATTATAGAAAGTAAATTAAGAACTTAGCTGAAGAAACCTTTGTGCCATGGGATGCTTGGCTTCAGAGAGTTCACTAGGCTTCAAAATCTCAACAATTTCACCATTCACAAGAAGGCAAACCACATCTGCAACCCTTTGGATTTGCTTGATGCTGTGTGAAACCATTACAACTGTCATTCTCCTTTTCTTCTTAAGCTTCACTATCACATCCTCTATGTTTTGTGTCGAAATCGGATCCAATGCACTTGTTGGCTCGTCCAGCAGCAAAACCTTGAAACCGTAATTTCGACAAGTCAATATCCAAGATAGGGAATCAAGAAATAGCTCCGAAAAACATGGAAAATGCAGTGAAGTTTAAATGCAACACATCAACAGGGCCTGGGGTAATGGCTACCTCAGCAAAATCTTGAAACTGAAACTGGAGATGTCAATATTCAGGAGAAGGAATTGAGTTATTTTGAAGTAATACTTAATGTCAATATTCAAGTAAAGTTACAGATCAGCTGGGGATCAGGGCTGTATGGCTAAATTGACAAAACCTTGAAACCGAAATTTCGAGATGTCAATATCCAACAAAGAAACCAAGCTATTCCGGCGTAATGGTTCAGAGAAAAACATGGAAAATGCAGCAAAGTTTGAATGCAAACATATCAGCTGGAATCAGGGGGTATGGCTACCTCAACAAAACCTAGGAACTGAAATTCAAGATGTCAATATCCAAGAAAGAAATGATCTTTAAGTAATGGTTCAGCAAAACATGGAAATTGCAGTAAAGTTTAAGTGCAAACATATCAGCTGGGGCCTCGGAAAATGATATGGGGTTATGGCAGGCTACCTCAGGTTCGTTGGCAAGTGTCCGAGCAAGTGCAACTCTTTGAGCTTGACCAACAGATAATTCACCACCAGTTTTACTGAGAAAGGAAGAATCAAGATCTGCCAGCGTTAGCAACTTGGAAACTTCAACATCAGTTAACTTCTTTCCCATCAAGTTTGGTCCATATCGAATATTATCTGCAACAGTGCCTGAGAAAAGATCGATACATCTTTACCTTTGGTATACATCCATAAAAGAAATCATTGACTAATCAAACTAACGAATATAACTAGACTACTTTGAAGTGCATACCAACCCCCCACATGGTGAGACATAAATTGGGACCTAAAAGTTCAAGGCCCCACTGGCATCAATACACTTCCTTAATTGAATCTTTTTTCTAGTAAAAACAGTTAAATTCTCAAATTCTATGAACTCAAGTAAGCTTAAGCATTCACATTTGAGACTTGTAAATTGTTAGCTAAACCTGTTTATGGTGCCTCAAATTTGCAGTACCTGCCATTGGTGGAACCTCAGAGATCCTTCACACTTCAAAATCTCCCATTTTTTTTTTTCATATCAAATTTATATTGGATGAAATATTTGTACCAGTTTATGGAAAATAAGCCAAAACCACTTTTATTGTTTCCTTCTATTAGTTTAAATTATTTATTTCTCAAAAAAATGAATTTTTCATGAACCCAAGGAGCTATGTCTAGTGTCTACTAAATCAATTCTCTATTTCAATTAAAAAACTTAAGAGAACTCTAATTTATAGTAAATGAAATAAATTTAAAATATAAAAAAGAAAAGATTGATAAATAATTGTAATTAAGTACCAAAATCCATAATGAAGTGATGGGCTCTTTGTTTTAGTAATCAGGTTTCAATCATGTACCAAAAAAGTTGATAAAGATTTAATGATTTGTATTTGCTAAAAATTTAAAGAAATCTTCTCATTAAATATACATACACACAAAAAAAAAAAAAAAAGATGTCAAAGAAATAGTTGATATGTAAGCATATGATTCTAAAGAAAAGATGTTAAAGCTGATACCATAACCTGTCTGTTTCCATTAAAAAGCTATCATCAACTTTATTTTAGATTATAATAATACTTCATAATAGAATATTCTAATGCAATTATTAAATAAAAAAAAAACTACATAATACAATATTCTTATTCCGGACAATCTGATTCAATATGAATAAGTTTTCATTCAATAATTAAATTAAATTAAATTAAATTTAAAATATACATAATTTTTAATATATTCAAGCTATGAACCATGAAGAATTCTATTGCTAAATTTGAACACTCAGAAATAAGCAAACATAGAGAAACATTTGGATATTAAAACAACATAAGCAATCACCAATCATTGTTGGACTACCGGATTGATAATCAGAATAAATCTGGAAAAACTTGATCCTAAAACCTCAAAGTTTTCAGCATCCTTCTTGCTATCAACTCTGAATTATATTCAGTTAATTACAGTGTAATAACTATAAAAATAAATTCATAAATTTCATCAAAACTTCCTAGAAATCCATTCACGGTGAATCCGATACAGTTAAGTGAGAAGACATTTGAAAGAAATTCAAAAAATCCATCTTTTTAACTGGAAATTCACACACAAAATTTAAATAACTAGTATGAAAAGAAAAATAAATTGAGAAATATAATTAGCGAATTTTGTACCTTGAAACAAAACGGGGAGCTGGAAAAGCATGCCGACTTTACGGCGAAGTCCAAGCACATCAAGGTCAACAATATCACGGCCGTCAAGGAACACCGTATCGGATGGAGGCTCCCACAGGCGATTAAGAGCTCTAAGCAGTGTCGATTTCCCACTCCCGCTTGGTCCGATGATCCCGACGATCATCCCTTTAGGGATACCGACGTCGATACCGTTTAGTATAGGAACGCCCGCATCCGATACTTTCCTCAAATCACGAATCTGGAATTTCATCACACCACCATCATGATTATGATCATCGACATCGTCAACGGTTAACAGCAAATGCTCTGCAGACATATTTTGTTGTTTAGTTTGTTTATTTACTTGGAATTTTTCTGTAGGCCGTTGATAGCTTCAGTATTTAACGCTACCAGAGATGATAGAATCGGACTGAATATGACCTTTCCCACTAACAAATTAATAATATAATTATTTATTTATTTAATTCAGATCAACCTTCACCACTTGATATATGCAACTATCCTTGGATGCACCACCACCATTGTCATTTAATTTTGGTTTATCAAAGCCTAAAATAAACATTCTGTTTTCATTGTTTAAATTCCTTATTATTATTATTATTATTGGTTTAAAATGGTATCTGAAATTAGAAAAGAAATATAGAATTTATAAAAAAAATATTATAATTTTTTTCACATGGAATCAAAAATAACATATGATAAATAATAAAATTATAATTTGAAATTAATTAATTAATAATAATATATGTTTTTATTTCAACAATGTTAGTCATAGGAGAATGATTTCCATGTAACTTTTCTGCTTTTTTTTTTACTTTAAATAAAATTTTTTTAAAAATCAACATTTTTATTATTATTTTTTAAAAATATAAAAATAAAAATATTATAATATTCAAAAATACAAAAAATACATAAAAACTAAAGTTTTCAAAATTGAATTGATGATTGAATTGGTTAAATTATAAGTTTGATTGATTTAATCAATTTGTTCAGTTTCATTAAATAAATGATTAAAAATTCAAAAAAAATTTAAATAATAATTGAGAACAGAGAAAATCGAATCAGTTGTTGATTTAATTATTTCTTTTTTCTTGGTTCAACCAGTTTTGAATAGCTTGCAAGTCAATCGCTTTAATCCTTCTCTCTAAATTAGTATCCCCAACTAGTTTGGCTGATTGGTTCAGTTTAAACAACATTGATAAAAATTGTTAAAGCTTTACAAAATTATAAAAACTAAAAAAAATAAAATTTTAGATAATTAAAAATTAAAATTAAAGTTATAGTTAAAAAATTAAAAGAAAAGTTAACAACTTTGGCTAGAATTGACCTTCGTTGATTGATTGACCAATAATCGAAATTCACTATCGGTCAATGCCAGTTAATTTTTTTTAATTTTTCTCTTATTTTTTTTAGAATGTTTTAGAATTGATATATTAAAAAAAATTGTTATTTCAATGAATTTTTATATTTTAAATTTCTAAATTTTAGATAAAATTCGAGATTTTTTTTTCAATTGTTATACGAATGCTTGTTTCTCGAAATCCTAGGCAGAATTGTGCCCAAGAAAACCTGCGTTCAAAATTTGATGCGGTCGTTGAGAGCACCAAAAATAACCTATTCCCTGTAAAATAATAAAAATAGAAAAAGAAAACGAAAGGGGAAGTAGGGTCGAATCCTCGGGGACCGGATTATACGAATGCTTGTTTCTCTGAAATCTGGCGAAATTGTGCCCAAGAAAACTGCGTTCTGGAAAAATAAAAATAAAAATAAAAATAAATTTTAAGAACTGATTTTGGGCGAAAATAAAATAAAAAGCAGATTTTAAAGTTTCTTCAAAATTATGATTACGAAAATAATAAAAATAATAAAGAGAGTTTTAAGTGAAAAGAAATTCTTATGGGAAAGTTCCACCTCAGGTTGTCTCATTCCGCCTGGGGCTCAATCCTTGGCTTTTGGATGATCCTTCTCGACTCTAGTAAGCCGCTTATAGTGGAAGAGGACGCCTCGACCACCAGCTCAAAGATTAGACTTACGATTTTTAGGGAACTGACTCTCAGCCGATAATCTATGCTAGATCAACGCTTCTCAATGGCGAATCCCACGCCATTTTGTCTCTTTGGCTCGCCAACCTCGACGCGATAAGTTAACGAACCGACTATGCAATCCTTCCAATACATACAAAGCGGCGCCTTTGCATATCTTTGAAAAGCTTACTTCTTAAGGGTCATGGACCAGGCGTCGGCCCGTGAGTGCGAGAAACGATGAATACTTGGCGAGAAGGCTAAAATCTGGATTCTAGGCCTCAAGAACCTTTTTTTTGGGAAATATTGACAACTTTTGGCTAGAAGGGTTTTAGTGGCTCATGATAATTGTGGGAAAGAAAATAAATAAAAATATGGAAAAAGAAATTTTATTGAAAAGAAATATGAAAGAACAAAAGACTTTTGGGGAAGAGTGTTTACAGAAAAGATGCTCCAAATAGAGTCACTTCACCCCCTATTTATAGTGCTAGGGAGATAGTCTAATTGAACTTAAATTCTAAAAAGATAAATACATTTAATTAAAGATAAACAAAGATAATTAAAATAAAATCCTAAATTTGAATAATCCTAATAATTATCTTAATATTAATTATCCTAATAGAATAAAAGAAAATAGAGTCTTCCAAAATAAAATCTCTTCTATTTGCTTTTAAGTCCTTGTGCCTTCCATGTTCGCACTTTTGGCACCATATTTGTCCCACGTTGCATATTGGCCCATTTAATCTCCAAATTGACGCTTTTTCCCTTGAATTTACTTTCACCTCCAATTTAGTCCCTAAAAGATAAAAAGACATAAATAGCTCAAATTAGTAGGCTCAAGCTCAAAATAAACACATGATTAATATATAAAAACACGTCATTTTAGAGTATTATCAAATTCCCCCTTACTTAGCCCATGCTTGCCCTCAAGTATGGTTCCTATCGACTGTGAAAGCTAGATTCTGCCATAAAAGAAATACCACTCTAAAGTTTCATAAAAATTAGTTAAAAACGCATATGAAAAATAAAGAGACCTCTAAGCTTACTTTAAGTAAAACAGAAAAAGTATTCCAAATATTTCACACAAAAATTAAGATCGATTGGAGTTATGCCATTTAGGTAAATTACCAAACCTACTAAGACACCTTAATTATTTCCTCCTTTAGTCCCCGAAGTGCAACTTTATTAGTACTTATTTTTTTTCTTCTTATTTTTTTCCTTTTTTGATTTTTTTTATTTTTTTAAATATTATTATTATTTATTTACTTCGGAATATATTAAACCTTTTGACGCAAAGAGAGATGACAACCCAAGCACCCCACCCTAGTTACTCAAATTTAAACATACTCCTAAAATTATTTATTTCCGGTTAGCGGAGTTTTACCCAACAGGTCACACAACCTTTTGACGCGAAGTAGAATGACAACCTAAGCACTCTACCCCGGTTACTCAATTAGTCACGGTTTGAGCCATACTCATAACCTTGGCTAGAGTTTTACTTGTCACGTCACACAACCTTTTGACGCGAAGTAGAATGACAACCCAAGCACCCTACCCCGGTTACTCGATCGATCCACGATCTAAGCATTACTCATAACAATGGAAAACATTTATTAAAAATTAAACAATATTTAAAATTCTTGAGAACTCAGGAAAGAAAAATTTAAGTGTCAAAAATAAGTTTTAATAATCACCTAATAGCCATGAACATTAATTAAGCATGCAATCATTTTAAGTGTTCACTTTATATTAAACTTGATCAATTTTACGAAAAGCAAGATAGAGTTAACCCTATTAATCACAATTATTTTTAGCCTAATAAAAATAAAACAGTGGAGATGGAATCAATTATGGGAAAAATCATAACTTCCTTAGAAGGTAAGAATCATGCATGAAAGTCAAGCAATGAGGCAATTCTGGTAAAATCTTGGGCATGAAAAGCGAGGATATTCTTAAAATAAATAGGCGAAAACGAGTACAAAACAACGGCAAGAACAACAATATGACAAAGAAAATAGCGGATAATAACAAGAATAACAACGAACAATGCCTCCCCCCACTTAAAACACATAGTCCTCGATGTGAAAGTAAAAGGAAAACAAATAGGTGGAGAAAAAAAAAAGTTTAGAAAAACTCCCCATGTAGGTACCGTCGGTTGGCGCACACGGTGGAGAAGAAGATGGCGAAGCGGCAAGAGGTGGAGACGGGGTGAGTGATGTGTGCAATGTTGGTTCGGCTTCGGGTTCTCACCATGGTGGCTAAGAAATCGGCGGTGGGTGGTGGAGGAGAAAGGAGTCGGCGGTTATGGAGAAATTTGGGGGGAAAAAAATGTAAGGTTTGGGGGTTTTATTTGCTGAAAAGGGGTGTTTGGCTGCAGGTTTAGGGGATTCTAAGGCTGGAATAGGATTGTTTGGCTGCAGAGATATGGCATTCTGGGCTGGAATAGAACTGTTTGACAGCATGGATAGGGTTGTTTTGGTGCACACTTTCTATCTTTTTTTCTTCGTATTTTAAGCTTCATTTCACCTAGATGGAAGAAGAGAAATTTATTAATATTTAACTAAAATAAAATAAAAATAAAAGAAAAAATAAATAATAAAAGAAAAAAATAAATAAAAATAAAAATAAAAATAAAAATAAAAAGAAAGATTGGGTTGCCTCCCAACAACCGCTTGTTTAACGTCGTTAGCTCGGCGCCTTGAACGGTTTTATGGTTGTTCTAATTGAATTTTCTCACCGTGTGGGCACTGAAAATTCTCGTAAAATAAATGGCTTCAGTTGACCATTGATCGTGAACCGCTTTCTGATTCTTCACTCTCTATTTCAATCAAGCGCCATTTGTAAATACTTGATCACAATAAAAGGTCCTTGCCACCGAGATCGAAGCTTACACGAGAATAGCTTTAATCTGAGTTATAAAGCAAGACTCTTTGTCCCTCTTGAGAAATGCTTTTGAACTATATTTTTGTCATGAAACATCTTTGTTTTTTCCTTATAAATTCGAGCATTCTCGTAGGCATCATTGCGAATTTCCTCCAATTCTTGAATGTCCAATTTCCTTGCCTTCCCCGTGGGCTCTAACTCCATGTTACATTGTCGAATAGCCCAATAAGCTTTATGCTCCAACTCTACTGGTAGATGACATGCTTTGCCAAAAACAAGTCGATACGGGGTCATGCCAATTGGTCTCTTATACGCCGTCCGATAGGCCCAAAGCGCGTCATTGAGCCGAAGACTCCAATCCTTACGGTTGGGTCGAACCATTTTTTCTAAAATTGACTTGATCTCCCTGTTTGAAACCTCTGCTAGGCCGTTCGTTTGGGGATGGTAGGCTGTTGCTATATGATGATGAACCCCATATTTTGATAATAGTGCCTCCATGACCTTGTTGCAAAAGTGGGTACCACGATCACTGATCAAAGCTCGAGGTGTTCCAAACCTAGAAAAAATAGTTCGTTTTAGAAACTCCACAACAGTATTAGCATTATCATTGCGAGTAGGCTTTGCTTCTATCCACTTAGAAACATAGTCTACTGCAAGAAGTATATATACGTTTCCAAACGAAGAAATAAAAGGGCCCATGAAATCAATGCCCCATACATCAAAAATCTCACATACATGAATCGGGGATAGAGGCATTTGATTTCGTCTAGTGATATTACCTGTATGCTGACATTTATCGCAAGACTTACAGAAGTTAAACGCGTCGCGAAAGATTGTAGGCCAATATAGCCCACACTCCAATACCTTGTGAGCTGTCCGCTTAGGGCCAAAGTGACCTCCACAAGCTTCTGTGTGACAAAAAGTAAGGATAGAGGTTACCTCAGTTTCTGGAACACGTCGTCGTATTATCTGATCTGAGCAATGTTTCCACAAGTATGAATCGTCCCATATGTAATACCGAGCTTCGCATCTAAGCTTATTTTTTATGGATTGAGCTAACTCAGTGGGCAGCGATCCCGTGGTTAAGAGATTAACTATGTCTGCATACCACGGATAGTAAGCCTCGGTTGAGAATAAGCTTTCGTCGGGGAACTCATCCTTTATGGGATCATCATCAAATGGAGTTTTTATCCTATTCAAGTGGTTGGCCACCAGGTTTTCACACCCCTTTTTGTCACGAATCTCGATGTCAAATTCTTGGAGCAGTAAAATCCACCTAATGAGCCTTGGCTTTGCTTCCTTCTTTGCGATTAAGTACCTAAGAGCTACATGGTCAGAAAAAATAATCACCTTAGATCCCAGTAAATATGATCGAAATTTATCTAAAGCAAACACAATAGCTAAAAGTTCTTTTTCTGTGGTTGTGTAGTTGCTTTGTGCAGCATCTAGGGTCTTTGAGGCGTAACAGATGACATGAGGCTCTTTCGCTATCTTTTGTCCCAATACGGCTCCCACGCTACGTTCGCTTGCATCGCACATAATTTCAAAGGATAGTTCCAAATCAGTGCTTGTACTATAGGGGCGGTTACCAACTTTTGCTTAAGTGTATCAAAAGCCTCCTTGCATTTTGAGTCAAACTCAAATTTTTTGTCTTTCTGCAACAGCTCGCACAATGGTTCAGCTATTTTTGAGAAGTTTTTTATAAAAAGCCTGTAAAATTCTGCATGGCCAAGAAAATAACGTATCTCTCTAACAGTAGAGGGATATGGCAAAGAATTTATAATGTCAATTTTGGCCTTATCAACCTCAATTCCCTTAGATGAGACTATATGACCTAGAATCAAACCTTTGTCTACCATAAAATGACACTTTTCATAGTTCAAGACAAGATTAAATTCTATGCACCTGTTCAAAATTATCGTAAGGTTTTCAAGGCATTCAGTAAAACAGTTTCCATATACGGTAAAATCATCCATAAAAACTTCAATAATTTTTTCTACATATTCAGAAAATATACTCATCATGCATCTCTGGAAGGTAGCTGGTACGTTGCAAAGTCCAAATGGCATCCTTCTGTATGCAAACGTGCCGAACGGGCATGTAAAAGTGGTCTTTTCCTAGTCTTCTGGCGTAACAGGGATCTAGAAGAAACCTGAATATCCATCAAGACAACAAAAGTGAGTTTTACCAGCTAAATTTTCAAGCATTTGATCTATAAAAGGAAGAGGGAAATGATCTTTTCTAGTATAAGCGTTCAACTTCCTAATCGATCACGCACACGCCACCCGCTCGCACTCGGACCGGTACTAAGTCGCCCTCAGTATTTTTCTTTACTGTCACGCCCGTTTTCTTGGGCACAACTTGTACCGGACTTACCCATCTTCTGTCAGAAATAGGGAAAATGATGTCAGCATCCAGCAGCTTAATTATTTCTTTTTTCACCACTTCCATCATATTCAGGTTTAAGCGTCTTTGTGCCTCTCTCCTTGGTTTCGTGTTCTCCTCCAAGTAAATCTTGTGGGTGCATGTCAAAGGGCTTATCCCTTCAAGTCAAAGAATGGTCCAATAATCGCCTCCTCCTATGACTCTTTAGTACTGGATCAAACTTTCCTCTTCGGGTTTAGAGAGTTTATTTGAAATTATAATGGGTAAGGTATTACCTTTTCCTAAAAATGCATACTTGAGATGCTCGAGAAGTGGTTTCAATTCCAAATCTGGAGCCTGCATAACAGAAGGTAGAAGTTTAGTTTCTGATGGTGATAATAATGTCTTAACAAATTCATAATCATCATATCTATATTCAGATTCGTCTTCATAAGTTGACTTAAAAGTCTCGTCCACTAATGAGTCAATCAGGTCGACGCGGTTTACGCTCAATATTTCGCTTGGATGGCTAATGGCATCGTAAACATTGAATTTCACGATCTCCCCATCAAATTCCATCGTAAGAGTGCCGCTTCGGACATCGATCTTGGTGCTAGCAGTACTAAGGAAGGGTCGGCCCAACAGGAGGGCTGAAGATCCAGCAGTGTTGTCTTCCTCCATCTTAATTACGTAGAAATCTGCAGGGAAAATAAGTTCATTAACTTTTACCAAGACGTCCTCAAGGACTCCTTCGGGATGCACAATAGACCTGTCTGCCAATTGAATAATAACACCTGTCTTTGTCAAAAAACCCGCGTTAAGTGATTCATAAATAGAATAAGGCATTACATTTATTGAGGCCCCTAGATCACACATAGCCTTCTTAATTACCAAATGGCCAATTTTGCATGGAATAGCGAACATACCCCTATATTTGCATTTAACAGGCATTTTTCGCTGTAGAACTGCGGAAACATTCTCACCAACACTTACCTTTTCATTACCCGTTAGTTTTCGTTTGTTGGTGCAAAGTTCTTTGAGGAACTTGGCATACCGCGGAATCTGTCTAATAGCATCTAACAGTGGTAAGTTGATCTCAACATTCCTGAATGTTTCGAGGATCTTCTTGTCTTCCTTACTTTTTCGACACTGATTTAATCGTCCTGGGAATGAAGGTTGGATTTTTGGCAGTGGGGGTTTCGCTCGGATCTGTTCGTCATTTCTTGGAGTTTTCTGGGCGATTTCTTGACCAAGATTCTTGCCAGGAACTGGTTCCAGGATCTTTCCGCTTCGTAACGTTACTACATTCGTATTCTGCCTCAGGTTTGGTTCTGTTTGTGATGGCAGTTTCCCTTGAGAGTTTAATTTCTCAATTGATGTGGTCAACTCCCTTATGGATGCTTCAGTTTTCTGCTGAAAACCTTTTATTTCTCTTTGGAAATTGAGAGTTTGCTATTGAAAATCAAGGACATTAGTTGCTAATTTATTGACCAAAGTTTCTAAAGAATTACCTGAATCTTGCGACTGTTGTGGGGCTCGATTTTGGTATGGCTGGCTATATCGTGGATTATCCCTATAACTAAAATTAGGGTGGTCCCTCCATCCTGGGTTGTAGGTATTGGCGTAAGGGTCGTATCGTCTTTGTGGTGGCCCAGGAAAATTTCCCACTGCATCTAAATGGGCCATAGAATCGTCACACAGACTAGGGCATGCATCAGTCGTATGTTCAGGTGTAGCACATATTCCACATACTCGGGGCCGGTTTGATTTTTACAGTAACAAGGGAATTCACAATATTAGTAAGTCTATCAAGTCTATCTTCAATGGTAGAATTACTTAGCTGGTGAACCCTTCTAGGGGGTTCAAGATTGGCTCGAAATTGCTGGGAATTCGCAGCCATTGTGGAGATTAAGTCTCTTGCTTGTTGTGGAGTCATGTTGACTAACGCTCCTCCACTGGCGGCATCTACCATATTCATCTCCATGGGTTTCAAGCCTTCATAAAAATACTTTAGCAAAAAGATGTTCCGTTATACCGTGTTGTGGGCAACTTGCACACAACTTCTTAAATCGCTCCCAATAGTCGTATAGAGTCTCTGCGTCTTTTTGCCTTATGCCCACGATTTCTCTTCTTAACTCAAATTGCTTTCGTGATGCGGGAAAAAACTCATTAAGGAATAAACGAGATAGATCAGCCCAAGTTGTAATGGATCCAGGAGGTAAATAAAATAACCATTCCCTGGTTGAATCTGCTAGGGAAAAAGGGAAAGCGCGCAATTTAATTTAATCCTCAGTTACCCCCTGAGGCTTCATACTCAAACAAACCATATGGAATTCTTTTAAATGCTTGTGGGGGTTTTCATTTTGTAACCCACGGAAAGTTGGCAGTAGCTGAATCAAGCCTGACTTTAATTCAAAATCAGTATCCATAGTAGGATACGCGATGCATAGTAGCGCGGTTGTTACAAGCCGGCGCTTGGCCGATTGTTGCGAATTGTCTGAGCCATAAGTTGAGGTGTTAAATTAGGGTTTTCGTCAACCCTAGTGTTCAGCACTTCTTCAGGGGAATCGACTTCTTCTTCTTTACTTTCTAACGTTTGAGTAGGGTTTTCGTTAACCCTAGACTCTACTTCGTCGTCGATTCTAATTTTTGGCGGTAGATTGCTTTGAGTTCCAACCACCACTGACTGCTTTTTCCTTAGTTTTGTTTCCTTTCGATTAGCTTTCATGATCTTTTTCGATTTACGAGTCGAACGCAAGAGTACCGGAGCGGATCTGGTCATAGAAAACAAAGAAAAACAAGATTAGTATGTTGCCGATACCAACAAACGGGCGCCAAAATTTGATCACGATCGTTGAGAGCACCAAAAATAACCTATTCCCTGTAAAATAATAAAAATAGAAAAAGAACAGTAAAGGGGAAGTAGGGTCGAATCCTCGGGGACCGGATTATACGAATGCTTGTTTCTCAAATCTCAGGCGACTGTGCCCAAGAAAACTGCGTTCTGGAAAAAATAAAAATAAAAATAAAAATAAATTTTAAGAACTGATTTTGGAAGCGAAAATAAAATAAAAACAGATTTTAAAGTTTACTGAAATTATGATTACGAAAATAATAAAAATAATAAAGAAAGTTTTAAGTGAAAAGAAATTCTTATGGGAAAGTTCCACCTCCGGTTGTCTCATTCCGCCTTGGGCTCAATCCTTGGCTTTTGGATGATCCTTCTCGACTCTAGTAAGCCGATTATAGTGGAAGAGGGCGCCTCGACCACCAGCTCCAAAGATTAGACTTACGATTTTTAGGGAACCTGACTCTAGCCAGTAATCTATGCTAGATCAACGCTTCTCAATGGCGAATCCCATGCCATTTTGTCTCTTTGGCTCGCCAACCTCCGACGCATGATAAGTTAACGAACCGACTATGCAATCCTTCCAATACATACAAAGCGGCCGCTTTGCATATGCTTGAAAAGCTTACTTCTTAAGGGTCATGGACGGAGCGTCGGCCCGTAGTGCGAGAAACGATGAATACTTGGCGAGAAGGCTAAAATACGAATTCTAGGCCTCAAGAACCTTTTTTTGGGAAATATTGACAACTTTTGGCTAGAAGGGTTTTAGTGGCTCATGATAATTGTGGGAAAGAAAATAAATAAAAATATGGAAAAAGAAATTTTATTGAAAAGAAATATGAAAGAACAAAAGACTTTTTTGGAAGAGTGTTTTTACTGAAAAAAGATGCTCCAAATAGAGTCACTTCACCCCTATTTATAGTGCTAGGAGATAGTCTAATTGAACTTAAATTCTAAAAAGATAAATACATTTAATTAAAGATAAACAAAGATAATTAAAATAAAATCCTAAATTTGAATAATCCTAATAATTATCTTAATATTAATTATCCTAATAGAATAAAAGAAAATAGAGTCTTCCAAAATAAAATCTCTTCTATTTGCTTTTAAGTCCTTGTGCCTTCCATGTTCGCACTTTTGGCACCATATTTGTCCCACGTTGCATATTGGCCCATTTAATCTCCAAATTGACGCTTTTTCCCTTGAATTTACTTTCACCTCCAATTTAGTCCCTAAAAGATAAAAAGATATAAATAGCTCAAATTAGTAGGCTCAAGCTCAAAATAAACACATGATTAATATATAAAAACACGTCATTTTAGAGTATTATCAAAAATATTATAATATTCAAAAATACAAAAAATACATAAAAACTAAAGTTTTCAAAATTGAATTGATTGAATTGGTTAAATTATAAGTTTGATTGATTTAATCAATTTGTTCAGTTTCATTAAATAAATGATTAAAAATTCAAAAAAATTTAAATAATAATTGAGAACAGAGAAAATCGAATCAGTTGTTGATTTAATTATTTCTTTTTTCTTGGTTCAACCAGTTTTGAACAGCTTGCAAGTCAATCGCTTTAATCCTTCTCTCTAAATTAGTATCCCCAACTAGTTTGACTGATTGGTTCAGTTTAAACAACATTGATAAAAATTGTTAAAGCTTTACAAAATTATAAAAACTAAAAAAATAAAATTTTAGATAATTAAAAATTAAAATTAAAGTTATAGTTAAAAAATTAAAAGAAAAGTTAACAACTTTGGCTAGAATTGACCTTCGTTGATTGATTGACCAATAATCGAAATTCACTATCGGTCAATGCCAGTTAATTTTTTTTAATTTTTCTCTTATTTTTTTTAGAATGTTTTAGAATTGATATATTAAAAAAATTGTTATTTCAATGAATTTTTATATTTTAAATTTCTAAATTTTAGATAAAATTCGAGATTTTTTGTTCAATTTATAAAATTTTAAATATTTTTAGCTTTTATATAACTTTTCGTTTTTTTATAAAAAACATTTTTATATTTTGCTAGAATTTTTTAATAATGTTTTTATTTTTATTTTTATAATTTTAAATTGACGTGGCATGTGTACCTTGTGTAGCAATCTAATTGGTCCACATTATCTCATTTTAACAATATTACAGAATTACATTAAAATGTTCGAAATGTGCCAATTTCGAGTGTCGATTTAGACAAAAAAATATATAGATACCAACCTCTACATTGAAATTAAATTTATATGTAAAAAATATATTTTTCTATTTACCCTTTATGAAAATATAGATGGTTTTGATTCTCAAATACTAGAAAAAATTACATATATTTGGTTAAAAATTAAAAATGGTTTGAAAATGAAAATAAAATATGTGAAATTAAAAATTAAAATGTTTTTTTAAGGATACAAAATTGTTTTTATTAAATATTTTTTGTAATAATTTTTTATGGTTAAGGTATTTTTCATGCATATTTTATGATCCATGCATACTAATAATTTCAGGATTCGTGGATGTCTCTCCTAACAATATTATTTGTAGGGTTTAAACTTGAGTTTTTTCAATGAAAATACAATATATCTTACCACTACATTAACATTTGCTGATAACAATTTGTAAATATCAAATTCTTGATCATAGTTGAGTCCATATAAATATAGAAACTTATTTTATCATATTTTTATTATGAGAAAATAGGTACAAATGTATGAGAAAGGATCGTATCAAACTGTTATTCCACATTATCCATATCCATTCTCAATAGAAGAATGACAAGTCAGATTTTCCTCCTAATTTTTAGTATTTTTAGTTGGATTTGAATTTTTTTTAATGGAAAAAATTTAATTTTTCATTCTCCTATTGGAAAGGGGTATGGATGGTGTGGAATCACAATTTTATATTTTTACTCAATACATGATTTTTTTATTTAACAAACATATTTTTAATATTATAAAAAAATTCAAAAATAAAATTGATTTTCTAAAAATTAAAAATTAAAAATATTTTCTTAAATCAAACGGAACTTTTTTTTTTCCTAATTTTTAAAAATTATCAATCTTTTAGCAATTTAACTTTTAGCCAAAAACAACTTTTAATTAGTGATAAAATTCATTTATATCACATTAGTAATAATTTAAATTTTTGAATTTTTGAAAAAGTTTGCATAAAGAGGTTTTTGTATTTTAGTAAAAATGGATGATGCATGGTTCAAATAAAAATGAAAATGAAAAGTGCACAAAGTGAGGTGGGATAATTATAATAAATATTTACATTTTTCTATCCTTTACTAATTTTTTTTTTTTTTTTTTTACAAACGAGGGCGAAAGCCTTAATCAAACACAATTAATAGTTCTAAAAAAAGCTACGCCTTCTATATTCGCCTTCAATATGTGAATGGTGGAAGGAGGGGGCTGGTCAAGAAGGCGAAATCTTATCCCTTGGCTAGCTTTTAAAATTATTATTTTACCCTTTATAGTATTATATCAATTCTTATATTTGTAATACATATACTAAATGTGAACTTCCTCTTCCCCTTTTAATGAAAAAAAAAAAAAAAAGCTTAACCCTAGCCTCTTGAGATGATGTTGTCCTTTTCTTCCTTTCTCTTCTTATCCATCATCCATCCTAATTTCTCTTCCCTTCACATTGCTTTCTTCTTTCTTTTTCCTTTTCCATTGTGGTAGCTTTTAAGTTTCTTTTACACTTCTTTCATTCACCTTCTATTAAGCAAAATTAGTGCTTACTCTAGCCAAACATTTTATCATGGCTATTGAATGAGCTGGATTTTATCATCAATGTTTGCATGACACGTTAGCCAGGTGGTTACAAAAAATGGAATGTTTGTACAATTTGTTATGATAATTATCCTCTCTCATGTTCTATAAATGATATCATTTTCTCTTTGCTGTAGGAAGGACTTTATGAAATATATGATTATTTTGTAGCCTTATTAGTCTCTGATTCTTCATAGCTCTTTAATATAGCTTGATTTATATTGATGCTCTACGCATGCCCTCTAAAAACGAGTCAGTAAATAGGTGAATTTTAACCAAAATGAGTGGTCACACTAGCCAGATGTTTTATCAATAACCATTGAATGAGCTGAATTTTATCACCAAGGTTTGCATGACACGTTAGCCAGGTGGTTACAACAATTCTCTTACATGGTGTGGAGCGACATGGTCTTTATAGTTTTACTTCCGGCTTTGATACCATATAGGCCAAGCTCTATTAAAGAGTTATGAAGAACCAAAGACTAATAAGAGCTTAAAATAATTATTATAATATTTCATAATGTCCTTCCTATAATAGACAAAAAAAGGACCCCATTTATAGAACATGGGAGGATAACTATCATAACAAATTGTATAAATATTTCATTTGTTGTAACCAACTCGTTAACGTGTCATGCAAACCTTAGTGATAAAGTCCTTCTCATTCAATAGAAATTGATTGAACATTTGGCTAATACGAGCACTCATTTTGGTTAATACCTTCCCACTTCCTTTTTCTTTCTCTCATTATTTTATTTTTCTTGTTTGTTTGTTTTTTTTTTTTGTATTTTGGTCTCGTCGACCCTCTCTTTGTTTTCATGAACCTTTATATCATTCTTTGATCACCAACGAGTTCGAGAAGGAATCTTTGATTTCCGTTTGGTCACTCATTCTTACAAATCCATTTTCTCCCTTTTCTTTGGAAAAATAATACACTGTCTCCAACCTTTTGGTCGTTGGCAATGTCTGTGGCCTTCTCAACTGTTATGGGTGGGGTTTTGACCTCCCCGTTGTGGTTTCTATTGCGATTAGTTTTGTTTTTGTTAGTGGTTGCATATACGGTGACTTCAATTCACATTAGGAATTTTTTTTTATAATTTGACTTCATTGCCCTATTTAATTTAAGCTTTTTCATATGTATTTTTTTAAGTCAACAATGTACATTTCCATTGCCACAATAGTTAGGGCTTGGACTGAGAATTTTTTACATCAAGATGGATATGATCACCATGATGATTTGTTCACCAAAGTTACCATCATGAGTCTCTCTTTATTGTAAAAATGGATTGAAATAACATAAATCGAAAATTTGAATAATAATTCTTGAGGAGTTTAGAAGTAATGCCCCGGAATTTTCAGTGTCGAAAATTTCGTAATTTGTGGGAATCAATAATCTGAAGCATTTTGGGAAGTTAAACTGAGAGATTTTAGAGAGCAAGTATCAGGTTGAATTTATAATTCATTATTAGTGAGTAATAATTAGTAATTAGCCTTATATTTGTTCGTATCAAATAGTTAAAATTTTGAGGTATGGACTATTTTGTAAAAAAAAAAAATAAATCAAAGTTATTGGGGTAAATGTCTTAAGAGTAGGAAATAGAATTAGAAAGAGGTGAGGTCTTTAATTGGTAATTAGCTCAAGCCCAAGGGTATGTAGGCAAATTACCTATACCTTAAAAATTCAAAGAGGGAACAATTACATTCTTCATTTTAATGATTTCTTCTCACAATTCATGATCAAATTTTCTCTTAATTCTCTCAATCATTCTCTCATCTTCTTTCATCAATTCTTGATTTTATTCTCTCAATTTCAGCATGGTAAACATGATTTTCCTTTTAACTCATCATCATTTCAATTTCGTAATCTTGATTTTATCACTTTCGTTCTTTACTTCTCCACTCATGTCAATTTCACTTTAGAGGGAGAGGTTGATTTTTTATGTTTTCTTGATGATTCTAGGTTAGATTCTTGGTACTTATGAATTCAAATTAACATTAGAATAAATAATTTCAGATTTGAAAAATATTTGAATGGTTTCTTGATGTTTTGGATAAGTTCTAAAGTTCCTATTGGAGTATGGAAGAGTGCTCTTTGATGGTTTTGAGAAGTGAAGTTAGGGTCTCACTTTATCGAACTGCATCATTTTAATAGATTTAGAATGTTTTCTTATTGCTAAATTGTATTTGTCTAACTTGATTTTGATGTTTGATTACAAAATGAAGTTAAGAAAGTTGGTGAAAGTTCGAAAACGAAGGGAAATAGAAGGCGTCAGAAGCTTAGTTGGTTTCGGTTTGTGCTCTCTAAAATTCCAATTTTACATCATATGTCTATTTTGGTTATTTGCTTAGTTCATTATATTGATCATGTTGATGTGTTAACAAGTTGTTTAATGAGTTGAAAATGTATGCTTTAATTAATAAACGACCTTTTTAGGCATTATTGGAATGTGTTCGAGTTTGGTTATCATGCCACATGATTTTTAAGCTCTTTAAGCATTGTGTTTTGGTGGGATTGCTTTATGCACCCAAGAGTATTGATGTGTTGGGAGGGTATATTATCATATTTCATGTACTAATTGATATGTTTGGTTGAAAGTCATGTTTAAACATGCATCAGAATATTGTTATCTTTTGTGTAGCTTATGCATAAATTCTTGGTGTATTTGGGATTATTCACTTATCAATTTTATGTTTCTATATATGTTTCATTATAGAATCAAGCTAAACTGGCTTAAGTAGTAAGAGTAAAGCTATTACAAAAATGGTATGCAAAAATGTTAGTGAATTTTGGAAATGTAGGATATGATATAAGTGGAAGACTTTTTATTATGTTTTGTATTTGTACAAATTGTTTCACCATGTTTTGTATTGCCATGATATTTGCAGATGATATTTTGGTCTATTGCTTTAATTTTAATTTGTTGTCATTGATTGGTATACACTTGACTTAAAAATATATGATGTATTATCGGATTTTATTAAAGCGGTTTAAGAGTTAGACTACTCGTATAAACTTGAAAAATGAATTTAGGCAAAAATGTAGGCCCATTTTCTATTCGGGCCGAACCTTACATAGATTTTTAAAGCCTGATTTGACTACTTATATTTTGTTATTTTAATATATATATATGTACAAAACTTTAATAAATAAAATTAACCTAAAATTCAAGCTGATAATAAATAAAACCCAAACCCAAACCAAACCATCCTTACAAAAAACAAAACTGGAGGTTGTGAATGAGAAATTTGTGCCATTGTTGATGATATGAAGTTAACGTGTAATGTTTTTCCATGGGTTTCTTTATGTTTTGTTCATAGAGAGTGTAACATGTTTGTTGATTGGGTTGGAGAATCATTGTCCGTCTCTATGGATTTTTATGCAATTTTTATTTTCTAATTTGGAAGGGGGAAGTTTTTCAGGATTAATGTGCTTGGTTAGATAAAAGTCAAAACGGATGTGCTTACCAGAAGTCAGATGAGGTTGCTGCGGCTGGTGGCACCCTTCGTGATCATAATGGAAGACGGATCAGCGGCTTTGCTCGTAAGTCAAGTTCATGCTTAATTTTGAATGTTGAATTATATGATGCAATCGGGGAACTATGGATAACTTTTGCGAGTTATTCTGGAAAATATAATTTGATGGTTTTTTAATACCATTGCAAACAAGATAACATAGCATCGTATTACAACTAAGGCCAAGAACAACTGCAATAGTCATACGATGAACTTGTTGTTGACATGGGTCGAATGGTTTATGTTTGTATTTGGTACACTTCTCTGTTCTTGAATTCGATGATTTTATTAGATTAAAAGTTCTTAATAATAAGTGTAGATGGTTTTATTTTATCTTTTATTTATTCAAAAAATAACTTTATTTTAAATGAGAAGATATCATATGATTCATGTAGGAGCCAATTTTGGTCCAAGGCAAACGGATAAAAAAATAATAAATAAACAAACCCCAAAAATAAACAAATAAATGTCCATTTACAACATGCATACGGCCCAAATCCAATAACAACCCAAATCCAAATCTAACCTACCCTAGCCCAACTACACAAAACAATTCAGCAACCCTAACCCTAGCCACCAAGCTGCTGCCGCGCCAGCTCAAATTTCACGTGCGCGCCTCCTCTCTTCTTCACGAGTGGCCTCCAGGCCACCTACGTCTCGACACCTACAAAGCAAGGAAAGCACGCGAATGGCAGAGAAATAATGAACAAAAGAACAAAAATGTAAAAAGAATGGTTCATGGATTGGCTTTAAAAAGCCGAAATCTAGGCTTTGTAAGGGGTTACAAAAAAAAATTTTTTATGAACTCCTGGGAAAATCAGATTAATCAAAAGAGCAAAACTTTCAAAGAGGTGAAATTTCATTCGTCTTTCTGACTATTGTGTTTTAGTTCTCTGTTATTGTTTTTTTATTTCACTAAACATTAAAAAAGGGAAAACTTACCTTCGATTTCACGGCGCGAGTACACTCCGGTGACCTTTCACCGCTCTGGAGGTCGTCGAACCCTCGGGGTTTCGGCCATCGACCGTGGTGAAGGGCGAGGAACCGAAAGGTCACCCCCCTGTTTTCTCTTGCGGTGTGGCGGTCCTGAGGGCCCACTCTTCTAGGCCACTCGGAAGAAGGCTGAAGGAACTCATCCCACGTAGCGAGAGCCGCCGTTCGCGGCGTAGGGACGTGCGTGGAGAACCCCTGATGAGCCCGTGGCCAACCATGGAGGAGGGGGAGGAGAGCAAAAGGCTCTCTGTTTTTGTTTGAAACACCGAAAAGCGAAATGAATGAAAAAAAAAGGGAAAATGGCCTAAGAAGCCCCAACAGAAACGGCGCCGTTTCAGAGGCACCCACGCGTGACCCGACCCGCTCCAGGGGGGTCCGCGCGTTTCCCTTAAATGGGAAATTACCCACTTTAGTCCTTCCCTTTTTTTCTTTACCTCTGATTTAGTCCCGATTTGGCTTCTTTCGTTTCTTTTAAATCTTACCCGAATATTTTATCTCGTTTCTGATTCGGTCCTTGGACTGAACCAATAAAGTGCTGCGCATTGGGCTTGGGAAAACGTCCCATTTAGTCCCTGCAATTTCCAAACACCTTTGGATTTAGTCCTTTTCCTCTTTATTAGTTTTTAAATTGGCCCCAGAATCGTGTTTTGTTTCGAATTTAATCCTTTTTTCAAGTTTAATTTAATTTTTATATTATTTTATTGTTTCTTTGTTGTTTATTATCTTATTTATTTTTATTATTATTATTTTCATTATTATTTTACCATCATTGAAATTGTTTTGTAGTTTTATCTAGTACTTATATGTTTATATTTTATGTATATACTTACAACTATTTTTCAAGATTGTCATTATCCCTAACAAACGTATATATACGCATACATTCATATATTATTATTAGTCTTGATATTATTTTTATGCATATTATGTTTTAATATGTTATGTATATGTTTTGTTTTGCATTGCATGAACATATTATGTATATAGATTTAATATTATCATATATTTATTTTCAATATATATGTTTTCTTTATTATTATCATCATTTCCTTCGTATTTTCACTATTATTATTATTATACTTTTCATTGTTATTGCTATTGTATTATTTCTTTTATCACCATAACATTTTAATTACTTATATACTATCGCTATTATACTAAATCATTTAATATATATATATATATATATACATGTATATATATGTATTCTAGCATATCTATTTTGCTTATATATATATCATTACTCTTATTACTATTGTTTCATCATCTATTTATCTATATCTTTATAAATTATTTTAAACCTTAAATCATTCGTTATTTGTATTATCATCATTATTATTACTAACACATATATTCTATAATTCTATTATATTACATATGCATTTTTTTTTACACGTACGTATCTTTTAATATTATACTATTATTATTATGTAGATATATACTTCTTTTATATATTTCTATTATTATGTACGCATTACTTAATATAAATATGTATATACATCTATCATTATTATCGTTATCACTGTTATTTTATTTTACCATTTTTACGATTATTTATTTATTTATTTGCTTGCGTGTTCGATTATTTCATTTTCCTCACGTATGTGTTTACATTTGCATATTTCTAAACTCTATTATCATTTCGTCTTTTATAGTTGTTCATATTATTATTTTGACATTGTCATACCCATTATTATGTTCTCACTCATGTTAATACCATATTTTACGCTTATGTTTTACTAAATCATGTTTCTACCTAATGTATCAAAAACGATTCTTTCATAAAAGTAATATCTCGTATTAGGTAACCCGAGATAATCGTGCCTAACTTACTGGTTTTGATTTTTCTCATTTAACCTAAATAACGAAATATTCTTTTAAATTAATAATCTGAGTCCTTAAAAAATGCTTATTTTCGGGAATGCGAAATGTGATGCCCTAACTTATTAGGTGTGACATTCTGTTACCCCGAAGTAAGGTCCTTTTTAAAAATAAAGGCAATATTCGGTATTTAGAAATTCGAGATATCGTACCCTAACTTACTGGTTTTGATTTTCTCTCGATTCACCCTAACTAACCGAATATCCTTTTAAAAAGAAAATACATTAATAAAAGGCAAGCTCACTCGAAGTCAAGATGCCGTGTCCTAACTTACTTAGGCGTGACATTTTATTACCTCGAGATGAGAGGGTCTTGAGCATCCGTTTTAAGTTTCTTTGATCATTTTTAAAACAGTATTTTTTATAAAGAAGGATTATATTTTAAATTCTTTCAAGTTTTTTTAAATTTTCGACAATCGAGACACTAATTAATCAACTAGGTACCAATTTTTTGGGCATGTCGAGGGTGCTAACCCTTCCTCGTATGCGTGAACCGACTCCCGAACTCGTTTTTTTGATTATCGCGGACCAAATTTTTCCTTTTAGTAAACTTTAAATTTTATTAAAATGATCAATTTAAGGTGGTCCGATCACACCTCATCAAAAAAGATTGGTGGCGACTCTCGGTTTTTCTGCTTTCATTTTCAAAATCCAAGTCGACTATCGTTTTACTAAAAATTGTTACGACGACTTAGCGACTCATTGGGGACCCAAATAAGAGAGTCAAGCCACAAGTTGATTAACTTTTGTCTTTTTGTCGAAAATTAAAAATTTGATTTTGAAATACGATCCTTTCATTGTGTTTCATTTGTTGTTTGCAATGTAATACTTGTCGTGTTAATTCGAGCATTTAAATAGTTTTGCATATCGCATTGCATGACCATTATGGTCACACCCTCTAAGTGGGAGTGAGAAACTACTCCTTCGTGAGGTTTTCACCTCCGTGCGGGATAGTGGATCACTTTCTAATACGTCCGCACCTATGTCTTCGTGAGATTTTCATCTCAGTGCGACCATAGGGAAACGTATTCCACGAATCTGAACTCGGTCTATATGAGCCTATAATGGGTGAGGATCGAGGAATCTGCCGGTTCAGGTACCTTTACTCTAGAACCGAACCCCATATAGTGAGCCTTAAGGAACCTACCCTAGGCAGAGCCACTCTGAAACCCTAGTGGTTACCCGAGCAAATGTTATATTTGATTATTCCTTGTTTGCTGTAAATCTTGTATGAAATATTGACTTGTTTTGTTTTATTTTGATTGTATTTGCATGACATTTTCATCGTAAAAGGTGTTGATTTACATTCGGTTGCTAAGAAGATAGCTTATCATGGAAAACGGGTTTTTTGATAAAGTAGAGGACAATGCTGCTGTTCGGATATGGGCTGAGACAACACAGCAAGAGAAAGGGGATAGCCTAACCGGGGGGTACGTGTCAGAGTTGTCGGATTTTACTCGGGTTAGCGTAACTCAGAACAATCTCCAAGAGATGAAAGAAATCGGGCTCGATGGGATGACGAGGTCAAGCGACTATTCTCATCATCATTATGGCGATTTACCTTATCTACTCGACATCAAGATAGACGAACGCCTGTTCCGAGCCCTCGTTCAATATTGGAATTCTGCTTACAGCTGCTTCACTTTCGGGAATGTAGATTTGGTACCTACGATAGAAGAATACACAGCCTTGATACGATGCCCGAAGATTCAGGTTGATAGAATTTATTCCAAAGCTACCAGTGGCCCAGCATTCTCGAAAAAGTTGATGAACATCACGGGAATGAGCGAGCAGTGGGTTACAGCCCGTATCAAACAAAAAGGAGATTGTAGGTGCATTCCTTGGAGGCATTTGAGGGATTTAATCCTAGCGCATCCTGACACGAAGAAGAGGGTAGATGTTTTCGCCTTAAGCATTTATGGACTGGTTATCTTTCCCAAAGCTTTGGGGCACGTAGACGAGGCGGTCTCTGATCTCTTTGATAGGCTTAGCAAAGGACCACACTGCACATGCGATATTGGCTGAAACTTTCAGGTCATTGAATGCTTGTCGAAGAGCGGGGGAAGGAAGATTTATTGGATGCGCGCAGCTTCTACTTTCGTGGTTCCATAGCCACTTTTGGAAAATAGAAAAGGTCTCGTACCGCATCTTCTCCGAAAACTACTCTCCACTGAAAGAGTTAGCAGCTACACCGAGAAGAGATGATATCACAGAAGAAAACTGGATGGCGATCCTTCAGAATTTACAAGACGAAGATGTCGAATGGAGAGCCCCGTGGATGGTGCCTGATGAAATATTATACCGATGTGGAGACTTCGATTGGGTCCCCTTGTTAGGAGTATGGGGAGCCATAGGGTATGCTCCTCTCTGTGGTGTTAAGACAGTATAGGTCCAGGCAGTTTACACCACCAACATACGGGTTAGCTCAGTGCGAGTTTGTATTCACGGGGAATAACTACAAAAGAAGAGTCCGCGAAATATCGAATGCCTGGAACCAAACTCGTAGAATGAAAAAGTTTGCAGCCAATCCCATGGCCACCCCTGAGTACGACCAGTGGAGGATTTAGAGGATTAACGATAACATCCCCATGCCAGATCAAGAAGGCCCTAGATCAATGGAACAATGCTTGAGACCAATCCCATCTGAGCTGGAAATCGTCAGACATGATTTCGAGAGAAAGAGCCTGGAACTAGAAAAAAGGATCGAGCAGTTTGAAGAAGAAAAAATGCAGCTGGGATTGGATGTAGATGCCCAGAAGTTAGAAGCCGAAAGGCTCAGAAAAGGAAAGAACAAAGCCGATGAAGATTTGGGCAGGTTTGGCCCGACTATAAAAAGGCTGAGGTCAATAAGAACCATTGGTTAGGAAAAACGTCTGAGCAGTGGCGACAGGAAATTAAAGAAGAGCAAAGAAAAGCTAGCCAATGGGAAGAAAGATTTCGAGAGGCTCAAGCTCGAGAGGAAACTCTAAAAGAGAGTTTGGTAGAAAGCCAGAACGAGAAAGAAAGATTAAAAATGCGGGTGATAAAACTAGAAAAGTCCTTGTACCAGCAACGTGCCCGCAACTCTGTAATTGAGTTAAAAGCCAGTCAAAGCAAAATTGAAGAGTTAAAAGGAAAGATAGAAGAACTCAAGATGGCATTACAAGATCGCGAACTCCAGCTTGAATTTCTTGAGATAAATAACGATCGATTAAATGAACAACTTCACCAATCCCAAGAACAAGTCAGGAGCAGGGATTACGTCATGGGCGAAGCTTTGATTCAAGTACGAGACGTGGCAGAGCACTTACAAACGTTAGCGATGCGGTGATGTCTTTGAGTTTAAAGTCTGAATCGAATCGGATAGAGGACGAGAATTAGCATGGCTCCTTAGGCAGGTCAAGGCCCTAAGTATCAGGGCCAAGCCTTATATGTAATCTATTTTATGTAAAGAAACTTGCTTTCTAGAAAGTTATCTTAATGAAATTGAATTAGAATCAACGCCTTTTGATTGCATTCATTTGCATTCATTGCATCCATTGCATTCAAGCATCAACATTGCATCATGTGCACTAAAACTCACAAAAACCCTAAAATCGTGGCAGTTACCCTGGAACATCGTTACGGTACACGAGGAAAAACAAAAGCCATGGACCAAAGGTTAGAGAGATTAGAGCAAATGCAAAAAGAGATGCAAGATCAGTTACAAGCACGTATGCAAGAACAGTTAGCCAAAGTCCAGCAAGACATGAGGGACCAGATGCTGGAGTCCCAAAAGAGTATGATGGATCAAATAATGCGTCTATTGGCTAGTGGATTAGAAAAAGGGAAAAGTCCCGTAGTCAACACGGAAGATGATAATGAAGATCCTGTCTACCCTCCGGGATTTGCCCCAGCAGACGTTCAGACATAACCCGAAATATACCCAAGAAGGCCCTCGGTCACAATTAGGCCCCCACCATTTCAGTCTGGTGTGTCGCACCGATGAATTATCAGGCTGGCTCGGGATCTCATCCGGGGGATAACCCAACTAACCCTGTTGTCCTTAACCTCGATGAGGTGATGGAAACAGAAAAGACAAGGGTAGAATTCCCGAAAGAGTTTGAAGAAAAGTATAGATGGTTAGAAGAAAAATTTAAAGAAATGGAAAGCACTGACCATCGTGCTGGAATTGATGCAAAGGAATTAAGCTTGGTTCCAGATTTGGTACTCCCTCCCAAGTTCAAAACTCTAGAATTTGAAAAGTACAATGGGACCAGTTGTCCCGAGGCTCACATCACTATGTTCTGAGAAGAATGGCGAGCCATGTTAATAACGATCAACTCTTGATTCACTTTGCTTTCAAGAAAGTCCGTAGGGGCCGCTTCTAGATGGTACAACCAATTGAGTCGTGCCCAAATTGGTTCATGGAAAGATCTCGCACAAGCTTTCATGAAGCAATGCGGTCATGTAGTGGACATAGCCCACGATAGGATTACTTTACGAAACATGGAGAAGAAACACAATGAAAGCTTCGGCAATATGCCCAACGATGGAGAGAGGTGGCCACACAAGTCCAACCCCTCTGTTGGAAAAAGAAACTACTATGCTCTTCATTAATACTCTCAAGGCACCTTTCATTAACCACATCTTGGGGTAGTGCGACCAAAGTTTCTCGGACATAGTAATGTCTTGGAGAAATGATTGAAAATGCGATAAAGTTGGGGAAAATAGAGGTGGAGAAAGTACCAAAAGGTCAACACCAAGAAAGAAAGAGCACGAGGTAAACAATGTGAGTGCATATTCGAAATCGGTCACCGTAAGCCAACCAAGGGCGACAACTACTGGTCAGCAGGGCCCTTCTAGACAAGAGCCCAACACGAAGCCAAATAGGGAGAAACTCCAATTCACGCCTATTCCGATGACATACAAGGAGTTATACCAAAGTTTGTTTGATGCACATGTCGTATCTCCCTTCTATTTAAAACCAATGCAGCCTCCATACCCCAAGTGGTATGACGCGAATGCCCAATGCGAGTATCACGCGGGGGCCACAGGACACTCGATAGAAAACTGTACCACTTTTAAGAAATTGGTTGAGAGAGTCATCAATATGGGCGTCGTGAAATTTGATGATACACCTAGTGCAGACAATCTACTACCTAACCATGGGGATAAGGGGATAAATGCAATAATTGAGAGTTTTGGGAAAGAAATTAAGACGAATATTGCGTATGAAATCTCCACTTTGAAAAGAAGTATGGAAGCAAATGGTGGAAATAGGGTTGATATCACAGAATTCAAGGGTCGGACCCCAAGAAGGGATAACTTATTGCGAGTTCCACAATCTAGAGGATCATGAGATTCAGAAATGTAGTGAATTCAGGGCTTTAGTACAAGGATTGATGGATAATAAGGAGATAGAATTCTTCAATATGTCGAAAGCCCGGAAAAAGCAGTGTGTGCCTCGGAAGAAGGGTCAATAAAGGATGTCCTAGAGCGACCACCCGGTGGTTATCATATCACGTCAGAAATTAACGAAGCAGTACAAGCTGCTGCGCCAAAAGTTGTGATCCGGAAGCCCGCTGCCTTCCCTTATAAGGATAGCAAAAGGGTACCATGGAACTATAGCTGCAACGTGACGATCCCGAGGGAGGAAATCCCGACTAACACATCAGAGGAGGGTCAAGACGAGGGTTTCTATACACGCAGCGGGAGGCATTATACCCCAACTACAAAAGCCGAGCTAGTTAAAGGAAAATCATTGGCGATTGAGCAAAGGAAAGAAAGCGGCGGGACTGAACCAATCATTAATGAATCGATGACTCAAAAGAAGCTAAGGAATTCTTGAAATTTCTAAAGCACAATGAGTATAGTGTCGTAGAACAGATTACACAAATAGCCAGCTCGTATATCAATATTGGCCTTACTCTTAAGCTCCGAAGCCCATCGTAGTGCATTGATGAAGGTGCTTTGAATGAAACCTACGTTGCTAATGACATTTCTGTCAACAAGCTTTGGACCGTCTAGTCAACAATATAAGTGCCGACAACTTTATATTCTTCAATGATGATGAAGTACCTCGGGAGGCGAGAGGATCGACTAAAGCTTTGCACATTACAACTCATTTGCAAAGGGCATACATTACGAGGGTATTGATCGACAATGGTTCTCACACTGAATGTCCTACCCACATCTCTGTTGAATAGGTTGCTTGGTGAGACGGTTCCACATGAAAACATGCCAAAATATAGTAAGAGCATTTGATGGCACGGAAAGGAAAGTAATGGGAAGAATTGAAATACCCTCTTGATCGGACCGAGTACGTGCGGCGTAGATTTCCCGGTTATGGACATTAAGCCTTCGCATTACCGCCTATTGGGAAGACCATGGATACACTCAGTGAGGCGATCCTTCATCGCTACACCGTGTTGAAATTGGTAACCGAGGGCCGGTTAGTAACGATCAATGCTGAAGAGGATATCATTGCGTCCGTTACCAGCAACGCACCGTATGTGGGGGCAGATGACGAAGCAATCGAGTGTTATTTTCGGTCTTTAGAGTTTGTGAATGCGACATTCATCATCGAAGGAAACAAGATTCCAATGCCTAGATTATCTGAAACTACAAGAATGGGACTACGACTAACTGTTGGAAAAGGGGCCATACCCGAAAGAGGACTTGGGAGGTACCTCCAGGGAAGGATTAATGCACCAATGATGAAAGAAAAACAGGATCGATTTGGGTTGGGATTCAGGCCCGACACGAAGCAAAGAAAGAAGGAACTAGAGAAGAAACAAGAAAAAAGGAGAGCACGATTAAGCGGGGCAGAAATCGAATGGGAACTAATGGTCTTTCCCCATATATCGAAGACCTTTGTGTCTGGAGGAGTCATTCACCCCGAGCAGAGGGCATCGGGAAAGGAAATTGTGGAAGGAATGATGGAAAATTTAGACATCAACGCCACATACGAAGAAGGAACTGGAGTTGAAGATCTATCGGGCATTAGCCCTTATGAGCGGGAAAGTGTTCTAGATAATCGATCATGAAGAGATTCCTGTAGTCTTTAGAACTAATACAGAGTAATGCTCAAAACACGTTTATTACTCTAGGCCTAGGAGTAATAGATGTCTTTTTGTGAAATAGGCTTATGTCCTAAAATTGTTATTTCAATGAAATGCATTCTTTTGTCCTATTCCGTGCAAGTATTCTTTTATTCTTTCATTCATAATCATACCATACATACCATTGTTCTTAGATTCTTTTATTCTTTGTATCTTCTTTCGCGCCTATAACAGGTCTCCAGATATCAATGATGTGAGCGACATTGCTACTAGCTCAGAGTCTCCTTTCGAGCGGGATATGTGTCTAGAGGGATCTCAGGACTTTGAAGATGACATGGACTGTAATTTATCCCCTGATTTGTTAAGGATGGTAGAGCAAGAGAAGAAACAGATTCTACCTCACAAAGAGTCAGTGGAAGTCGTGAACTTGGGAGATGAACTAGAAAAGAAAGAGGTGAAGATCGGAGCCTACATAACCGCAGAAACAAAGCAGGACCTCATCGAGTTACTCCAAGAGTTCAAAGATGTTTTTGCATAGTCGTATCAAGATATGCCCGGGCTAAGTACCGACATTGTGGTACACAGACTCCCCATTAAAGAGGATTGCAAGCCGGTTCAACAGAAGCTTCGAAGGATGAGGCCAGATGTTTTGTTGAAAATAAAAGAGGAGGTTAAGAAGCAATTTGACGCTGGTTTTTTACAAGTAGTCAAGTATTCGAAATGGGTAGCCAACATCGTCCCCGTCCCTAAAAAAGATGGAAAAGTTCAGATGTGTGTAGACTACAGAGACTTGAACAAGGCCAGCCCAAAAGATAATTTTCCGTTGCCTCATATTGACACTTTAGTGGACAACACGGCAGGTTACTCACTCTTCTCCTCCATGGATGGTTTCTCAGGGTACAATCAGATCAAGATGCATCCGGAAGACATGAATAAAACCACATTTGTGACCATGTGGGGAACCTTCTGCTATAAGGTGATGCCATTCGGATTAAAAAATGCGGGTGCAACATATCAGAGAGCCATGGTAACCTTGTTCCATGATATGATGCATAAAGAAATTGAAGTCTACGTCGACGACATGATCGCCAAATCTCGAACAGAAGAATAGCATGTGCAGGTCTTGAGGAAATTATTTTTGAGGTTGAGAAAATTCCAGCTGAAACTCAATCCAGCGAAATGCACCTTCGGGGCCAGGTCAGGAAAGCTGCTAGGATTCATAGTCAGTGAAAAAGGGATTGAGATAGACCCAGACAAAGTCAAAGCCATACAAGAGCTACCTCCACCACGTACTCAAAAAGAAGTTCGCGGATTCTTAGGAAGACTAAATTACATTGCTCGGTTCATTTCACAACTAACAGAGAAATGTGACCCCATATTCCGTCTCCTCAAGAAACACAACCCTGGTGTTTGGGATGAGGAATGCCAGAAAACTTTCGACAAGGTTAAGCGGTATTTGTCTAATGCTCCAAAGATTGTCACCACCTAGTCCGACAAGCCATTGATATTGTATTTAACGGTGTTTGAAAATTCTATGGGATGTGTGCTTGGCCAACACGATGAGTCAGGAAGGAAAGAAAGAGCAATATATTACCTCAGTAAGAAGTTCACTGAGTGTGAAACGAGGTACTCGCCAATTGAAAAGTTGTGTTGTGCCCTAATCTGACAACCCAAGACTGAGACAATACATGTTGTATCACACGACCTGGCTGATTTCTAAGCTGGATCCTTTGAAGTACTTTATGGAGTCAACTGCTTTAAACGGAAGAATGGCCCGATGGCAAATTCTACTCTCCGAATATGATATTGTCTATGTAAACCAAAAAGTCAGTAAAAGGAGTGCAATAGCAGACTTTCTAGCCATGAGAGAGCTCTAGAAGACTAAGAGCCTCAAAACTTTGAATTCCCGAATGAAGATCTGATGTACGCGGCAACCACCGAAGAAAACCCTCGAGAAGGTAATCCTTGGAAGCTAAACTTTGACGGAGCATCAAATGCTGTGGGTAATGGAATTGGGGCAGTCTTAGTATCCCCAAACGGAGATCACTACCCTTTCACCAGTAAGCTGGATTTCGACTGCACGAACAATATGGCAGAATACGAAACATGCATTATGGGCATCCGAGCAGCCATTGAACGCAAGATTAAAGCACTAGAAGTATATGGAGATTCTGCGCTAGTGATTTATCAACTTAAAGGAGAATGGGAGACGAGGGATCCCAAGCTGATCAATTATCGAAATCTGGTCCTTGAACTAATCGAAGAATTCGATGATATCGTTTTCTGCTGTCTCCCTCGGGAAGAAAATCAGATGGCGGACGCCCTAGCAACCTTAGCTTCCATGATCAAGGTGAACAAACAAGAGGACGTGAAACCAATCCAAATGAGCATTTACGAGGCTCCAGCTCATTGTTGCAACCTCGAAGAAGAAGCTGAAAATGACAACCATCCTTGGTACCACGACATCCTGCGGTATGTGAAGAATCGTGAGTATCCCAACCAAGCTACTGAAAATGACAAGAAAACGTTGAGAAGGCGGGCCAATGACTATGTCTTGGATGGGGAGGTCCTATATAAAAGAAGGAAGGATCAAGTACTGTTAAGATGTGTGGACGCTATTGAGGCTAAGAAAATCTTGGAAGAAGTCCATGAGGGCATCTGTGGGACGCACGCTAATGGCTTTACAATGGCCAGGCAAATTATGAGGTTCGGTTATTATTGGTCCACTATGGAAGGAGACTGTATTAACTACGCCAAAAGATGTCATAAGTGCCAAATCTTTGGAGACAAGATAAATGTGCCTCCTTCACCTCTGCACGTCATGACTTCACCATGGCCTTTCTCGATGTGGGGTATGGATGTGATTGGGCCAATTTCGCCAAAAGCTTCAAATGGGCATCGATTCATCTTTGTGGTCATCGACTATTTCACCAAGTGGGTGGAAGCTGCTTCGTATGCCAATGTCACTAAATCAGCTGTTAGCAAATTCCTAAAGAAGGAGATCATTTGTCGATATGGAATGCCAGAAAGGATCATATCTGACAACGCATTGAATTTAAACAACAGTACGATAGCAGACGTCTGCAGTCAGTTCAAGATCAGACACCACAACTCATCACCATACCGTCCGAAGATGAATGGTGCAGTTGAGGCAGCTAATAAGAACATTAAGAAAATTGTGGGGAAAATGACAGAGACTTACAAAGACTGGCATGAAAAGCTACCATTCGCCCTCTATGCTTATCGGACGTCCATCGGAGACTTCCACCGGCAACGCCTTTTTCATTGGTCTATGGAATGGAGGCAGTTTTACCTATCGAGGTCGAGATTCCTTCCCTCAGAGTTTTGTCAGAGGTAAAACTAGATGAAGCAGAATGGATCCAGTCCCGATATGATCAGCTGAATTTGATTGAAGAAAAGAGGCTAAGGGCCATCCGTCATGGTCAGATGTACCAGAAACGAATGATGCGAGCCTACAACAAAAAGGTTCGTCCTAGGGAATTCCACGAGGAGACCTAGTATTAAAAAGATCCCGCCATACAAAAGGACTTCAGAGAGGAAAGTGGATGCCGAATTGGGAAGGACCTTATGTGGTAAAAAAGACCTTTTTTGGAGGAGCATTGATATTGGCCGAAATGGACGGCAAGACTTTACCTAATCCAGTGAATTCAGATTCGGTCAAGAAATACTTCGCCTAAAAAAAAAAAAAAAAAAAAAAAAAGGAAAAGGAGAGGCCAGGGTGAAAACTCGCAAAGAGCACCTTGAGACCAAAGGGATTTTGAATTGAAAACCCGTAAACGGCGATTCAAATTTTGATCAAGGTGGGGCACACGACAGTCTTACGACACCTAAATTAACAAAGAAGAGAGATTTTACTTCTTGGGGCATCTACTAGAGTACTCTAGATCCCCTAAACACATGTTAAGCGAACAGGGAGTCTTCAAGAAGTTCGTACAAAGAAGTTCACGCTGCGATATCTGGGGCACCTATTTTCCTTTTATTCATTTCGTATTCCAGCAATGTTTGTTGGCTGTGAATAAGCTATCCCCTTCAAATTTTGTTTCTGATAAATTTCAGCCCCTTCATTATTATAGTCTTCTTCAAATATTTTGCATTGAAATGATGATTAATGGACTAAAAGCCATTTTTGCAAAAAAGAGTTTCGCATATTACTCTGAAAGATTCTAAATAGTACAGAACTCAAAAAAGGACTATTATTTAGAACTAATCAAACTTAAAGATTGGAAACTTTTGAGAAGGAAGAGTCTAAATTGGGACAACCTCTTGAGATCTTCTATTCAAAACCCAAGTTTGAACAAGAAGACAGTGGCATCTATTTCAAAGAAAGAACCTTGATACACAAAGGACAGTGACAACCTAAACATTAAAAAGGGATTCATGCTCACAACATGCTGCACCCATGCATTTATAGATCATTCATAGTGCATCCAATTAGGAACACTTGCTTCATTTTGATCATAGCATCCCAATTCTTTGGCACAAGCATAGATACGTAGAACTGATCTACAGGGTATGTCCCTAGAATCAGTGAATTCACCAAGCTTTAACCCCCTAAGAGTAGGGTAACAAGCTGAATTCACCAAGCCTTAACTCCCTAAGCAGTAGGGTAATAGGCTGAAAATTACAGATCTTGACTCCCTGAAGTTACAGTGGAACAGATTGAATCCAGTGAATCTTGCCTTCTTGAAGTTGCAATGAAGCAGATGGAAGTTACAAGTCTTGCCTTCCTGAAGTTGCAATGAAGCGATTCAAAACACCAAGCTTTAACCCCTAAGCAAGAGGGTAACAAGTGAATCTAAGAACCTTAAGCCCCTAGCGAGTAGGGTAAAGGGTTGAATTTACAGATCTTGACCCCCTAAGTAGTAGGGAAATAGACCAAAGACGAAGTGTCTTAAACCCCTAAGCAGTAGGGTAACAGACTAAAATTTCAGATCTTACCTCCCTAAACATTAGTGGAGATGATCGAAGACAAAGAACCTTAAGCCCCTAAGCAGTAGGGTAAAGGGTTGAATTTACAGATCTTAACCCCCAAGCAGTAGGGAAACAGATCAAGGATGATGGGCCCTAACCCCCTGCGAAGAGGGTAACAGCTAAAAATTATGGATTCTATCTTCCCGAAATGACATTGGAGCGGCTTAAAGTTACAAAGAAATCTCCTTGAAGTTTCAGTGGAGTAGATCAAGTCACATAGAGTTTCAAAGGGCGGTGGAGCAGATTAAGGCTATAAATCATACGCCTTTAAAGATGCAATGTGAGAGTAGATCAAGCTCCAAGTCTTTTCTCCCGGTTGCATTGGAACGAATCGTAGCACTATTTCTTATACCCCTAAAGATGCAGAGGGATTGAGCGAGATTACTCAAAGAAAAGAAACACCAAAAAGCCAAGATTCGACAAGACCAGGCAAAATTGGCTCCTTTGAGGTCTTTGCTTCATTCTCGTCACGCGAAAATGAGCAAAGAGGGGCAGCTGTAGGAGCCAATTTTGGTCCAAGGCAAACGGATAAAAAAATAATAAATAAACAAACCCCAAAAATAAACAAATAAATGTCCATTTACAACATGAATATGGCCCAAATCCAATAACAGCCCAAATCCAAATCTAACCTACCCTAGCCCAACTACACAAAACAATTCAGCAACCCTAACCCTAGCCACCAAGCTGCTGCCACGCTCACCCCTCGTACGCTTCGCCTCACCTCTTCACGAGCTGGCCTCCGACCACCTACGTCTCTGACACCTACAAAGCAAGGAAAGCACGCGAATGGCAGAGAAATAATGAACAAAAGAACAAAAATGTAAAAAGAATGGTTCATGGATTGGCTTTAAAAAGCCGAAATCTAGGCTTTGTAAGGGGTTACAAAAAAAATTTTATGAACTCCTGGGAAAATCAGATTAATCAAAAGAGCAAAACTTTCAAAGAGGTGAAATTTCATTCGTCTTTCTGACTATTGTGTTTTAGTTCTCTGTTATTGTTTTTTTATTTCACTAAACATTAAAAAAGGGAAAACTTACCTTCGATTTCACGGCGCGAGTACACTCCGGTGACCTTTCACCGCTCTGGAGGTCGTCGAACCCTCGGGGTTTCGGCCATCGACCGTGGTGAAGGGCGAGGAACCAAAGGTCACCCCTGCTTTCTCTTGCGGTGTGGCGGCGGTCCCGAGGCCCACTCTTCTAGGCCACTCGGAAGAAGGTGAAGGAACTCATCCCACGTAGCGAGCCGCGCTTCATGCGCGTAGGGACGTCGCGTGGAGAACCCCGATGAGCCCGTGGCCAACCATGGAGGAGGGGGAGGAGAGTAAAAGGCTCTCTGCTTTTGTTTGAAACTGAAAATCGAAATGAATGAAAAAAAGGGAAAATGGCCTAAGAAGCCCCAACAGAAACGGCGCCGTTTCAGAGGCACCCACGCGTGACCCGACCCGCTCCAGGGGGGTCCGCGCGTTTCCCTTAAATGGGAAATTACCCACTTTAGTCCTTCCCTTTTTTTCTTTACCTCTGATTTAGTCCCGATTTGGCTTCTTTCGTTTCTTTTAAATCTTACCCGAATATTTTATCTCGTTTCGATTCGGTCCTTGATCAACCAATAAAGTGTCACATGCATTGGGCTTGGGAAAACGTCCCATTTAGTCCCTGCAATTTCAAAACACCTTTGGATTTAGTCCTTTTCCTCTTTATTAGTTTTTAAATTGGCCCCAGAATCGTGTTTTGTTTCGAATTTAATCCTTTTTTCAAGTTTAATTTAATTTTTATATTATTTTATTGTTTCTTTGTTGTTTATTATCTTATTTATTTTTATTATTATTATTTTCATTATTATTTTACCATCATTGAAATTGTTTTGTAGTTTTATCTAATACTTATATGTTTATATTTTATGTATATACTTACAACTATTTTTCAAGATTGTCATTATCCCTAACAAACGTATATATACGCATACATTCATATATTATTATTAGTCTTGATATTATTTTTTATGCATATTATGTTTTAATATGTTATGTATATGTTTTGTTTTGCATTGCATGAACATATTATGTATATAGATTTAATATTATCATATATTTATTTTCAATATATATGTTTTCTTTATTATTATCATCATTTCCTTCGTATTTTCACTATTATTATTATTATACTTTTCATTGTTATTGCTATTGTATTATTTCTTTTATCACCATAACATTTTAATTACTTATATACTATCGCTATTATACTAAATCATTTAATATATATATATATATATATATATACATGTATATATATGTATTCTAGCATATCTATTTTGCTTATATATATATCATTACTCTTATTACTATTGTTTCATCATCTATTTATCTATATCTTTATAAATTATTTTAAACCTTAAATCATTCGTTATTTGTATTATCATCATTATTATTACTAACACATATATTCTATAATTCTATTATATTACATATGCATTTTTTTTTACACGTACGTATCTTTTAATATTATACTATTATTATTATGTAGATATATACTTCTTTTATATATTTCTATTATTATGTACGTTCCTTAATATAAATATGTATATACATCTATCATTATTATCGTTATCAACATTATTTTATTTTACCATTTTTACGATTATTTATTTATTTATTTGCTTGCGTGTTCGATTATTTCATTTTCCTCACGTATGTGTTTACATTTGCATATTTCTAAACTCTACTATCATTCCGTCTTTTATAGTTGTTCATATTATTATTTTTGACATTGTCATACCCATTATTATGTTCTCACTCATGTTAATACCATATTTTACGCTTATGTTTTACTAAATCATGTTTCTACCTAATGTATCAAAAACGATTCTTTCATAAAAGTAATATCTCGTATTAGGTAACCCGAGATAATCGTGCCCTAACTTACTGGGTTTCGATTTTTCTCATTTAACCTAAATAACGAAATATTCTTTTAAATTGCAATACGAGTCCTTAAAAAATGCTTATTTTCGAATCACGAAATGTGATGCCCTAACTTATTAGGTGTGACATTCTGTTACCCCGAAGTAAGGTCCTTTTTAAAAATAAAGGCAATATTCGGTATTTAGAAATTCGAGATATCGTACCCTAACTTACTGGGTTTCGATTTTTCTCGATTCACCCTAACTAACCGAATATCCTTTTAAAAAGAAAATACATTAATAAAAGGCAAGCTCAGTCTCGAAGTCAAGATGCCGTGTCCTAACTTACTGGGCGTGACATTTTATTACCTCGAGATGAGAGGGTCTTGAGCATCCGTTTTAAGTTTCTTTGATCATTTTTAAAACAGTATTTTTTATAAAGAAGGATTGTATTTTAAATTCTTTCAAGTTTTTTTAAATTTTCGACACTGAGACACTAATTAATCAACTAGGTACCAATTTTTTGGGCGTGTCGAGGGTGCTAACCCTTCCTCGTGCGTAACCGACTCCCGAACTCGTTTTCTGATTATCGCGGACCAAATTTTTCCTTTTTAGTAAACTTTAAATTTTATTAAAATGATCAATTTAAGGTGGTCCGATCACACCTCATCAAAAAAGATTGGTGGCGACTCCGGTTTTTTCGTTTTCATTTTCAAAATCCAAGTCGACTATCGTTTTACTAAAAAATTGTTACGACAATTCATTAATAATTTATAGATTTATATACCAATATAAGTTCTTAATTTTAATCTCATAAAAAATAATTCAGCTAAAGAATAAAAAAAACCAATATTAGTTCTATTCTAATGTGACACTGATAAGTAATCTGCTGGCAACACGTGGCTCCCTCTCAGTATGCCATGTGACAGATATAACTTTAAAACATTTAAATTAAGAAAAAATATATAATTTTTTTCATGTCAAGAATGAACCTAGACAAAAAATTATATATATTTAAATTTATTTATTTTAAAGATTTATTTTAATTTTTTAATTTATGCTAGTCACAGAGCATACTGAAAAGTTGCCATGTGCCACTACCATATTGATTATTTGTGCTATATCAGCACAAACTAACGATGTTAGTGCAGAAATACCAACTTGGGTGATGGTATACAAGTTCATGTACCAATTAGGCACTTTTAGACAAGTTTAATGGCCAAACTACATATTAACCCTTTATACATATGTATGTGTGCATATATTCATTGAGCTAAAATTCTAGAAGGTCTAGTAAATTATTTGGAAAAGCAAAAATAAAATAGGATCAGTGGTTGAATTGCTTAGGTTTCCAATTCAATTAGTTTGATTGTTGGGGATCGACCTGATTAAGCAACGAACAAGGAAAATAGCGGAAGTAAATAAAAAATCGAACACACAAATTTAATGTGGAAAACCCCTTCCAAAAAGGATAAAAAATCACGAGCAAAGATAATTTCTCTATAATGGCAAAAGAATAAAGAGTACAAAAGATAGAGAGAAATCTAAACCCCAAAACTCGAAAAAAAAGAACCATCAAAACATAAACACAAAATTCTCCAAAAGTGTTATGAGTTATAATCTTAAATGGGTGTTTCTCTAAGGTTGTAAAAGAGACTATTTATAGGCTAAATTCGTAGGTGAAATAATAATAAAATAATCTATACTAATCAAAGTTCAACCCAAACAAAAAAATAGAGTTTAATTGGGAGAAGAAAACTGAGAAAATTGTTGAACACATGGCCACATCGCAACGTCTTATTTGCGTCGTCGCGACGTTGTCACTACTTCTCCACTTGTTTCATCGTCTCGTTGACAGGACGGGCTGCTCCTTCTCGTAGTAACATCGGTAGCTTGTCGAGACAAAAAGCTCCTTCTCGTCGTGACGTCGTAGCCTGATCGTGCCCAATTTGACCAAAATGCGAGGCATACTCCACAAATCTCCACATTGACTTGTATTTTCACAACACCATCTTTTCCAACCCTGCTATGGGCCTATCTCGAACTATGTAAGGTATTAACTGAGTCGAAACTTTGCTTAGAAACTTGAAGACTACTAGCATTCGACTTGTATATTGCCAAATCAAAATTGACATGGGTCTGATTTTCACGAACACTGTGCCTTAATTTTTCAAAACCTGCATCCAAAAGAGAACCTCTCTTACTCGAAACGATTATACCTTTTTCCTTCCTATGACCAAGTTGCCTCTGCTCCAACGAGTCGACTTTGACTCCTTAACAGATGAAGGACATCCAATTTCACTAGTCACCGTAGAACCTTCCAAAACATAAAGATTGTCAGTCCTTTTACCTTTCATCAAAATGAGAGCCCTACGAGATACCTTAATGTCATTTCAATTGAATTTGATTCTATAACATTTTGAGTCTAAAATACTCAAGGAGATGAGATTCTTTCTTAAATCAAGTACATACCTGACATCTAATAGTGTCCTGATCGTCGTCCGGTCATGTATCTTGATCTGAATAGTACTAATATCGATTACCTTATTAGATGAACCATTCCTCATGCGTACAAATCCCCCTTCAGTTGAATTGTATGTGGAGAACCAACCTCTGTTGGAACACATGTGAAAAGAACATCCTGAATCTAGGATCTACTCGGACATAAGCTCGGAGCTTTCGCTTGTTAACACCAACAAGAAATCGTCACCTCTTTTGTTGGCCAAATTAGCACCAACTACATCTTTATTGTTGTTCTCAGTAGCCCTTTTATTTCGTAGTTTATAACAATTTGCTTTGACATGATCTAACTTCTTGTAATAGCGACACCTTTTGTCGTGCTTCTTTGATGCTACCAAAACGAAAGCTTGCCTATCTGCCTTACTATCAGAAACAAACTCATTGTCGTGTTTGTCTTAACTCAACAAATGACCCTTCACATCATCGAACGAGAGATTGTCTTTGTCACAAATCAAGGTCTCCCTAAAATACTTGTATAAAAGGGGGTTAATAGCACAATAATAGCATAGCCTGACCTTCATTGTCAATCTAAATCTCAATGTTATTTAAATAATTCAAAAAGTAATAAATTGACTGATGTGATCTCTAAGAGGCTTACCTTTGTCCATGCAGAATATAAAGGACACTATTTCTATAGTAAATAGTTAGCTAGAGATTTAGTCCCATAAAGTGTTTCTATCCTTTTCCATAAGGCGGATGAGGTCTTCTCCATCAATACTTTCTGCAATACCTTATTCACAAGGCACAACTAGATTGCAGACAGGACATTTACATCAAGCTCTTCCCATTCTATTTGATTTAGATTCTTGGTATTTTTCTCACTAACGACCTTTTTTAGGTTGGACTAAACTAAATTTGACATCATTCGAACTTGTAATAGATTGAAATTTGTGACACCATCGAACTTCTCAATATCAAACCTTGTTGCTGCCATCTCTGAATCGGTTGATCTGTGAAAATTAAATTAGCTCTGATACTAATTTGTTGGAAATTGATTCGATTAAGCAATAAACAAATAAAATAACGAAGGTAAATAGAAATTGAATATACAAATTTAACGTGAAAAAACCCCTTCGAAGAAGCTAAAAAATCACGGGCAAAGATAATTTCACTATAATGAAAAAAGAACGAAGAGTACAAAAGATGAAGAGAAAATTAAACCCTGAAACCTGAAAAACAAAGAACCTTCAAAACGTAAACACAAAATTCTCCAAAAGTATTACGAGTTCTAATTTCTAATGAGTGTTTTTTAAGGTTATAAAAGAGCCTATTTATAGGCTAAATTCATAGCTTAAATAATAACAAAATAATCTACACTAATCAAAGTTTAATTGAAACAAACAACGTAGTTTAACTGGGAGAAGAAAATTGAGAAAATTGCTGAACACCTCGCCACATCGCGACGTCGGGACTAGTTGTTCCTTCTCGTCGTGACATCGGTAGCCTGTAGCGATGTCGTAACCTGATCGTGCCTAATTTAACCAAAATGCGAGGCATTCTCCACATTGATTAAATAAATTATTGAAAATAACAAATATTAAAAAATGGCCATAGGTCAACTAGTGGTTGAAGTGATTTTATCTAGACTCAAGATTAGAATTCGATCCATAGGTTTACTTGTGTGATAATATAGTGTGTGAGTGTATAAGTTTCAATTTATACTCTATAAAAAATAGTAAAAAACAACTGTCGTGTAAAGAAGGCCAAGGCCAAGGTTTTTATGTGTAGTTTAGGAGTAATGGTTTTCTTTTGCCATTCGATTTTATTAAGAAAGTCATTTTAATCATTCATTTAGTTTTTCACCTCTTTTAGCTATTAAATTTGTATTTTTTGGTCAAATCACCTCAAAATAGATGAAAAAATTACTTTTGATAACTTTGCTGACATGATACATACATATAAATTGCCACATGAATGATATTTTAGTTTTCAATTAATTTTTAAAAATTTAAAAATTTAAAAATTTCAATTTTTTATATTTTTAATATTTTTAATAATTTTTAATTTTTAAATAATAGTTTTGATATATTTTGAATTTTTAAAAATTAATTAAAAGATAACATGTCATCCACATAGTAATCCATATGTATGTCACATCAACAAAGTTAAAAAAATTAATTTTTTTATCTATTTGAAGTGATTTGATAAAAATACAAATTTAAAAATAAAAAAATGAAAAATTAAATGAAATACCGAAATGTTTTTTTTTTTTAAATTGAAAGAGTAAATAAATTATCATGCATATATTAGTTTATAGATTAAAAAAATTGGAAGTGAAAAGAGAAAACAAAAACACCGATTCACGTGTTTAGTTTTAGATGTAGTAGTATACTATAGATCCATTGGAACCATAAAAAGAGTAAAAATATGAAAGTACTAAGTGGGACCTATTTATTGGCTATAAAGCCACGTGGCAGTTGAAGCTGATAATCCTAGAAACCCAGCGAAGCATTAAATTAAACACTCCTCAAGCTTCATCAATGGCTGACCAAAGCATCCCCAGCGACGACCAACTGCCCCAAAAATATACCCCAATTTCACTTATTTCCAAGGCTTTTGGTGCCGATCCCAGCTTGTTCCCAACATAACACCTTCCAAAACCACTTTCAAGCCCTCGACGGCGACATCGTTCTAGCCAGCAAGCCTAAAACCGGCACCACCTGGTTGAAAGCACTGGCTTTCTCCATCCTCAACCGCCACCGTTTCCCACTTTCCGACTCCCCCTTGGCTTCTTCAAACCCTCACGATCTCGTCCCTTACTTCGAAATGACTCTATATAACAACGGCTGCCACCCTGATTTGCCGACGTTTCATCACCCAGGCTGTTCGCCACACACCTTCCTTACCATGCATTGGCGGAATCCATCAAAAACTCCAAAGCCCGTATCGTTTACGTTACTCGGAACCCACTGGACGTCATCATTTCGATGTGGCACTTCGCGACGAGCAGACCCGAACGAGCCCATTGGCCTATCGATGAATGTTTCGAGCAGTTTTGCAGAGGCGAAGAAGGGTTCGCACCTTTCTGGGACCATGTTCTTGGTTACTGGAAACAATCAACGGCGAACCCGAACAAGGTCTTGTTCCTCAAATACGAAGAAATGAAAGGAAACCCAGTGGGTCAAATAAAGAAGATGGCGGAGTTCATGGGATGTCCTTTCTCAGAGGAGGAAGAGAAAGCGGGTGCCATTGATGAAATAGCCGAGTTCTGCAGCTTGAGCAGCCTCAAGAACCTGGAAGTGAACAAAAGCGGCAGCCTCAAAACCATGAAACGACAAACCAACTCTTTCTTCAGGAAAGGTGAGGCGGGTGATTACGTTAATTTTCTGAGCCCATCGGCGGTGGAACGTTACAGTAAGATCGTGGATGGAAAACTCAGTGGTTATGGTTTGACCTTCAAAATGTGTTGCTAAGATCACAAAATTATGTTTATTTATTGTTAACATAATTTTCTAGTAAGTACATTAAAATAAGGATGTGGTAAATGGACCAATGCTTCCATTTCCTTCGTTTGCATCATGTTTCCATCCTCTTCTTCTTATTATAAACAGGTGATTGCACCACCGGATCTTTAAAACAACGTCCCTGTACAAGCCCAAATTTTAATCTAGCCCAAAACCCACTAGAGACCCAAACCAAACTAACCTAGCCCAAAACCACTAAATAACCTACCCAAATCACCCCAGCAGCCCAATCCCAAACACAACTTAAAATCAAAAAACCCTAGCCTTCTGACACCTCTGCACCGCAGCCTGGCCACCTCCACAGGTCCCATCCCACCGCCCTAGTCTGCCTCCACCGCCTTCCACTGGTACCTACAAGACATTAAAAGAGACAGGACATAAAGTAACACAAAGAAATGTAATGGCTATAAAATGCCAAATCCGAACGATGTACGGTGTGGATTTTTTTTTTGAGAATGAAAAATAGCTTTAGATTTTAAAATATAAAAAAACTAAAACTCTAGCAAAGAAAAACAGTTCAAAGACAGGAGCCAAAGTGAAATCTAAGGTGATGGTTTTATTCTTGTTTTATTTTTATTTTTATTTTCCTTTTCTCTTTCCTTTTCGAATCTTAGACAAATATTAATATATATGTATCTAAGATATGTATAAAAAATATATAAAAAATATACAAAAAAATAATAAAAAAATACCATTATTCAAAACTCACGCGTGGTGGCATGACGGTTGTTGCTGCCACGAGACGCGCATGGAAGATTTGTGGCGACTCACCGAGTCTTGAAATCGAATATGGACTCGCAGAAAAACAAAAAAAGGGGCTTAGTTTTTTAGAAAACAGATAGCAAGAATGATTTCAAAGGTTGATTTTTGGCTTATATAGATGTTACAAAACGACATCGTTTTGGTCGGCACCCAGAAGCCCCAAAACGACGCCGTTTCGCCCTATCCGGCCCGAAACCCGACTTGCCACAGAAGGATCCGCGTGTTTTTGATATTTGGGACAATTACCCATACGGTCCTTCCGCAATTTTTTCTGTTTCAATCAGGTCTTTTGATGTTTTTTTAAATTTAGCTTTGAAGTGTTAATTCTGTTTTAATTTAGTCCTCCGTTCGTTTGAAGGAGGAATATTTGAACGGTGTCGTTTAGAAAGGTTGGGTTATTTGCTCCTTTAGGTTTTCCTATTTTCTCGCGTGTTCAAATTCGTCCCTCTTTCTTTTACTTCTCTTAAATTCGCCCCATAAATCCCATTTTCAATTCAATTTCATCCATTTTCTTAATTTTTCTCATTTATTCTATCTTAATTCTCATATTATTAATACTATTTTGCTACTGTTATCATATTTATATTAGCATCTCATTATGATCATTCTTGCTTAATATTTATATATGTATATATGTATATATATATATATATATATATGTGTGTGTGTGTATTATAGTATTATTAATGGCTTAATATTATTATTTTTTATCAATGTATTGGTACGTTATATATATATATGTTCATTTAGTGTATATACATTGTACCACGCATGTATGTATTAGCATTATTACATATATTTGTTCCTTTTAAGTATTATATAAATATATAAATACGTATATTTTATGTACGTTATGTATTTAATTTTTAATATATTATGCGTATATTTTGTTTTGTATACTATATATATTATGTATATGCTTTTAAATATCCATTTTCAATATACATTTATGTAATATTTTTATTATCACTTACATGGTTATTATTACTATTAATATATACTTTATTGCATGTGTACGTACATATGTTTCTTTATGTGAATAGTATTATTTTTTATTTTATTATTATTATTTACTATCATATTATATTTACTTCTTGCATTTTAACATTATTGTATTTTCTTCCTTCTGTAATCACTTATACGCTATTATTTTTATACTAACTAATTTAGTATATACATACATACATGTTTTTTGACGCTATTACACCTATCATTATGTCATTATACATATTAATACCATAACTCGCATTTATGTTTTACTACAAAATCACGTTTTTACTCGATACCTTAAAATAATTCTTTCATAAAAGCGATATCCGTTATTAGGTAATTCGAGATAATCGTGCCCTAACTTACTGGGTTTCGACTTTTCTCATTTAACCTAAACAACGGAATATTCTTTTTTAAATCACAATACAAGTCTTTTAAAAATGCTTATTTTAGGGGATGCGAAGTGTGATGCCCTAACTTACCGGGTATAACATCTTGACACCTCAAAATAAGAGTTTTACAAATAAAGGCAATGTTCGGAGTTTGAAAACTCGAGGAAACGTGCCCTAACTTACTGGGTCTCGATTTCCTTCGTTCACTCTAACTAACCGAATATACTTTTAAAAGAAATTAAAAATACATTGATTTTAAATAAAAGGCTAGCCCAGTCTCAAAGTATGAGATGTCGTGTCCTAACTTACTGGGTATGGTATTTTATTACTTCGGGGTTAGCAAGCCTTTGACATCTATTTTAATTTATTCAATCGTACAAAGAGGGATCGTATTTTAAGTTCTTTCAAGTTTTCAAAATTTTCGACGCTAAAGACACTAATTAATCAACTAGGTACCAATTTTTGGGCGTATCGAGGGTGCTAATCCTTCCTCGTGCGTAACCGACTCCCGAACCCATTCTCTGATTTTCGTAGACCAAAAATTATCGTTTTAGTAAATCTTAGCTTTTATTAAAATGATTAATCTAAGGTAATCCGATCACACCGTGTCAAAAAGGATTGGTGGCGACTCCCCCTTTTTTCGTTTTCATTTTCAAAATCCAAGTCGACTACCGTTTTACCAAAAAATGGTTACGACAGTCCCGGAATACCATCCCGGGGAACACCATTGTAATTCAAAATTGCTTTTAAAAAGTTTTTTTTAAATGATTTTTAAATATAGGCTTTTAAAAATGTGGTAAAATAATATTGTCAAAAAATTGTGATTTGTTTGTGGTTGAAGGCCACAACGTCTTCTTCTAACATGATAGTAAAAAGTTGAAAATGAATTAAATTATTTTTATAAATATGATAAATGGATGCTTATGTAACTCTAAAAATCCCTAAATTCATTCTTTTGTAACTCTTGTAACTCTTATAACCCCTACAAAATTTATAAGGTATCTTAATTATCTTTATTATATATTTGTACATAAAGATTGATGACCTATAAATAGATTGCATGTACAAGCTTATTGAATCTAAAAAAAAGTAAAATTATCCTTTCACTTTTGTGCCTATTCTTACTATAATTCTCTTAGTTTATAATATGTTATCAGCATGATCTTACTTAGAAGTAAAATTCTTATCTATTAAAGATCAGACTTATCCTCCATGATTTTTCATTCGAAGCTTTAGACACAAGATGCAAAAAGTTTTGCAGGGAGTTTTTATTTAATGTTTTATATTGGATTTTTTTTAAAGTCATGAATAATTATGATGATTTTGTTTAATTTATTTTATTTCTATATTTTAAGGATGGTAAAAGATTTAATTTTAATATAAATTTTGATCAAAAGTAATTTTATGTCAAATTTTATGGATTGCTTGCCGTGCTATTGAAACTTTAGTAGAAGATAGGAAATTTAGGGAAATTTACATATCACATCACGTGCTTATATGTTTATCACATCACATGCTTATATGTACCTAGATTTTTGTTCATAAAAAAATTGCATTTCTTAATATATATTATTTGATAATTGCTTGGTGATTATGTTTGAATGATGATATATTAATTTTAATATTAACATTGATAGATTTGTAAATAACGGTCCATAATTTTATGACGTAAAGTTTAGTGTTCTTCACTTTGCATTGGTTCTTATAGTCATCATTAAACTAATTGTTTTATGTGTTTATTTGATGGTTTCAATTTGAATATATATATTCTAAACTCTAGAAAACATTTATTTTTGGAGTTTGATATCAGTATAATTTTGATTCAGCGTTATTGACGTTGGGGTGTATCAATAAGTTATTTTGAAAATTTTCTGTCGATGAATTTTGATTGGATCCAAAGTATACTGTTGGAGCTTTATTTGCTTACTTCTTGAAAAAATTATTAAGACTCAATGTTAAACAAGAAAGGTATATCAACTTATTAGATCTCTATTTTTACATTTTTTTTGTCAACAATGGTATCTTTAAATATTAAATTGGCCTGATATATGATTTCAATATTTGAGATGGTATTCCTTTTTAAGTTTTGATTCCATGGATTACTTATTAGTTTAAGCATATTATTTGTTCATGCAAATGAATATTGATTGACTTATTTATGTCTCTATAATAGGTTCTATAATTAAATAATATATTTGACTAAAACATATTTACTAGGCAAATTTGTTTTGATAAACCAATAAATTTTATGATTGTTCATATTTGATTTAGTTCAAATATAGATTATTTTCCTCTAATGTTTCTTCTTTATTTGGTTATACAATTTGAAAATTTTCAATACTAATACATGCGTAGTTCTAAAGACAATTTTGAGTAATGTCTAAATTGATTTTTGGGTTGATTCTAATTTAGAATTTCAGGTTTAATCGCTGTCATTCTTAATTCTTGAATTACTTTGGTTGGAAACATTTTCATAAATTTAAAAAAGAAAATTATTATATTAATTTGGTCATTGGTATTTCTATGAACCTAGTTTATATTAATCTATTGTTGTTTGATAAGAAGTATAAAAAAACTATTGTGATTTAATTTTGTAAATGGCTTATATTTTTCCTACTATACAACCTTAAGAAACTTGTTACTTTTGTAGAGCTGTTAAAGGTAGTTCAAAATCTTTATATTATTCTATTTGTTAATAATTTAGAGACATGATATGATCAATTATAAATGAAAAGGTTTTAGTGAACGTGAAATGAATTATTTTGAAGTAAATTTCATGCATGTCTACAATTGTTTACTAAATTTTTTCTAGCACTAGATTATATCAAGTTTGCTATTTAGAAGTCAGTTTTATGCATACATTTGGTTTACAATAACTCTATGCATGACTTGACTATTTCTTTCTAGTTAATTGATGATGCAAAACTCTTGTGAAAATGATTTTAAAAGTAGTATGAATTGATCTCATGCATTTTTATGGGTAAAAAAAATAACGAGTTATTTGTTCTACTGATTCTGCTCAATTCCTCGAAATGAATGTAGCAATAAATAACAATAATGAAAATAGAACCTATTGTCATTATTGGAAAATAGATAAGAAGATGGATGATTCGAAATGTTGCTAAATGTTCATTCTTGGAATAAAATGATTAATAATTTATGTTAATTAATCATTCCTTGAAGCGGATTATATCTATATGATCTTATTGGTAAGAAATATGATATATGTATTTTTTGCACATTTCTTGAAATGTCACACCCCTTATTTAAGGTTAGAAGTATTAAGGGCTTTTGGTTGGATTGGTTTTTGAGAAACACAGACAGTCCACACAGGCGTGTGCCGCACATGGGCGGTCCACACAGCCGTGTTCCACTTAAGAAATTAAGTGAATTTTTGAATCACATGATCTAGAGCGAGTCACACGGGCTGGCCACACGGTCGTGTGACCCCTGTTGGGGTTTTTTATCGATCACACACAGCTTAGGGAGATTCTACACGACCTGAGCCACGATCGTGTCTCCTCTGCTTCTAATTTGTGAATTTTGTCACACGGGTATAGAGAGTTACACGGTTTGTCCACACGGCCATGTGCCCAGTCACACAGGTGTGTCTCTCAGCCACACGGCCCTATATCTTAGTCACACAGACTTGTCCCTCAGCCACACGGTCGTGCATCCTTGTCACACAGCCTGGACCTTCCTATACGGTTGTATGGTTCTACTTTGTAATTTTTATCATATGTTTGCAAATTGAATCATTTTGGACCCCAAGTAAATCTTTGCTCGTTTAAGCTTTTATAGGATTGGTTAGGACGCTGTTTCTATTTGAGCTAAAGTGTGTTATTGGTTGAATTTTTTATGTATATATATCTATAAGATTTAATATGGTTATTAGTATGAGTGCTTATATGATGTGTTAACTAGAAATGGTATATGTTATCATTCCACTACTTTGTAACTGAATACAAGTATGTTTGATTCTGAATCTGTAAAACTGAACTAGTCACAAATACGTTTATTGAATATGGAAACTAAATATGAGTATGTCTGATTTTGTTTATCCGTATACATATTACTATTTGCATCTACATTTGTGGTTGGGAATTGGATATGAAGTGAATGAAGTTTGATTTGGCAGTAAACCTACATTTCTATATTCTATTGGTAATACCGTAAATATGTTAGCAGCTTGACTGCATAACATACAAGTGGCATACAACAACTTTATGGTGTAATTATTGGTGTGTAGAGGTTGGAAAGGGTTTATTATACCCTTAACGGTGTGTATGCAAGATTTACGGATATGGAGTGTGGTGGTTGAATAGGTTGGAATTGGGACTAGTACATTTGAACATAAATTCATTTGTTTTGTTTTCGAATAAGTACTACATATATGACTATTTGATTGTGATATTTGTATTTGTTACACATAAGAGGATGTACTACGTATGAGACTTTTTACAAAATTTGCAGAATTATCTGCTAATTCGATGTGTTAGCTACCATGAATTACTTAGGAATTTTGTATGTTTAAATGTGAGTTTGTTTAACTCTGCTTAACTACATTGGTTTTAGACTTACACTAAGTTTCGTAGCTCACCCCCTTAGTTTTCACTTTTCAGGTAATTCTCGAGGTTAGGTGTTAGAATAGGCAAGTCGGAGGTCTTAGAATTGACATGTTTTGGTTTGATTTAATAAAGTCTTCCATAAGTTTTAATAAACTGATTTCATTCAGACTGTAATTAAATTTTATGAACTGTGGTATGAGTTTTGACTTGGACTTTTGAAAAGTTATGAGTTTTCAGTTTGGAACTAAATTTGCAATTCCATGCATGGGTTTTAAAATAATTGGATATGGCTTTTGGTTCTAACTTTACCTTAATGTTTTCGTGCATGAGCATAAATTTTGAAACTATTTTTTTAAAATAAACACTCAAATTTAAGTGTCAATTTTACAAATTTTGAATTATAGCAAAATGATGGTTTTTTGCAGCAATAATGTTTTTGAAACTTCGAGTAATGATTTGCTAAATCTGAAGTGTTTGCTAACTGATTAAGGACATAACGAAATGGTTTTAACTTTATCTTAGCAACTTTTAGAAAATTGTTTGCAAAATATAAGTAAAGTCTTTTACTGAATTTTGTTAAGATCAACCAAATGAAGTTTTCAAAAATAAATTTAGAAATTTGATTAGCATTTTGTTTTGCGCTATTCCGATGGCCAATGTGACCTTCAGAATTCTGTTGAAACTTTTGGCTCGGGTTTGGGGTGTTACATGAAGTGAATGTCTACAATAATTATTTTATAATCACTTTTGTTTATTAAAGTCAATTTGGACATTTGAAGATTTTGACATATTCACTGAAGTAAATATTGCATATAATTCTTTGTAAATTATATATTTTTTATTGAGTTAATGACGTTATAGACTTCACATTGATTTAGACATTTCTAGAAGTAAATGTCACAATATTGTTTATATTTAGATACAAAGTAAAATGAATGACAATAAAATTACCAATTGTCAATATTTATATTGACATTATTAGTACAATTGAAAAGCATGTTAAAAGTAAACCAGAAGTGTACTAATAAAAATACATTTACTACTTGGCGTGACCAATTAGACCATCCGAGATAATATATGATGCAAAAAATAATTGAGAATTCATATGGACATTCATTAAAGAACCTGAAGTTCCTTTAATTTAAAAAATTCTCATGTGTTGCTTGTTCTCAATGATAACTGATTATTTAAAACTCATTAGCTAAAGTTGAGATTTAATGTTTTACATTTCTAAAATGAATATGGGCTCATTCATCCATTTCTAGTATTTAGGCCTTAGGATTAAATATTAATAAAATATACTTTTTAACACATTTTGTAAGTGTTGTGACCTAATAGGCCGACACGGGCCTTAGGCTATACTAATATGTTTAATTGAGTGTGTAGGATGAAGATATAAAGGCCAAATTGACATCGAAGCAAGAATTCTCTTATCTCTTCTCTTCTCTTTTTTATTTATCTTTCGTTAACTTGGTTGATTAATGTTTGCATGAATAATCGAATAGAGTATTGTGCTTTATATATATCTTGTATGATTCAGCTTTTAAACTAATTTATTTGTTAAGGGATTATTGATCCAATATTGATTATTTATTCAAGAGTACATAGTATATTAGGGAGTGACGCCCCTGATAGAATATCGAGACAGGTGAGACCGAAAGGCTATCTTGTCATGGATGCATCATTAGATAACAATGCTAATTAATTACATACATGCCACCTAGGTCTCCACCTGAACCTATCCATCACTCTCACAACAATTAAAGAATCATTCAAATTTAGGGATTAGGAAGGCAGAAAGGTAAACGTGGTGAAGATGAGTGGTGGTTAAGCTAAGCTCTCTATCATGGACTTTACTTGTCTTTCCTCTCTTTGCATTGCTCTTGGGATTGGATATTTATTGTTTATTTTTCATGTAATCTCAAATTCTAAGCCCATAATACATTCTTATGTTCTTACTTTCATCAACCTAAGGAATGTAACCCATGTATGCACTTCATTTTTTCTTTATTTTCAACCATATCAATCTTACTTTCATTCTTTTATTCTTATTTGCATGTAATTTCTTTTGCTATTTTTACTTGTTCGTTACTTAATTGGGTCGATTCTCGACAAGTGGTATCAGAGCTAGTTCAATTTTCATAAATCAGCCCGTTCAGAGATAGCAGCAATAAGGTTTAAAATTGAAAATTTTGATGGTGAGACAAATTTCAATCTGTGGCAAGTTCAAATTATGACAATTTTAGTTCAAACAGGCTTAAAAAAAGTTATTACCGGGAAAAAGCTTGAGAATCTAAATCAAAAAGAATGGGAAAAGCTTGATGAAAAGGCATTGTTTGCAATCCAGTTGTGCCTCGCGAATACGATATTGCAAAGGGTATTGATGGAGAAGACTTCATTCGCATTGTGAAAAAGGTTAGAAACTCTTTATGCGACTAAGTCTCTAGCTAACTGTTTAGTGTTGAAATAACGTCTATTTACGTTTCGCATGAACGAATGTGAGCTTCTTAGAGATCACATCAGTTAATTCATTACTCTTTTAAATGATTTAAAGAATGTTGAGGTTAATATTAATGATGAAGATCAAACTATGCTATTATTGTGCTTTTTACCCCATTTATACAAGTCTTTCAGAGAGACTCTGATTTATGGTAGAGACAAACTCTCGTTCGAAGATGTGAATGGTCATTTGTTGAGTAGAGACAAACTCGACAATGAGTTTAGTTTGGATAGCAAGGCAGATAGACAAGCTTCTGTTTTGGTAGCATCAAAGAAACGAGACAAAATGTGTGACAACTCGAATTAGGGCCTAATCAGAATAGTGATATTGTGACCACGAATCAAGGATAGAAATAATTGTTTTATAATTATTTTGGGGTTTATGATATGATTACGTGATTGTGTGAAAATTTCGTGATAAAATTCTATACCTAAAATGCTTAAATTGAAAGTAGGGACTAAATTGAATAAGTTGCAAAATTTGCATCCTAGAAGTTTTTAGTTTGAAATTGCTTTGGAATATTAATTAGGAGGTCTTAAATGGCAATTTGACCAATTTTAAGTTCATGGACAAAATTTAGGACATGGATGGAATTTTTAGAAAGTTTAGTAGTAAGGGCATTTTGGTCATTTGTATATTAAATGAAATAAAATGGGAAAAATAACACAAAATTGATCATCTTCTTCATTAGTTGCTGCTGAATTTTCCTCTCTTCCATAGCTAGGGTTTCTTCAACTTTCAAGCTTCATAGTAAGTGATTTCGAGCCCCATTTTTAATGTTCTTTACATTTTTGAAATCCTCGTAGCTCGGTTTACCTATTTCTACCATTATTTCGAGTTAGGGTTTATGTTTAAAAATTTACCCATGGATGATATGCATTAATTTTGATGTTTTATGGTAGAATATGAAGTTTGAGATTGTGTTAAGCAACTTTTGCTAAGTGATTTTTCGTAAAAACGAGTAAAACGGCATAATCGGTAAAAATATCTATTGTTCATAACTATGTGTTAGAGTGAGAATTTGATGTTGCCATAGAAGAGAAAAATGATCAGCATGTCATTAAACATAAGAATAAGGGGTGAAATTAAATTTCCGAGCCTTGGGGCAAAAGTGCAAATATGCAAAAGTTTAGGGGTCAAAATGCAAATTTGTAAAAATATGATTTTTGGACTCATATGAATAGTGTGATTAATTATTATGCTAAATGTGATATTATATATCAAGAAAGGCGTGGAATCGATCTCGAACGGGGGAAAGAAAAAGCTTTGGACTAAATTGCAAAAATTCCACATTTTGTACCGAAGTAAGTTTGTACGTAAATATTACATTAATTTCATGTAAATTCTTATATTTCAGCTTATTATGTGAATATATTAGCGGATGTTAAGATATAAATAGACCATTGGAAGAATGGAAATAAGTAATAGAGAGAGAGATCCCGGTTGAACATTCGGAAGAGTTCAATAATATTGATGGAGTGTAGCTAGGTCACATGTATGATGCCGAGTGCACATCATGTGTACAAGAAAGCTACACGATACTATGTAGTAGCTAGGTCACATGTGTGATACAGGAAGTATCCCATGTCGACAAGAGAGCTACGGGAGAGATAAATGTAGCTAGGTCACATGTGTGATACAGGAAGTATCCCATGTAGACAAGAGAGCTACGGAAGAGATAAATGTAGCTAGGTCGCATGTGTGGTTCCAAGTGAAGGACACCATGTAGACAAGAGAGCTACGAGACATATCGGCTAGGTCACATGAGTGGTACTAAGTGTTCACTATGTGTACAAGAGAGCCGAACTAAATGAAGTATGATGGTGGAGCTGTGTGCTGAAACCATTAAAATCGAGGATTGATCTGAATTGTTCAACGGGATGACTTAGTGGTGAGATTGTAGTCATGGACCTACACTTGTGATGTATGAAATGTGATGAAATTGATTTGTAGAATATATATGTAAGTTAAAAATGAGGTTGGTGCAAAGAATGGGTGAAAGAGTGAAAGTAGCATCAAATCTGTTTTGGACAGTAACAGTGACGTGATTTTGAAAAATCACCAAAAATAGACGGAATTTAATTAGAGGTTGAATGAGATGTGGAATTAAAGCTTAATGAGTCTATTTTTATATAAAAGAAACAGAGCAAGCAAAAGAATTCTATATTTTGAGATATTTACAATTGTGTGTGACTTGCTCAGAATGACTATGTGGTCCCCTGTTCCAACTTTGAAAGATCATTAAAAATTGTACAAAACAAATCAAGAAATATAGTTTATATGCCTAAACTCCTTATTGAATCTAGTTTTAAATGAAATAGATTTCATGGTTATTTGAATTGTGTACTGGGATAAATTCAATTCGTAGTGAACAGAGGTTAGATCAGTTGAGCTGTGTAACAGGGGAATATTTAACTAATAAACTGTACTAATTGGCTTGACCAAAAATTATAGAAAAAAATTAGTGAATAGATATGTGAGTCTAGTTTCATGGAAAATTTACGGAATTGATTTTGAGTTTCGTAACTCGAGTTATGATTTATTTAGCGAACATGATGCAACAGAGAGACAATTAATCAAATTGAAGTAGATATACTTGAGTTGTTGTATAAACATATTTAGATTCTCTCATTAATATTTACTTACCTACTTACTAAGCTATAAGCTTACTTTGTTTTCTCTCTTTTGTTTTTATAGTGTCCTTCAAATTGCTTTCGGGAGTTAAGGATCGTGAAGATCTGCAGCACTATCAATACTTTAGGTATTTGAACTAAGCATTTTGAATTATGGCATGTATAGTAGACTTAATTATTTTGTTACGTGTAATAATTGCCTAGGTTTAAAATATTGGTTACAGTATTTGATCAACTACTTTGTATAAGCCATTAAAGTTGGCTAATATTGTTCAAGACATATGTTATGACGATACACTATCAAATTGGATGACATATTTCTATTTCGGTTTTTGTTTAATGGTATTTGCTATGTTTTAGTAATACCTTATACCTGTTCAACGACAGTAGCAGGTAAGGGTGTTACATTTAGTGGTATCGAGCTATGGTTTAGTCGGTTTTGGACTAATAAAGTGTGTGTAAAAGTCTAGCTATACATGCCATAAAAATATTGTGATAGTATGGTGACTCTCGATTATTCTAAAGCGTGTTTTGTTTTAATATAGTAATGGATCCTGAAGAACTGCGGTGATGATCTTTGCTAGTAATGCGCTGCTCTCGCACAAGGGACCGCCCATGGAAAGTAGATCCGAGACATTGAGACAAGGAGATGAGGCTCGGGATGCCTTCCTCAAAGGATGAACGATTGGTATCTTGAATTTATTCAAGCAAATCCAAATGCTCAACCTCCTCCACCCCTCCTATACCTCGGGATGATTCCTATACCGCCAAGGCATAGATTTGGTAAGGAAGAACAAGCCTCCAGCTTGACAAGATTCAAAACAAGGGGCCAGAGAGTTTAGAGCAAAGATTGATGATGATCCCGAGAAAGCGGAATTCGGCTTGAAAATTCTACCCGTGTATTTGATGAGCTCTCATGTACACCCGAGGAATGCTTAAAGTGTCTTTGTATCACTTTTGAGAGATTCGGCCTACCATTGGTGGAAGACTAGGGTGGCGATAGTGCCAAAAGAAAGAGTTACTTGGGACTTTTTCCAGAGGAATTTAGAAAGAAATACATAAGTCGATTTATTGATAAAAAACGGAAGGAGTTCCTTGAGTTAAAGCAAGGCAAGATGTCCGTGGCGAGAATATGAACGCGAATTTGTGAGACTTAGCAAGTATACTCGGGAATGTGTGTCCACCGAGGCCAATATGTGCGAGAAGGTTTGTTTGAAGATGGGCTGAATGAGGACATTAAAGTCTTTGGTAGGAATTTTGGAGTTGAAAGAATTTGTAGTATTGGTTGATCGAGCTCTTAAAGTGAAGAATTGAACAAAGAAAGAAGAAAAGTCACTATGGAGGCTCGTGATGCGAGAAAAAGCCGATAAGCAAGCCATTTCGAGTCTCAATCAAAGAGGTCCAAAGAGGCAAACCCTCGAATGACAGTTTCAATTGGGGATTCATACGAGATCGTCGTGGTAGAGCGTATTCGGTCTAAAGCTCAAGCTACTTCGGTGGCAAGTGTGGGTAATATGCGACCTAGAAAGTCCGAATGTCGAAGAATGTGGCGAGCAACATTATGGTGAGTGTTGGGGAACCGAGCGAGCTTGTTTCAGGTGCGGTTCTCGCGAACATTTTATTAGAGATTGTCCTGGAGAAAGTTAAAGAAGAAAGATTTCAGAGTGCTAGACAGAATACCACCGCTAGTAAGGGTAGACCATCGGGAAATACTGGAGGTGAGACTAGCAGTAAAACTGCGATGAAAGATTCAGTGGCAAGATCAGAAGCTAGAGCACCTACTAGAGCTTATGCTATACGTGCCCGAGAAGATGCATCATCTCCGATGTCATTCTTGGTACATTTTCTCTCTATGATCTTCATTGTTATTGCATTGATTGATCCCGGTCCACTCATTCCTATATTTGCATGAATTTAGTATCTAATAAAAGTTGCTGTTAAACTTACGAGTTTACGATTAAAGTGTCGAACCCTTTAGGCCAATATGTGCTAGTTGATAAGGTTTGCAAGAATTGCCCATTAATGATTCAAGGTCACTTTTTTTCGCCAATTTGATGTCATTACCATTTGGTGAGTTTGACGTTATATTGGGAATGGACTAGTTGACATTGTATGATGCTAAGGTAGATTGCAAACAAAAGACACTAGAGTTGAAATGTGAAAATGGAGAAATTCAGTGGGTTGAAACCGACGAATCAAATAAATTGCCTATGGTAATTTCGCACATGTCTGCATGTAAATACATGAGAAAAGGGTGTGAAGCTTATCCCGTATGTAATGAATGCCGAGTTGCCTCAATTGAAGCTTGAATCGATCTTCGTAGTGCTGTGAGTTTCGGATGTATTTCCGAGGAATTGCAGGGTTGCCTCCGAGCAGAGAGATAGAGTTTGCCATTGATTTGTTGCTTGTCTTGTCCCGATCTCGATTGCTTCGTATAGAATGGCTCAACTAAATTAAAAGAATTGAAGGCTCGATTGCGGGAATTAACAGATAAGGGATTTGTGAGACCGAGTTTTCTCCTGGGGTGCTCGGTATTATTCGTAAAGAAGAAGGATGGTTCAATGAGACTTTGCATTGATTATTTATCACCTTAATAAGGTGACTATAAAGAACAAATACCCATTGTCGAGGATTGATGATTTATTCGATCGATTAAAAGGGCCCACAAGATGTTTTCAAAGATCGATTTAAGGTCCGGTTACTACCAGGTTGAGAGTTAAAGAGTCGGATGTCTTTGAAAACCGCTTTTAGGATAAGGTATGGACATTATGAGTTTCTTGTGATGCCTTTCGGCTTAACAAATGCTCCAGCTATATTTATGGACTTAATGAATCGGATCTTTCGGCTATATCTGGATAAGTTTGTAGTACTCGGGATGAATCTGAACATGCCGAACACTTGAGAACCATATTGCAGATCTTGAGAGAAAAGAAACTGGTTTGCCAAGTTTAGTAAAAGTGAGTTACGCTTCGTGAAGTCGGATTTTTGGGACATATAGTTTCGGTGATGGTATTCGGGTGGATCCAAGCAAGATTTCTGCGATCGTTGATTGGAAACCGCCAAAGAATGTATCCGAAGTTAGAAGCTTTTTAGGCTTAGCCGAATATTATAGACGTTTTGTTGAAGGATTTTCGATGATTGCCTCTCCTATGACTAAGTTGCTACAAAAGAATGTTAAGTTTTAATGGACTGATAAATGTCACAGAGTTTTGAAAAGTTGAAAGCACGATTGATCAAGCACCAATTTTAGTACAAATTTCAACCAGAAAAGAGTTCGTAATTTATAGTGATGCATCATTGATGGGCCTTGGATGTGTGTTGATGCAAGAGGGTAAAGTGGTAGCTTATGCTTGAGATAGTTAAAACCACATGAGAAGAATTATCCTACACATGATTTGGAATTGGTTTATATTGTTTTTGCCTTGAAGATTTGGCGACATTATTTGTACGGTGAAAAATGCCGAATCTTTACGATCACAAAAGTTTGAAGTATTTGATGAATCAAAGGATTTGAATCTGCGATAAATAAGATGGCTTGAATTATTAAAGGATTATGATTTGGTGATTGATTATCATCCGGAAAAGCAAATGTAATTCTTGGCGCTTGAGCGAAAAATTTCTTTTTACTTTGAGAGCCATGAATACGGGGTTAGCGTTGTCTCGATGACTCGTCAATCTTAGCAGAGATGAGAGCTAAACCGTTATTTCTTCAGCTGATTTGTGATGCTCAAAAGAATGATAGTGAGTTGCGGACCAAGAGAACTCAATGTGAATCGAGTTACGACTCATTTTTTGAGTTGGACCGACATTTAATCGTTTGATGCTTCGAGACGTAATATGTGTGCCGAAAAGCGATAAATTGATTCGAAAAATATTACATTAGGCGCACAATGGTCGTTTATTAGTTCACCCCGTAGCACAAAAATGTATAATGATTTAAAGAAGTTGTATTGGTGGCGGTATGAAAAGGGACATTTCGAATTTGTAACCAAGTGTTTGATTTGTCAACAAGTAAAAATTCGAACATCAAGTGCCTTCGAGGCTACTTCAACCGTAAATGGTGCACGAATGGAAATGGGACAAGATTACCATGGATTTTGTGACCGGTTTGCCTTTGACTCCTAAAAAGAAGGATCTTTATCTGGGTAGTGGTTGATAGATTAACAAAGTCAGCCCACTTTATACCAATGCGTACTGATTACTCACTTGATAAATTAGCCGAATTATATATTGCTGAAATTGTGAGGTTGCACGAGTACCTATGTCTATAATATCGAGATAGAGATCCGAGATTTACCTCGAGATTTTGGAAAAAGTTACAAGAAGCTTTGGGTACAAAATTGAACTTTAGTACCGCGTTTCATCCACAAACAGATGGTCAATCGGAAAGAGTAATACAGGTACTCGAAGATATGCTTAGATGTTGTGTTTTAGAATTTGGAGGTAGTTGGGAGAAATATCTATCTTTGATTGAGTTTGCCTACAATATGATTTATCAATCAAGTATAAAATGGCACCGCATGAAGCCTTGTATGGTCGTAAAATGTCGGACTCCTTTATATTGGACCGAGCTTAGTGAGAAACAGATTCACGGAGTTGATCTAGTTAAAGAAACCGAAGAGAAAGTAAAAGTAATTCGGGATTATTTGAAAGTCGCTTGGATCGACAAAAGTCATATGCAGATTTGAAAAGAAAAGAGATTGAATTTCAAGTGGGTGATAAAGTGTTCTTGGAGGTGTCACCATGGAAAAAGATTCGAGATTTAGCCAGAAAGGCAAGTTGAGTCCGCGTTTTATTGGGCGTATGAGATTACGAGAGAATTGGACCAGTGGCATATCGGTTGGCCTTCTCGGCGAGTTAGAAAGAATTCATAACGTGTTTCATGTATCAATGTTGAGACATTATCGTTCTGATCCTTCACATGTGGTTTCCCCAACAGAAATTGAGATTCGATCGGATATGACCTATGAGGAGGAACCAATAAAGATTTTGGCTCGAGAAGTTAAACAGTTAAGAAATAAAAGTATAGCCTTAGTGAAAGTATTGTGGCACAGACATAGGATAGAAGAGGCTACGTGGGAACCTAAGGAAGCTGTGAAGAAACAGTACCCAAACTTTTTTACCGGTAAGATTTTCGGGGACGAAAATCTCTAAAGAGAGGAGAAATGTGACAACCCGAATTAGGGCCTAATCGGAATAGTGATATTGTGACCACAAATCAGGGATAGAAATAATTGTTTTATAATTATTTTGGGGTTTATGATATGATTACGTGATTGTGTGAAAATTTCTTGATAAAATTCTATACCTAAAATGCTTAAATTGAAAGTAGGGACTAAATTGAATAAGTTGCAAAATTTGCATCCTAGAAGTTTTTAGTTTGAAATTGCTTTGGAATATTAATTAGGAGGTCTTAAATGGCAATTTGACCAATTTTAAGTTCATGGACAAAATTTAGGACATGGATGGAATTTTTAGAAAGTTTAGTAGTAAGGGCATTTTGGTCATTTGTATATTAAATGAAATAAAATGGGAAAAATAACACAAAATTGATCATCTTCTTCATTAGTTGCTGCCGAATTTTCCTCTCTTCCATAGCTAGGGTTTCTTCAACTTTCAAGCTTCATAGTAAGTGATTTCGAGCCCTGTTTTTAATGTTCTTTACATTTTTGAAATCCTCGTAGCTCGGTTTACCTATTTCTACCATTATTTCGAGTTAGGGTTTATGTTTAAAAATTTACCCATGGATGATATGCATTAATTTTGATGTTTTATGGTAGAATATGAAGTTTTAGATTGTGTTAAACAACTTTTGCTAAGTAATTTTTCGTAAAAACGAGTAAAACGGCATAATCGGTAAAAATATCTATTGTTCATAACTATGTGTTAGAGTGAGAATTTGATGTTGCCATAGAAGAGAAAAATGATCAGCATGTCATTAAACATAAGAATAAGGGCTGAAATTAAATTTCCAAGCCTTGGGGCAAAAGTGCAAATATGCAAAAGTTTAGGGGTCAAAATGCAAATTTGTAAAAATATGAATTTTGGACTCATATGAATAGTGTGATTAATTATTAGACTAAATGTGATATTATAGATCAAGAAAGGCATGGAATCGATCTCGAACGGGGGAAAGAAAAAGCTTTGGACTAAATTGCAAAAATTCGACATTTTGTACCGAGGTAAGTTTGTACGTAAATATTACATTAATTTCATGTATATTCTTATATTTCAGCTTATTATGTGAATATATTAGCGGATGTTAAAATATAAATAGACCATTGGAAGAATGGAAATAAGTGATAGAGAGAGAGATCCTGGTTGAACATTCGGAAGAGTTCAATAATATTGATGGAGTGTAGCTAGGTCACATGTATGATGCCGAGTGCACATCATGTGTACAAGAAAGCTACACGATACTATGTAGTAGCTAGGTCACATGTGTGATACAGGAAGTATCCCATGTCGACAAGAGAGCTACGGGAGAGATAAATGTAGCTAGGTCACATGTGTGATACAAGAAGTATCCCATGTAGACAAGAGAGCTACGGAAGAGATAAATGTAGCTAGGTCGCATGTGTGGTTCCAAGTGAAGGCAACCATGTAGACAAGAGAGCTACGAGACAAATCGGCTAGGTCACATGAGTGGTACTAAGTGTTCACTATGTGTACAAGAGAGCCGAACTAAATGAAGTATGATGGTGGAGCTGTGTGCTGAAACCATTAAAATCGAGGATTGATCCGAATTGTTCAACGGGATGACTTAGTGGTGAGATTGTAGTCATGGACCTACACTTGTGATGTATGAAATGTGATGAAATTGATTTGTAGAATATATATGTAAGTTAAAAATGAGGTTGGTGCAAAGAATGGGTGAAAGAGTGAAAGTAGCATCAAATCTGTTTTGGATAGTAACAGTGACATGATTTTGAAAAATCACCAAAAATAGACGGAATTTAATTAGAGGTTGAATGAGATGTGGAATTAAATCTTAATGAGTCTATTTTTATATAAAAGAAACAGAGCAAGCAAAAGAATTCTATATTTTGAGATATTTACAACTGTGTGTGACTTGCTCAGAATGACTACGTGGTCCCCTGTTCCAACTTTGAAAAATCATTAAAAATTGTACAAAACAAATTATGAAATATAGTTTATATGTCTAAACTCATTATTGAATCTAGTTTTAAATGAAACAGATTTCATGGTTATTTGAATTGTGTACTGGGAGAAATTCAATTCGTAGTGAACAGAGGTCAGATCAGTTGAGCTGTGTAACAGGGGAAATTTTAAATAATAAACTGTACTAATTGGCTTGACCAAAAATTATAGAAAAAAATTAGTGAATAGATATATGAGTCTAGTTTCATGTAAAATTTACGGAATTGGATTTTGAGTTTCGTAACTCGAGTTATGATTTATTTAGCGAACATGATGCAACAGAGACAGCTTAATCAAATTGAAGTAGATATACTTGAGTTGTTGTATAAACATATTTAGATTCTCTCATTAATATTTACTTACCTACTTACTAAGCTATAAGCTTACTTTGTTTTCTCTCTTTTGTTTTTATAGTGTCCTTCAGCTGCTCAGGAGTTAAGGATCGTGAAGATCTGCCGCACTATCAATACTTTAGGGTATTTGAACTAAACATTTTGAATTATGGCATGTATAGTAGACTTAATTATTTTGTTACGTGTAATAATTGCCTAGGTTTAAAATATTGGTTACAGTATTCGATCAACTACTTTGTATAAGCCATTAAAGTTGGCTAATATTGTTCAAGACATATGTTATGACGATACACTATCAAATTGGATGACATATTTCTATTTCGGTTTTTGTTTAATGGTATTTGCTATGTTTTAGTAATACCTTGTACCCTGTTCCGGCGATGGTAACGGGTAAGGGGTGTTACAAAATGTGTCGCTATTGTAAAAAGTTAGGTCACGTTAAAGTAGATTGTTATAAACTGCGAAATAAAAGAGCTGCTGAGAGTAATACGAAGGATGTAGCTGGTGTTAATTTGGCTGATAAAGGATGTGATGATTTCTTGTTAGTGTCAATGAGTGATAACTCCAAGCTTACATCTGAGTTGGTCCTAGATTCGGGATGTTCTTTCCACATGTGTCCTAATAGAGAATGGTTATCCACATACAGTTCGGTTGAAGATGGAGTTGTGCACATGGGAAATGATTCATCCAGTAAGGTAATCGGTGTTAGTACTGTTAAAATTAGGATACACGATGGGACGATTAGGACACTCTCAGATGTCAGGTATGTACCTGATTTACTAAAGAATCTCATGTCCTTGAGTATTTTAGACTTGAAAGGATGTAGAATCAACATCAAGTCGAGTGACATTAAAGTATCTCGTGGAGCTCTTATTTTGTTAAAAGGTGAAAGAACCGACAGTCTTTATATTTTGGAAAGTTCTACAGTGACCGGCGAAATCGGACGTCCCTCATCCGTTACCGAGTCAAAGTCAACTCGTTTGGAGCGAAGGCAACTTGGTCATAGGAGGGAAAAAGGTATAACCATTTCGTTGAAGAGAGGTTCTTTTTTGGATGCAGGTTTTGAAAAGTTAGGGCACTGTGTTCGTGAAAATCAGACCCGGGTTAGTTTTGATTTGACAGTGCACAAGTTGAAGGCTAGAATTCTTCCAGCTTCTAAGCATAGATTCGACTTAGTTAATTCCTTGCATAGTTTAAGATAGGCTCGTGGCAGGCTTTGGCAAAAATGGCGTTGTAAGAATTCGTGTCAAGGTGGAGATTGTTAGAGTTGTGTACAAAAATATATTTTCTTTCTAGAAGATTTAGTATTTATTAGTATAATATATTTAGCATTTATTAGCATAGTTTATTTGACCTACTAATTTAGCCTATAAATAGGTTCTTTTACAACCTTAGAAAAACACACCCATTAGAGATTAGAACTCATAACATATTTAGAAAATGTTGTGTTTACATTTTGAGGGTTTTTTGTTTTCAGGGTTTAGTTTTTATCTCCAATTTTTGCACTATTCGTTCTTTTTCCATATACATTATAGTAAAATTATCGTTGCCCGTGGTTTTTTATCCTCTTTGGAGGGGTTTTTCCACGTTAAATTTGTGTGTTCAATTTCTCAATTTTTTCTGCTATTTTTATTTGTTCATTGCTTAATTGGGTCGATTCCCAACAAATAGTAATAAAGTCATCCATCACAAAGATAAACGACCTGTAATCACGTTTACTTTTCATCAACCTTGTAATGTCAATGAGAGGATATCATTTACCCATGTCTCAGGCTATGAATTCCATTTTTGTGAATGGCTCTACATACTGTAGAAGTCATATATCCAATGGACCAGCTTTCAATTCCTTATATATTTGAACTCAGACTTTTACTTATATAATAGAATACGAGTCACACATACATAACCCGTTATCCACTCAAGATTTCAGTATGCCACTTATTAATGTCACAAGTGAATAAATTTATAAATGAATTTAGGATCTATCCTAATTGGGTCTAGTCTGATCTACTGTTAGTCCAATCAGTCACATCTATATCTCTATTTTCTGGGAGTCATCCGCTTTGATGTCCAAGACAAATCATCTCCCCAATTAAACATGATAGATGATATATTAGTCTTTCAATCAGTTTTCTTATTTCTGATTAGACTAATGATATGTTTCGGTTCGTCTACTAATACAAATTGTCTTTCTTTATTACGATTTGACCACGTAATACCGCTTAGTATCGGTTTAAACATTAGACAACCAATGAGCAATATTTGCTTCCATTTTGTTTGGCATGCAAAAACCACGTGAGAATAATATACAAAGTATTAATGTAATTCATTAATAATTTTATTAATCAATCTGTTCACAAAAATTATAAGTGTACATAGACGAAAGTATTACACTTAAGGCACCATATCCATTAATTTGACCGACCAATCCAATCATGTTCAAGCTTTTTATGATTTTTTTTATAATTTTTATAAGTTTATATGTTTTTAATATGTTTTTATAATTTTTATAAGTACGTTTTTAATAAAATTTTGGATATTTTAAATGTTTAATTAAATTTATAAAATTTTTATAACTCATTTGAATTTATTATATATATATTATATTTTATAATATTTATAAGTTTATATCAATTTTAATAATTAATAATTTTTAATAATTTTTTTATTTCTAATATTTTTTGGAAAATATTAGATTAAACTAGAAGTTATCACGTATCATCATTTGATTGATCTGTCAATTTATTTTAACGATCAAACTATTAACACAAGGCTCAAATGATTTTTTTTATTAATGATAAGGCTTAATTAAATGTAAATTTAATACAGAAATTTAATTAATTTTGTATTACATTTTCCTAATATTTTTTTCACATATAAACCTATAAATAATACACATTCCAAAAACTATCAAAATACAATCAGATGAGGGCCAATCTGACACCACCACCCATTATTTTTCGTTGTTGCTTTTAGTTTTGTTTTCACAAAATTTCGGAATTGATTTTATGCACCACCAGTACTGAAGAGTCTTTTGGGGATATCTACCATTGTTGTTATTAACCGAAGTTCATTGTTGTTATCGATTGATCCCGAGGGTGTATCTTTAGCTTTTCTGATACTACCAGGTCTTGGCCACATGTAAATCTCTCCTCAAGTGTTATACTATGACTATAGCATGCGACTGAGAGAATAATTGGAGCAATCGATTTCAAATATGATTTTCATTTTGTTTTTCTTTTATGTTTGTACTTGATTATTGTATTATCATCCTAATTTATTACCTCTACTAACTTTTATGTTATATTATCATTTTCATTGTTAATCAAATTGTTATTTCTCTCTAAAAAAAATTTGTTGTTTTCCTTTGATGCAATTTACAAGTCTTTTTTCTCTAGCCATCGGTTTCAAATATATTTCCAGTCTCCTTAAAATATAAAATTTTCTATTTAGGTTTTTTTTAAAATTTTAAATTAATAAAGGTAAGATTGTATTTTCGCCTCCTAAAAATATAAAAAAAATTTAATTTAATCTTTTAAAAATTATAAAGATATAAGCTATTAAAATAATAAAATTACATTTTTGTTATCGTAAAAATTATAATTTAATTTCAACCCTAAAAATATTTTTTGATTTCACCCATGATTTCCATTTTGTTTTTTCTTTGATTTGGTGCCTTTTCATGTTTATACTTTAATTATTGGGCTATCATCCTAATTTATTATCCCTCACTAATTTTTATGTTGTATTTATCACTTTGATTACTAACGAAATTGCTATATCTCACTAAAAAATAAATGTTTTCCTTTGATCCAATTTACAAGTTTTTTTTCTGGTTATACAAGGACCTTGCTGTCAAGTTGTTTCTCAATGTCATAGTTTTTAAAATTTTAAATTTTTATCTCAATTATTTCAAATGTTTTGATTATTAAAGTTTTTACAAAATGTATTTTTTGAATCTTTGTGAAAAATAATTAAAATAATAATAAGTTAAAACTTTTATCACAAAAGCTAAAATTTAATAATTTTATTGGGACTAAATTAGTGTATGGTTTTTTTATGCTTTATTAAGTCATAATTGTATTTAATTTAATTTATACTTATATAGTTTAGCACTTTAGTTATTTATATTCTATAGATAATTTTTCATGTTCTTTTATTTTAAATTATTGCATAAAAAGATAATAAAAAAATTCAAAATTCAAAATTCCATTTGAACTGCATTATTTTTATCGAATTTGATTCCAATTTTGATTTGGAAAATAGTTAAAATATAAGTTAAATATGATGTAGTATCTATATTTTAGTATAATTTGAGATATATTGTATGTAGTTAAAAAGTTAAAAATTAAGTATATATATTTTATATTGATATTATTAATACTTTCATTAAAATTTGTTAATGTAGCATGTCGATTAAGTTTTATTTATATGATACATATGATTAAGTTGAGAACATACATTAATTACAAGTTTCTTTGTATTATTAGATGTACTGAATGTATTGAAGATTGAATTATGACATGATTTATGATTACAATTTTGATGTAATAGTTTTCCCGACATTAGGGGGAGAGAAATAATAATTTGTAATGAGTTAGTGGGAGAGTAATTTGAACCAAAAGTTCAATAACTGTCAGATGTATTTACAAACTTAATGAGAATAATCAAGTTAGTATTTTAATTTGAATCAAAGTCCCAGTAGGATAATCAGTTACAATAAATGATAGATTGATCGGTTCCAAATATGAAAATTCTTCTAGATGGTCATATAATGGAGGCAGGTGCTCCAGAATAGACCCAAACCGTAACTAATAAATAAAACTCCAGAAGAGATTTAGTACCCTGAAACTAAATTTTAAAATAATGAAAATAAAATATCTCAATAAGTTATGTCAATTTAAGAAGATATGGAACCGAATAATAAAAGTGGTCGACAATGATTTTGCATGCAATATTATTATTGAAATAATAAAATAAAAAGAAAATCTTGAATACTATTGAGAAATATAGATATGGAATAAATTGATCAAAATAAAAAGACACAACTCAAGTACAATTAAATTCGTGGAGTTTTTGGACCAGTAGCCCAAATATCTAAAGGTATAAAACCAATGAGAATTTTGGAAAAGCGGAATAAAAATATGAAGTTTTTCACTAAGCCCTGACATTAATTATGAAAAGATATAATATTTTTTTATGGTGGATGCAATAACCTTTAGATATATTATTAAATTGACAGTTCCTAAAAAAATTAACTTGCGCCTAATGATTGTTGTTACAACCTTTTATGCATCACCATATAGTAAAGTTTATATTAAAATCGTTGAAGGATTTCGAATGTTAGAAGCATATTGAAATTCTCGAGAAATTGTTCATTTATATGAATTGAAATAATTTGAATATATGTGATAAATTTGACTTAGCGAATAATAGTTGAAGGAGTATAATAAAATGATCCAAAATACTTATTTGTGTTTTTATAGAAGAATCATGATTAAAGTTTGCTATGATTATTGTTAAATCTCCTAAAGAGATCAAAATATATTTCTCTCAAAATTTCCCTCATTCATGACTTTCAAAAAAATGGTAATATAAATCTTAGCAAATACATTCAAATAGTCATTTGAAAAACTAATATTCAAGATTGAATACGTAGAATATGAGAAAGTATGTGATGTTGTCATGAGGGAGAGTAAATACGAATTGCACTTTTTTTCCCTTAACTGAGGTTTTGTTCCATTGAGTTTTTCTGGTAAGGTTTTTAATGAGGCAACATATTATGCGTATTATAGATATGTGTACTCTTTTTCCTTCACTAGGAATTTTTTTCCACAGTTTTTTTATCTTAGTAAATGTTTTAATGAGACACATTATTTACCAATGAATATCCAAGGGAGAGTGTTATGAATATCTTATTAAGTAGATGTCCATCAAGATCAAGATAAATTTTTATCTACTTTAAATTCTAATAGTCATTAGATTAGAATTAGAACTCAACTTCATTTATACTTTTTATGCCTATAAATATAGACTTTGGACAAGCATTGTAAAAATTCCTATTGATCAATAAAATACACTCTCCCATTTTCTTTGTTCTTCTCTCTATCTCTCTATTTTATAACAAGATTTAGTTTATGTAGTCAAAAAGCTAAAAATTAAGTATATATTTTTTATATTGATGTTATTAATATTTTCGTTAAAATTTGCTAACTTAACATGCCCATTAAGTTATATTTATATGATACATATGATTGAAATAAACATATCAAATTGATAAATTTTGATAAAAATATTAATGATTAACTTGAAATTTTTAAATAACAGATAATTTAACCTTTCAAATATTGTATCTATATCTCAAATTTTATCAAAATAATGAATTAAACTAACATCGTCAAGTAAATTTCAGTTTACATTAGTTCATTCAAATTGCAGCAATTTATTCAACGATAATTCATAAGGTTTAAAACAAAAACTTAACTATAAAGTTGAATTTTCGTTCATGAAAATAAAATATATTTTATAATAAAGCATTTATTTTAAAATAAAAGATATCAACTACCTTAATTTCGAAAAACAAAGTTAATTGTAAATTTGCCAAGTATCATGGTCCCTTGTGAGAAGTAAACAATGATCTTACATTGTCAACTTTTGTGAGTGGGCGGACCGCGGATGGGTGGCAATTATTACGTACGTTTTGAAGTCTGTTCTCATTATAAATGTCCCATTTAACATTACCACTAACCTTACCTGTCTGCTTCCCAATGTTAAGGGTAGAAATTACAACGAAAAGTGCTGGCATTTTCTTTAGAAATTATTGTGTAGGAGGATTCGAAAATCAAGCGGCAAAAGCAAGATAGCAAACTTCATTCACTTCCATCTACCTTCGCTCAAAACTCTTTTCTCAACCTTTCTCTACTCTTATTTCTTGCAAGATGGCAACCAAGCTTTTTCTTGATGCCTTGTCCGCTATAAAAGAAGTTTTTGTCTCCAAGCTCGTTGACTTTTCCCTTGAGAAGCTAGCCTCATCCGACCTCCTGCAATTCGCTACTGAAAAAAAAGGTTCTTGAGGAGATCCAGAACTTGGAGAAGGAACTGAAGCAGATCCGTAGGGTGCTTGATGATGCGGAAGAGAGACAGATGAAAGAGCAGCTGGTGAAAGCCTGGTTGATCGACCTCCAAAACTTGGCATTCGATGTGGAGGATGTTTTGGACGAGTTTGCAACCGAAATTGGCAGGCGCAATCTGATGATGGAACGTCGAGGCAGCTCAAGTAAGAGATCCAGACTCAATATTCCTCATTCATTCAATGATGTTCTGTTTAACAGAGATATAATGTCCAAGATAAGGGATCTTACTGCCAAATTGAAAGATTTGGAACCTCAGAGAAACAAGTTAGAGTTACGAATGACTGATTGCGAAAGACCCACAAGACTAGAACAAAGGCTGCAGCCTGCTTCTTTGGAGATTGAAAATCATGTGTATGGCAGAGACAAAGACAAACAGACAATTCTTGATTTACTCCGGAAGAGTGACGACGAAAGAAATTTTGTGATTACCATCCTTGGGATGGGTGGGATTGGTAAGACAATCCTTGCCCAGCTTGTTTACAATGATGCTTCCATTCAACCTCATTTTGACCTCAAAGCATGGGCTTGCGTTTCTGATGATTTTGATGTTTTGAGAATAACAAAGGAAATCTTGCAACAAGTCACTTCCGAGCCATGCAATGATAATGATCTGAATATAGTTCAAGAAAAGTTGCAGAAGGAGTTGTCCGGGAAAAAATTCTTAATTGTTTTAGATGATGTCTGGAATGAAAATTATCATGACTGGACTATCTTAAAATCTCCTTTCAAAACGAGGACCCAAGAAAGCAAAATTATTGTGACAACAAGAAACCACGGTGTTTCATCAACAATGGGTGCCTTGCATGCTCATTCCTTAGAGCTTTTGTCAGCGGATGATTGTTTGTCTGTATTTGCTCAACATGCACTGGGGCCAAGGGTACCAAATCACCATGTTACCAGAGTTTGCGGGAGATTTGAAACTCTTAAGGTACCTAAACTTTTCTCACAATGAAGTTATAAAATGCTTGCCTGAATCAGTTAGTACCCTTTGCAATTTAGAAACCTTTTTATTAAAGGGGTGTGATAACCTTGAGAAGTTACCGTCAGAGATGGAAAAGTTGGTCAACCTATGCTATCTTGATATCACTAGTGCAGATAAATTAGAAAGCATGGCAAGCAATGTTAGCATGCTAACTAATCTTCAAAAACTTTCCATTTTTGTTTTGGGTAAAGAGAAGGGACATAAAATAAGGGAGCTAATGAATTTGTCAAATCTCAGGGGTGAACTTTGTATTTCAGGATTACAGAATATAGCTGAGCCTCGAGATGCATGGATGGCTAGATTATCTGATAAGTCGAGAATTGGGAATTTAAAATTGCAGTGGAGCAAAGACTTTGAGCATAGAAGAGAAGAAGTCGAGAAAAAGGTGTTGGATGGACTTCAACCTTCTAAGAAGCTCATGGAGCTCAGCATTAAGTTCTATTGTGGTGAAATGTTGGCAAATTGGGTGGGAGATTCATCCTTCAATTGTTTACAATCTTTATGCCTTGATGGTTGTATAAATTTATTGTCATTGCCATCAATTGGGAAATTGCCATTGTTGAAAAAGGTACGTATTAAAGGATTGCGCAGTGTAAGGACTGTGGGAGTTGAGTTCTTTGGAGAGAACACGACCAACACATTTTCTTCATTGGAGATTTTAGAGTTTGAGGACATGCTTAATTGGGAGAAGTGGAACTTGTGTGAAGTTGATGAGGAAGCTAGGAAATTCCCTAAACTTCGTGAACTCTTGATTCAAAATTGTCCCTTATTGCTGGGGAGTATGCCGGAAGACCTTCCTTCTTTGAAGAAACTTACTATTGGTCTCGGCTGGAAGTTGATAATTTCTGTTCAAAACTTTCCATTGCTTTCAGAATTAGTAATTTGGGGTTGCCACGAGGTAATTTATAAAGGTTTTGCAGATTATAGCTCCATAAAAAGAATCTCGTTTGAAGGGATTTCCAAGTTTAGTTGTGCAGCAGAATGCTTGAGGTTAAGATCAATCAATGTGGAATTGTTTGAGATTGATGATTGTGAGGAGTTGTGGTCTTCTCGAAAGAAGAATTGGGGATTGCTAACTCAGTCCATGTCCCCCCAATATTTGATAATTTCCAATTCACCGCAACTTGTATCCATAGGAACAGAAGAGGAAAGAGAAGAATTGATGCAATTGAAGATTCCTTCTAGCATTGTAAGCATGACAATACAGAATTGTGAAAGGCTAGAAAAACTATCGACAACCTTGTACTCCCTCTCATTACTTATGGAATTAGAGCTTTCCAGTTGCCCAAAATTGATTTCTTTTGCAAGGAGCAATTTGCCTTCGAATCTGAAAGTGCTAAGCATTATGAATTGTAAAAATTTGCAATGTTTGTTGTTGGATGAAGGAGAGGACGTTGACTTCAACAATGCATGTGTTCTGCAGAAGTTGCAAATTCACAGTTGTAAATCTCTAAAGAAAATAAATAGAAGTGACTTGCCCTCCACACTGAAAACACTTCGAATATTAGAGTGTCCAAAGCTAGAGTCCATATCCCAAGAAATTCAAGATAACTCTTCTCTTGAATCTATTGAAATCTGTGGATGTGATATGCTTAAGTGTTTACCTCAAGGATTGAACAAGCTCAAGCATTGCAAGAGATTAGTCATAGGTAATTGTTCGAATTTGATTTCCTTAAGAGAGAGTGGTTTGCCCACCACAAACCTTGAAGTGCTCCGCCTTGACTCTTGTAGACGTCTCCAAGCTTTGCCTGGGAATATGCACAGTCTCAACGCTCTAAAAGAATTAGAAATAAGCTATTGTCCAAATGTGACATCCATTCTGGAAGAGGGGATTCCTACCCATCTCACATCGCTTTCAATTGCTGGACCCAATATCTGGAAGGCAATACTTGAGAGGGATTTGCATACACTCACTTGTCTTAAATCTCTCTCCATATCAAATGGGTATCCAGATGCTGTGTCATTTCCTCAAGATGAGATAGGAGTCACACTGCCCTCCTCTCTCACCCATCTCTGCATCTCGGATTTCCCAAAACTGGAGAGCCTATCCTCCAATGGCTTTCGCAACCTCAGTTCTCTCCGGTACTTGACTATCGAAAATTGCCCAAACCTCAAGACTCTTCCGGGCAACAACATGCTTTCTTCGCTTTTGGAGCTAAAAATCGTGGGGTCTCCACTCTCCAATAATGAAAGAACGGTGCAAAAGGGATAAAGGACCTGAGTGGTCCAAAATTACCCACATACCTTATGTTGCTTTTAGGTTCAGACACAAGTTCTGAGAAACAATAGTTGATGAATCAAACAGGCAGGTATGTCAATTTGGGTTCATTATATCCCATAAAATTTTTATTTTATTTATTAGAGTCCTATTCTATAACTAGAAAAACAAAATATGGTCAGGAATATTATTATTTTAAAATACGAGTTATTTTAATATTCACTGAAAAATAGAATAATTAATTTTTGTAATGGTTTCTGCATAGCTAAGTCAAGTGAAGCACCAAAAAAACAACAAAATTTTGTTTTACCCTATTATTTATTATTCATTCCAAGGTTCTAACCATTAATTCCTGCTATTGGAAATACCGGCATATTGAATCCATGTATGGATTTTGCTTTTCTCTGGCCTGTAAATTGTAGGACTAAAAAGTTTATGAATGGAAGTGAGAATCAATATTATTGATGTTATTGTCCAGCCGGCAATGCCTTGCCGCTGTGTATCCTATATATTGCTATTTGGCCATGTCAAAGTTGAGAGATTATGATGCAACTTTATAACACACCTTCATATTTTGTTCTTGCAGTTGTTCTTCCGTCAAATATGACAAAACAGCCTTTCCAACCAAATGATGCAAAACTGATGAAGAACAAAAGATGATTGATGTTAGTTTAGCCTGTCACAAGTATATTATAATTGGAAATGCACCTGAATTTATTTGTTATTAAGAGGAATTTGGCTGAAATCCGATGAAGAGGATGTCTGAGGCATATGAGAATTTGCAAATGCATCTGAATTTATTTGTAACCTTTAGAATTTGCTAATTAGGGAAACTTAGATAAGCTCTCTTATTCCTAATTTTCTAATTAGGAAAACTTAGATAAACTTTCTTGGGTTTCACATCATTTTGATTAGTTAACAATTAATGCAAGCCCTTTGACCAAAACAAGCAGGATTCCTTGGGGGAATGCAGACCTTTTATCAAGCAAAAGATTGAGCACTTGAGCTGATTCAACTCCTAATTTCGTAGGCTTTTGATTGGATGAGCTTTACATGTGTACCTTTCCATTGTACCAAATTTTTTGTCTTTCATACCATGCCTCTAATACTGCATAGCTATTTACACTTTGAATCTTTGTTTACAGACGCTTATGACAGTGACTACAAGACTCGTGTTTGTTAGTTTTGCATGATCGGATTAGTTACCAATAGCTGTAGCTTGTGGATCGTCGGCTTCAAAGTCTGCCTCTATTGTTGGAATTTCTCCAACTTTCTCCATTATGTTTTGGAATAATCACTTCTTGATGATAGCTAAGGTAGAGTTATGTATTTATTGTGATCATGTAGTCACACTTTGATATTATAGTGAAATTTTTGAGTGGACTCTCAAGTCCCGTGATTTTTACCCTTTGATTTAAAGGGGTTTTTTCACGTAAAAATCTGGCATGTCTCGTGTGATTGATGCTTTGTGATTATTCTTTGCTGCTTCTGTGTTTTTTTGGAGATTATTTTGAGCTATTTGTGCTATCATAATTACCAAAAAAGAGTTGCAGTTATGCTTGCATCTCTTCAGCTGTGGAGTAGAGCATTCTATGAAAATAAATAAAGAGTAAAACATCATCAAATACGAGAAGCTGCAAATCAAACTTGTTGAAGTTAGTTCCCATGCAACACATGCAACAACAAAGGTGGATATGCAGCCCATGCAAATTCAAGCATGCAAGAACAAATACACATAAGTTACCCGGGTAAAGTACGTGTAACTGAAGATGTTTATGCTACTGTTTTTTTTTAGTTACATTTTGTTACCGTTCAACTATGTTTTTGTAATCTAGTTTATTTTGAACTGAGTTGGTATAGTTTTTGATGTAATTAGGTGCTGAAAGATTGATAAATCAGCTTACTTATGTGTGCAAGTAATGTTTTCATAAATTCCAATGTAATTAGTGGTATTAGGTAGTGTTTAGGTAAATGATTTGTTGATCTTTTGACCAGCCAAATGACTGGTATATGTAATGGCTTTAAGCCAACGTTTCTTTTGAATGATAAACATCAGATTTTCTTCCATATGCTCTATATTTTCTTTGCCTTCTAAAAGTTTTAAGTTCTGTTCTTTATTCTTGACAGTAGCTAAAAGTTTGAACTTCAAGCATTTTTCCTTCATATTTTATCCGGGTGTAATACGTTGCTGCTGGTGCTCTGTTTGAAATTCTTACTTTACCCGGTTAAAGTGTGTTCAAACTCCAACAATTAGTATCTAGAGCTGTATTCTTAAGGGACATGTTATAGTTGGATCACATACTGATGGCTTCATCAAGCTTCTCACCAGCTGCACCTCCAGTTTTCAATGGAGAAGGATATCAAATTTGGGTAGTCAAGATGAGAACCTACCTCCGGGCATTTGATCTATGGGAGGTAGTTAACTCAGATGTTGAACCAGAATCATTGAGAGTAAATCCAACAGTGGCTCAAATGAAGCGATTACTCAAGAAAAAGCAAAAAGCACAAGGCCATGTCATGCATTCAGAACTATGTTTCTGATGTTATTTTCACCAGGATCATGGCTTGTGAGACTCTAAAGCAGGCCTGGGACAAGCTTAAGGAGGAGTTCCAAGGTGCTGAGAGGACAAAGCGCGAGCTCTCTTGAACCTAAGAAGGGATTTTGAAAACTTGAAGATGAAGGAAGAAGAAAGCGTCAAGAAGTATTCTCGACAGAATCATGGTATGAGTTAACGACATAAGGCTCCTTGGTGAGCAATTTGATGAGGCAAGGATAGTGGAGAAAGTGCTCTCTACCTTACCGGAGAGGTACGAAGCAAAAATATCCTCCTTAGAGGATTTAAGGGATCTGACCAGTATTTCTTTAACAAAGCTGATCAATGCTCTGTATGCACAAGAGCAAAGGAGGGCCAGCAGATCGGAGGAACACCAAGAGGGTGCTTTCCAAGCTAAGGCCAAAGCAGCCTCGAGCACCTCAGCCTATAAAGGCAAAAAGAACTGGAGAAACAGGCCTAAGCCTGATGCTGCAAGAGGAGAAGATCGACTCTGCAGATTTTGTAAAAAACTTGATCATCTAGAGGCGGATCTTTGGTTCGGGCGGAGATCTTTGTGTGCCCAACACTGCAAGAAGAAGGGCCATGTTGAAAAAGTTTGCAAAGAGAAAGGAAGACCATGGTAGAATCAACAGCAGCCAAGGGCTGAAGCTCAGATAGATGAAGATGGCAGTGAAAATGAAGAGCAGGTCTTTGCAGTCTCCTGCTCAGCTGCTCAGAAGAAAGTCTCAAATGGTTGGCTCCTTGACAGTGGCTGCACCAATCATATGTCACCAGATGCAGCTATTTTCAAGTCATTAGACAGCTGAAAAATAAAAGTTAAAGTCGGCAATGGCCACTTTATCAAGGCAGAAGGAAAGGGAGATGTGGTTATTTGCACTCCAACAGGTAACAAAATCATTTCAAATGTTTTGTTAGTTCCTGAAATTGACAGAAACCTGTTAAGTATAGCTCAGTTAGTTGAAAAAGGCTATACAGTGGTGTTCAAAGGAAATGAATGTCAGATTAGTGATCCAAGTGGATCCATGCTCATGTCAGTAGCCATGACAGAAAAGAGCTTTGTTGTGGACTGGAATAAAGGCTTTGATAATGCCTACGCTGTTTCTTCTGAAGACTCCAAGCTTTGGCACCAAAGGCTTGGGCATGCCAACTTCAGATCGATGACTCAGATGATCAACGAAGACTTGGTTGAAAACTTCACCAACTCTGTTGAAGAAGTAGAGGTATGTGAAGTCTGTCAATTAGGAAAACAAGCAAGATTGTCATTTCCTACAAATCAAGCATGGAGAGCCTCTGAGAAGCTGCAGCTTGTACACACAGATGTGTGTGGTCCTATGAAGACTGAATCATTAAATGGAAGCAGATACTTTATTTTATTTATTAATGATTACTCCAGGTATTGTTGGGCATACTTTCACCAGAGTAAGTATGAAGTACTCTCAATATTCCAGAAATTTAAAGCTGCAGCAGAAACTGAAACAGGCTGTAAACTCAATACCCTTAAGTCTGATAATGGAACAGAGTATACTTCATCCGGGTTTAATATCTTCTGTGATGAAGCTGGCATTAGACACCAGCTCACCAATACTTATACACCTCAACAAAATGGTGTAAGTGAAAGGAAGAACAAGATCTTGATGAATATGGCCAGATGCTTATTGTTTGAGAAAAATTTACCTAAGACTATGTGGGCTGAAGCTGTCAACACTGCTGTCTACATTCAGAATAGGCTTCCAACCAAAGCACTTGCTCACAAGACACCTTTTGAAGCCTGGTTCGGGTTCAAGCCATCATTGGCTCATATGAAAGTCTTTGGTTGCCTATGTTACAGCTAAATACCAGCTGTAAAGAGGGATAAGTTATCCAAAAGAGCTATTCTTGGTATTTTAGCGGGGTATAGTATGGTTAAGAAGGGCTACAGGATTTTGGACCCTTTAACAAACAAAATTCATGTAAGTAGAGATGTGATCTTCGATGAAAAAGGATGCTGGAATTGGGAAAAGAATGAGCCAGAGGCTGTTTCTGAAGAGTTGATGGCTGATCATACTGAACCTAATCAAGTTAGTCTTGAAATGGACGTTGATGACATGCCAGTCAGAGGCACTAGACCTTTGGCTGAAATTTATGAAAGAGCACAAGTTACCATAGTGGAGCAATGCAGTTTTGAAGAAGCTGAAGCTGATAAAGGCTGGAAACAGGCAATGGTTGATGAAATTGCCATGACTGAGAAGAACCAGACATGGGAATTGGTTCCTAGACCAGCCAAGAGGAAGATTATTGGAGTAAAATGGGTCTATCGAGCCAAGCAAAATGCTGATGGGAGTTTAAACAAACTGAAGGCCAGACTTGTAGTCAAAGGATTCAGCCAAAAATATGGCCTGGACTATCTGGGAACATTTGCACCAGTGGCCAGGCTAGACACCATAAGATTGCTGGTTGCCTTGGCAGCTCAGAAGCAGTGAAAAATCTACCAGCTTGATGTGAAGTCTGCATTTCTTAATGGCTTCCTTGAAGAAGAGATCTACATTAATCAGCCACAAGGATTTGTTGTGTTTGGCAAAGAACAAATGGTGTACAGGCTTAAGAAGGTATTATATGGCCTGAAACAGGCTCCCAGAGCCTAGTATGCTCGAATTGACAGCTACTTGGTCAGTTTGGGATTTAACAGAAGCGTTAATGAGCCAACACTATATGTCAAGAAGAATGAAGCTGAAATACAGCTTATTGTATCCCTCTATGTGGATGACCTTTTGGTGACTGGAAGAGATCAAGATATGTTGGCTGAATTCAAAGCCAAAATGATGGACATGTTTGAAATGTCTGACTTGGGGCTAATGACATACTTTTTAGGAATGGAGGTGTGCCAAATAGAAGGAAAAATCTTCTTGGGACAGAGAACATTTGCCTTGAAGGTTTTGTCCAAGTTCTCGATGGAGAATTGTAAGCCAACAAGCACTCCTATTGCTGTTGGAATGAAGCTGTCAAGCCAAGGAGATCATGAACCAGTCAATGAGTCTACTTACGTGAGCCTAGTTGGTCGCTTGTTATATTTGGACAAACAACTAGACCAGATATCTTGTTTGCTGTGAGTATGTTATCAAGGTTTATGCATTGTTGTAATGTCCAGCACTTTCAAGCAGCAGAGAGAGTGCTAAGGTACATCAAAGGCACTCTTGACTATGGTGTGTTATTCAATAAAGCTGAAACCTTGAAATTGAAAGGCTATACGGATAGTGACTGGGCTGGTTCAAGTGATGATATGAAAATCACCTCTGGATATGCTTTTACCCTTGGCTCAACCATGTTTTGTTGGAGCTCAAGGAAACAATCGATGGTGGCTCAATCAACGCAGAAGTTTAATATATCTTGCACCGCAAATGTCAGAAACCAAGCCATTTGGCTAAGAAAAATTCTAGCTGATCTCAACCTACATCAAAGGGAGGCAACAGAGATCTTCTGTGATAACAAGTCTGCTGTTACAATTGCAAAGAATCCTGTCTTCCGTGGTAGAACGAAGCACTTCAGCATCAAGTTACATGTGATAAGGGAGATGGAACAAGCTCGAGAAGTGGAGCTGATTCATTGCAATTCAGAAGAACAAGTTGCTGATATCTTCATAAAGGCTCTTGGTGTGTCAAGGTTTGTAAAACTGATAAAGCAGCTAGGTGTTTCAAGCATGGAAACTAAGGAGGAGTGTTGAAGTTAGTTCCCATACAACACATGCAACAACAAAGGTGGATATGCAGCCCATACAGATTCAAGCACGCAAGAACAAATACACATAAGTTACCCAGGTAAAGTACATGTAACTGAAGATGTTTATGCTACTGTTTTTTTTAGTTACATTTTGTTACCGTTCAACTATGTTTTTGTAATCTAGTTTATTTTGAACTGAGTTGGTATAGTTTTTGATGTAATTAGGTGCTGAAAGATTGATAAATCAGCTTACCTATGTGTGCAAGTAATGTTTTCATAAATTCCAATGTAATTAGTGGTATTAGGTAGTGTTTAGGTAAAGGATTTGTTAATCTTTTGACTAGCCAAATGACTGGTATATGTATTGGCTTTGAGCCAACATTTCTTTTGAATGAAAAACATCAGATTTTCTTCCATATGCTCCATATTTTCTTTGCCTTCTAAAAGTTTTAAGTTTTGTTCTTTATTCTTGACAGTAGCTAAAAGTTTAAACTTCAAGCATTTTTCCTTCATATTTTATCCGGGTATAATACGTTGCTGCTGGTGCTCTGTTTGAAATTCTTACTTTACCTGGTTAAAGTGTGTTCAAACTCCAACAAAACTTCACATCTGAGACTGAAATCTCTTTGATTCACTGATCCATCTCCTACAATTATAAAATGAATCATTTTTTTAAATATAATTTAGTCATACTATAACATCTGTTTAAAATAAAGTATGGGTAACTAACATACAGGATAACCAGCAGACTGCAATTTGATAGAAACAGCCGAATGAAACCATGGAAGAAGAGAAGAACTACTCCAGAAGCTTGTTTGAAAGTTAATGGGTTACTGTTTTTGCCATATCCAAACCATCTATTTTTCTAAACTACAACTACGTTTAAATACTTGAAGCCATCTAGTCTGCTATCCTAACTCGACCTCGTAGATTGTACTGGTAATTTGTTAAAAAAATAGAGGCTGCAGTCATCGAGCTCCAACTTTTATGTTATCCTCACTACCTTAAGATCATGCCTCAGAGAAGCCTAGAGAGGTAAAGAGGAAACACAACATCATACCAAAGCCAGTTATTCTAGTGATGAAGCGATTACTTTCCAAGTAATACTGTTAGCAGTCTGATCTCAGGTTGGGCAGTACGGGTCAGAAAAGGGTGACCACTCGATTCTAAAAACCAACACCAAAGACCACTTTCATGGTTTCAACTTAATATTTCAAAATTCAAGGCTGCAAGAAGATGGTTTGTCCTCAATTAAAGGCTAACTTGGAGGAGTTACACTAGCTTTCGAAGATTCATTCATTTGCTCGAACCTCAGGTTGGCAGTTTCCGATATAGGGAGAGAAACATGGCCATCCAAGGGATGAAAACAAATGTACAATTAATTCCCTATTATTCAACCGGAAAATGTCTCCTTCGAGTCCTTTTGACTTGATTTGCTTCTGTCGCAAACCCAACACCATAAAGGAGAAATAAAGATACTATTGAAAGAATATTGTACTTTCGTCAAGCATAGTTCAAACTTCTTGACTAATATTTTATTATATTTCTTTTATCATTTTATAACTTCATATCAATTTTCATATATTTTTTAATTTAATATTTTTTAATATCTAATAATTTTTATAATTTTTTTATTTTTAATCATTTTTATATAAAAATATTATATTAAACTAGAAGCCGCCACATGTCACCATTTGATTAATGCATCAATTTATTTTAACGGTTAGTTTGATTAATGATGAAAATCATTAACGAGAGGCTTAATTGATTATTTTAATTAAATGTAGGGGCTTAATTGGGTGGGTGCATGTTTAATACAGTGACGTTGCATTCAACTCGTCGAGACTCTATGCATGACGTTGTCGGGACGACAGGTTCTTCTTATTAGGACATGGTGTGTCATGTTGTTGGGACATCAACTCTTCTTCATCACAACGTCGACTTTGTTTCTTCCAAAATACAATACGAAACACACTCCACGAAAGTTAAACAAGGATTCCATGTTCCAACTTACATAAACCAACATGAAAGACTAGACCAGTTCAAAAATCTCCAATTTTGTGCTTGGTTTCTGTAGTATATAATATATATAGATTTTGTATTATATATTATATAAAGTATTTTCAAATAAAATATATTTTCTATTATTGTCAAATTATAGTGGTCACTTTACTTTGGCAATTTCATATTTGACTACTTTACTCATTTCTTGAAATTCAAAAAATTAATTTCACAATCACCAAATATATGAAACCATACATAATGTCTTTTTCGCCAAGTTGTTGTAAAGAGGCCTCAAATCTCTTGGTGAAATTAGACAACATATTTTCTATTTGTCATAGCTTCTTTTCAAAGTCAATACATGACTTTTAAATTTTTTTTATTCATAGTCAAATAACATTATTTTTCTCAACACACCTTATGTATACAAGGGTGTAACATATTTAATCATATTAAGGGGCCATCAATTGCCCAATCAAGTGAATTAAAAATCACACATTTATCCACCCTTCACCATGGACATTATCAATTATTTCTTGGTTGTGATTAAAAGCATGTTCATCACCTAAATGAGTCAAATAGCATTCATATTACTATTTTCATACTCACGAGATCTTTTTTCGAAATTTACTACATCTCAAAGTTTTATAGAATCACAAGATTATAGATCATAACCAAGTCATATATAAAAAATCATATGCACCATAATAAATATGCACAATATGATCTCAATTTCAAATATATGATTATCACTAGAAGATTCATACCAAAATAGTGATCTTATTATATACGTCAATGCTTTCCAATATTCTATATTGACTAGAAAAATTAACCATACATATATGCATCTGACTTATTTCATTTACAGTCAAAACCACTTCTTGTCCAAACTTTATAGCATAGAATAAAAAATATGCAATTATATATAAAACCCATTTAGCTTATGGTTGTTTAACAAAAACAACAACCAAAATATGATCATCTACAAACTTTCATTTTTAGCAATAAAAATAATGTATTGTCAATATCATCCAAATGCTGTTACTAATATCATGATTTGAATAAACAAATAATTTCATATCTCAAGTTAAATATATATCAAGAAAAAAAAAAGAATACTTTTTGTACCAAAGAGTTTTACTAACAATTTAGATGGAATGAGTTATATTTCAATTCTGCAACTTATTTTCTATTTATAAAGTATTAATAGGTGCCTAAGTGATTCTTTATAAAAATATTACTTTTTAAGTTGTACTTTTTTATTTCCAAAAATCATTCATCCAACCTTTTAAAAATATTTGTTGGATCAAGTGACGCAACTTTTTTATTTGAAAAGGCTCACCAGAATGGCCATAATGCTCTTGTTGAATAGAAGCATTTTCAACTAATTTTTGAACAATGTCATCACCATTCAAAATGAAAGTAACTTTTCGATCCATTAATAAACCATTTCCCAAACATGCGTTTTCATTCCATCTTCTTTCTTTCTTTCTTTCTTTCTTTCTTTCTTGCATGATATATATGATATAATTTTATACGAATTATAATCACGCATCTCAAAAAGTCATGCATACAATGAACTAGTGTTTGAGTTTCTTTTTGTCAAGTAATTGGTGCATGAGCCACCCACATCTCTTGCATAATGCAATTCAATAAACACATGACAATTGAAATCTAATTATGCAATAAGAGTAAAATAATAAATTTGATATACTTTTTCTTGCAAGAAAGATTTCTTCTAAATCAAAATTTGACAAGATCTTGTCGATATTCATCATCATAGTATCATGCTTGTAGTGGCATGTGAATGCGTGGTGAACAGACAAACCTTCTTTAATTACTCATAAATTGCGAAATAGGACCTTAAAATTTTTAGTGTGTGGGGATAAAAATAAACTTATGATAAACAAACGAAAGCTTCAAGGTGTGTATCAATGTCACTTTCTTTAAGGTTCTATTCTCCCTCACCTATATTATGGTATGCAAAAGAGTTACTAGCAAATGAAGCTTGAAGATACAATGAAGCCCAATGTTTGTCTACGCTTTGCACTGACGGAAACCGTCCATTGAGCATTGAGCGGAGCATAGCAAGGATATCAATTTCTCTAAAGAATATCTACAATAATTCTTTATAGAACAATCAAGGAATATAAAATACGATAGGAGAATAGAAAGAAACTTGGTTTCTATGTTTTTTAGTATATTCTACAAATGAAATTCCTCTCCTATTTATAGGAGGTCTCATGTCTATTCATAGGGACATAACTACCCAAATGGATAGTCATATATTTATCCATAAACATAATTATTCAATAGGTATTTACTTGAATAATTATGACAATTTGTTTTTAATTAAGTGGTATAATATTCGGTGACAAGAGACATAATTGATCACTATGAATAGTGTCAACTCTTGCGTAATAACCAAGTGACCTAAACTATTATTAAGTTTACGTTTTGGTTACTTAATTTCAAAAAGTTACAAAATGGTCATTGAGCTATTCGAATATTTTAATTTAAGTTATTGGGTTGTTAAAATTACTGTTGTATAACATTTATTGTTTGCACCACCAACACCAATCTACAAACTAAATCCGAAGTTTCTTCTTCAATCTCCGACATTAACTATCAAATCAACATTAATTTATTTTTTATTCTGAAAATTCCAAAAAAAAAAAATAATATTCAAAAAGAATTTAAAAATTCATTTTTTTTATAAAAATACATAAAATTTTTAAAAAATTATTAAATAAATATATAGTGTTCATCCTCAACACTAACTCTAACTGGTATCGACCAAAAAACCAACATCTATATTCAAGAAATCATACAAAATTTGGTTTCACCAAAAACTTACCTTAAGTGTGGAAATTAAATCCTAATGAAAGTTTGTCCACTATTGTTCTTATTTAATTAAGTCCTGGGCTGATTGATAGATCCAAGAAAAAATACCTAAATAAGGCCTTTAGTTGAATTGGATTAGGAAACCGCAAGGCCTAACTTATCAAGAGTCGGCGTGATTTAGAAATGCCAGTGAATAGTAAGAAACGCCTAAGCCTCTGTTTCCTACACAACTGCTTGGAAAAGGAAAAACAAATATGAGAATTAACTGTTCTGCCACATATTTTAAAACAATCAAATCTCAGACACTTATTTATAAATAAGTATGTTTTATTGAAAGAGTGTAGTCGTGCATTGGAGTCAAGAGGCTTGTGTGATACATACATTTGAGCCCCTTTTGTTTTTCGAAATTTTTTTATTGATTTTTTTAGCTAAATAAAATGAATAACTTAACTAAAATCTAAATAAATTTCTCTATATATGAATGACTCATTTTTTTTCTTTCACACACCTCAAGAATTCTCAACTCCTTTTGAATTTACAGAGCATCTTGTGTTGCAATATATTTTTAAATTTTTATTCAACCCATTATCTTTATTCATTAAATTGATAAAACATTTACAACGATTTCCACCCACATATACTGCATTTCAACCTTTCTTAAATCAGGAAATTTCTGATTATGAAAAACTACACCATTTTTGGCTTAGCACCAGTAGTTTGAAAAACAAAAAGACAAAAAGATTTGAGCTTAGGGGTCTTTTCGGCACTGTACGAATAAAGACTTTTTTAAAATTATGAATAAAAATATTTTATGTATTTTTAGAGAAACATAATTTTTAAATATTTTTTTCTATCCTATGAAAGTTTTTTACTTTTCTATTTTCTACTTTCTAGAATCTAAGACTTAATTTACAAAATGCGCTAAATTTATACAACTTTTAGAAGGGTTAATTGTATAATTTGTCTCCTGAACTTGTCTCAAGTTACTTAGCTGGTACCTAATTTTTTTTAAACCTAGTTCGTATCCAAAATATTCCGTCATATAAATTGGTATTTATGCACTAGTTTGCGCTTATGTGGCCTTAATAATTAATTTGACGGTGACACGTGGTAGTCTCTTATCATGTTATGGAACAAATATAAATAAATAAATAAAACAAAACATATTTAAAAATATATAAATTAATAAAAAATTTATTTTTTTCAGGTCAAGAAATAACCTAGAAAAATAGCATCAATTTGTCCATATTTGTTCTAGATGTATTTTTCAGTAAATTTATATATTCTTATTTTTTAATAAAATATCAATTTTAAAGTTATTAATGTTTTGAAAAATATATAAAATATATATTTATAAAAATATTTAAATATATAAAATCACTAAAAAATACATTTAGAACAAATCTAGACACATTGTATAAGTGCATTTTAATTTGGGCAACGTGTCTAGATGCATTTGAATTTGGGCAGCGTGTTTAAATTCATTCTTGATGTGATATATTTTTTATACTTTTTTTATTAATTTATATATTTAAAAAATTTAAAAGTTTATATAATAACAACCTAATATTTTATTAAAATATAAAAACATATAAACTTACTAAAAACACATATATGGAATGAATATATACAAATAGGTGTTTAGGCTCAGATGTATCTAGACAATCATTTGTCCAAGTTTATTTTTTATGAGAAAAAATTATACTTTTTTTTATTAATTTATATATTTTAAAGATATTTTATTTATGTTAACCACATGGCATGTTGAGAGGCTGCCACATATCACCATCGAATTGACTATTAATGTCACGTTAGGACAAATTAACGGTGTTAATGTGAATGTACTAACTTGTGTGACAGAATACAAGTCCATAAACCAACTAGGTTGAAAAAAAAGTTAAGATACTAACTAGGAACTTTGGGACAAATTCATGGGCAAACTATATATTAACCCTATTTAGAATTATAATAAAGTTGATAGAATCTATAAACATTAAAGTAGTGTTTGGAAAACCACCTAGTAATTTGATTTGGGTGTAATTGTTTGCAATTAAACAAGGACAATATGTTTGGATAACCATTGTAATTGGTGGATTCCACCAAATTAGATATAATCGAAGCACCCCAATTACATTTTTCGATTATTAAGAGAGGGTGAGAATTAGAGTAATTATGCAAGTATATATACTCAAATCCAATTATAAAAAATTATTTTGTATACAAGGCATCAAAATTATATTACAAGCATGAACATGTAAGGGTGCTATGGGATGGTTATGACAAAAAATTCTTATATTATAAAAATATGTTTTGTATTTTATAAAGTTATAACAAAAAATTATATCAATTAAATCCTAAAATATTTCTAAAGTTATGGTAAAAAAGTTTATCATAAAAAATAATTACATATTATAAAAGTGTTATAGCATATTTATTTACAAAATTTATGGTTAAGAAGTATGAATATAACTTATTTACATGTCTATGCTATATATAATAAAAAATATTATAATTTTTTTTATCATAACTTATTGATAAAAAATAACCTTCTAAAATTATGACGAAAAATTATAATAGTTATAAGAAGTGTTATGAAAGTTCTTGGAAAATTTATAAAACTTTATTTGTAAAGGTTATGTAACACCTCCGACTCGGTGTAAGAGTTTCGACTAAGTCAAAGGTGTTATATTTGATCACCGAAGTGATCTTGTTAGCCTTTCCTTTGTTTGCGTTGAAAAAAAAAAGTTCATTAATTTAAATTGACTTTACTTAGAATTTCAATTACAATATGATTAATGTGAAGTTTTGAAAAATGGTTTAAAATTTTTAAGAAAAGATTTTTTAAAATTATGAATATTTTATAAAGCATCGGAAACATTTATTAAAAATAATATTTTTCTAAACCACATAGCATGTAATTATTAAAGTATTAATTAAGTGTCATACTTTAAAATAAGTAAACTAAACAATCTCAAACTTAAAATATTAAAGCAAGAATTTAATAAATTACAGTCTCGAAAATAAATAATAAAGAGAAAAAACTTTAATAGAAACTTCTAAATAATAAAACATGTTGTTAATCTGAGGTCCGTCCGATGCTATTCCAAATCTTAATTTTCTATGTTACTTGAGAGATAAAGAAAAAAAGAGAAATGAGCTTATGACGGCTCAGTGTCAGTTTAATTTTTAAACCATTATGTATAATCGTCAAACAGTAAAGCATTCAATTCATGGCATAATAGCAAATTTTAACATAACATAAGGAACATTTAGAAATTAATGCATATACAGTTTAAGTATGATGCAATACAATTATAAATTTTAATTTCTCACCCGTTCATCCTATATGCCCTCGAGCATTGCTCAACACTTCAAAACCCATATCATTAACTAACCATGTCGGGTTTGTTTTTCAGTGACTGTGGTTATTCACTTGTCATCTATGACGATCACTACAAGAAAATAGACTTTTAGTGGCGTTTGAATGAAAAACGCCGCAAATATTATACATTAGTGGCGTTTGAAACAAAACGCTGCTAAAAACTGAGCAATAGTGGCGTTTTCATGCAAAACGCCGCTAAAAACTGAGCAATAGTGGCTTCTTCATGCAAAACGCTGCTAAAAACTGAGCAATAGTGGCGTTTTATTCAAAACGCTACAAAAAACTGAGATATAGTGGCGCTTTAGTTCGAAATGCCACAAAAGGTTGAGCTATAGTGGTATTTTTGTAAAAGCGCCGCTAATATTTATTATTTTAACTACTCTATTTTGTTATCCCTGAAATGCCTTAGTATTTTTCCAAAATTAGTTCCCCCTCCCCAAAACCAAACTTAATTTATCAACTACTTTTTAATGCATCGATTTTTATTTTGAATCTTATAAAATTGAATCCAACTTAAATATTAAATTTTTACATCTCAAATTACAAATTCAACTTGAATTCGTGTTTTTACAATCTCAATTGAATCATATTAAATTAGGGACATAACTACGGGGTTGGAAGGATTTCGACCCCCTAAAATGAATTTTTTTTTATTTAAACCCTACCGTACAAACTAAATCCTTATAAGGGTCTAATTAAACCCTACATAAACATTAAAACTCTAAACCTTGAAAATAAATTATAAATGGAAAAAATATGGGGACTTATAATGTTCTAATAAGAAAATAATCATCAGATTGCATTTTCACTTACAATTGAATTTTTGCCCCTAAAGGCTAATCTCAAAACCTTAAACTACATTAAACCCTAAAATATGAAGCCTAACCGGCCCCTAAATCATAACCCATGACTGCTTAACCCCTAAATCATAACCCATGATCTAAACTCTAAACCATTTAAACCTTAAACTCTAAAGCAATGTCCTAAAACCTTAAACTACCTAATTAAACCCTAAAATATAAAGCCTAACCCCTAAATCATAACCCATGACCTATAAACCTTTTAAACCCTAAAACTCTAAACTCTAAACAATAGTGGCGTTTTTATTAAAATCGCCACTAACATACATTAAAAGATATTAGAACACTACCGTTTAATGCTGCGTAATTAGTGGCGTTTTCCACAAAACGCCGCAAAATGTTATGCTTTAGCGGCGTTTTCATTAAAAACGCCACAAATGTGTATTACGAGTCCAAAAAACGACACCGTATTATCCTTGTTATTAGTGGCATTTTTCCAAAACGCCGCAATAGGTTATACATTAGCAGTAAAACGACACCGTTTTATGTTTTGTTTTTAGCGGCGCTTTGTACAAACGCCACAAAAATGTGTTACGAGTTCAAGAAACGACACCGTTTATACTTGTTATTGGTGGCACTTTGACAAAAACGCCGCAAATTTGTGTTATGTGTTTTATAAACGACGCCGTTTTATTCTTTGTTTTTAGTGGCGCTTTATATAAAACGCCGCAAATTTGTATTAAGGTTTCAGTAGACGATGCCATTTTGACAATGTTATTAGTGGCGTTTGGTTCCAAACGCCGCAATAAGCTATACATTACTGGCGTTTTATCTGGAAACGCCACAAATAAGAGTTAAATGTTTACAAAACGTCTGCGTTTTATTCTTTTGTTTTTAGTGGCGTTTTATTAGAAACGCCGCAAATTGCTTCAGTTTTATACAAAAACGTCGTCGTTTTTTTCCATCCAATATATCCATAATGTTAAACCTGAAAGAACTATTAGTTTTCCCCCACCCAAATTTCCCCAAATTCCTAACTTTTCCCCTAATCCCTAAATATTTCCCTGAATCAAAATCAAAATATCCTTCTACTGTTGAAGACTCTGATTGCCGTTGAAGACTCCGAGTGGACGACCTGCTGCATCGCCGTCTCCTCTACTGCGACTGTCACTTTTGCTCTTCTCTGCCATAACCAATCGATAACTTTCAGTAGTTGGTTTGAAATTTATCAATCATATTTGCTTGTTTTGAGAGTGTTCATGACAGATGAGTAATTTGTTTTCCACTTCATGTTAAATCAGTTTATTTTATTTTATTTGGAAGGATGGGAACGGTGAGAATGAGGTTATCAACTATAACTACAGTAGTACAGTAGTGACTGTATGTAGATTGAATCTTTCCATTAACGTGTCTCTAAATCTAAGTTACTTATAATGTAGATTGATTTTTTAAATCCAAATAAGATTAGATAATTCAAGTCTTTAGTGGTAAAAAAGACTTAAATTCGAATTTTGAAAGTGATAATAGTGAAATGAAATAACCATGAACTTAAGAAAATTGTTAACCTTCAAAATCCGTAAAACAACTATAAAAAAAATACATTGATGATAAAAATCCTAAACATATATTTAGGTATAAAGCTAGGTAATTGAATATTGTTGTTATTATTATTTGTGCTGTGGACAGGCATTTACCAGTAGATGACTTTGGTAATTAGCAAAAGTAATTAACATGTTTGTTCTTGCTTGTTAAGTGGACAAACATCACACCACTAAAATACAATTTTATATATATATCATTTAAATTATATCTATCAACTGGAGAAGGTGTTCTTTACATGGCTAAGTTTATTGGATTCTGGACGAATCTGTTGTGTCTCTTGAATTGAACTGCCTATTATACTTTTCTTTCTAGAATTATCCTTAAACTGTGCTGAATTTGTGGATGCTTATCGTTGATCTGATACTATGTATGGGGAATAAAGATGTCTTTGAATTGGCCTTGAACTATGTTTATTCCCACCTGTTATTAGCAAATATAATTAATATTATACCAATCATTAAATGTTGTTTATTTTTAGAACTCATTTGATTGTTTTGTCGACTAGAAACAGACTTCTGTTCTTCAAATGCAATGAGTAGGGAAGTCTCTCAACATTATTAGAGATCAATCCCAAGCATCTCCAAATAAACCCTCAAGAAAACATTTCCAATTCAATCAAGGTAAACATTGTCTTCCATAACATTTATGTTTCTTTCAACATGTTTTTCCTTTTATGTTTTTAATGTTTATGATGAAAGATTCAACATCTCTAGAAACTGAATCATGCATTTTTTCTGCTAGGATTAGCAATCTAGTATGAATAAGTATTGGTAAATGCATTAAATAAACTACGATTATTATACTGTGGTAAATGCATGGATCCATTGAAAGAATAATCATACAATGTATGTAAATGATTATTATTAGCCCTTGGTTCCTTTCAAAAGTGAGAATATAGACTTTTGAATTTATAGAATGAAAGTGTTGAAACCTTGACTTTGGTGCACAGCCATTAGGTGGATAATTCCTACTTCTAATCATAATTCTGGGTGTTTAAATTCATGCCATCCTAGTTGTCAATTTAACTAAGGTTGAATTAGAAGTTTTTGGTATGTTATTGAAGAATGGTTTACAATATTTACTAAAATTATTTTTTTAAATTTCAAATTTTTATTTAATTAACATTTTAATTACATTCCTAAATTTTTAAGCTTATTTCATCCACTCTTTTTTGTGTTTTGTCTCGATTTGGCTTCCTTCGTTAAGTTTCCTGTAGAAGCTTACTTATCTTTTATTTGCAAGAAACAGATTTAGGTAATGGAAGATGTATGCCTGTGTGTTTGTGTCTCTATATATGTATGTATTCGGTACTAGATGAAAGCTTTACTCCAGTTTTGAAATATAGACCAAGTTTTGCATACATTGATCATTTTCTGGCTCTTTTCCTTTGAATACATGGTTCTCTTGATACTAAATACTCAGGTACTTTCTCCATATTCTGTGATTCTTATTAGATAAGTTATATATCAACAGTTATGTTAGTTTTCATCAAGGCCTCTGTAAACATTAAGTTGGTATTCTGGTAGGAGAAGTTAATGTTTATGAGTTGTGTGGAGTATGATTCTGCACATGCAAAGTTGGTTTGTTTAAAGCTGTGCATTTTCATATTTACATAATAATGGTGATTCCATTTTGGTTTTTTAGATGTTCTTTTGGTCTGTTTTCATGTTTCTATCCAACTTATGTGTTTAGTGTGGACTTAGATTGATTGAAGAGTTTAATGCTGTCTTGTTGCTCACGTTTTATATAAAAAATTGTTATATTTTGTTTAAAAATGCTTTTCAATTTCTAATTATAAAATGAGATGTCGATTGAAGGTAATAAATGCTATAGTGAAGGAAGAAAATGGCACTGATAATGGTATTTAGAATGGCAACCTTATATTGGATATAGTAAATTGCAGCAAGACTCAATATATTATGATGTTTTTCATGGTCATTGGCAAATTCCAGTTGATTGGGGTTGAAGCAATTGATATTAATATTTAATATTTAATATTCCTTTGTCCCATTGATGATAACTGTGCTTTCTATACTGTGCAGTTTTGCCAGATTTTGCTGAGGTGTACAGCTTCATTGGTAGTGTCTTTGATCCTGGTACAAGTGGGCACTTGCAAAACTGATATAGATAAAGTTTTTATATTTGCTTAAACTGAAATATATTTGGTGCTACTCTTATAATCTTACATCTGTTCTAGGTACTATCGAGCACCTGAATTAATATTTGGTGCAACTAAATGCACCACAACCATTGACATTTGTTCTAGGTACGTACAGGTTTCGTTGCTAAATTTTTTTCCTTATTTCTATGCACTTTCACTTTAAATTACTTAACAAATATTAATTTTTTGACTCCAGCCTCTGTTTCCTAGTAAGAGTGGAGTAGGCCAGGTACGTTTTATTAAGGTAGGTTTTATTTCAAAATTCTAATCAATAATAGTTTTATCATGATGATTTTGGAAAAATTAATATTTTGGGGTTGCGATTTTGTAAAGATTTAATTGCTGGTTCTGTTTGGAGCAGAACTATTTTGTTTCCAAATTAATTTTAAATATTTGGTTCAACTTAATTATTATTTGATTCAACTTAAGTATGAATAAATATGAATTAATTTTATTACTGTGTAGCTTGCTTGTCCATTAAAATTACAACAATAGCTGACCTTCTCTCCAACCTTATTTTAAATATTTTAAAGATTCAAAGTATATAGGCTGGAAACCTGACGGGTTGCCTTATATCGAGCTGCAAGATATAATGGATCCTCCCGAGGTGTAACAACGCCACGTATGATGAATCTTAAAAAATTCAAAAAGACTTGAAAAAAGTTCTATCGAGCTCATTTACTATCGAATATTTATATAGCCTTAATTTATTTCCAATTTACTTATAAAAATTAAACTACGATTCTTTTTTGATATTATTATATTCAAATTACTATTTTTTTATATTAATAATGTTTGATTTTAATATTTAAATATTTTAAAGATTCAAAGTATATAGGCTGGAAACCTGACGGGTTGCCTTTTATAGCTGCAAGATATAATGGATCCTCCCTAGGTGTAACAACGCCACGTATGATGAATCTTAAAAAATTCTCCGTTTTATCACAAATATTTTACATTCAAGTTAAACTTTTTATTCAAACTAAATCATAGCTTTTAAGCTAAATACGGATGTCCACACAGTGCTTTAATATGTACTTAAGAAAAGATGACTTGCAAAACATAAATTAAATTAAGTGTGGACTATTTTAACTGCACATGTAATTTGTCAAATAAAAACGAACGACATGTATATTACTTAATTAAAATAATTTTTATAAATATTATTTAATTAAATATTATTTAATCCCGCTACTTACCTGTAGATACTTGATACTTGATATGTATTATCCATGTGATTTTCCACATCGTGAAATAAAAAACTTACATAATATATAAATATATTTGATATCATAATTTATATAACTTACAAAACGTACATAACTTATATAACTTAGATAAATATATAACTTATATAACTTACATAACTTATATAACATACATAACTGATATAACATACGTAACTTACATAACTTATATAACATACATAACTTATATAACATATATAACTTACATAACTTATATAACATATATAACTTACACAACTTATATAACATACATAACTTATATAACTTATATAACTTAGATAAATATATAACTTACATAACTTACATAATACTTAAATATATTTTATATCATAATTTACATATCATACATAACTAGTTTACGAAATTTACTTAACTTACATAATACATAAATCTATAGTTGAAAATCTCGCAACTTGCCTGAATTAGTTTATACCCATTAGAGACTTGATATTTAGTATAATGATATGATTTAAATCAATTGAGAACATTTAAGTAACTATAATATGTTGTCAACTTTAGATTTCAAGAACTACAAAATGGATAGGAGCTGGATGAAATTGTCAAGGGTAAGCAATGCCTATCAAAATGGAGTACAAACTTTTCTAAATTTTGCATTTCAAAATGCAAGCCAAGAGAATATGATTCTTTGCCCGTGTAAGAAGTGTGGCAACATCTACTGGCATTTTCGTGAAGTTGTCTACGGACATCTAATTGTTGATGGCTTTATTCGGGGGTATAAAAAATGGATTTTCCATGAATAGTGTACATCTAGTGGAACTTCTTCAACGATTAATCCGACTTATCCTGATACTGATTACCATCAGTATGTTAGACAAGATGACATGAAAGATATGTTGCGGGATGCATTTAATATGCGTAGTCATGGTGAGCAATCGTTTCCACCTGACTTTATTATATCCGAGGATTGTAATATTACTGGAAATGTTTTTGCGAAAACAGAACAAGTGCACCTAATGAGGAGCCAAATGAAGAAGCGGCTAAGTTCTACAATTTACTTAATGAAATGAATGAAGAACTTTACGAGGATCAAAATATTCAAATTGTCCTTCGCATTCGTCTATTTCACTTAAAATGTTTGGGAGGGTGGACCGGAAACTCTTTTACAATGCTGCTAGAGTTTCTAAGAGAGATGTTTCCGTTTGCAAAAATTCCCCAGTGTTGTCAAGATATGAAGAGGCTAATAAAAGATTTGGGCCTTGGGTACGATAAAATTCATAGTTGCCCAAATGACTGCATGTTGTACTGGGGTGATCAGAAAAACCAACAATCTTGTCATGTTTGCGGTAAGTCTAGTTGGATGAATAGTAATACAGAAGATGTGAATACGGATGAAGGTGGGGCACAGTTAAGAAAGAAGCCAGTCAAGGTCTTGCGATATTTTCCCCTGATACCAAGACTTCAAAGGCTTTTCATGTCCTCAAAGACAGCTGAATCTATGAGGTGGCATAATGATCAACGGACCGATGATGGATTATTAAGACATCCTGCGGATTCTTTAGCTTGGAAATCATTTGACAGTAAATTTCTAAGCTTTGCAAGCGATCCTCGAAATGTGAGGCTTGGGCTAGCAGCTGATGGCTTTAATCCATTTAAAATCATGAGTACTTCGTACAGTACTTGGCCTGTAGTGCTTGTTCCTTACAATTTGCCTCTATAGATTTGCATGAAGCAATCTTCATTTATTTTATCAATGATTATCCCTGGAGAGAAAGGTCCTGGAAATGATATTGACATCTATTTGTAGCCACTTATTGAAGAGTTAAAACAATTATGGTCGGGTGTTGAGACATATGATGTATTGAGAAAGAAGAACTTTAATTTACTTGCAGCTTTATTGTGTACAATTAATGATTTCCCGGCTTATGCTAATTTATCGGGTTGGAGTACTAAAGGACATTATGCCTGTCCTTGTTGTGCTGCGCAAACTTGTTCGAAGTGGTTGTATAATGGAAAGAAGTTCTCTTACATGGGCCATCGTCGGTGGTTAGATGAAAATCATAAATTTAGATTTCAGAGGACTCTATTTGACGGTACTGAAGAGTACAGAGGAGCTCCTGAGCAGACCGTTGGATCTAAAATCTTGTTTATGTTAAAAGATATCAACTTTAGTTACGGGAAGATGAATCAACCACCTATCACGCAAATAAGGAGAAGATCGAGGGATGAATCTGATGATGAATCTGACGAAGAGGATGATCCTAATGAGGCGGAGTTGTGGAAGAAAAGGAGTATTTTTTTTGAGTTGCCTTATTGGGAGCACAACATTTTACGCCACAATCTTGATGTCATGCATATTGAGAAGAATGCCTGCGAGAACATAATTGGGACAACTTTAAATGTCGATGGAAAATCAAAAGACAATCTTCAGAGCCGACTTGATTTAGTTGACATGAGAATCCGGCGTGATCTTCATCCTCAAGTACTTCCGAATGGGAAATATCGGTTGCCGCCTTCTATTTTTTCAATGTCAAAGAAAGAGAAAGAAGTTTTCTACATGGTATTGAAGGATATAAAGGTCCCAGATGCGTATGCGTCAAATATATCTCGATGTGTGAGTTTCAAAGATCGAAGATTATATTCATTAAAATCACATGATTACCACATCTTGATGCAAGATTTACTCCCAATTGCTTTACGGTCTTGGTATGTCAAAAAATGTAACGTCTGTATAATTGAACTATCCAATATAATGAAAGCTATTTGTGGCAAAGTTTTGAATGTCGAAGAACTTGAGAAAGTACAGGATCGAGCGACTTTGACTTTATGCAATTTAGAGAAGATCTTTCCACCTTCCTTTTTCACTATTATGGTGCACTTGGTAATCCATTTCCCTCACGAAGCAATCCTTGGTGGACCGATTTTTTATCGATGGATGTATCCTATAGAAAAGTGCTAATTTATTTCTCAAGTATTCATTCATTCACCTCTATACATTTAGTTAAGCTTTTGATAAGTATTGTATATCGTGTTTAGGTTCCTAAGCAAATTGAAGTCATATTGTCGCAATAAGCGTTATCCAGAAGGATCAATTACTGAAGGCTACTTGGCATAAGAGTGCATGACCTTACATTTCTAGATATTTAGAAGATGTTTGAAACACGATTGAATAGACCAAGTAGAAATCTTGGGCTCAATGATCATGACTTGGCCGAAACTTATTTATTTCAAAGTTATGGAGAACCAATCGGCAAAGTTGAAATTGTAGAATTAGATGATATATCGTGGATACAGGCACATCGATATGTACTTTTTCACCATGATTCAATTGAACTGTTGCGCAAGTAAGTTATAAAATTGTCTTACATATTCGTCGTTTTGATTTGTTTATCTTCTAACCAATTAAACTTTTTTTAATATAGTGAGTACAAACAAATTTTGAGATCTCGTGCACGCTCTCGAAGATTACAACATCGAGAGATTAATAAGTTATTCACAGAATCTTTTCATGAATGGTTAAGTCAAACGGTATGTAACTAAAGTTAATAAGTTACATATAATCGCGAAATTTAGTTAATCAAATAAGAATGTTTTTACATAATACATTTATAATTATTTAATTTACTTTCAATTCAGTAGGTTTGGAGTGGGAAGGATGTCAATGACGAAATTAAATGGCTTTCCCAAGGTCTGAACAGAGTAATAAAAAGATATAGTGCCTTCCTCATCAATGGATACGGATTTCATACAAAGTATCGCGAGAGAATGAGGAGAACTCAAAATTGTGGAGTTGTTGTTAATTCTTCAATTACAAGTTATGCTAGTGCTAGGGATAGTAATCCGGTTGAGGGTAATGTGGAGCATTACGGACTTCTTACAGACATTATTAAGTTGGATTACTATGGCAGATGGAAAGTTATCTTATTTCAGTGTGATTGGGCTGATGTTAATACTGCTCGAGGAATTAAAAAAGATCACTTTGGTTTTACAATGGTGAATTTCTCTCGCTTGATTCACACTGGACAACAATTGATGGACGAGCCATATGTATTTTCCTTTCAAGTGAAACAAGTTTTTTATTCGAAAGATCCAACTAATGAGGTTTGGTATGTTGTACTCCGAAACACCCCTAGAGACTTGTTTGACATGGGTAATGGAAGTAGAGATGACATTGTCGAAAGATCAGAAACATTGCCTTTTCCAGAACAAAACTTAGATGAAAATATCCCTAGTACTAGTACACAATATCAATGGGTTCGAGATGATGTGAATGAAGATATTTACGAATAATGATGTAGTAAGATTTTACGTTTTTTTAATTATATGTAATATTATAATTTTAATCTTGGTCATGTTATATAATTTGACTATTTTATATGTACTATTATTGTTGTAATTTGTTACTAAAACTTTAACTATTTTATGTGTATTGCAGGAAAAATGCGTAGAAGAAGATTACGTAGTTTAAGTATTGTCCAGAATACTCCAAATTCGGAAGAAGGAAATAGTGAACAGCAGACAGTTGTTGGATCTAGAATGTGCCAGAGACACTTGACGAGCCTGAAGAATTTCAAAGTAATGTTACGTTTATTTTACATCTTTTATTATTAATTTATTTGTAAATTTTAATATAATAATAGTATATCATTTTTCAGCTGAAAATGGTAGGACGCGCAGAGCTCGAGGACGTGCACTGCTTAGTGATTTATACGACTTAGATCCTGCCGACCGTGTCAAAGTAAGTAGAAATACTTATGGCCAGCCTGTTGGATCTGAAGCTTGACTTTTAGCAGGCTATATTGGCATTTTAGCACGAAATGCCAATATGTTGCCCATCAACTACGAATCATGGCATCATATGCCTGATAGCAACAAAAATCAGGCTCTCGCTAATATTAAGGTAACAAAATGTGAATGTAACTTATAATATTTTGGTTTAAGTTTCATTCATATTTACATTCTAAACTTGTGTTTTTTTAGGATAGATTTGCTTTAGAGGTCTCCGATGATTATATCAAGAAGACATTGGGTAAAAAATGGAGAGACAATAAAAGCATTTTAAAAAAATAATATTTTAAGAAAGACATAAGCCTCGAGGAAAAATTGAGAAATGTCCCGGGAATGCTGAGGTACCAATGGGAAGATGCGGTTAGATTCTGGAATTCAAAGAAAGGAGAGGTATTACGTATTTCCAAACTCTTATATATAGTGTTTACTATATAAGTAATAATAATTTCATTATGTAGGACCGTGAGCGAGTTGGAATAAGCAGCAGGCAAAAACAAAAATTCACACACACGGCAGGGTCGAGAAGTTTTTGCTTCTGTAGCTGAGGCCGATGTATTAAAATTTTATTAATTCTTTCAAATATTAATAACTTTCTAATATTAAATAATATTTTTACTACTATATTGTAGGAAGTCAAATCCGGACAAAAAGTTGGGCGCCTTCAGCTTTTTGAGATTACGCATAGGAAGAAAGATGGATCTCCTATGACATCCGAAGCTGGAGAAATTATGGTATATTTACTTAATAATATTTGATTTATTCTAAATATTTATAATGTTTAATTATAATTGTTTAATTCAATTCATCATTAGTAGTTTTAAATAATGTTATGTTGCATTCCTTTTTATTATATATTTCGTTTCTAACTTTTTAATTGATTTTTTTAGGAGAAACTAAAGAATAAGAAGGCGGAATATGAAGCGGCTACTTCGACTGATAGTTCTGTTAATCTTGAGAACATTGATAACAGAATTATCACTGAAGTTTTGGGTCCTGAAAGGTACGGTCGGGTTCGATTTCAAGGATCTGGTGTTACCCCGACCCAATATTTTGGATCCGGCTCCCAGCAATACATGCCTTCCGGAAGTCAAGCTAAAGCTGAAGTTCAGAGGTTAAGAGATCAGATAGCTCAGATGCAAGCGAACATAGTTGAACAAATTGCTGAGGTTCAACGAAAATATGAAGAACTCCAGCAATAACTTAGAGCGGAGGCGTGAGAGAGGGAAGCGCAGCGGCGAGGAGGCGAGCATAGGAAAAGTGCGATGACCTCCAACTCTGACTTTCAAGCAGATGATGCAGATGTTTCAACAATCGCAAAAGCCACCATCTTAGACATTAGTTTTCTCGTTGTAAGAATATTTTTAACTTTGTCACGTTTAACATTATTCTAAGAATATTTTAAATCATACTTTATTAATTACATCATATATCTTTCGTTAAATTTGAAGTATTATTTAGAATTAATATTTTTGGTTGTATTTTTTATGCTAACTTTGGTATTTTGGCTGCATTTTATGCTATATTTGTTGTATTTGGTTGGATTTTAATGTAGGAAGGGCTGAATATTGGTGGAAAAAATATATTGCAAATCTGCCAAAATTAGCGTCGTTTGTGGGAAAAACGCCGCTAAAGGCCATGACTTTTGGCGGCGCTTTTTTTTAATAAACGCCACCAGTTTTTGCGGCGCCGCCTATAGCGGCATTTTTTGCGGCGTTTTTAAAAGTGCCGCAAAAAGTTTTAGTGGCGCTTAGAAGCGCCGCTAAAGGCTAAAAAAAGCGCCGGTAAAAGTCTATTTTGCTGTAGTGGATGACTTTTACTACAATAACTTATCATCCCGATTTTGATGACTTTTTAAACTATCATCCCGATATTGTTTGGTTTTATTGCTTCTTTTTAAACTATCATCCTGGTTTATTTGATTTTAATGACATTGCCGCCTACTTCGTGCAGTATTGACTTTCGATGTGGACTTAAATTGCCACTGTCTTCTACGGAACTCCTTCATCCTTCATACCCAATTTCATGTAATTATACACATGTACTTAGCATGTTTATGCTTTTTATCATCAATTGATGCTACATTAAATATTTCATACTTAGCATTTATGGCATGTGTTTATGCATTCATGCATATCAATTTCATATATACACATATAATTTGTGCAAGTAAAAAAAAAAAAATAGTGTCATGCGTATAAGATTTTCATGTAAATTATCAGGCTGAGATATCTAACACATATTTAGGTTCGCATGTACGGCTCCCACCTAGGTACCTGCAAAGAAAACGCATGTAATATAATGACTCGCAAGTATTGACTCGCATGTAATAATATGACTCGCAAATATAGTGGTTTGCATGTACTAATCAACAGTTGACTCACATGAAAAATAATATAGGGTTTGCATGTAATGTCCTAAGGTTCACATGTAATAACAATTTAGGGCTCGCTTAATAGTACGTGTAGGGTTCGTACGTATAAACACATAGAGTTTGCATGATATTCATATAGGGTTTGCGTGGACATACTAAGTGTTCGCATGAAGAATTTTTTATTTTTTTGCTCATGGTTTCGTTGTAGGGGGTTCGCAAGCAAGGGCTCGTACATACAAGGGGTTCGTATACAAGGGGTTTTCTCATACAATGGATGGTTATATACAAAGGGGTTCACACATGCTAGGGCTCACGCACACAGGCTCGACATGGGCTCACACCTACAAGTGTTCTTCCTAGGTTTGCCAATACTAGTCCTCTACTTCCTAATATTTTCAATTATACACAAAGATTTAGGTTTAGATCCCACACTTGATTTTGAAAAGCACAAAAACCTTAATTTGGAAGAGAAAGTTGATTATCTTCTTTGAGGACTAAGTAAAAAAATGATTTTTGCCTTGATACTTTGAAATTTTGACACTTTTGTGGAGTAAAAATAAGAAAATAAATTTTTTTGATTTGAAAGCACACTAAAGGTTTGAAACTTGGGATAAGTGAGTAAGTTAAGGCTTTATCACTAAACCAACAAACTCATTCTTGTTAATTTTTAACAAAAATAAATTTGAAGGCATTCTAATTGCCCTACCCTATGTTAAAAAAAAATACTAAAAATCAATCCAAAAAAAAAAAAAACTAAAAATCTAAATTTTTACTCCTACTCTTCTAAGCCCAATTTTAGGATATGACATGTTATATATTATACCTTTTATATTATTTTGACTTAATTTGCATATTATGAAAAGGGATATAACTTAGAATAAGTATTTTTCCAAATTAAGTTTATAAAAGTTTTTATAGTTAAAGCTAGAAATTGTTTGGCCTGTGAACTCAAATATTGCAAGGTTAATGTTGATATTGCAAATACAAAAAGATTTCTTGTACCATATCATGAGTATGAAACCATTTAAGAAAATCATGTCAAATACAAGTACCACAGCCAAACAAACATGTCTAGAGAATTTCAATTCTTTGTAATTACAAACAAGTGAGTATAATTACTATTCTAGTAGTTACACTTCCATTTAATTACTTTGTGCTGTCCAAATAGAGCCTAAGAGATTAAATTTGTTATTATGTTAATAAAAAAGGACCATGTCAACATTCTATTAATAATTTAATGAAAGAGTGAATAAAATATCAAATGTCTATAACATTAACGAGTATATAAAATATTTTTGAAATTAAGTAATTGATGCCCAAAATAATGATATATAAATAATTATGTGACTATTGATGGAATTTATCCTATAATTATAATAATGTATCATTTCATTATTTCTTTAAAATTTTATCTGTTTATTATTTTAAATTTCTTTTAAAATTACAAATATAATTCGAATAACTATAAAATTACAATTAGATAAGGGCGAACCTAACTCCACCACCCATTTGCACACCAAGCCAAGTAACCCATGTGCTCTACATTTCTTTATCCCACAAAATGTAGACCCCTTTTTACTATTATTATTAGCTCTCAAAAGCTGTTTTCCAATTCTAGTATTTTCTTTTTTAAATAGGTATAAAAAATACGGAAAATTAGTTATTAAGCTTGCTCTTATAAATATTTTGAGAAATAAAAAAATTATTTTTTAATTTTCTTGAGGAAGAAGTTTGATTGTATGGGAAAAGTAGAATTAAGTTATATATTGTTATTAGAGTTAAAATATAATTTTATTATTTTAATAGTTTATATTTTATAATTTTTAAAAAATTAAATTAAATTATTATTTTTTAAAAATTAAATTACAATTTTTCCACGTACAAACCTAAAATTTATAAATCTCGAAGGGTTAAATATTTATAACATTAATGACTAAACTTTTTTTTTTTGGAGTTGAGCCATTGGTGTCACAATTTTTATGATTTATCCTATAATTACAATCATGAATCATCCAACTATTTTTTTTTTCAAAATATATTATCTATTTATTTATTGTTAAAATGTTCTTTTAAAAAAGTTACAATATAATTGCAGTTATAACTATAAATAAAGCTTATATGTAAAAAAAAAAAAAAAAAACTTAAGGACATATAAAAAGAATCAATTAAGCTTCATTGGTTAACGATTTTCACCATTGATCATGTTAAATGTTAAAATAAATTGATGAACCAATCTAATATTTTCCCATAAAAATTATAAAATTATTAAAAATAAAAAATATTTTAAAAATATTAAAATTGATATAAACTTATAAAAAATTATAAAAGATATAATAAAATCTGAAATTTATATAAAAAAATTATAATTTTTCGAATTTTCCTGAGGAAGAAGTTGGATTGTAGGTACAAAGTTGAGAAAGTTTTTTTGTTTTATATTTCTCATAGAGTTAAAAGTGTAATTTCACTATTTTAATAGTTTATATTTTTAAATAGATTAAATTAAAATTTTATCATATTTGGAATTAAATGGTAATTTTACTATACTAACTTACAAATTATAAATTTTAAAGGGTCAAATGTCTATAATGTTAGTGAGTAAAAAATAAAGTTGAGTTAAGTCATTGGTGCCCAAAATAGTAATATACTGATAATCATGTGACTATTAATGTAATGTAATTTATCCTATAATTAAATCATCCTACTATTTTTTTTTTCCAAAATAAGTTATCTATTTATTTATTGTTCAAATTTTCTTTTAAAGTTACAAATATAATCATAAATATAATTACATTTATAACTATAAATAAAGTGTATATATAAAAAAAATCCTTAAGAAAATGAAAAAAAAAAAAATCAATCAAGTCCTTATATTATATTCGCACCCAATTAATTCCTAGTTATTTAAAAAAAATCAATTAAATCCCTTTGTTAATTTGTTAATGATTTTCATTATTGACCACATTGACCTTTAAAATAAATAGACGGGCTAATCAAATGATGATATATTTTAACTTTTGATTTAATCTAATATTTTTCCATAAAAAAATTATAAAAATAAAATTGATATAAACTTAAAAAAATTATAAAAAAAAAGACAATAAAAGCAAAAAAATATATATAAAAATATAACAAGCAACAGAAATTCAATCATGTAACAAAAAAAAAAAACAAAAAAGCAGTCATGCCATATCACTAGAGGTGATCATGGGCCGGGCCGGGTTCGGGCCGGACCCAGATAAATTTTTAGACCCGGCCTGAAATATAGGCCTAAAAATTTGTCCAAGCCCGTCTCGAAATAAAATTGTTAAGCCCGAGCCCGGCCCGGTCCGGCCCATATTAAATTTTTTTGCTTATTTTATTAAATAAAAAATTTAAAAATATAATAAATCAAATATATTTAAAAACATAAAAATAAATATTAAAACAAATAAAAATGATACTAAAACAATTTTTAAAACAATACACAAATTTACAATATAATAAAAAATGGTTATATTAAAAATTTAAAATGATTAAAAATAAAATAAAAATATATTAATATATAATTCAAGCCGAGTCCCTGCCTGTTTTCTAAACGGGCCTCATTTTTTTACCCAAGCTCATTTTTCGAGTCTATATTTTTACCCAAAACCTCTCATTTTTTGGGCGGGCCTTCGGGCCGGGCCGGGCCGCCCATGATCAGCTCTACATATCACTAGTGGTACAGAAATAGAGCCTCATCAAACAAAAGTGGTTGACAAACAGGGCAACAGAAAAGACCCACTCTCGGCACTAAGGCACAACACACCCAAATTCTAATACCATGCAAAAATAATTAGAACAAAGGGAGGGGTGATACCTTATAAGCCCAAAGGTGATCAATCAAAGTACCAGAATCTTGACGCAGTAAGCAACTAAAAAGGGAACAAAGTCACAAATAACACCGAACTAGAGACAATAACTGATGTCAAAATTTTTAACATTTTGTATATAATTATTATTGTTGTTATCATCGTCCTCAGCATTTTGCATCAAATTTCTCTATTTCCATAGTTATCATTTATGTCTATTTATGATTAAAGATAATTTTGTAAGAATTCTATGTGATGGCATGATGGTCAAGGGTATCCACCGTCCCACGTGTCTGGATTTAAGTTGCATTAATTGTGTTTATTATTCAAAAAAAAAAAAAGATAATAATTTTGTGAACTAAATTTATATTCTACCCCAAATCAAATATAAAAATTTAAAATAACCTATCAAAGGCTGAGCTCCTTTGCAACATAACTCTTTCGCTTATTAATTATTTTTTATACTATAATAAAAAAATAAATAAACAAAATGCAAAGATGAAACTAAGGAATCATTGGCCAAGATTAAAAAATGAAAAGGTTCTTCATTAGCAATAATAAGCAATTAAAAATAAACATTTTATAATATTGTGGGCACATGCATTGCCATTTTCCTTTCTTTTATTTTGTTTTTTTAATGCATCATCTCTGGTTGCCTCATTAATTAATTTATTATTCTTAGTCAATTCCCCAAATTTAATTGAGAAATATATTTGTAGTTTTAAATTGTGGCCACTTTTAACTGCTTTCTTTTTTTATTTGGAAGTTTGGTCACAATGGTTTTCGAAAAATAATAATTATTATATAATAATATCATTATTTAACTTGAAGGGAATAGTGGTTCCGTTTGTAAAAAATTATCTGTCACTGTGAATTGATTTGTATTACTTTACTTGGTTTATGTGTACAACTGTAAATGTTGATGGAGAGAAAACAGAGAACAAGATGAAAAACAGGCAGAAGGATACATACAAAACTAATCTCACATCAATTTTATCAAGAGTTACATCTTTTCAAAGTCAAATATCACCGAATGCTAACTACTACCACTATCTATCTTCAAAATCACACAATTTCACAATTCAGTGCATAAGTAAACTAAGGTTCAAACTAAACAATATGGAGCTACATTTGGACTAAATCAAACCAGCATGCAACCAAGCTGAATCAGCAGCATAATTGGCCATCCTGCAACAACAAACAACAAACAACAAACAATTAATCGTTATTTTTCTCAACCTTTTCTACTCTCATTTCGTCCTCATATTTCTTGCAAGAACGCCAAGATGCCTTTGCTTGAGGCCTTGGCAGCTATACGAGAAGTTGTTGTTTCCAAGGTCATCGACTTTCTCCTTGACAAGTTGGCCTTGTCCGACTTCCTGCAATTCCCTACTGAAAAAGAGGTTCAAGAGATGATCGAGAAGTTGAAGGAGGAGCTGAAGGCGATCCGTGCGGTGCTTGATGATGCTGAAGAGAGACAGTTGAAAGAGCAGTCCGTAAAAATGTGGTTGACCAACCTTCAAAACTTGGCGTACGATGTGGAGGATGTTTTGGACGAGTTTGAAACCGATATTTGTAAGTTCAATTTCATGATGGAACGTCGAGGCAGTTCAAGTAAGAGACCCAAACTCATCCCTGATTCATTCAATGTTTTTATGTTTCATAGAGATATGATGTCCAAGATAAAAGATCTCACAACCAAACTGAAAGAGTTGGAACCTCAAAAACACCAGCTACAGTTTAAAGTGATTGGTTCCGAGAGATCCAAAAGATTAGATGAAAGGCTGCATCCTACTTCTATGGAGATTGAATGCCATGTGTACGGCAGAGACAAAGACAAACAAACAGTGCTTGATTTGCTCTTGAAGAGTGATAATGAAGGAAATTTCGTGATTCCCATTGTTGGGATGGGTGGAATTGGTAAGACAACCCTTGCCCAGCTTGTTTACAATGATGCTTCCATTCGAAAACATTTTGACCTCAAAGCATGGGTTTGTGTCTCGGATGATTTTGATGTTAGGAGGATAACAAAAGAAATCTTACTGTCAATTACGTCCAAACCATGTAATGATGATCTAAATACGCTTCAGGAAAAGTTAAAGAGGGAGTTGGAGGAGAAAAAATTCTTGATTGTTTTGGATGATGTATGGAATGAGAATTATCATAACTGGACCATTTTACAATCTCCATTTTTAACAAAGACTAAAGGAAGCAAAGTTATTGTGACAACAAGAAATCATGGTGTTTCATCAACAATGGGTGCTTTCCATGCTCATTCTTTAGAGGTTTTGTCAGATGATGCTTGCTTGTCTATATTTGCTCAACATGCATTGGGAGCAAGGGACTTTGGAGGACATCCAAGCCTAAAAGAAGTTGCTAAGAAAATAGTGAGAAAATGCAATGGTTTGCCTTTGGCTGCTAAAACCCTTGGTGGCCTATTGCGCACTAATGTTGACCTTGATGCTTGGGAAGATGTATTAAAGAGTGAGATATGGAAGCTATCAGAACATCAATCTGGTATAATCCCAGCTCTACAATTGAGCTACCATCATCTTCCTCTGCATTTGAAGCGATGTTTTGCGTATTGCGCCATTTTTCCCAAGGACTATGAGTTTGAAAAGGAAGAAATAATCTTGCTATGGAGAGCACAAGGGTTTCTACAGGAATCACCAGATAAACAAAACACTGATGATTTGGGTCACAAGTACTTCAGAGATCTAGTGTCCAGGTCCCTTTTGCAAACATCCATTAAAGACAATTCTCGATTCGTTATGCACGACCTTATTAATGATTTGGCTCAATCAGTTGCCGGAGAAATGTGCTTTAAGATAGAGGGTAGTCAACAAATTTCGAAGCATGCTCGTCACTTATCTTACATTGCCAATGAGTATGATGGCATCAAAAAATTTGAAGGCATTTATGAAGCGCAACATTTACGAACCTTTTTGCCATTGAGGTTATGCGATAATTGTCAAAGCCATGAAACCTATAGCTTTTTGACAAATGATGTTCTAATTTATTTGTTGCCAAATTTAAGATGCTTAAGGGCGCTTTCTTTAGAAGGGTACCATATCACCAGGTTATCAGATTTTTTGAAAGATTTGAAACATTTAAGGTACCTAAATTTTTCTCACACTTCTATAAAAAGCTTGCCTGAGTCAGTAAGTACCCTCTACAATTTAGAAACCCTCCTATTGAAGGAATGTAAATACCTAGAGAAGCTACCTTCAGAGATGGAAAAGCTAGTCAACTTATGCCATCTTGATATGACTGGTGCAGATAGGTTAGAAGGTATGCCAAGTAATTTTAGCATGCTAACTAATCTTCAAACACTTTCCGTTTTTGTTTTGGGTAAAGGCAAGGGATATCAAATGGAGGAGTTAAAGGATTTGTCAAATCTCAAGGGTGAACTTTGTATTTTAGGGTTACAGAATATTGTTGAACCTCGAGATGCATGGATGGCTAAGTTATGTGATAAGTCAAGACTTGAAAAGTTGGAATTTCAGTTTGAATGGTCACCAGCTCGAATATTTGAGAATAGAATAAAAGAAGTCGAGAAAAAAGTGTTGGATGGACTTCAACCTTCAAAAAACCTCAAGGAGCTTACCATTAAGTACTACTGTGGTGCAATGTTGGCAAATTGGGTAGGAGATTCGTCCTTCAATGGTTTACAATCTTTATGCGTTGATGATTGTCCAAATTTATTATCACTGCCATCAATTGGGAAGTTGCCATTGTTGAAGATGGTATGCATTAGGAGATTGGAAAGTGTAACTAGTGTAGGAGACGAGTTCTTTGGAAAGAACACGAAGATAGCATTTCCTTCATTGGAGATTCTAGAGTTTGTCGACATGCCTGAATGGGAGAACTGGAACTTCTTTGAAGTTGACAAGGAAGCTAGGAAATGCCCTAAACTTCGTGAACTCCTTATTCAAAGTTGCCCTTCATTGTTGGGGAGTATACCGGAATACCTTCCTTCTTTGGAGAAACTTACAATTCGCGACTGTAAGAAGTTGATAATTTCCATTCAAAGCTTTCCAATGCTTTCAGAAATAGAAATTCATAGGTGCCATGAGGTAGTGTATAAAGGCTTTGCAAATGACAGTTCATTAGAAAGAGTTTCATTTTCGTGCATTCCTAAGTTCACTTGTGCAGTGGAATGCATGAGGTTAAGACCAATAAAAGTGGAATCTCTTGAGATTGATGATTGTGAGGAGTTGTTTTCTTTCCGAGAGAACAATTGGAGATGTCTTACTCAGTCTATGTCTCTCGGCATTTTGAGAATTTCAACTTGTCCGCAACTTGCCTCCATAGGAGCAGAAGAGGAAAGACAAGAATCGATGCAATTGAAGATCCCTTACAACATTGAGAAACTGATGGTAAGGAATTGTGAAAGGCTAGAAAAGCTATCAACAACCTTATACTGCCTCACATCAGTTAGGGTGATAAAGCTTAACAATTGCCCAAAATTGATTTCTCTTGCAAGGAGCAATTTGCCTTTGAATTTGAAAGAGCTGAGTATTCGTTCTTGCAAAAAATTGCAATGTTTGTTGTTAGATGGAGGAGGGAATGTGAACTCTAGCAATACATGTGCTCTTCGGCGGTTGGTTATTTCCGATTGTGAATCTCTAAAGAGAATAAACAGAAGTGAGTTACCTTCCACCCTTAAACAACTTACCATAAGCTGGTGTCCAAAGCTAGAGTTGGTAGCCCAAGAAATTCAAGAAAACTCCTCTCTTGAATTACTTCATATAAGTTCCTGTGATAATATCAAGGAATTGCCTCAAGGATTGAGCAAGCTCAAGCATCTCCAGAGTATATGCATATCAAGTTGTTCAAATTTGATTTCATTTCCGGAGAGTGGTTTAGCCACCACAAACCTCAAAGTCCTCCGCCTCCGAAGTTGTGAACTGCTCCAAACTCTACCTAAGAATATGTACTGCTTCAACTCTCTAGAAGAGTTAACAATAACCAAGTGTCCAAATGTGACATCTTTCCCAGTCGAAGGCCTTCCTACCAACCTCATATCACTTAATGTTGAAGGACCTAATATTTGTAAGCCAATAATTGAGTGGGGATTGCATAGGCTCACTTCTCTTAAATATCTCTGGATAGAGAATGGGTGTCGAGATGTGGAATCGTTTCCACAAGATGAGTTAGGAATCACACTGCCCACCACTCTCACCCGTCTCTGCATCTATGGATTCCCAAAGCTGGAAAGCCTATCCTCCAATGGATTTCGTAACCTCACCTCTCTGGAGTGGTTGTTCATCTATGATTGCCCAAATCTCAAGTCTCTTCTTGGAAAGAACATGCTGTCTTCGCTTTTGCTGCTACAAATTCATAAATGTCCGGTGCTAAAAGAACGATGCAAAAAGGATGAAGGACCCGACTGGTCCAACATAGCCCACATACCTTTTGTTTACATTTCAAACTAAAAGATGTAAAAGATGGGAGGCTTGAATTATTCTATTGATGCTTCAGCTGATTCTGTTTTTGAATCAAAGTCGCAGGTATCTCTATTTAAATTTCTTTCGATCATATTATAGAGAAATATAATTACAAACCTAAAAAGATTAACCTTCATAAACTATAAAAAAACATGAAGGATACTTCAACTAAAACAAAAAAAGGAAAATAAAAACTGTTTATATATTTGATAACTTCTGAAATCCTTCTATTGTACAAAAAACTTTTGGTCTTTCATAGCTATTTACACTTTGAATTTTTGTTTGCAGACACTTATGAAAGTGACTACAAGACTTGTATATGCTAGTTTTGCATGGTCAAATTTGTTAGCAGTGGTTCCAGCTCCTGAATCTTCAGCTTCAAAGTCGATCTCTGTTGTTGGAATTTCCCGACTCTCATTTTTTTTTATCAGTTGACGATAGCTAAAGTAATGTATTTATTGTGGTGGTTGAAAATGGTGATCTTGTAGCCGCTCTTTCATGTTATAGTTGCTAAGGGAAGTCCTATTAGAGTATAAATGACACAAGTAACTTACAGTGTAACTAGCGGAGAGCAATTTGATTAAAAAACAGCCAAATGAAGGGACAACAGAGTGTTTTTCCCATATCCGAAATCCAATTAGGTTTGAATACGTGAGGCCATCTCCGCTGAAGTTATACTCTGCTTTCTTAACGAGGCATCATACACGGAGCTTGTAATCCTAATATTTAACTGTGTTAAAGATGGATGCTGTAAATTAACTAGTGTTGAGTGCAATAATAAGACATATTACATCCTCAAAGAGAGACGCGAGTTCAAAATTTGGAGGTGACATTGTTGGAGAGACAACCTCAAACCTCAAACATGGATCGTAAAACAGACATATAGAATACCAAAAAAAAAAAAATGGACACTGCAGTCATCAGGCTCCATCATACATGTTCTCTGCACTAAGTTGTTCATGCCTCAGAGAAGCCAAGTGAGGTAAGAGGAAACACAACATTAGACCAGGCCATTTATTCTTGTGATGAAATAGTTACTTTCCGAGCAACACTGTTACCAATCTGATCTCAGGTTGGGCCCGTACAGGTCGGAAAAAGGCAACTTTTAAAACCAGAATCCTTAAGACCAAAGACCATGTTCACGGTTTCACCTTAATACTTCAAATTTCGAGCTGCAAGAAGATGGTATGTTCTCAATGTAAAGGCTAACTTGGAGGAGTTAAATTAAGCTACACTAGCTTTCGATAATTTACATTCATTTTCATGAACCTGAGGTGGTCAGATTCCGACACAGGGAGAGAAACATGGCCACCCAGGACATGAAAACAAATGTACAACTAATTCCCTATTCTTGCCATTCCACGGAACCATACTCAACCAGAAATTGTGGCCTTCGAGTTCTTTGACTTGATTTCCTTCTTTTGCAAACCCAACACTGAAAAGGAGAAATGCTGCAACATATACAACTCAAATATTCATTTCTGATTCAAAATAAAGATACTTGAACTGCTAAAAGAATATTGTACTTACATCAAGCATGGTTCAAATTTCTTGACTCCAATTATCAGAAATCATACAATCTGAACCCATCACAGCATGCAAAGTGGTATGCTTCTTTTCGGTGAAAGAAAGAAGCTTCCCTGAGTACAAGCTCCTTACGATCCAACTACTTGGCTGCAATAAATAGAGGATTCCGTTACAAATATATAAAAAAATAGAAAATCAAAACAATAAATAGAATGGAAGGGGAATGGTGGAATGGAATAGCTAAATATCTTTTGCAAAAGCTGTTTCTCTGTGAGAGCTTAATATAAACCTTTGAATCAGTCTGTTAATTCACCACCAACCTACCTTGATAACTGAAACTCGTACAAACAATTATAAATTTATAATGATGCTGGAAGGGGAAAAAAAGGCACTGACCATTATGGGTATCATTCTCTTTGAAGCACATTGTCTTAGGTGACGAGACACCCTATTCTCACCTTCACAAACTATAACTGCCATTGATATTTTCTCAGCACCAAGATTTTGAATTAAGCACAGGAGAGTTTTGAACACGCGTCCCCCTCCATGCTAGCCAACACAAAAAGAAAATGGTAATAGTTTTAGACTATTTTGACTATCGAAGTGGAAGAAAAAGAAAAGGATATGTTAAAATTGATTGCGACTAAACCAATTACAAAGCATTGTTCTATAAGCTCAGAAGCTTAAAAGGTAGCAAATAATTCACATTTATGACAAGAATTTCAGCACCCTGACTACTATTACACTATATTGACATCAACTATAAAGCAGCTTTTACAACAAACTGAACTTTGAATGACTTTAGCAAAATGATTTACGAACATAGACTGGAATATGGCACCCCAATGTGATCAAATTGAATTGAAACCTTTAAAAGTGGCCTCTTTAAGGATAGCTCAAACCATGATGGAACATTAACCATTTGCATACATAAATTTCATTACATTAACCAAAATGTTAAAGAATCTATGAAGTTCTCGATAAGACTAGAAAACTGCTATGTTAACTGAGCCCTCCTCCAAGAATGCCTGCTGCAAAGTATTCTTCAAATATGAATATGATCTTGCCAGTTATTTAGGGGTATTTGAAGAAACTGTTTTATATGCATTGGCTCTGGCCTTTCTAAGGAACCGACAGACAGCATTTAATCATTAAAACCAATAATGATTGTAAATGTGAATCATTCTTTGCACTCTGACACACACACGCACTCAAAAGAAAAGTGTGTGAAACAAATGTTTTACTCGTCAGGACTCAAGTAAATAATCAATAAGCAGCTTATAACCTAGTGAGAGCAGCTTTAATATGAACAAGTCACTGCAATAATGTGCTTAATAAAAGAGACAATCAGAATAACCAAGTAGAAGCAAAAAGCTGTTAGCACTATCTGAAGTTCCTGAAACTGAAAATAGCATTTACCTGGATTACTTTTGCAAATTTGGTACAGAAATGTGGTCTCCCATGAAGCATAATTCCTACTCCATCAAAAAGATAGCCATTGTTATCATGACGTACAGGCTTCCCAATTCTTGTAAGCCTAGTTTCTGATTGATTCAACAGAACCATGTATCTGCAGGAAAAATAAATAAAATTGAAGTTTTCATCAGAAACAATATAGAGGAAAGGACATGAGTAAAAGCCCTTACAAATTAAAAGATGACAGACGTTACTAGAAAAGGCATGATTATTGATTAGAGGCTTGAAGTTTTACTTTGAATCAATTGTGGAACCCAGGTGCTTATTAGGAATAATTCCAATTTATATTTGTATATATCCAGAAACCAGGAACACTTACACAAATATACTTTTTTTTTTCCTTTTGAAACCATATATGCCAGAACTCAACTGAATTTTAATTTGATAATCTAATGAAGCATTTACTAGTAGGGAAGTGTAAAGAAATTATTATCCAGTTAGCCCCAATATTTCCCTGGAAAACAGCCAAGGAGCACGAAAGTAGACAACAGTAAATCAAGGAAAAAGTACTTAATTATAAAGTTCCAGAAGAAGCTAAAATTTCTAAAAGGCAGTTGCACAAACAAAATTGTCATTTTAACGCAAAACCAAGCCTAAGATTAACAAGTGGCAAGTAAAACTAAGATATGAAAGAGCTTACTTTTCAGGTGATAACGCAGAACCAGCTGTAACTGAATCAGTAAGCCGCTTATCTTTTAGAATTAATGAATTCACCGCACATGCATCAGGAATTTGTTTGTTTGTAGCTGGTAGTGAAAAAGAAAAAATCTGTCATTCAAAATGCCAACAAACAACAAGATCATGCAGACCAAACTTCGAAAAGTCTGATGGCCCTAAACGACTTGACAAACAAATTATACCTAATAAGTTCTAACAATACCTCACTCAGTCACTATCAGAAACAGATCCAAAATATATATATATATATATATATATAAAATAACATAAAAAGAGTGACAAAATTAACAAATAACAAAAATTTATTATCTTAAGTAAACACTAAATTAGCAAGATTCTTAACAACTTTTAGGGGGGCGGGGGAATTAAATCTTTGATCTTTTAGAGAAGGGCACTAAAGATCTTTAGCATTGATAAAGGAAATTGTGAACGAGACAAGGTGGCTAAACCACCCAATTTTGTTATATAAAAGGTGGAAATACGGTAATATGTTAGGTTATATTTTGGAACACTTGCAGCACTGATATAGCATGGTTCAAAAACTGAACATTGTTGTGGCTCTTGGATGATTGAAAAGAAGCGTCCATCATGGCTCTTATAGAGAGGAATTTAGCAGCTACAGTGTGATCCCAAATTAGAGCACTTGCACTTCAATCAATGTTCTCATTGGGATGCAACTAAATTAGATTAGAACCAGTTTCCATGTAGCACAACTTTCTGTTTATACTGCTACATCTAATCTACATCTAATCCCTACATGCATTAGTTTCCAACTAGCCACAAGTTATATGGATTTAAAACTTGTGGCATAACATCATGTCTCCTGAGTTTTGGCTGTTGTGCTTCGTCTTTTTTCTTATTTTTCTTTTTACCACTCAAGCACTTCCTCCGATGTCATACTCAATTCACCTTTCTTTCTTGACTTCCTTAACACCTAAAAGATCGTCCAAGGTGATAACCTTCAATGCTGAAAGAAAACTTTAGCTGTACCATACCTCTTTGCACTGGCATTAAATGGAGATTCAGAAGCATCTTAACTAAACTCAAAAGAAAATTGATGTTTCGTACATAGACAAGTCAATTGGCAGGGCCGGTTCAGATTTGAATCAGGTCGATTCAATTTAGGTTAGGGTCATCTATGGTTCAAATCATTCGAATTTAGGTCATTTCAGATTCAATTAATTAAATTCAAAATCAGACCAAATTTAAACAAATTTTTTGGTCAAATCAAATTCTTTTAGAATATTAATGGTTTAGATCATTCAAGTTTAGTCAGGTCAGTCAAATTTGGGTCAATTCATGTCCAAGTTGATTCAAGTTCCAGACTTCGGGTTTTTTCAGGCTCCGTTAGGTAGTTTCAAGTTGCTAACTTTATATGATCAATTCATAATGCATGCCAATCAAGCCAAAAATTCCATTCAAAGACTTTCAGTTCGTAGCTAACAAACTTTAATATTAAATGCAAATAAGTTTCATAAGTAAAATCTTATCAAACAAAATTTCTTCTGCAAGTCTAAACAACAGATATATGTTATTTCTAATTTGGAAAAAGAAAAACTCAAACCCGAATTTTCTTTTCTAATACTATAAAACATAGATAATAGATAATAAAAACAACTTACATCCTTGGAAGAAGGAAAAGAACTAATTGGTGAATTGTCTTCCCCTGATAAAATTAAACAGCAGCAATTCTGAATCTTCACCTTGTATTGAAAACTCCTATTTCAAAAAGCATAATTATTATTTCACCAAATTTAATGCACAACAGTTTCAAATTTCAACCAAACACGATAAAATTATCATCTGGCAGATAGAAAAGAAAAACTTAAAGTTACATGAAAACTCAGAATTTGCAAAAGTAATAACGGCAACTATTTCACCAAATTTCAACCAAAGTAAGTAAAATTATCTTCTTGCGTATATGAAAGAAATGCTTAAAAAGAACAAGAACAAATCAAATTGTAAAAATTAATCCAAAAACAGAGAACCTTAAATTGTTGGTGAGAAGGGCTTCTGGGCTGCACTGAGGAATCTGTGATTCGTTGCAGACAAGCTGGAAGCCAAGCCAATTCCTATTATTACAACAAAATTATTTGGTTTTATTCTCTTAAACTCAGAATTAATGTTAAATTATTAACAAATTAAAAGTAGAAATAATAAAGGGAAAATATTTATCTTCTTCTGCTAGGAAAGAAAACTTGAAGAAGAAAAGAGATTTTCACCTCGGAAGATTGGGGAGGACGAAACCCTAAGCTTCTCATTTGGACCCCAATCAAATCACAGAGAGATTTTTGTCACACTCTCAACTCATAAGTTTCTTTTATGAGCATTTTCGCGCCAAAAAAATCAGATTAAATAAGGTGAAAATACCTTTTGGGATTGAATTAAAATAATCCTCTATTATTGAATAAATCAATTTTCTCTTTATACTATTAAAAAAATCAATTAATGCCAAATCTTGGATTAATGTAATTTTTTATGTCTAAATATCCATTTTTGTTTTGAATTTGGAAAATAGTGAATTTTATACTCCTAACCCTTTAAATTAATGTTTCTATACTTCAGAGAGTATTTGGAAGCAGGAGTGAAAAATAAGCGAAAATTTAGAAATCAGAGTAAGTTTCAAGAGCCACACGGGCTAGGTCATTCCACACGAGCTAGACACACAGTTGTGTGATTCACACTGGCTGCCACATGACCATGTGCCAGACCGTGTGGAGATCGCAAATCCTATTCCAAACCTGCGGGAAAACGTGTTTTTTAGGTTTTTCACACATTTTAAGAATATATATGACAAAAATAAGAAGAGAGAAGGGAGTCGTAATAGAATATTTAAGACAATAATTCAGAAAAGAAAAACCATAGAAATAGACACTGAAGCAGATTTCCATCAAGATTTTAGATATCCTTTTGATTTCTTTGAAATTTATTATGATCATGCGTACTTAATTCTTGTTTAATATTTCTAAGCTATTAATCCATATTTGATATCTTAAAATTAGGGGAAGAATAAACCCTGTTTAAGATTAGATCTAGCGTAATTGAGTAGAGTTGCATGCAATCTTATTAGCATAATTTAGGGATTTCTACGAATCAAGATATTAATTGAATTCTTTCTTAGCTATTATTTCGCTCCTCATTTGTTTTTTGTCGCGTTCATAATCAATTATTCCAATTTCTCAGTTAAATAATAAAAAGAAGGTAATTATTAGATGCATTTGTCTTAGTCAAATTTTTAGTTGGTTTAGGATTGTATGATGGAAGCCATCTATTTTTCTTAACTCCAACTAGGTTTGTATGCTTGAGGCCATCTACTCTGCTATCCTAACTCGACCTCGTAGATTGTGCTGGTAATTTGTTAACATCGAGCTCCAACTTTCATGTTATCCTCGCTATGTTAAGATCATACCTCAGAGAAGCTTAGAGAGGTAAAGAGGAAATACAACATCATACTAAGGCCAGTGATGAACCTCAACCTTCTAAAAACCTCAAGGAGCTTACCAGTAAGTACTATTGTCTCCATAGGAGCAGAAGAGGAAAGACAAGAAACGATGCAATCGAAGATCCCTTACAACTTTGAGAAAATAATGATAAGGAATTGGGAAGGGCTAGAAAAGCTATCAACAACATTACACTGCCTATTGCGAGGCTTGAATTATTCTATTGATGCTTCAGCTGATTCTGTTTTTGAATCAAAGTAGCAGGTATGTCACTATTGTTTTCATGGGTTTTTCTTTTCTTTTTTTCTTTTTAATAATACAATTACGTGTGTGTATTAGTTCCTTCTATATATTACTAAATGGAGACGTAAAAGTTGAAACCTTATGAATGATCTACCATTGCAACTTTGTTAAGACACCCTCATATTTTGTTGCTGAAGTTGTTCCTTTGTGAAATGTGAGAAAACAGCATTTCTGACAGAATTTGGCTGATATCAAGAGAATTGGGTTCAACATTGCCCACTCTTGTAGTCCCAGTTGACGTTACAGAGGAATTTGGCTGTATCCACCAATCAAAGGATATCTCAGGTATATATGATAAATTGCAAATGCATCTGAATTTAATCGTAACATTTAGAACTAGGAAAACATTGATAATAGTTAATTATTTGTATGTTCAATTAAAGTTGTTGTTTATATCAAGCAATAAGACAGATTGCACTCTTAAGAAGAGAAGTCATATTCGAATTTTAAAGACGATATTATTGGAAAAGACAACCACGAAACCAAAAAGATTAGTCTTAAACTATAACAAAAAAAAAAAAAAAAAAAAAAACCCTGTTTATATAATTGATAACTTCTGAAACCCTTATATTGTACCAAAAACTTTTGGTCTTTCATATCATGTCTCTATTTCAGTTTTAATCGTGCTTAGCTATTTACACTTTGAATTTTTGTTTGCAGACACTTGTGACAGTAACTACAGGACTTGTATATGTTAGTTTTGCATGGTCAAATTTGTTACCAGCAGTTATAGCTTGTGAATCTTCAGCTTCAAGTTCGATCTCTGTTGTTGGAAATTCTCAACTCTCATTTTTTTTTTTTTTTTAAATCAGTTGATGATAGCCACTTTAAGGAATATGGCACCTCAATGTGATGAAATTGAATTGATACCTTTAAAAGTAGCATCTTTAAGGATAGCTCAAACCATGATGGAACATTAACCATTTGCACACATAAATTTCATTACATTAACCAAAATGTTAAAGAATCTATGAAATTCTCAATAAGACTAGAAAACTGCTATGTTAACCGAGCCCTCCTACAAGAACGCCTGCTGCCAAGTATCCTTCTTCAAATATGATTATGATCTTGCCAGGGATTTAGAGGTATTTGAAAAAACTGCTTTATATGCATGACTCTGTCACTTTCTAAGGAACCGATAGAGAGCATTTAATCATTAAAATCAATAATGCTTGTAAATAATGAATCACTTAGAAGATGATTTGCACTCTGACACACACACACAAAAGAGAAGTGTTTGAAACAATTGTTTTACTCGTCAGGACTCAAGTAAAGAATCAATAAGTAGCATATAACCTAGCGAAAGCAGCTTTAATAAGAACAAGTCACTGCAATAATGTGCTTAATAAAAGAGACAATCAGAATAACCAGGTAGAAGCAAAATGCTGTTAGCACTATCTGAAGTACCTGAAACTGAATATAGCATTTACATGGATTACTTTTGCAAATTTGGTGCAGAAATGTGGCTTCCATGAAGCATAACTCCTACTCCATCAAAAATATTGCCACTGTTATCATGACGTACAGGTTTCCCAATTCTTGTAAGCCTAGTTTCTGGTTGATTCGATAGAACCATGTATCTGCAGGAAAAATAAATAAAATTGAAGTTTTCATCAGAAACAATATAGAGGAAAGAACATGAGTAAAAGCCCTTACGAATTAAAAGGTGACAGACGTTACTAGAAAAGGCATGATTATTGATTAGAGGCTTGTGGAACCTAGGTGCTTATTAGGAATAATTCCAATTTATATTTGTATATGTCCACAACAGCAAACTTATCAGGAACACTAACACAAATATTTTTTTTTACCTTTTGAAACCATTTATGCCAGAACTCAACTGAATTTTAATTTGATAATCTAATGAAGCATTTACTATTAGGGAAGTGTAATCATCAATACTTAGAGAAAGTTTCTGACCTCAAATTTCCTATATATCAGTCACAAACAAGCTAATCCATGGCAGAATACTTATCAGTTCCCAGAAATTATACCAACTCAACACTTGTTGAAACAAGTAAGCATAAAGTAATAACTTGAGGGATCAGGAAAAGAAATAAAGTTTTAACAACCAACCTTCTTTGGGCATAGAATGATAGAAAGCTGCTGGAACTTATGCCTTGAACATCTCTTTCCCCTGCTCGAAGGAGATGGAATATCAGCCAGAACAATACCACCATATTTCCAGATCAATCATTCAATTTCCTTTTCCTTCGCTCTTGAAAATCCTGTAAGCAGAAATTTTATATCCTGAAATTAAAAACCCTTCTGATGCCTGAAGTGCATTGTTGGGCTCCTTTTACCATCTTCAATTTGAGCATCTGGTTTAAACCTTTTGCCAGGTCTCGAAGCAGAGGCTATATTAAAAAAATCAAGATTCAAGAGATCCACAAGGGACAAGGAAATGCTATGTTTGTTTTCCATATAGAAGTAATACATTTTTTGTGTGAAGATTGTCATCTGGTGAGCTCCTTGTTTTTTTTGAAATCAACTTCAATTTCTGACAAAAACCCTTTTTCTTGCTGGAACCTTCATATCATTATTGCACTCAGATAGCATCCCTTGAATATTGCTGCCTGAGTTATGAAAGACAGAGACATCTTCTGCAACAATCTGTTCAGCATTTGCCTTCGAACCACAATCCAAAAGTTTGGCTGCCAGAAGTCGTTTTGCGCAGCCTTTGTGGTAGAATAAGGAAAGAGCTCTTTCCCATGGATGGCTGGTCCAGCAACGGAGCCCTATCTTTAGGATGTTTATAGTTCTTATTGATCATTCCTTCTCCATTTGGATTATTCACAGCAATATTTTCTTCAGCATCTCGACCAATTGTACACTCAGATATGGAGCTTTGAGCCAAGGACATCTCAGAATTTATTTTATCACAAAATCTAATTCCACTGTTTTTGTCTCTGAAGTCTAAAGAGGTTAATTGATTAACCCAAAGTCTTTGACTTCCCAAAATAGAATCATTTTCATGAAAAACTTTACTAGATATTTTAAGTGAGGTCAACTGCCTCCGAAATTTTGTTGTAGAATATTCACCATCAAATTCGGGCAGATCTTGCTAGGTCTCAGATATGCATATTCTCATTTTGAGGTTCTACTGAGGAGCATGCATAATTTCCAGCACTATCTTCAGTTAGTATAAATATTCAGTCAGGAAAATCTCAAAACACACGAATAGAACTTGAACAACAAAGAAAGAAATAGGACAAGGCTACAAGGCGTATATCAAGTCACTAACTTTAAGTTTATATTTGTCTAATACTTTATAGAATAATCTAATATTATTAGAAAATGGAGGAAGGAAAGAAAGAATTTTAAAATTGGTTGCACTGTTTTCCAAATGAAATCTCATTCTTATTTATATGATGCCGAAATTATTTTTTTTGAAAGTCGACTTTTTATTTGAAAAAAATAAAAATGAAAATAAAAATGGGAGTCGCCACCAATCACATTTTATGAGGTGAGTTCGGGAGTCGATTACGCATGAAAAATGATTAGCACCCTCGTAATGCCTAAAATTGGTACCTAGTTGATTAATTAATGTCTTAGTGTCGAAAGTTGAAAACTTGAAAAGAGTTTAAAATACGATCCCTCTTTATTAATGTTATTTTTACTTAAAAATTGCTTAAATAAATCGAACCGTATGTTAAAGATCCTCTCATCTCGAGGTAACAAAATGTCACATCCCGTAAGTTAGGACACGACACCTCGAATCCTTGAGAATGAGCTTGCCTTTTATTTTTTATTTAAATCTCATCTATTTTAATTTTAAAAGGATATTCGGTTATTTAGGTTCAACGAGAAAATCAAAATCTCGTAAGTTAGGATACGACTTCTCAAATCTCCAAATACGAAACATTGCCTATTTTTAAATTTTATTTTTTTGAATAATAACAAATGTAATATTTAAAATGATATGTATTCAAAATGCTAAAGTAACTTAAAATAAAAATGAAAATGGGAAATGCATATTTAAAAAGATAAATAAACATGACATGAAAATATTAAAATAATAATAAAATAACAAGTGCACAAGACAAAAAAATAAAATCAAATAATAACGACAATAAATAACAAATGCGCAAATAAAAAGGGTATAAACAATTTAATTTTTAAGTGTAAAAAAAAAAGGAAGTAATAAATAAATAAATGAATAAATAAATAAACAATTTATAAAAAGTTGAAATTAAATAAACAGAGGATTTAATTGAAATCTAAATGAAATTAGGGGTCATAAATTGTAAATAATAAAAAATAGACTGATAAGGATCAATGTGCAACGCGCTAAAAGGGACAGGGACCGAATAGGAAAATATCCATTGTCCTTATGCTCGCCGTTTCTCAGAAGGACGAAAATATAACGCGCATAAAATGGCGGGGACAAACTGGGAAATTATTCCCAGGCCCACTAAACGCACGTTCAATGGGGACCAAAATAAAACAAAAATGAAATTGTATGGTAAAATTTTAAATATGTAAAAAAAGGATAGGATTGGATTAATAAATAAATAAAAGGCGGAAGGGTCGAGACCGCAAAAAACCCATTTGTCGCGAAAACACGTGGATCATACCCACTTTCAGGTCGGATCTCGGGTCAAAGGCCAAAACGTTGCCGTTTTGGGGCTATTGAATCAGCCTAAAATGACGTCGTTTTACAAGGCACATAAAAGTTGAATTTTTTTTTAAAATTTCATTCTGCACATTTTCTATAAAAAAAAATTGAGAGCTCTCTCTTTGCTCTCTCACCCTCTCCGAGCTCCGGTCGTTGGGCCACCAGTGTGTGTGCGGCGGCGGCATGTAGTATCTGGGCGAGTTCACGAAAAAAGGCCATTTTGGCCATTTTGCTCTCTCCAATCCCGATCTGAGGGTAAAACATCCAACAACCCACCAAAATTTCAAAAAAGAAAGAAAAAAAAAAAACAAAAGAAAATGGAGGGACCTTTCGGTTCCCAATTGCCGCCGACGAGATTTTCGGCGAGCCCACAGACTCGGCCACCCTCTAAATCGGAGAACCCTCCGACTTCGGCGGTTAAGGTAACCGGTTTGGTTTCTTTTTATTTACCTACTATTATTTATTTACCTACTATTATTTATTTACTTCGAAAAATAAAATCAGAAAAATAAAATTGCTACCTTTTGAAATTATCTGTTTTCTTTTGATTATTCTCGTGTGTGTTTAAAAAAATATACATGGTGGCTGTTATGGCTTTTATAGCCGAACTACAACACTGTCCATTACTATTCTTTTATTTTTTCTATGTTGTTTCTACTGCTTTTCGTGTTTGCGCTTGCATCGGTCCTCGTTCTTTTTCTTGTAGGTGACAGTGGCAGAGGAGTGGCAAAAGACACGTTTGCGATGTGGAGATGCTGCGGCGCGAATAGGTTTAGGGTTTTCTTTTTTGGTTTTTACTAGAAATGTTTAAGTTGTTAGGCCAACGGGCCGCCTAGGGTTTTCTTTGCATTTTGGGCTTGTACTTTTTGTTATTTGGGCTTGTAGTTTTGTTAATGGACTGTTATTTATTAAGGCCTGATCAAATTTGAGTATTTACATATGAATTTTTAGGAATTTTCATATCTTTTCATAGAGATATCTTTCCATCGGGATAATAATATCTTTAAAAATATATATAATTATTCATTTAATTTTATAATTATTAAGTAATATTGTTTGAATAGTTATAATTTTTTTCAAAAATCAAACGATATAATTTTTGACAAATGACCAAAAAATTTATCTTTTGATTAATTACGCAAATTTATTTATAGTTATTAGAATAGTATAAATATTTAAAAATATTCAAACAACTTCTTCAAAATTTCCATCCTTCCTAATGCAGTACCAACATTTTCTGAAGAAATACTACAAGGAACAATAGAACAAAGAGGATCCACCAAGGACGGATAAGAGGATCTCACATCTTGAGAAACCATAATGCCCTCGTCAACTTGGTTAGGTAAACTCACAAAGTGTACGCTTTTATCCGAAGCTATTTTAGATCTCTTGTTTGCGCGCTTCCTGACTAATGAGTTTTCATCAGGTGCAACATCAGCAGATACAGAGAAAAAACTAGTCTCAGCAGCAAAACACTTAGTGATATTTTTGGTTTTTAGTTTCAGCTGTTCAGAATCGGCTTCCTTCTTAAGATAGAAACAAAAGAAATGAAAAAGAAACAAGGAAATTTTAAATATTAAAAGAGAGGAACATCAAGTGCCTAGTTAACATACATGTACGTGCCCAAAATTAAGAGACACTAACGACAGTAAAATAATTTTAGACAAATAGACCTGGATATAAAAGAGATAATAACAAAATAACAAGCGGCCTGCCAATTTAAACAGAAAATACAGTGATAAAACCTCAAAAACTAAACAAAGCAAAACTAGCAAAAGTAGTAGCTCCAAAAAGTGCAGAAGAAAGCATATGAGATGCTTATAAAGCAAGTTAGAGATGAGCAGAGCAAGCATAAGCATTAGCATTATGTATAATGGTAGGCAAATTAAAGGAAATCAAAGATCTAGTATCCCAATAACTAGACCGAGTCAAAGTTTGACGAAAGCTAGATGTGGAACGGCAAAGTTACCTTACAGATTGGCCATCAAATAATCTTACTAACAACCTTTTTTCAAAGAAATTTATGATATTATCTGTTTGTCCCTCCCAACACGACAGGTCTTTAATTCTTCTAAAGCTTCTTATTCTTAAATTTTGTTTCATTTTCAGTCCCCCCTACACCGCCAGCACCCACATCCACACTAAAAACAAGGACCGTTGCGCTCTAGACAACCTATAATTCAGAATCTACTGGGCAAATACTGCGGAAGAGCGTGAAGACTCATTTTGATAAATTACTATGAAAAATACAATGGCTACAAACAACCCATTCTTTCCTCCTGTTTATTAAAATTGTAAACTTTGTTATGAATAAGACAACATGTACAAGCTAAAAATCAAACTGAATAACAAAAGGAGGTGTGAGATTCGAAGATCAATAGAATGAAACAAAGTATGCACCTTCCTGTCCAACCACCTAATCAACGACTTCTAAATCCATCAGTGACAAATGGATTGGCATTACTTTGCTAAAATAGTGAGACATTAATAGTTATGTGATTATGGATTATATTTTTCAGTCAAATATCTATTTGGCACACACTGTGTTATCTCCGTCTTCTATCTTTAATATTATATAAAAAGATTATATTTAAAAAAATAGTTTTAAGTATAAATTATATCATCACCCACTCCACATCATTATCAAAAATTATCAATCCAACACAAGAGTGGTTGGGAAAACAAATTTCATTATCAAAAGTAATCAATCAAACATTTTAAAGAAGCAAGTTGTTTGATTAAAAAATGCAAAGATGGAGGTGAGGAGTCATTGGAATTACATAATGATTTCACGCCAAGAAGCAAATTGTCTGATTAAAAAAATGAAAAGCTTCTTCATTAGCAATAATAAGCAATTAAAAATAAACATTTTATAATAATATGGCGGGCACTAGGGGTGAGCAAAACTCGATTCGACTCGAAAAAATCGAAAAAAAATTCGAATTTCAAGTTAAACGAATCGAGTTATTCGAGTTAATCGAGTTATTCGAGTCAACTCGAATTTTTTTTTCAAATTTCGAGTTCGAATCGAGTTGAGTTTTCGAATTCGAATAACTCGAATAATTCGAATATCAAACTATAATATTTTACATTTTTACCCCAAACTCCCAAACCTTTTTACTTTTCCCTCAAAACTTTTACTCCTTCCCACTTTCCCCTCAAAACTTTTACTCCCCTTTCATCCCAACCCCCCAATCTACCCAAAATTCATTTCCCACCAAAATTTTACTCTCCCATTTATTTTTTTTCAAAATTTTACTCCCAAAAACCCTCAAAACTTTTTATTTTCCCCTAAAATTTTTACTCCCTCCCACTTTCCCCCTAAAATTTTTACTTTCTTCCCATCCCACCTCCCATCTACCCCAATTTTTTTTTAATATTTTCCCTCCAAAATTTTACTCCCCCTATTTACTTCCCCTCAAACTTTTATTCGTCAAAACTTTTTATTTTCTCCCTAAACTTTTACTTCTCACCTTTTACTCTCAAATAAAAAATCAAAATTATGCAAAAAAAAAATCAATAAACATAAATAGTAATAATTTTATTTATATCTATTATTTATATTATTAAATTAAATTTCACATTTTATATTATTTATATGATTGAATTGTTTAGTCGTATTGAATATTTATATTAAAATTGAATTATTAATTATGCCATTAAATATTCATGTTAAAATTTTATATTGGTATCAATTTCACATTTTATCTTTAAAATAACTTTTATTAAAAAATCACATTTTTACATTTAATATATTTTTTAATTCCAAAATACATAGTGACAAGAATCTGAAGATAATTAAAACAACTAAGCAAACAAAGAAGCTAACCCGTATATAAAAGATTAATAAATAAATTATGAGGTGATGAAAATGTGAAAAAAATAAAATAAAATAAAAAATAAAGAACACAAAATTTTACGTGGAAACCCTTTCGGGAAAAAACCACGGGCAGAGGAGAAGAAAATTCACTATGTCGAAAATTTGAATCAATACAAAAGGAATAGACTATGTCTATTTATAGGCTTGTAAAGCCATATTCTAGTAGGATTGAAACACCTTATCCTAGTAAATATAAAATAGATGGAGTTTAATAAGGTTTAAAAAACCTTATTCTAAAATAAAATAAAAGAAGTCTAGTTCTATATGGATTTTACTTTTATTTTATTTTCCATCGTATTTTATTTAAATAAGAATTAGGGTCACTTAATTCTAACAATCTCCACCTTGACACAAATTCTCAATGAACAAGTTCTTAATCGCGAACAAGTTCTCCACCTCTTCCATAAAACCCCTTAAGGGTTTAACTTCAACAATGAACACCAACCAAGTCTAAGCAATGCTCAAACTTGGTTATAGGAAGTGACTTGGTCATCATATCTGCAGGATTTTCATGAGTACTAATTTTGCTCACAACAATATCACCACGAGCAATAATATCACGAACAAAATGATACCGAACATCAATGTGTTTTGTTCTCTCATGAAACATTTGATCTTTTGTAAGAAAGATGGCACTCATCATTCACAAAATCATGTCTTGATTTGAAGGTCTTCATTTAGTTCACTAAAGAGTCCCTTCAACCAAATAGCTTCTTTACAAGCCTCGATGTCGCGCCATGTACTCACTTTTCAGTGGTAGACAAAGCGATCAGTAGTTTGCAAAGTGGCTTTCCACTTATTGCACAACCTCCGATTGTAAAGACATAACTCGTGAGAGATCTTCTTCTATCAAGGTCTCCAAAAAATCAGCATCAACATACCCAATAACTCCATCTTGATTCTTCCAAACTGTAAGCAAACATCGATAGTACCTCGTAAGTATCTTAAAATCCATCGAACTGCTTTCCGGTGTTCTTTCACCGGATTCGCCATATATCCGCTAAACTTTGACTGATCGCATATGATAAATGCGGGCGTGAACAAACCATAGCATACATGAGAGATCCCATTTGCACTAGAGTATGGAACATGTGACATGTACTCAATCTCATCATCCGATTGTGGAGACAAAGTCGATGAAAGTCTAAAATGGTCGCTAAAGGAGTACTAACAGAGGCTTAGCACTCATATTGAACTCCAAAAAAGTTTCTCAATGTACCCTTCCGACTTAGGTACAATTTACTTGTTTTTCTATCTCTAAGAATCTCCATACCAAGTATCTTCTTTGTTGGTCCCAAATCTTTCATCTCAAATTCTTCACTTAGTTGGGCTTTGACCTTTCTTATCTCTCCTTTGTCTTTTCTTTTGCTATCAACATGTCATCAACGTAAAGAAGTAGATACACAAAAGAACAATCATTGTTTTTCTTAAAGTAAACACAATCATCAAAACTACTTCTTTTGAAATCGTGAGAAGTCATAAAGGAATCAAACCTCTTATACCATCGCTTGGTGATTGTTTCAAACCGTAAAGGGACTTTTTTTCGGCAAGCAAACATAATCCTCTTTTTACGAGATCAGTAAACCTCTGGTTGTTGCATGTAAATATCTTCCTCAAGTTCTCCATGCAAAAATGCGCTTTTACATCTAATCGCTCAAGCTCTAAATCATGCATGGCCACAATACCAAGTAAAGCTCGAATCGAACTATGCTTCACAACTAGGAGAACACATCATGAAGTCCACTCCTAGAACTTGATCAGTAACCCTTTGCAACAAGCCTTGCTTTATATTTAGGTTCTTCAACTCCTGAGTCCCTTCTTTCTTTTTAAACACCCATTTACAACGAGCAGTCTTCTTTACCTTTAGGAAGTTTCACAAGATCCCATGTTTTATTTTTTGTGGAGTGATTCCATCTCCTCTTGCATAGCAAACATCCATTTTTCTCGAGTCTTCACAACTAATCGCCTCAGAATAATTTGATGGCTCTTGATTCGCATCTATATCTTCACCACATTTAAAGCATAAGCAACTAGATCACCTCAACATACTTCTTTGGAGGTTTAATTTCTCTTTTAGTTCTGTTTTTGGCGATAGAGTATTGAGGCGAAGAAGCAACTCTATTCTCAATTTTTGTACCGACTTGAGGAGTCGACTCAGTATTAATCTAATGCTCCACCTTTTGATTTTCTTTATTGGAAGAGTCTTTAAGAGATAAGTTAGGAAGCATAGCAGCTTTCATCAAAAACAACATCTCTGCTAATCACAACTTTCCTATTTTCAGACACCATAACTTATACCCTTTTACACCACTTTATAACCAAGAAAAACACATTTAATGGATCTCGGTTCCAATTTTCCATGATTAACATGAGCATACGCGGAGACACCCAAAGATCTTTAAATCGGAATAATTAGCGGGATTACCAGACGATACCTCTTGTGGAGTCTTTTTCTCAATGGCAACGGATGGAGATCGGTTGATCAAAAACATGCAATGAGAAATCGTACGCCCAAAACGACTTTCGTAAGTTGGCATTTGACAACATACATCGAACCTTCTCCATGATCGTTCGTTCATTCGTTCGCAACGCCGCTTTTCTTTCGTGGAGTATGACGAATCGCAAGTGTCTCACGATCCTTCCGACTTGCACAATCTATTAAACTCATCGAGCGTAACTCTAAACCATTGTCTGCTTGCGGAGGTATTTAATCTGTTTTCCGTCTGTTTTTCAATCATAATTTTCCAAGACTTAAATGCGGAAAACACATCGCTTTTTCTACGCTTGGGAAGAACGCCCAAACTTTTCTAGAAAAATCATCAATAAAGGTTAGCATATAATTAGCTCCACCTCTCGAAGGCACTCTGGATGGTCCCCACAGATCAGAATGAATATACTCCAACGTTTCCTTCGTGTTATGGATTCCTCTAGTGAATCGAACTCTCTTTTGCTTCCCAAAAACACAGTGCTCATAGAAATTCAGTTTGCAAATTCCTTGCCCATCAAGAAGTCCTCTTTTGCTCAATTCTACCATGCCATTCTCACTCATATGCCCTAGGCGCATATGCCAAAGTTTAGTAATATCATCATCTGACAAGGAAGAGGAAGCGACAGCTGCATCACCAGTAACAGTAGAACCCTGCAAAATATATAACTTGGCAGTTTTTCTTTGCCCTTTCATCACAACAAGGGACCCTTTGGAAATCTTTAAAACCCCACTTTCACTTTGTATATCTGCACCCTTTTGAATTAAGAGTACTCAATGAAATTAAATTTCTTTTCAATTCGGAACATCTTATGCGTCACTAAGTATTCTCGACAACTCCATCAAACATCTTAACTTTAATTGTTCCAACACTGCGATCTTACACGAAGCATTATTTCCCATCAAAAAACACATTCGCACAATCATGTTTAGTAAGTTGTAAACCAATCCTGATTGGGACTCATATGGAAGGTGCAGCTGAATCAAGTATCCACTCTCACTTACTTTAGAATCATTGTGAAGCGACTAGAAGTTCACCATCGCCGTAGTCTTCTACAACATCGCCTTCACGAATTTTTACGGTTGTTTTCCCTTTGATTCGCAGCCTCCCTTTTAATCTTATTTTGTAGCTTATAGCACTCAGATTTAATGTGCCCTTTCTTCTTATAGAAGTTACAAGTTTTACCTCTATTTGAAGACTTGATCTACCCTTAGATTTACCACGATGATTTCTTTCCTGTGTCCTACCACGATCATCATCGATGTATTCGATCTTGTCTCCCACGAACAATGAGACCCTCTCCCGAGAGTCGAGTTTAACCACAAGATGTTTCATCTTATCATACGAGGTTAAAGAATCATAAACCTCATCAACCGTGAGAGACTCGCGCGCTATATAAAAATCGTGTCTCTAAAGGTTGAATAAGACGGAGCAACGAACAAAGTAGAATCAACCCTAGATCTTCCTTATCATCACCGAACCTCCATGGCCTCCAAGTTTGAGAGAATTTCTTTAAACACTGTTAAGTGTTCGTGTGTACGACGCACCTTCCTCCAAACGATGAGCATAAAGACGCCGCTTCATATGCAACTTGCTTGTTAGAGTTTTCGACATACATATTTGTTCTAGCCTCTTCCATAATGCAATGGCGGTCTTCTCTTTCACCACATCCTGCAAAATTTCATTGGACAAATGCGGATGCAATTGTGTTAATGCCTTTCGATCCTTACGCTTCTTCTTTTCATCTGTTAATGTCGAAGGCATCTTATCTATCCCTAGCAGGGCATCCTCCAGATCCATCTGCAAGAAGAACCGCTTGCATCTTAATCGCCACAACGCAAATCTGGTGTTGCGATCCAACAACGAATTTCATATTTCAAAGACGCCATTACCGTGATCGAGATGAACAACCCGGAAGCTCACGATACCAATTGTGAAAAAATAAAATAAAATAAAAATAAAGAACACAAAAATTTTACGTGAAACCCTTTCGGGAAAAAACCACGCAGCAGAGAAGAAGAAAATTCACTATGTCGAAAATTTGAATCAATACAAAAGGAATAGACTATGTCTATTTATAGGCTTGTAAAGCCATATTCTAGTAGGATTGAAACACCTTATCCTAGTAAATATAAAATAGATGGAGTTTAATAAGGTTTAAAAAACCTTATTCTAAAATAAAATAAAAGAAGTCTAGTTCTATATGGATTTTACTTTTATTTTATTTTCCGTCGTATTTTATTTAAATAAGAATTAGGGTCACTTAATTCTAACAGAAAATTAATAAAAATTTTGATTAAGGTGGAAAAATTTTATTACGATGGGTGACAGTTACAAGGACTCAAAATTATTTTATAAAATTTAACTCGAACAAATATATTCGATTCGATTTGATTCGAATTCCATCTCATTCGACTCGATTCGAGAAAATTTCAAATAAAGTTAGGATGATAAAATAAGATTCGAAAACTCAATTAACTCGAAAATTTTTTATTCGATTCGATCGAATGCTCACCCCTAGCGGGCACATCCACTACCATTTTCCTTACTTTTATTTTGTTTTTTAATGCATTATCTCTATTTGCCTCATTAATTTATTGTTATTAGTTAAATCCCCAATTTTAATTGGGAAATATATTTGTAGTTTTAAATTGTGGCCACTTTTAACTGCTGCATTTTTTTATTTGGAAGTTTGGTAACAATAGTTTTCAAAAGAATAATAATTATATAATAATATCATTATTTAATAATATTAAATATTTATTTATATTGTTTTGACTTGAACAAAATGATAAGTTAAAATTTTTGTGAGACACCTGTTTGTAAAATACTGTCATCATGAATTGATTTGAGTTGACTTGTATTACTTTACTTGGTTTATGTGTACAACTATTAATGTTTGAAGGAGAGAAAATAGATAACAAGTTGAAAAACAAGACGAAGGATACATACAAAACTAATCTCACATCAATTTTATCAAAAGTTACATCTTTTAAAAGTCAAATATCACCAAGTGCTAACTACTACCACTAACTATCTTCAAAATCACACAACTTGACAATTCAGTGCAGTGTGGAGCTACATTTGGACTAAATCAAACTAGCATGCAACCAAGCTAAATCTGCAGCATAATTGGCCATCCTGCAATAACAACAAACAATTAATCGTTATTTTTCTCAACCTTCTCTATTGTTGAGCATTGGCCTGCAATGCAACATGTGACCAGCACCTCACCAAGCAGACCAGCAATGGAGTAGAATTGAGTGCAGCAGCTAGTTTGGTCTATTTTGTTCATTTTGTTCCTATGTAACTTAGTTTAGTTTCTTTGTAACTTGTTACTAAAGTTAGTAAGATTAGTTTTTGATTTGTACTTGATGTAATGGCTGATGTATCAACTAGCTTTAGTTTGAAATTCAACTTGTATTAGTTGTGTATTGGTGGGAGCAGCTACATTGTTAGGTAACCGTCCAATTTCATGTAACTTACACATATATTTTGATTTCAATCAATGAAAATGGTTGTCTGGTGACATTTTCAAACTCTTTCTTTTATTTTGTTTTTTTTCCTTACAAAAGCACAAGAAGCAAGAGTTTGAAGCTGTTGAGTTTGTTTCAGCAGTATGAGTTTCACACCACCTCCACCTCCAGTGTTTGCTGGTGAGAACTACCATATTTGGGTAGTCAAAATGAAGACATACCTTCAAGCACAAGACTTGTGGAGTGTAGTTGAAAATGATATCGAACCACCTCCATTGAGGGCTAATCCCACAAGTGCTCAAATGAGGTAGCATGCTGAGGAGAGTACTAAAAAGCACAAAGCCTTGGCCTGCTTGCAGAATGGAGTGTCAGATATAATCTTCACTCGAATCATGGCTTGCAACACACCTAAGGAAGGATGGGAGAGGCCAAAAGAGGAGTTCATGGGATTAGATAAGACTAGGCAACAACAGTTAATCAACTTAAGGAGCAACTTTAAGAACTTGAAGATGAAGGAATCAGAGACTATTAAGCAATATTCAGACAGGATAATGGCCACTGTCAATAGCATAAGGCTACTTGGTGAAGATTTCAGTGAAAGCAGGGCTGTTGAAAAAGTTATCACAACTCTCCTTGAGAGATTTGAGTAAAAAATCTCATCACACGAGGACTCAAGGGATTTAACAACCATTTCTTTGTCTGAGTTGGTGAACTCCCTTTATGCACTGGAGCAGAGAAGGGCCAACAGGCAGGAAGAGTATTCTGAAGGAGCTTTGATGCGGTCGTTGAGAGCATAAAAAATATACTATTCCCTGTAAAATAACGAAAAAGAAATAGTAAAGGGGAAGTAAGGTCAAATCCTCAGGGACCGGATTATACGAATGCTTATTTCTCGAAATCCTGAACAGAATCGTGCCCAAGAAAACCTGCGTTCCTGGAAAAAAAATAAAAAAACAGAATTTAAGAATTGATTTTGGAAGCGAAAATAAAATAAAAACAGAATTTAAAGTTTACTGAAATTATGATTACGAAAATAATAAAAATAATAAAGAGAGTTTTAAGAGAAAAGAAATTCTTATGGGAAAGTTCCAGTGTCTGGTTGTCTCATTCCGCCTTGGGCTCAATCCTTGGCTTTTGGATGATCCTTCTCGACTCAAGTAAGCCAGTTATAGTGGAAGAGGACGCCTACGACCACCAGCTCCAAAGATTAGACTTACGATTTTTAGGGAACCTGACTCTAGCCAATAATCTATGCTAGATCAACGTTTCTCAATGGTGAATCCCACGCCATTTTGTCTATTTGGCTCGCCAACCTCTGACGCAGTAAGTTAATGAACTGACTGTGCAATCCTTCCAAAACATACAAAGCGGCCGCCTTTACATATGCTGAAAAGTTCACTTCTTAAGGGCCATGGACGGAAGCGTTAGCCCGTAGTGCGGAGAAACGATGAATACTTGGCGAGAAGGCTAAGTACGGATTCTAAGCCTCAAGAACCCTTTTTGGGAAATATTGACAACTTTTGGCTAGAAGGGTTTTAGTGGCTCATGATAATGGTGGGAAAGTAAATAAAATTATGGAAAAAGAAATTTTATTGAAAGAAAAAATATGGAAAGAACAAAAGACTTTGGGGGGAGAATGTTTACAGAAAAAGATGAACCCAAATAGAGTCACTTCACCCCCTATTTATAGTGTTAGGGAGATAGTCTAATTTAACTTAAATTCTAAAAAGATAAATACATTTAATTAAAGATAATTAAAGATAATTAAAATTCAATTCTAAAATTAAATAATCCTAATATTTATCTTAATATTAATTATCCTAATATAAATAAAATAAAATAGAGTCTTCCAAAATAAAATCTCTTCTATTTGCTTTTAAGTCCTTGTGCCTTCCATGTTCGCACTTTTGGCACCATATTTGTCCCACGTTGCATATTGGCCCATTTAATCTCCAAATTGACACTTTTTCCCTTGAATTTACTTTTCGCCTCCAATTTAGTCCCTAAAAGATAAAAAGACATAAATAGCTCAAATTAGTAGGCTCAAGCTCAAAATGAACACATGATTAATATATAAAAACACGTCATTTTAGAGTATTATCAAGCTTTCCAAGCAAAGGCCAAAAAGAGCTCACTACAGGAAAATAGGACTTTAGCGGCGTTTTTAGTGGCGTTTTATCAAAAAAAACCGCAAAAATTTTAAAACACAGAGCAATAGTAAAACGCCGCTAAAAATCAGAGCATTAGCGGCGCTTTTGGTAAAACGCCGCTAAAAACCAGAGCATTAGCTGCACTTTTGGTAAAACGCTGCGAAAAACCAGAGCATTAGCGGCGCTTTTGGTAAAACGCCGCTAAAATCCAGAGCATTAGCGGCGCTTTTGGTAAAACGCCGCTAAAAACCAGAGCATTAACGATGCTTTTGGTAAAACGCCGCTAAAAACCAGAGCATTAGCTGTGCTTTTGATAAAACGCCGCTAAAAGTCATATAACCCCTAAACCCTAAAAAAATCATAAACACTAATCTATAACCCCTAAAATAATAATTATTAAAATTTATGATTATACAATATATTAAATATTTTCTTATATAATCGTAAAAGAGATAGTATTGAATTTAAAATATTGAATTAATTATCATTATAGTTTAATGTTTATGGTTTAAGATATATGGTTTAGGGTTTAAGGTTTATAAGTTAACTATGGTTTAAGATATATGATTTAGGGTTTAAGGTTTAAGAGTTAACTAGTATTTGAAGGTTTATGATGAATTATAGGTTTAGGGATTATGATTTAAGGGTTAAGGGTTAGGGTTAGAGTTTAAGGTGTAAGGGTTTGGGGTTAATGGTTAAGGGTTTAGGGTTTAGTGTTTATGGGATAGGGGTTAAGAGGTTTAAGGTTTAGATTAATTAGTATTTTTTAATTTATATATTAAACAACTTCTTATATAATTGTAAAAGAGATAATATTAATTTGAATATATTAAACTTATGATTATAGTTTAAATTATTTAAGAGATAATAGATAAACTTTATATATATATATTAAATGGTTTAAGATTTAATCTAAAAATATTTTGATATATTAAAAATAATTCAATTCAAATTAATTCCTCTACACTTAATTTATTTAAGTGAAATTTAAACTTAAAATTTAGTCATTATATTTTAATTTGATTAGTTTTAGTCCCTGTATTTTTCAAATCGATCAATTTTATCTTTTATACTTTTCAAATTTTAAAATTTTAGTCATGATCACTCAAATGATAGCAATTATATATGTTTGGTTAAATTCTACTTTTAGTCCTGGTATTGTGTGTAAAATTGTAGGTTGAGTTCATGTTATCCAATTATATATTATCATGTAATGTTTTAATCAAAAAGTTAATAATATTAACTATTTGGATTAATTAATGATATTATAAAAATATATAGAATAAATGATATTAAAAATTAAAGTATATGCAAAAAAATCTGAAATTTAAATATATTAGAGAGACCAAATTAAAATTTAACCATTTTAGTAAATAATAATAATAATAATAATAATAATAATAATAATAATAATAATAATAATAATAATAAAGAGAAAAAAAAAAGAAAAAATTATTGGGCTGCATACTTAGTGGCGTTTTTTAAAAATGCCGCAAAAAATAAGCCCCAAATTCCTTTTATTTTCCCCAATTCAGATTACCCCCGAACGTATGGTTCTCCAAACCTTGAATCTCTAAATCCCCTAAAATTTCCCCTAATTCGATATCTTCAAATCGGTTTCCCAAAATCCCCAAATAAAAATACCTTTGATTGTCGCCGAAGTCCCTTTGATTCTCTTTTGTTTTATTTTCATTTTCATTTATCATTGAAAGAAAATAAAAGAGGGAAAAAAAGTTCTGATAAACTTGAATAAGAGATGGCAAAATCGTTGAAGCCAGCGTCCTCCGATGAAGAACTGTACAATGCTTCGTGTTCATCGAAGAGGAGCGAATGAACGCTCATGTCAACAAATGAAGAAGATGATGAGGAGGAGATTGAAGCTGTTGCTCGTTCCGCCGACGCCTCCGACAAATATGATGACGCCGTCCCTAAAGAAAATGTCGATGATGCTGATGATGTAATTTTACGATTATGACACTCTTTTATCTTTCTCCTTTTACTTTGGTTTCGAATTTTTACAATTTTGGCTTTCCGACTTAGCTATTTGTTTCTAGGGTTTGCTGTTGATCATAAAAAATTATTTCTAAGCTTTTAGTTTTCATGTTTTAGTATATATTTTGTTTCTAGGGCTTAATTTTTTTGAGATCTTATCTTCTGGTTCTACTTGCAGAAGGTGGACTTCTAATTCTCCATGTCTGCTTCTTTTGGTTTTATCTTCACTTGTGTTGTTCTTGGGAAAGTTGAAAATGATACTATTCTTTGAATGGAGTTTGAGATCAATTGAACCATTACAGTTCTGCCATTTCTTGATTTCTGTATGAATTGTTTGCCTAAAATCTCTTATATTTTCTCATTGAATTTACGGGTCATGGTGTTAGTGTAGATTGAGAAATTCATGTTTCATATCTGGAAAATGGATACTTATAGGAACCGACTTTCAATAAAAGAGGAAAAGTTTACTGAAAGGTAAAAGGCTCTGAGAGTTGAAATATATTTATTAAGTTTATTTGGCAAACTTGGTTTAAAATCCATATTCAGGTATAGATGAGCATCTTAATATATCCGAAAAGTTATCTTTAAAACTTGATTTCATGGTTTCAAGTGTATTCGTGATATTGGGAAATATCTTGAAGAAACTGCTCATCAAAATTGCTCGATAATTATTTATGCAGTATTAAAGCGATCGATTATAAGTGAAGAAGATGATATGGGTAATTGATATAATCTTTTCTCCAACATTTACACTTTCTTAATAAGGCATCACTTTTCCTGTTCAGGTTTCATCTGTACTTTGAAGTTAATAGTATGTGGTGCTTGGAATGATAAGAACAGGAAATCCTTGGTTATGCCAGTAAACCATGTTATTCCAACCCTTAAATTTTGTGGCGAAGAGACAAAGAGGTCGAAGAGATCCTCGCTGCTCATCTCGATCAACAGAAAATCCATGTAATTTCTTTCCCCTTTTCATTTTCCCAAAATAAATTTTATTTTTCTTTTTACTGATTATTATTTATTTATTTTTATTATTTTCGATTCACAGTCCGAGCAACCCGAACAATCTGTAGTTGAAGATGACGACGACGATGATGACGATGTCAAGGATGAAGATGATGCCGAAGGTGAATATTCGTTTTCATTTAATTTCTTATTCATTTGTTAATATTTTAGATTTAGGGTCAAATTGATTTCAGTGAGTGCTATCTTTTTGGTTAATTATATATGTTTCTGAATCTTGAATTATGCCCGAGCTTGAATCAAGCTTCTAGTGTTTTTGTCTTGAATCGGATCGATTTTGATCTTGTTTGGACTCTTTTCTAAGCTTTAAACATTTATTGGGTTAAGCAATAATATTGATTGTTTATACCATTGAAAAATGGAACATGGGTATTGAAAAAGCAGATATTTACTGGATTAGCTAATGTTATATATATATATATATATATATATATATATATAAAAACGTATTGGGATATGACCTATGACTAGTGTGAGTGTGAAATTTTTTTAATCATGAGGTTTACTTCTAGGATTCTATAGCAAATGTTTATTAGTTAGCAAGTGTCCTATACTTGCAGAAAGGGGAATGACCAATTCGAAACTTTTGGTGGGGTAAAAGTTAGGAACATGCTTTTGTTGATTTTCTTAATTGTAGAGTCTTTGATATGTATTCTTGATGCTGAGACTTGCATGTGGATCATTTGTTGTGCCGTGCCATAGAAAACTTGATGATAGGAAGCTTTGAAACACTATCTAAATCGATGTAACATAAGAAACAAAATTGCTTTTGTTACATTTGACACTTTTTTGTTGATTTGACGTAGAGAGGCATGCCGTATATGGCTGATCATATAAGTTAAAGAGAATGATTATGTAATCTCATTCTTGAGCTCGAAATAAGCTGTGGTGCTGAACTGTGGCCAAGCTAACTCAAAAATCCTTCAACGCTTTTGTTCATTTATATTTCACTAAATACCTATATGCAAACTGGAGTAGTGGAGTGGAGTTGAGTTGAACTACTTTCCCCAGAATCCCAAACTCAATTTTAGTCACAGTTCCTTATAGGGGTGGAAAAGAAAATTAGAGTTCTATTTTTTTTAAAGAAATTTATTACCATGTTAGAATATATACCAACGAAATTATTGGAATTGGAATGATCATACATATTAATCTTCATCAGCCAAACATTAATAATAAATTTTTTTTTTAAATCATTGCTATTGATTTATCATTATATGTTAATTCAATTCTGATTATTTATTTATTTATTTATAAATTATAAATTGAATTCTTTTTATTGTTTGATAATGATCAAAGAATGGAGAAGATACTTGAGGAAAATTGGATAGTGAAAATAAATAAAATATTAACAAAGATTATGAATGATGAATTTCGTTTTCTTTACTATACTCTTTTTTTTTTCAATAATTTCTTGGTTGGGTTGTGATTCAATTTAATTTCTAGCAACCTCACTTTCAATCATAAAAAGATCTTGTGCTTTTTTATTTTCAATTTAATTCCTTGTTTTTCCAATTATTGCTTCTTTCTTTTGGCTGATTGTTTTTCTTTTCTTTTGATGAGTTGGATAATTTCATAATCTACAGAGCATGGAGAAGTTCTTCAAGTTCTCCACTATGAAGTTGGACAGAAATATGAACCACATCATGATTACTTCGCTTATCGTTTCACTGCTCTTACAGAGGACACAAAAGCTCTCAATCAAACTTGTATGTCAATTTATTTTATTTTTCTCCTTTTTGCTTATATGCATAAATACTTATTTTTGCCCAAGCTAGTTAGAGTCTAAAGTTAATTGCAAAATTTTCATAAACTTTTTAGTGTTTTGTTTTAATCTCTCGATCTTGTATTTGATTGCATGGCGGGACACACTTATCCGAGGATGGGAAGGAGATGGCATCAGTGTGTGCTTTATACTTATCGCAATTGTGTCAAAGCACTTCCTCGGTATTTTAGCCTTAGTTGATTTTAATTTATACATATTTTTAAGGTAAACAATGTTCTAATATAATATGCTAGTTTTAGTGTAAAGCAATGTTCTTTTTATGTGGTGTAGGGTATGTTGGAATTCACACTCGTGATTCGAAACTTTCTCACTGAAACCGGAGTCGCTTCGATCTATTGTGGATTCTAGTTTTGAACATCCGTGAATTCCATGAATTAAGTAATTTTGTTTTTCTTGCTTTTAGTGACTTATAATGGTGGGCAGTATACAAGTTTGGTGCTTTATTATTTTGATTCTATATTTATATTTAATCTAATTTTTATTATTTATTTTAGTTTTGATTCTATATTTTTATTTTTATTTTTATTTTAATTTGATAATGAATTTTAATAGAAAATTTTTATATTTAAATCATGGACATTATTCTTCTCAATATTTTGATAATGAATTTTAATTTTTTTTATATTTTTCATGATCTTTTTAATAATTTAATTTTTTTAAATTTTATGACCTTTAGCGGCATTTGTGGGAAAAGCGCCACTAAAGGCCATGATCTTTAGTGGCGTTTTTGGGAAAAGCGCCGCTAAAGGCCATGACCTTTAGCAGCGTTTGTGGGAAAAGCGCCGCTAAAGGCCATGACCTTTAGCGGCGTTTTTGGGAAAAGTGCCGCTAAAGGTCCTGGTCTTTAGCGGTGTTTTTTCGCAAAAAACGCCGTGAACTTTTGCGGCGCTGCATATAGTGACGTTTTTTGCGGCGCTTTCCCAAGCGCCGCTAAAAGTATTAACGGCGCTTAAAAACGCTGCTAAAGGAAAAAAAAACGCCGCTAAAAGTCTGTTTTCCTGTAGTGGCTCTAGTTCAAGCCAGAAAGGAAAGAAGCCTTGGCTCGATAAGAGGGAGAAACCAAGGAGAGATGCAGGCAAGAGGAGGTTTCCACCATGTATCCACTGAAAGAAGACCACACATTTGGAGAAATATTGTTGGTATAGGCCAGACATTTAATGTAGGAGTTGCAAACAGTTTGGCCATGTTGAGAAAGTATGTAAGAACTGATGCAGACGTTGAGAGCACCAAAAATATCCTATTCCCTATAAAATAACGAAAAAGAAATAGTAAAAGGGAAGTAGGGTCGAATCCTCAGGGACCGGATTATACGAAGGCTTGTTTCTCGAAATCCTGGGCAGAATCGTGCCCAAGAAAACCTGCGTTCCTGGAAAAAAATAAAAAAAAAACAGAATTTAAGAATTGATTTTGGAAGCGAAAATAAAATAAAAACAGAATTTAAAGTTACTGAAATTATGATTACGAAAATAATAATAAAGAGAGTTTTAAGAGAAAAGAAATTCTTATGGGAAAGTTCCAGTCTCCGGTTGTCTCATTCCACCTTGGGTTTAATCCTTGGCTTTTGGATGATCCTTCTCGACTCAAGTAAGCCAGTTATAGTGGAAGAGGACGCCTACGACCACCAGCTCCAAAGATTAGACTTACGATTTTTAGGGAACCTGACTCTAGCCAGTAATCTATGCTAGATCAACGCTTCTCAATGGCGAATCCCACGCCATTTTGTCTCTTTGGCTCGCCAACCTCTGACGCAGTAAGTTAACGAACCGACTGTGCAATCCTTCCAAAACATACAAAGCGGTCGCCTTTGCATATGCTGAAAAGTTCACTTTTTAAATGCCATGGACGGAAGCCCGTAGTGCGGAGAAACGATAAATACTTAGCGAGAAGGCTAAGTACGGATTCTAAGCCTCAAGAACCCTTTTTGGGAAATATTGACAACTTTTGGCTAGAAGAGTTTTAGTGGCTCATGATAATGGTGGGAAAGTAAATAAAATTATGGAAAAAGAAATTTTATTGAATGAAAAAAATATAGAAAGAACAAAAGACTTTGGGGGGAGAATGTTTACAGAAAAAGATGAACCCAAATAGAGTCACTTCACCCCCTATTTATAGTGCTAGGGAGATAGTCTAATTTAACTTAAATTATAAAAAGATAAATACATTTAATTAAAGATAATTAAATATAATTAAAATTAAATCCTAAAATTAAATAATCCTAATATTTATCTTAATATTAATTATCCTAATATAAATAAAATAAAATAGAGTCTTCCAAAATAAAATCTCTTCTATTTGCTTTTAAGTCCTTGTGTCTTCCATGTTCGCACTTTTGGCACCATATTTGTCCCAAGTTGCATATTAGCCCATTTAATCTCCAAATTGACGCTTTTTCCCTTGAATTTACTTTTCGCCTCCAATTTAGTCCCTAAGATAAAAAGATATAAATGGCTCAAATTAGTAGGCTCAAGCTCAAAATAAACACATGATTAATATATAAAAACACGTCATTTTAGAGTATTATCAAGAATAAATGGAAGGCACTAATACAGCAACAGATCCAAGCTCAAGCTGCTGAGGACCTTCAAGCTCAGGAGGAGTATGTTTTCACAGCCTCATGCTTTGCAACCTTAAGCAAAGTCAAGTGCAATTGGCTTGTGGATAGTGGTTACCTACATCACATGACTGCTGATGAAAGTTTGTTCAAAGACCTTGACAGAAGCTATGCCTCAAAAATTAGAATAGACATTGGGAATCTGATTGAAGCCAAAGGCAGGGGCAATGTTGTGATCAACACTGGTTCAGGTAACAAAGTCATTTCAGATGTGCTTTTTGTACCTGACATTGATCAGAATCTACTAAGTGTTGGTCAGTTAGTTGAAAAAGGGTACTCACTAGTTTTCAAGAATGGTTCTTGTGTTATTGAAGACTTTCATGGCCATGAAATGATTACAGTAGGCATGGTAGATAAATGCTCTATGCTTGATGTGAATCAGCTTGAGAAGAAGGCTTATACAAGCTTAGCTGATAATGCTGGCCTATGGCGTAGAAGACTAGGCCATGCTAATTTCAGATCACTTGATCTATTACACAAACTGAATTTGGTAGAGGATATGTCCAAATTTGAGGCAAGGGAGACTATTTGTGAAGTATGTAAGCTTGACAAACAAACTAGACTGCCTTTTCTAGTCAACCAGGCATGGAGGGCTCGAGAAAGACTTGAACTTGTGCACTCTGATGTGTGTGGACTAATGAGGTCCCCTTCCTTGAATGACAGCAAATGCTTTGTGCTGTTTATAGATGATCTAACCAGATTTTGCTGGGTTTACTTTATGAAACAGAAGTCTTTGGTGTTTGAAGTCTTTAGCAGATTTAAGGCATTAGTGGAGAACCAGTCAGGTTGCAAGATCAGGACCTTGAGAACTGACAATGGAGCTGAATACTTGTCTGAAAGGTTTCAAAAACTTTGTGAGCAGGCAGGGATCTACCAGCAATTAACCACAGTTTATACTCCACAACAAAATAGAGTTTGTGAAAGGAAGAACAAGAAAGTCATGGATATGACCAGGTGTTTGCTATTTCAAAGCAAGCTTTCAGGAAAATTTTGGGCTGAGGCTATCAATACCCCAGTATATCTACTCAACAAGCTTCCTACTCGAGCTGTGAAGGACAAAACACCTTTTGAAGCATGGTATAGACTCAAACCATCTGTTTCTCATCTGAAAGTATTTAGATGTGTATGTTATGTTCTCATTCCAGTAGAGAAAAGAACCAAGCTGGAGAGAAGGTCTGCTCCTGGCATATTTGTTGGCTACAGCAGCATTAAAAAGGGATACAAAGTGTATGATCCCTCAACAAAGAAAATTTTGGTGAGTAGGGACATCAAATTTGATGAAGAGAAGGTTTAGAATTAGGTTGGTTTAGATGCAAGTCAGGTTGATGAAGATCAGTTTGATATCAGCTTAAAGCCAGCTGAAAGTGAATCTGGAAATGCAGACATTGATGATCCTCCTGTGAGAGGCACCAGAACTATTGCAGACATCTACCATAGATGTAATGTTGCAATAGTTGAGCCTTCAAGCTTTGAAGAAGCTGTAAGAGACAAGTGCTGGAGAAAGGCTATGGAAGCTGAGCTTAATATGATTCAGAAAATAAGACATGGGACTTGGTTGATAAGCCAGACCAGAAGAAAGTCATAGGTGTCAAATGGGTTTTTAGAGCCAAATTCAATACTGATGGCTCATTGAACAAGCATAAGGCAAGGCTAGTGGTGAAGGGCTACAGTCAGGAATATGGCACTGACTTCATGCAGACATTTGCTCCAGTAGCAAAGCTTGACACAATCAAGCTCCTGTTTGCCTTAGCAGTACAAAAGCAATAGAGAATTCATCAACTTGATGTCAAGTCAGCCTTCTTAAATGGTTTTCTTAAGGAAGAGATTTACATTGAGTAGCTAGAAGGATTTAAAGTCCTATGAGAAGAAGATAAAGTCTATAGGCTGAAGAAGGCTCTTTATGTCTTGAAGCAGGCACCTAGAGCCTGGTATGATAGGGTCAATGCATACCTATCCAGATTTGGGTTTGAGAAAAGCCTGAGTGAGCTAACACTCTATGTAAAAAGGTCAGAAGATGAAACTTTGTTAATTGTTTCAATCTATGTGGATGATCTGCTGGTGACTGGAAGCAAAAATGATTTGATCAATGATTTCAAAACATAAATACAAGAAGTGTTTGATATGACAGACTTGGGAATCATGACAAACTTCCTTGGCATGGAAGTGAACCAGTCTGATCGAGGTATCTTCATCAGTCAACAGGCTTTTGCCTTAAAAATCTTGAATACGTTCTGCATGACAAACTGCAAAGCAGTGAGCACACCATTGGCTCAAGGAGAGAAGCTGACTAGCATTGAAAGTCAAGAGAGAGTTGATGAGAAGGAGTACAGAAGCTTAATTGGCTGTTTGCTTTACTTAACAGCAACAAGACCTGATCTCATGCATGTTATTAGTCTACTGTCAAGATTTATGTATTGTTGTGACACAACACATTTCAAAGTAGCTAAGAGGATATTCAGGTATGTTAAGGGAACTTTAAAGTTTGGTGTCATATTCAATAAGGAAAAAGAGCATAGACTGGTGGGATACTCAGATAGTGATTGGGCTGGCTCTGTAGATGACATGAAGAGCACCTCGAGTTACTTCTTCACACTTGGCTCAGGAGTATTTTTCTGGAGTTCAAAAAAGCAACAAACTGTTGTTCAATCCACAACTGAGGCAGAGTATGTTGCAGCAGCAGCAGCAGTGTATCAAGCCATTTGGCTTAGAAAGTTGTTGTTTGATTTGAATGAAGATCAATGTGAAGCCACTAAGATTATGGTTGACAATCAATCAGCAGTTGCCATAGCTAAAAATCCAATCTTTTATGGCAATACTAAACATTTTAAAATCAAATTTCATTTTGTTAGAGAGGCTGAGCAATCAGGAGAAATCAGCCTTAGTCATTACAACTCAATAGACCAATTGGCTGATATTTTGACTAAGCCACTTGGTGCAACAAGGTTCGAGGACTTAAGAAGCAAGATTGGTGTATGTTGTATACAGTCCAAGGAGGAGTGTTGAGCATTGGCCTACAATGCAACATGTGACCATCACCTGACCAAGCAGACCAGCAATGGAGTAGAACTGAATGCAACAGCTAATTTGGTCTATTTTGTTCATTTTGTTCCTATGTAAGTTAGTTTAGTTTCTTTGTAACTTGTTACTAAAGTTAGTAATATTAGTTTTTGATTTGTACTTAATGTAATGGCTGTTGTATCAGCTAGCTTTAGTTTGAAATTCAACTTGTATTAGTTGTGCATTGGTGGGAGCAGTTACATTGTTAGGTAACTATCCAATTTTATGTAACTTACACATATATTTTGATTTCAATCAATGAAAATGGTTGTCCGGTGACATTTTCAAACTCTTTTTTTTTTTTATATTTTGCTTTTGTTCTTGTTTTGAGTCTTGAGTTGCTGCCATTGTTCCAACATCTACTCTCATTTTGTCATCATATTTCTTACAAGAACACCAAGATGCCTTTGCTTGAAGCTTTGTCAGCTATACAAGAAGTTGTTATTTCCAAGGTCATCAACTTTCTCCTTGACAAGTTGGCCTTGTCCGAGTTCCTACAATTCCCTACTTAAAAAGAGGTTCAAGATATGATCGAGAAGTTGAATGTGGAGCTGAAGGCGATCTGTGCAGTGCTTGATGATGCCGAAGAGAAACAGTTGAAAGAGCAGTCTGTGAAAATCTGGTTGACCAACCTTCAAAAATTAGCGTAAGATGTGGAGGATGTATTAATTAATTTATTATTGTTAGTCAAATCCCCAAATTTAATTAGGAAAAAGGTAATGGCCGGGTTTTGAAATATATTTGTAGTTTTAAATTGTGGCCACTTTTAACTGCTTTCTTTTTTTTTTTGGAAGTTTGGTGACAATAATTTACAAAACAATAATAATTATATAATAATATCTTATTTAATAATATTAGGTATGTATTTATATTGTTTTGATTTGAAAGAAACAGTGATTAAAGCTTTTGTCAAACACCTGTTTCGTATGGGTTCAAATCATGTTACAACTATCTCCTATCCCTAATATTGTATCGAAAAAATCATATTTAAAAAGGTAATTTTCTTGCGAGGGTAAATAACACCAACAGTCACCCAACTTTGGGGTAGCTGACAAAAAAGTCACCTAGGTTTCATTTCAGTTACTCAACTTTCGAAAAGTTACAAAACAGTCCTTTTTTTCGTTTTCCATCACAGACGTCACGACAAAGTGACATGGCAGGTGATGGTGTCCTTAGTGTCAAAAAACCTTCCAGCTGGCCAGTTATCTCACTTTAACAGCCCTATTAGCACCATTTTAGGGTTAGAGAAAAAGAAAAAGAAGAAGAAGAAAAGGTGGAGTAGAAGAAGAAGAGTAAGAAGGAGAAGAGGAAAAATAGAGACGCCTGAAGTGATTCCAGTGTGCTATTGTAGGACCCAGCCAAATTAAACACGTCTTGGTCCAATGACAACCCAGGTAGGAGGTTTTTTGGGTGTAACAAATTTGGCAGTGGATTTTTAAAACCATGTCGGTTTTTCAGCTGATTTGATCCACCATTGACACCCCATTCACGAATTGTGTTGTTGGTTCTTCTGAAAAAAATGAGGACATTGGGGCAAGGAGGAGAGAGAGAAGAACCTAGTTTTTGGTGCTTGTATTTATAACTATTCTGTTATTTTTAAAACCTTAAAAATCAGCTTATGTTGTTGTTGTTAGCATTGAAACCAACTTATGTTTTGTAATATTGCTACTGGTATATTGTTGCTTATGTTGGTATACATGGCTGTTGGTATATTGTTACTTAACATATGCTATACATGGCTACTGGTATACATGGCTAACCAGCTCATGTTGTTGTTTACAAACACTTGAAAGACTTGAAATGGTATATTTTCGTTGATTACAAATTGTTTTATAATATTTTTGTTGCTTAGAACAATTAGAATGTTTAATCTTCATTTCATTTGTATTTCTCAATACTCATATATCAGAAAAATATAGCAGATGGAAAAAAAATATGTATTTCTCAATTCTCACACATTTGTTTTTTCAATACTCATATGTTAGAAGATAAGAGATAACAAAAATAGCATGGATCAATGCTCATATATTAAATCCAAAACGCCAAATTGTTTACAAAAGGAATAAGTGGCAAAATATTGCCAAATTTTCCTACACTTCAACACAATTGAACAGATGTGAAATGTAGGGAAATTTACAAAAAAATTCAGTGACTATATGCCTAAGTTTATCAACAGTAGCAATCATAGGCAAATTTACAAAAAAAAAAAATATCTGCCTAAGTTAATAAATAGTAGCAGACAAATTTACACTTTTTCAAAAAGTTAACAAAATAATGTTTGTTCACATTATCATCAATGGTCTGTCATGGATGACTCTTGAGTAGGAGGCATCCATCTAACAGTGGTTGGTTTTCTCTTGAATGAGAGCTTTTCTCTTAGGGTAGCTTGTTGATGAGTTGGGGCAGTAGGTAACTGAGTTGGGGCAGCCTGTTGAGTTGGGGTATTCTCTTACTGATTTAGGGTAGCCTATTGCTGAGTTGGGACACCAACTTTATGTCTTTTAACCTACAGGAACAAGAGAAAGCTTCAAACAAATTCATAAATAGAAGTATACTAAAACTTAACTTAAGGCAAATGACTTACTAGAATGTTTTGGCCAACTTCCCCTTTGCAGCTCCTCTTATTGTGGCCTATTCTTTTGCATTTACTGCACCTCATGTCCACCCCTCTTTTGCTCAACCTTTCTATTGTTTGTGGTTCATCAGGTTCTTTCCTTTTCACTTTAGTAGGTCTGTCAGGTGGCCTTCTTAGTGTAGGAGAAAGTATTGGCAGCATGTTTGACAAAGAGGCCTATTGTTTAGGACCTCTTACTGGACTTATAAAGTTGGAGTAAATTTAAAGCTGGGTTTGCTTGGTGTACCAGGTTTGCACATAGGTCTCTGGGAACTTATCTTTTAGATGAATAACAGCCAATGCATGCATGCAAGGGATGCCAGTGAGATCCCAATTCCTGCAGGGGTAGGAATTCTCAACTAAGTCCACCACATGCTGGATGCTAGAACCATATTCAACCTGATACTTGTCCCCACCAGCATGTGATGCAACACACCTAAAATACAGTCAGCATGCTTGGTTAAAAAATAATCACTAAAACAACATTGTGAGAAGCCCTACCAACAATGATACACACACACCCCCCTAAAAAATAGTCACTACATGCATATTATAACAAAATACTCACTGCATGCATATTAAAAAAAGTCAACACACCAACAATCACTGCATGCATATTAAAAAAAATTCACTAAAACATCATGTGACTAGCAACATGAAGTCAGAATAAAGGCATTAGAAAGATTAAAAATGGTAACTTTACCTCAAGGAATCTTTTATATTTACATCCAGCTTTTTCTTGATCTTGGACACAACATTCCTTTCCATTTGTCAGTTTCTTCTTTCTTCTTGACAATAAGCAACATAATCTTGGTCTTTATTATTTCTATCATGGTCAGAATAGGTTTCTTTCTTGCTTCCAGTATCATCTGTCAGTAATCAACATAAATGATTAGTGAATTGCTAATGATTAGTAAGAAACATAAAACATAGGGGCTTACCTTGTTAAATAATTCAGAAAGATTATTCACCAACATGTCAAAATGGCTCCTAATTGAGAAGTGAGACCTTAACCAGTGAGTAGGGTTCTTTTCCTTCAACCAATCATAAGCATGTTGATTGGTTTTCCTCAGTTCATCCATAGCATCCTCAAAATCCCTTGTAGTGCTTGCTCTGACAACTTTCCAAAGCAAATCTTTCAATTCCTTTGTTCGGAAACCAGCCTTCTTAAAATTGGTATGGAGTAGTCTAACACAGTGTCTTGTTTCTGCATTAGGAAACAACATACATACTGCTTCTAAAAGTCCCTGCAATTAGAAAAAAATAGTTTAATTCTTTGACAATCCCTGAATAGAAACAACATAAAAAAATAAATAAATGGAGTTTTACCTTTTGTTTGTCAGATATAAAAGATATTTGGTACGAGCTCACAATTTCCAAATCAGGTAATCTACAAAAATAGTCACTTTTGTTTGCTTCATGTTACATTTTAGTCACTTATGTTTGAAATATTACGTTTTAGTCACTTATGTTATTATTTTGTTACAAAGTGATCACTCTACCGTTAAGTTCCGTTATCTCTCTAACAGTAATCCTACGTGGCAGTCCAACTAAATTTTAGGTGCCAACTTAGATTTCCAAATGGGATGAAAATAGATTTTTAATTAAAAATTAATTAATTAAAATTTTTAAACCTAGAATTTCTTGTTCCGGGTGTTTGCTTGTTATAAAACAATTTCAAAAAGTCGAAAAAAATATCAAGAATTTTAATTAATTAATTTTTTAATTAAAAATCTATTTTCATCCCATTTAGAAATCCAAGTTGGCACCTAAAATCTAGTTGGACTGCCACGTAGGATTACTGTTAGAGAGATAACGGAACTTAACGGTAGAGTGACCGCTTCATAACAAAATAATAACATAAGTGACTAAAACGTAACATTTCAAACATAAGTGACTAAAATGTAACCTGAGGCAAACAAAAGTGACTATTTTTGTAGGTTACCCTTTCCAAATCTATTGCAAGCAACTCTAAGAACCAAAACCATGATAGTAGCATATGCAAGAGGATAGATGCTATTATTTGCATATATCCCAAAAGCTGCAAGCAAGTAGCCACCGTAATAGCCCTTCAAGAAACATTCATCCAAACCTACTATCCTCCTACAGCCAGCCCTATAGCCATCTTTGCATGCCTGTAGACTGACATACATCCTTTGAAATAACTTGTTATCTAGATAACAAATTGTTGTTGTTCCCTTATTTTGTGTCCTAACCTCCAACAAATACTCATAAATCTTCTCATATTGAGCCTTATGAGCTCCTTTAATTAATTTCAATGCCCTAAGTTTAACATTCCTACATTTGGTTAGTGAGACTATGCAACACAAATCTCTTTTGACATCTTGTTGTAATGATTTCAGAGAATAATCAGGATCAGCAATGAATTTTTCTTTATAATGTTCACCTATCCAAGCTGAGGTTGTATTCTTATTTTTATATACTTTAGAACAAGTATGGTTAGGGTTTGAACTCCTAATTTGCCAAGTCTGATCAGTAGTCTAGAAGCCCATATGAACCAAGAAGATTTTCCACTACAGACTGCCGTTAACCTTTTTAAATCATTTTTGGGAAGCTTAATAAAATAACTATTCAACCTCCTATACTACTTGGCAGCTTCTTTTAGACTGTCTTTAGACTTAAATAACATTCCAACCTTAAGTGTAGGATTACTCATGTCATTCTCTAGGTTGAACTTAGGCCAATTTTGGCCATCTGAGTCAGATTCATGTGCACTATCTAACCTCCCAGAATCATCACTATCACACAATTCATCTACTCCTATACCATCCATGTTTAAACCATCTAAATTAACTCTTATCCTATTAGACACATCACTTTTAGATGCATCACTACCAGACATGTCTTCTTCATTCTCATTAAAATTGTCATCAATTAAACCTGCTAAACAAAGTACTCATAAATAGAGGCAGATAACATAGGCAAACATTTTAACCATTTCTGTCAGACAATAACCAATAGAAAAAACCCAATAATTTAATACAAACACAATCATTTCTGTCATGTACATGGCAGACAACAACCAATTTACCCATAGTTTAATACAAACACAACCATTTTTGTCATGCACATGGCAGACAATAACGGACAATAACCAGTACAAAAAAGAAGGTAAATAACAAATTTTGGTTTTGCCACATACAATATAGCAGCTTGGATACAAACAATGGCATATATACACAACAAACATCAGTTTGATAATGGCATTCATACAATGGTAGATACAAACAATAAACATCATGCACATGGCATACAATACACATTATATGTCATAAACTTTAATAACCAAACCCTAATCTGTCATGTACATTAATAACAAATAAAATTAAAACCAGAATCAGTGAGTGTTTCAAAATTGAAATCAAAATCGAAATAGAAATCGAAATCAAAATCAAATTCGAAATCAAATTTGAAATCGAAATAACCCTAAATAACCCTAAATCAAAATAACAACATTGAAATCCAAACAATTTAAAACTAAATGCAACAACTTACCCGTTAAAGTGGATGTAACAATATTGGTAGCTTTTCTTCTATTGCCCATTGTCACTGGGAATCAAAAACACTGAATGGTTTCTGGTTTTGTCTTCTTTTTTCCCTAAACAAAAAAGACCAATCGTACCCTAAACCCTTATACACTGTTAAGCAATTATTGAATTGATTTCTAACCCTAAACCCTTCTTAATCAATTTTTAAATCATTTTCAACCCTAAAAAACCCTAAATCACAACTGAAAGTTCCCCAAATCGATTTTTTCCCCCAAACCCCCTTAATTCTAATATGTTTCTACCCCTAAAACTAAACTCATAACCCTTCAATTTTTCCCTAAACTCGCCCCAAACCAAGACCCCTCAGGTGCTTCACCAACGTGGCAAGTTAACTTGCCACCTCAGCTTGTTAACTTGCCACGTCAGCGGTCCCAGTAACACCCTCACGGAAACTGTTAAGCAGTGACTATTTTGTCATTTTTTCATAACGTTAGTGACTGCTTTGCAACTTTTCAAAAGTTTAGTGACTGAAATGAAACCTAAGCGACTGTTTGGTCATCTATCTCAAAGTTGGGTGACTGTTAGTGTAATTTACCCTTCTTACGATGCAACAAATATTATTATAAGGATATCTTTATTTTTTAATTTTATATAAAATCTATAAAAATTTACTTTAAACTTAAAATAAATCTAACAAAATTACACATAATCTTAAACTTTACTATTTCAATTAAAATCGCATTTTATTTTTAAATCAATTATTTATGAATAATTTTTTTTCATCCAAATTATAAATGTTGAATCATTTTCACATAAAGTGGCTGCTGCCGATGGAGGTCCAAATCGTGTGATCCAATTAATGTCGTCATTATTTTCAGATTGGTATTGGCATAGCAGGGAAGAGTCTTACCACGTTCTTATTGAGCTTCAATATATTCGATGCTGAAACTTTTTCTAGGTTTATTATTTGTTCAGATTATTTCTGAACTGAGGAGGGGTCGATGGAGTTAGCTGACCCTGGCAAATTGCAATTCTTCGTCACTCACCATATGCTCCAATGCAACGTGAAATGAACTTTCAAAAACTTAATGCTTGCCTTGATTTAGGTTTAACTGCTTGGCGAGTCTTTGTTTTATAAGCTTAGCACCAAATTTGTATCAACAACAATTCAATCCTTGTGCAAGTAAAATTGAGTAACTTGTGTAAATATTGCCAAGTCTAGCAGAACTCTGAGCTACATCGATGGCTATCAATTTCTACCAAAGAACTAAAAAGAGCGTGGTGTAGTATTCTGGATGGGAGGAAACTCTTTTTTTTTTTTTTTTTTTTTTTTTATCGTTTTCATTTCTTTTATGTACGATTTAACCTTTTTAAAAGCATTATCAGTATAACTTGACATGAAAGTAAGTTTCCAAAATCTCAAGCATGCATGCACTCACTTGCACTTGTCAAATGAACAATATAGGCATAGTCTTCACATGAAAATGTGAAAAGGGGTTCATATCTCCTCAATCTCACAACTAAGAAAATAAATCAAGTCTGGAAATAGATGATATTAACTCAATTATGCAAATGGAAGATTAGACCATAGGTGCTCAAATTTACTTTCGAAATATCTTATCAAATGAGAACTTCAAACACTTATTATGTGAAAAAGAAGAAAAAAAACATCACACTACAAGGGGTTCATCAAATTTGTTACCAACAAGCTGAAACAGAGAAAAGTGCCCCATGGGTACAGCAAAATAACAGTTGTCCCGACAGTTTGAGAAGAACATAACAAGTAGTTTCTAGTGAAGGTGCTCTTGAACGTAGCGTACAGCAATACTTGCATACAGCAGGCTCTTTCAAGTCAAGGCATATGAATTCAATTGGGTGTTCCAAAGCAGGATTATTGTCTAAACCATAAAAAAGTCCAAGGTACATGAATTGAATTTGAATTATAAATGTCTATTTGGCAACTACCATCGTCTCTTGTGAGAAGTAAATAATTATCTTACTTTGTGGGAGGCAATTATTAATTATAAACGTCTCATTTAACATTACCTCCAACCTTCCCTGCCTGTTTCCCACTGTCAAGGGTAGAAATTACAACGAAAAGGGCTGCCATTTTCTTTAGAGTCAAGGCATATGAATTCAATTGGGTGTTCCAAAGCAGGATTATTATCTAAACCATAAAAAAGTCAAGGCACATGAATTCATTTTGAATTATAAATGTCTATTTGACAACTACCATCGTCTCTTGTGAGAAGTAAATAATTATCTTATTTTGTGGGCGGCAATTATTAATTATATACGTCTCATTTAACATTACCTCCAACCCTCCCTGCCTGTTTCCCATTGTCAAGGGTAGAAATTACAACGAAAAGGGCTGCCATTTTCTTTAGAAATTATTGTGTTTTTTAGTATCTACAATCAAACAATTTATCTTTACCAAACTTCATCCACTTCCATCTACCTTAGCTCAACACTCTTTTCTGAACCTCTCTCTACTCTTTATTTCTTCCAACAATGCAACCATGCCTTTTCTTGAAGCCTTGTCCGCTATAGGAGAAGTTGTTATCTCCAAGCTCATTGACTTTTCCCTTGACAAGCTGGCCTCATCCGACCTCCTGCAATTCGCTACTGAAAAAAAGGTTCATGAGGAGATCCACAACTTGGAGAAGGAACTAAAGCAGATCCGTAGGGTGCTTGATGATGCTGAAGAGAGACAGCTGAAAGAGCAGCAGGTGAAAGACTGGTTGATCGACCTCCAAAATTTGGCATTCGATGTGGAGGATGTTTTGGACGAGTTTGCAACCGAAATTGGCAGGCGCAATCTGATGATGGAACGTCGAGGCAGCTCAAGTAAGGGATCCAGACTCAATATTCCTTATTCATTCAATGATGTTCTGTTTAACAGAGATATAATGTCCAAGATAAGGGATCTTACTGCCAAATTGAAAGATTTGGAACCTCAGAGAAACAAGTTAGAGTTAAGAATGACTGATTTCGAAAGACCCACAAGACTAGAAGAAAGACCGCAGCCTACTTCTTTGGAGATTGAAAATCATGTGTATGGCAGAGACAAAGACAAACAGACAATTCTTGATTTGCTCTTGAAGAGTGATGACGAAAGAAATTTTGTGATTCCCATCGTTGGGATGGCTGGGATTGGTAAGACAACCCTTGCCCAGCTTGTTTACAACGATGCTTCCATTCAGCATCATTTTCACCTCAAAGCATGGGCTTGTGTTTCTGATGATTTTGATGTTTTCAGAATAACAAAATACATCTTGCAATCAATCACTTCCAAGCCCTGCAATGATAATGATCCGAATAGAGTTCAAGAAAAGTTACAGAGGGAGTTGTCCGGGAAAAAATTCTTAATTGTTTTAGATGATGTCTGGAATGAGAATTATCATAACTGGACTATCTTACAAGCTCCTTTCAAAACGAGGACTCAAGGAAGCAAAATTATTGTGACAAAGAGAAACCACGGTGTTTCATCAACAATGGGTGCCTCGCATGCTCATTCTTTAGAGCTTTTGTCAGATGATGACTGTTTGTCTGTATTTGCTCAACATGCAATGGGAGCAAGGGACTTTGAAGGACATCCAAGCCTAAAGGAAGTTGCTGAGAAGATAGTGAGAAAATGCAACGGTTTGCCTTTAGCTACTAAAACCCTTGGTGGCTTATTGCGCACTAACGTAGACCTTCATGCTTGGGAAGATATATTAGAGAGTGAGATATGGAAGTTATCTAAAGATCAATCAAGTATAGTCCCAGTTCTACATCTAAGCTACCATCATCTTCCTCTACATTTGAAACGATGCTTTATGTATTGTGCCGTTATTCCTAAGGACTATGAGTTTGAGAAGGAAGAAATAATCTTGTTATGGAGGGCACAAGGGTTTCTACAAGAAGCACGAGATAAACAGTGCATCCATGATTTGGGTCACAAGTATTTCGATGGCCTAGTGTCAAGATCCCTTTTTCAAGTGTCCGTAAACAATAATTCAAGATTTGTTATGCATGACCTCATTAATGATTTGGCTCAATCAGTTGCTGGAGAAGTATGTTTTAAAATAGAAGGTAGTCAACAAATTTCGAAGCATGCTCGCCATTTATCTTACATTGCTGAGGACTTTGATGGCATCAAAAAATTTGAAGGCATTTATGAAGCGCAACATTTACGAACCTTTCTTCCATTAAGGTTGTCTTCGGGCTTTCCAACTTATCACTTAACCAATCATGTCCTAACGAATTTGTTGCCAAACTTGCGATGCTTAAGGGCACTTTCTTTGGAAGGGTACCAAATCATCATGTTGCCAGATTTTGTGGGAGATTTGAAACTCTTAAGGTACCTAAACTTCTCTCAGAATCGAGTTATTAAATGCTTGCCTGAATCACTTAGTACCCTTCACAATTTAGAAACCTTTTTATTAAAGGGGTGTTATAACCTTGAGAAGTTACCGTCAGAGATGGAAAAGTTGGTCAACCTATGCTATCTTGATATCACTGGTGCAAATAAATTAGAAAGCATGGCAAGCAAATTTAGCATGCTGACTAATCTTCAAAAACTTTCCATTTTTGTTTTGGGTAAAGAGAAGGGACATAAAATAAGGGAGCTAATGAATTTGTCAAATCTCAGGGGTGAACTTTGTATTTCAGGATTACAGAATATAGCTGAGCCTCGAGATGCACGGATGGCTAGATTATCTAATAAGTCGAGAATTGGGAATTTAAAATTGCAGTGGAGCAAAGACTTTGAGAATAGAAGAGAAGAAGTCGAGAAAAGGGTGTTGGATGGACTTCAACCTTCTAAGAAGCTCATGGAGCTCAGCATTAAGTTCTATTGTGGTGAAATGTTGGCAAATTGGGTGGGAGATTCATCCTTCAATTGTTTACAATCTTTATGCCTTGATGATTGTATAAATTTATTGTCATTGCCATCAATTGGGAAATTGCCAGTGTTGAAAAAGGTACGTATTAAAGGATTGCGCAGTGTAAGGACTGTGGGAGTTGAGTTCTTTGGAGAGAATACGACCAACACATTTTCTTCATTGGAGATTTTAGAGTTTGTGGACATGCTTAATTGGGAGCAGTGGAACTTGTGTGAAGTTGATGAGGAAGCTAGGAAATTCCCTAAACTTCGTGAACTCTTGATTCAAAATTGTCCCTTATTGTTAGGGAGTATGCCGGAAGACCTTCCTTCTTTGAAGAAACTTGCAATTCGTAGCTGCAAGAAGTTGATAATTTCTGTTCAAAACTTTCCATTGCTTTCAGAATTAGAAATTTGGGGTTGCCACGTTGTAATTTATAAAGGTTTTGCAGATTATAGCTCCATAAAAAGAATCTCGTTTCGAGGGATTTCCAAGTTTAGTTGTGCAGCAGAATGCTTGAGGTTAAGATCAATCTAAGTGGAATTGTTTGAGATTGTTGATTGTGAGGAGTTGTGGTCTTCTCGAGAGAACAATTGGGGATTGCTAACTCAGTCTATGTCCCCCCAATATTTGAGAATTTCCAATTGTCCGCAACTTGTATCCATAGGAACAGATGAGGAAAGAGAAGAATTGATGCAATTGAAGATTCCTTCTAGCATTGTAAGCATGAGAATAAGTAATTGTGGAAGGCTAGAAAAACTATCGACAACCTTGCACTCCCTCACATTACTTATGACATTAGTGCTTTTCGATTGCCCAAAATTGATTTATCTTGCAAGGAGCAATTTGCCTTCGAATCTGAAAGTGCTAGAGATTGAAGGCTGTAAAAAGTTGCAATGTTTGTTGTTGGATGAAGGAGAGGATGTTGACTCCAACAATGCATGTGTTCTTCAGAAGTTGAATATTGACAGTTGTGAATCTCTAAAGAGAATAAATAGAAGTGAGTTGCCCTCCACACTGAAAGAACTTCAAATAAGTGAGTGTCCAAAGCTAGAGCCCATATCCCAAGAAATTCAAGATAACTCTTCTCTTGAATCTATTGATATCGAAGGATGTGATATGCTTCAAGGGTTACCTTAAGGATTGAACAAGCTCAAGCATTGCAACAGCATACGCATAGGTAGCTGTTCAAATTTGATTTCCTTAGCAGAGAGTGGTTTGCCCACCACAAACCTTGAAGTGCTCCGCTTCAGCTCTTGTAGAAGTCTCCAAGCTTTTCCTGGGAATATGCAGAGTCTCAACGCTCTAAAAGAATTAGCAATATGGAATTGTCCAAATGTGACATCTATTCTGGAAGAGGGGATTCCTACCAATCTCACATCGCTTTCAATTGCTGGACCTAATATCTGGAAGGCAATACTTGAGAGGGATTTGCATACACTCACTTGTCTTAAATCTCTCTCCATATCAAATGGGTGTCCGGATGCAGTATCATTTCCTCAAGATGAGATAGAAGTCACACTGCCCTCCTCTCTCACCCATCTCCGCATCTCGGATTTCCCAAAACTGGAGAGTATATCCTCCAATGGCTTTCGGAACCTCACTTCTCTCCAGCACTTGACTATCGGATTTTGCCCAAACCTCAAGACTCTTCCGGGAAACAACATGCTTTCTTCGCTTTTGGAGCTAAAGATCGTGGGGTGTCCAATGATGGGAGAACGGTGGAAAAGGGATAATGGACCTGAGTGGTCCAAAATTACCCACATACCTTGTGTTACAATTATTGTGTCATGAATGGAGAAACAACAAATAATGAATCAAATTTGCAGGTATGTCAAATTGGGATAATTATATCGGATACAAATTTTATTTTATTTATTAACATTTTTATAATTATAGTGTCTTATTTTATAACTAGAAAAACAAAATATATTGTCCCTTCAGGAATATTATTATTTTAAAATACGAATTATTTCAATATTCACTCAAAAATAGAATAATTAATTTTTGTAATGATTTCTGCATAGCTAAGTCAAGTGAAGCACCATATGGTTTTAATCTAAACAATACATTTTTGTATGTACCCAAAAAAAAAAAAAAAAAAAACAAAAAATTTTGTTTTATTCATTAATTCCTGCTATTGGAAATACGGACACATTGAATCTATGTATGGATTTTGCTTGGGGAAATGCAGACCTTTTCTCAAGCGAAAGAGTTGAGCTGATTCAACTCCTAATTTCGTAGGCTTTTGCTTGGACGATCTTTACATGGGTACCTTTCCATTTTACCAAAAAGTTTTGTCTTTCATACCATGCCTCTAATACTGTATAGCTATTTACACTTTGAATCTTTGTTTGCAGACGCTTATGACAGTGACTACAAGACTCGTGTTTGTTAGTTTTGCATGATCGGATTAGTTACCAATAGCTGTAGCTTGTGGATCTTCGGCTTCAAAGTCTGTCTCTATTGTTGGAATTTCTCCAACTTTCTCCATTATGTTTTGGAATAATCACTTCTTGATGATAGCTAAGGTAGAGTTATGTATTTATTGTAATCATGTAGCCACACTTTTATATTACAGTGAAGTTTTTTAGTGGATTCTCGTGGTTTTTACCCTTTGATTTAAAGGGGTTTTCCACGTAAAAATTTTGCGTCTCGTGTGATTGATGCTTTGTGATTATTCTTGGAGGCTTCTGTGTTTTTTCGGAGAATATTTAAAGCTATTTGTGCTGTCATAATTACCAAAAAAGAGTTGCAGTTATGCTTGCATGTCTTCGGTTGTTTGAAAGGTAATGGGTTATCAAAGGAGATTGTTTTTGCCATATCAAAACCATCTATTTTTCTGAACTCCAACTAGGTTTGAATACTTGAGGCCATCTACTCTGCTATCCTAACTCGACCTCATAGATTCTGCTGGTAATTTGTTAAAAACATGGGGGCTGCAGTCATCGAGCTCCAGCTTTCATGTTATCCTCACTACGTTAAGATCATGCTGCAGTGAAGCCTAGAGAGGTAAAGAGGAAACACAACATCGTACGAAGGCCAGTTATTGTACCAAAAACTTTTGGTCTTTCATATCATGTCTCTATTTCAATTTTAATCTTGCATAGCTATTTGCACTTTGAATTTTTGTTTGCAGACACTTATGACAGTGACTACATCACTACAAGACTTGTATATGTTAGTTTTGCATGGTCAAAATTTGTTACCAGTAGTTACAGCTTCAAAGTCGATCTCTGTTGTTGGAAATTCTCGACTCTCATTTTTTAATCAGTTGAAGATAGCTAAAGTATTGAATTTACTGCGACTTTTATCCTTTAATTTTTTTTTTTAAATCTATGTGAAAATTGTGTACATATATAATAGATCCACAATTACATCTTTTTCTTTAAAGTACAAATTTAATCTAAATTTAATCATTTTCTTAAATATCTTTTAGTCAAGCATACTTGGTTATGGCTATGAGACTAAGGGATGTCCTATTAAAGTATTAAGTAACTTGCAGCGTAACCAGCAGAGAGCAATTTGATTAAAAAATAGACAAACGAAGGGTCAACAGATTGTTTTTGCCATATCTGAACCATCTATATTTCCGAACTCCAATTAGGTTTGAATACGTGAGGCCACCTCCGCTGATGCTCTAGTCTGCTGTCCTAACTCGGCATCATAGATGGGGCTCGTAATCCTAATATTTAACTGCATTAAAAATGGACGTTGTAAACTAAATAGTGTTGAGTGTACTAGTAAGACAACTTATATTCTCAAAGGGAGAAACGAGTTCGAATTTTGGAGATGACATTATTGAGAGACACAACCACAATCTCCAAATATGGTTCGTAAAACGGACATGTAGAATACCAAAAAAAAAAAAAAAATGAACATTGCAGTCATCAAGCTCCAACATTCATGTTCTCTGCACTAGGTTAATATCATGCCGCAAAAAATCCTAGAGAGGTAAGAGGAAACTCAACATTAGACCATGGCCAGTTATTCTAGTGATGAAATAGTTACTTTCCAAGCAATCTGTTAGCAATCTGATCTTAGGTTGCGCTGATGAGTCACTAAACAAACTAAAATTAAGACAAAGGCAAGCGCGCCTATCAAACAATAGTATAACTATGGTGAGTCGGGAATATCGTGTCCACGAGGACTAAAAGTACTAGTAATTACTGTTTTTCTATTACTTAGCCGATAAAATGGGATAATTGTTTTTAATCTAAAATTAACTAAACTAATTACTAAGAAAGCGACAGAGAATGAATTAGGAAAATAATCGAATTAAACCAATAAGGAAGACAATACCCAGGAAAGAATCCACCTAGACTTCACCTATTATTCTGAATCTGATTGAAACGATTTATTCACTTGTGCCTTGATCCGTAGAAATCCCTGTAACACCCTGAAAATTTCTACAGTAAGATATTACTCTTAATATAGTAAAATAAAGAAATAAAGTGACAAGAAAAGGAAAATTGAGTTATGTCATTGGGAAGTATATTATGACATTGATTCAAGAAAGGACTAAATTGTAAAAATGAGAAAAGTTTTGTGGCCCAAGAGTAAATATTCAAAATTTGAGGGATTAAAGTGTAAATATAAAAAAGTTGAATGACTAATAGTGAAAATATTTTAAGGGTGGAAGGATCTAGAAACCAAGGAAAAATTGATGAATTAGGACCAAATTGAATAGGTGAAGAATTATGAGGGACAATTGCAATTTTACCAAAATTAAGTGATGACTCAAGAATGGAATTTTAAAAGATCACGAAGGGCAAAATGGTTAATTGGAAGAGAGAGAAATCTAGAAAGTAATGATGAGATACTTTAGATTAATTAATTAAATAAATATTAGTTATTAATATTTTAATTTAATTTTTATATGATATTTTATTACTTTATTATTATTTTATTAGTATATATAAAGAAAGAAAGATGAGGAAATTCTCATCCATTTTCCATGCATTCACATTAGGAAGAAGAGAACAGAAGAAAAAAAACTTTTCATTCTTTCCAATTTAGTCCTTCTACCAAAAATTCACCATTTTCACCTAGAAATTAAAAGAATTTCCATAGCTACCAAGGGAGAAAAATGTTAAGGAGACTATGGGGAGTTAGAATATCAAACTTGATTCAAGGAATAGAAGCTGGGGGAGAGAGAAAATCAAATTAAAGATTGGAATCAATAGAACAAGGTAAATACATCAATATTTCAATATATTTTTAAGTTTGTTATTATTGAGAAAGCATGGAAATAATGTTATAGTGGAGTTTTCTTATATAAGGTTCTATCATCTTAATGAGTTAGTGAAGGGAAATAGGAGAAAGTGATGGAAAATATTGTAGAGAAAGGGAATAAGGGTGTTATAAACATGGTAAATAATATCTTGCACTAAAACAGTTTTGGACAGCAGTAGTAGGCTAACTTTGAAAAATCACCAAAAATTGTGGAAGTTGAATTAGAGGTTGAATAAAACATGAAATTAAATCTTATTAATTCTAGTTTCTTATAGAAGAAACGGTGTAAGAAATGGAATTGTAAATCATGAAACATGATAAATTTTGTGAGACAAGGTCAGAATGATTTTGGGTTCCCCTATTCTGACTTTGGAAAATCATCAAAAGTTGGAGAAAAATAATTAGGGGCTTAAATTTATATTTTTAGAATACTGAATGAGTCTATTAAATAAACAGGAACATAATTTGAATTCTGTACAAGGAGATAATTAATTTTTAGTAAAGAAGGGTCAGAACTGTCAGACAACAGAATAGAAGTGACTTTAAAGAATAAACTGTACTTATTGGCTAAGCCAAAAATTCTGAAAATTTTATGGTAAGAAGATATGTAAGTATAGTTTTAGGAAAAATTAGCGGATCTTAATTTCAAGGTCTATAGCTCAATATATAAATAATTTAGTGACTATGACGCAAATGGATAATTTTGAATATACATATAAGTGAATAGTGAAAGTATTGATAATGTTACTTGTAGCATGTTATATAAATTAAGGATGAGGAATGGAGAGGAGGAGGAGGAGAATATGTATGAATATTCAGCTAGCATGGCTAATTTGTATGTTTTAGGCTCAGAGACTAAATTGAATAAAAGTAAAATTTTAGGGGCAGTTTTTTGGGGATATAAAAAATGACCATATTGAAGGAAATGAATTGATTTATTGTCTAAATTAATAAATTGAATGGAATTATCAATTTAGATCAAGATCGGATGAAAATCAGGGAAAATGAAAAATTACCAAAATGCTCCTAAATCTGGGTATTTTTGAAATTTTGTCAGGTAAATTTGTGTAACATAATTGACATGAAATTTTAATATAATGAAATGAATGATTTTAAACGGTAAACATTTAACGAAAATTTTTGCTAAATGATATGTAAATCTAAGTAATTTTTCGAAACCCTGTTTCGGCGACGGATACGGATTAGGGGTGTTACAATCCCTGATTTATGTTAATATCTCTTTTGAGAATAAGAACAACTGACTTTGGGTTGATTAATTGAAATCTCTTTCTAATTAAAACCCCTATTGTCGCATTGACTCGATCTATAGATTCCCTTATTAGATTTGACTCTAATCCGATAGATTTATGTCATCCTATTTCTAAGATTGCATGCAACTCCACTCAATTATGGTAGATCTACTCTTAAACAAGGACTTTTGCTCCACTGAATAGGCACATTTAGCATGAGTCAATATCCTAAAAATTACAAAACACGAAATAAGCATACATAATTAAGAACAAGAAATGAAGTATTTATCATGTAAATTAGAAATTAAATAACAAGATCCATCATAGGTTTCATCTTCCCTAGGTATCTAAGGAATTTAGTTCACAATCTGGGATGGAAACATCTCAAAATTAGAATAACAACAAGACATAAAGAAACCCAATAAAACTTCTAGATAAATTGAATGGAGATCTTCAATCTTGAAAGAAGATCCGCTTCTAAGTTGAATCTATTAGCGTTCTTCGAGTCTTTTCTTCATTCATCTCTTCGTGTCCCTTTAGGTCCTCTTCTAGTGTGTATTTATAAACATTAGAATACTTAGAAACCCTAAAAATTGGGTTTTTTCACGTAAAAGGGAAACAAGGTGCGAAATCAGCACTGGCTGGCACATGGGAGTGTGGTTAGCTCGTGTGGCTAACACGGGCATGTGCCCAGGCCGTGTAGTTCCTAAAAACAACTCTTTTTGTCTAATTTTGGCCCATTTTTCACTCCTTTTACTTTCCTATGCTCACCTAAGTATAGAAACATGAAATTAAAGGATTAAGAGCATCAAATTCACTAATTTACAAAATAAATCATCCAAAAACGCATCAAGAATGGGATTAAAAACATGTTACTTTCATGGCTTATCAAATATCCCCACACTTAAGCGTTTGTTTGTCCTCAAGCAAAATCCTCAACTCACAATTAAAATTAATCTTTCCCAACTCATAATTCTCATCGATAATGTTTTGTCATAATACACAAATAATCACACAATAATACTTCAACTAAAAGAGCACTAAAGATTCAAACAATCCAAATCGAACATTTTTAAAGCATGAAAACATAGGTATTTCCCCTTATCTAAGTAATTACATTTAATTCAAAATCGACAAGAATCGACATCCTCACTAAAGATTCACTCAAATCACTCAAAGTGTTTAAGGTCCAAAATTAAGTGCTCAAAAGTCAAACATGAAAAGTCATTACCATAGGCTTGCATGAAAATCAAATCTCCACCACTATAAAATGAGATGATACACAAATCAAAAGGTCTTTAAGAGGTTGTAATGGGGCTTAAGTTAAATGTATGGAGAAAGGCTGAAAAAGATGGTTAGAATTGAGATTGAATTAATAAATTACCAAACTAGAAAAATAAGCAAATGTTGAATTACATCAATCAAAACTATTCAAGAATAACATGGGCTTCTTCTTAAAATATGAATATAACTGTTCAAGCTCAATTAATATCGAACTAAGTAATAATCAATAAATATAAACGTATATATATATTTTGATTTTTTTAAATAATAAGAAATAATTCAGTAATTGAAAGAAAAGAGCATAGTTAGGCAACTAACCAAATCAAATCTCGACAAAAAGGGAGTCAATAAAATGGGAAAAATTCTCAATGAATAAAAAAGAGAGAGTTATGGGTTGACATTAATGGGTAAATCAAGAAATGGTGTGTTAGGCTCAAAGAGGTTCACTAAGAGTTAATCATGTAGGTAGGCTTTTATGGAATAAGTGGGTTAAAACCTAAGTGCCTTTATCATTTCAGTATATCAAATCAAAGGTGTGGTCTCGACATGCATAATCGAAGCAAGTTCTAGAATAACCAATCAATATTGGCACACTCATAACCAATAATAAAATGAGCAAGGGAAGTGTATGCTCTAAAGGCTCAAAATCTCACAAAAAATTATGGTTTTTGATATCAATCTTGCAAATCTCAAACTTCAAGGTAATACCTCAATTCAGGGAAACAACCTAATAATTTTTAATTCTGAAAATAGACTTATTATGCTTGATTCTCTCATATCTTAAAGTTTAAACAATCAATGCACAAATACCTATGAATTTAATCTAAAACACATAAATAAAAATCACAAATTGATAAAAATTCATTCTAATAGTAAAATGAGAAAATTACTTAAACACGATACATAATTCAGGAATTTTCTAATAATCATATAATAACCTCCCCCCACTTAAGATGTACATTGTCCTCAATGTACAAATAAAAATAATCACAGTAGAAACAGAATATCATAAGAGAGGGTGAGAATTGAAACTGCCCTGAATATTGGATGAAACCCCTAGAATAGTGAAAAACGGAATTGTATACAAATTTAGATGTAGTGCATGATTCTGAGCAAACTGTTAAGGAAATAAACACAAGTAGTGAAGAAGATTAAGGGATTATACTCGATTAGAAATAACCATTAAATGAAATATAGTTCACAAGATAAAAATAAAATAAGTTTAAGAAAATAAAAATAAAAATAAAATAAATGAACTCAATGGTCCTCATCATCAGACACGTTGGTGTTGTGAGTCGTCGACACTAGAGAGGAGATTTAGAAATGCTAACATAGTTGCTGCAATATCGCTTCAAGATTGTCGAACCTCTAAATGCAATACTATTAGAAGTGAGCGAACTGCTTGGAGAGGTCCGCTAGAGTGGCAGTAGAAGGAATAGGGCGATGACTCGAAGGTGGAGGGTCTTCGTGATGGAGAGGAACATCATTAGTGAAGTCTTCGGGTTTATTCTGAGCGTCAGAATGAAATAATCGATACTGAAGGGGACCCACTCCACGACGCCACTCGATCATCCTCATACGTATCATGCTTGAGATTCCCTAAGGGGACATCTGGCCGACTAATGTGACTGTAGAGGACTGCTCCTGTGTGTCGAGGAGACCGAAGTGTCGAGCAAGACGAGTCACATAGGGGCCAAAACAGATGGGGCCCTTCTTGTAGCGGTCAGTCTGATGGCAGAATACTAATGCGATGAAGCAAGCCAAATCAATGATATGGCCATTGACCATGCTCCATAAAAAATAAGCATCATGAGTGCTAACGGCTCCAGTGCTCTCTCTCTTACCTGTTAAAGTGTGAGCTAAAAGTGCATGAAGGTACCGTAAAGCTGGAGAGAGAGAAGTTGCCTTCAAGCGACTTGCATCATAAAGTGTCTGGCTCGTTCTAAGCTCTGTCCAACAACATGGTGGCGAGTGATGGATATGCCGATAAAGTCGAAGGAAGTTCTCGGCGCTCATAAACTCTTCTGTGTAGAGTCCCATAACAGCACCGAACTCGGGGAAGCTCATATGGCGCGCCAAACCACCAAGTCAGAAAGTGATGGTACCTGGTTCTTCATGAGTCGTCATGACCTGCTGTAGAAGAAATGTCACGCAGAACTCCAAGGTAAGCTCCATATAGATGGGCTCGATGATGGAGAAGAATATGTCCCATGGAGCTGTGGCAATAAAATCGCGAACATCATCAGCTAGTCGGACCTACTCCAACGCGGTTTAATAAATACATCGGCCTAGGCCGAGTGGTACGACCACTGATATAAATCCTCTTGGGGGCCACCGAAAATCAGAGATAAAGGTGGTAGGCCTCGGCGGAAGCGCTCAAGGAGGATGTCGCCCATAGGTCTTCCGCTTTTTCGAAGTGGCGACGACGATCTTGGTATTGCCTCATGTGTTCGTCATGGTGTATCTACGATAAAACAATCAAAATATATTAAAATGGACAAACAAACATAATAGAGGCAATGCTAATAAGAATGAAAAATCTCAGTAAAGTTTAACAATTTGACTAATAGAGAAATAGACTTGAAACATAATAAAACTACTAAATAAAATGCTACTATAAAACAAAAATACAATAGAAATAAATAAAACTAATAATAATCAATAATAAAATGAATAATTTAAAACTAGCAAGAATAAAATAAAAAATGAAATCAACCAAAACAAAATAAATGTATAATCCTGTTAAATCAAAATAAACCAGTAAAAATGTCCAATAACTACATCAAGAATAAATCCAAAATTAATCAATAAAGAAACCAAATAAACAAGATTGAATAAAGCACAAGCAATAAAAACAATAAAATAAAATACCATGGATTAAAGAAATAATTAAAGAAATAATAATAATAATAATAATAATAATAATAATAATAATAATAAGGCAAAGAAAGTGTAATTGACGGTGGTGGTTCCGATTAGACGGCTGAGGTGGTAGGTAGGACGAGGGGGAGAGTGTGACGAAAAGGAAGACAGAGGTCAGCATTGTACGACTGGGACGACTGTGGGGGTCGGGGGTGCGTAAAGGGGAAAAGGAGAAAGAGAAGGGGATAAATAGAGGGGAAGAGGGGTTTATGAGGTGACATGGTCGTGTAAAGGCCCGTGTTGGGCCACACGGCTGTGTCACACTCCCGTGTGGCTCTGTTTAAGCCCGTGTGCAATAAAGGCAAAACAACCCAGTCTTCACACGGCTTTGGACACGCCCGTGTGGCTCAGCCGTGTGCGTGCCTTGCCCATGTAACTCTTTGACTTGTTTTAAAATTGGAAAAATTACCTCTAGGTTTCACACGGCCTAGGACACGCCCATGTGGACTACTTTAGGCCGTGTCTCTGTTGATTTTTGAAAAAAATTAAGTCCCAAGATCCGCACGGCCAAGGACACGCCCCTGTGTCTAGGTCTTGTGGGTTACACGCCCATGTCGCCAGGCTGTGTAACTCACTGTTGAACCTCTTTTTGTGCACACGGCCTGGGACATGCCCGTGTGTCCAGGCCGTGTGGGTTTATATTTTTTTTAATTTTGAAAATTAATTAAATTTAAAAATATCATAAGATAAAATTAAGAAATTAGCAATGTTGACGCTCGGGTTGCCTCCTGAGAAGCGTTTATTTAAAGTCTAAACTCGACTTACCTCATATTCGTACGGTTACGGTGGTTCTAGGAGTTGAAACTCTTTTTTCTCGCTGTCAATTCTATTATCAACATAAGGTTTGAGCCGAGTAATATTTACCTTAAAAGTACCGAATTCAGAATGATTTACCTCGACTGTACCTTATGGGAATACATTCAATACCGTGAAAGGAGTCGCTTCATTTGCATTAAGCTCTAAAGTGGTAATTCGAGGGTCTGTTTTATCTAACAATACCTAATCCCTAACCTTAAATTGGTTTGTTTCATCCTTATGCTCGTCATGGCGTCGCTTTGGTTTTGCATCGTGTATTCTTGGTTTTTCCTTGACATGTGTCCGCGATTCGTCTAGTTCATCGATCTGTAGCCTTCGTTCTTTATGAGTTGTTCTATTTTTGTCGCATGAGCTGGGACGTGGCTCTTTCATGTTTTTTTGAGGTGTTTCTTGTAAATAATGTTAAGCCACAATGTTACTCATATTAACAAAACTCGTATAATCATCTCGATCACTAGATATTTTCGCAGAATCACGAGCTTGGAGAGTAATCATGTCATCACCTACACGAAGTATTAGTTCACTTGTACCAACATCAATAATAGTTTTGGCAATTGCTAAAAAGGGTTTACGTCACTATCCTCATCCTTTTCTAAGATAACAAAATCGACTGGGAATATAAATTTGTCAATTTTGACAAGAACGTCTCCAATAATACCCTTAGGAAATCTAATGGTTCTATCTGCTAATTGAATACTCATCCTAGTTCGTTTGGGTTTCCCAAGACCTAATTTTCTAAATATTTTATAGGGAATGACATTAATACTCGCCCTAAATCAGCCAAAGCATTATTAACATTTAAACTACCAATTAAATAAGGAATAGAAAACTCCCTAGATCTTTCAATTTGTTGGGTAGTTTATTTTGCAACATAGCTGAACAAACTGCATTTAGCTTCACGTGCAACGAATCACCTAACTTCCATTTGTTTGCCAATAGTTTTTTTAAAAATTTAATGGAATTAGGCATCTACGAAAGAGTTTCAATAAACTGTAAGTTAATATGTAACTTCTCCAAAAGTTTAAAAAATTTACCAAATTTTTCGTTTGTGTGGTCTTTCTTTGTCGCGTTAGGATATTGCATACAAGGTTTATACTCCTTATTGACTGATTCTTGCTTTTTTTGGCTTACCTCAACCTTACTTTTACTTACCACACTTTCTTGCCTCGGTTCTGGTTCAGGTTCAACTAACCCTTCTTCATCTCGCACAATAATTGCATGAAGCTACTCTTTTGGGTTAGTTTCAGTATTACTCGGCAAGCTACCTTATGGTCTTTCTGAAATCAGCTTAGCAAGCTGACTTATTTGGTTCTCGAGCCCTTGAATCGACGCTTGTTGATTTTTAAGTGCTGTTTTGGCGTTTTGGAAATGAGTTTTTGACACCAAAATAAACTTTTTCAACATCTCTTCAAGGTTCGGTTTCTTCTCTGGCTGCTAAAGATGTTGAAAGCCTTGAAAGGGTTGTGATCTTTGGGTTCCTTGACCACCCCAAGAGAAATTGGGATGGTTTCTCCAACCTGCATTATAAGTGTTTACTGTAAGGATTATTCTGAGACTTAGGATTATCACCTATATAGTTGACTTGTTCGTTCTCTGTGCTAGGACTGTGGGGTAAATATTCTGGATTATTCATTCCTCCTCCAGTTGTATCGCACTGCATCATCGAATGTACCTGCGTAGAAATACATAAACTATCAATTTTCTTATTTAATTATTCTACCTAATTTGACAACATGGTCACTGCATCTAAATTGAAAACACCAGCTGCTTTATTAGGCTTCTTCCTCATGAATTGCCACTAATAATTATTTAGTGACATCTCTTCTATAAACTCGTAAACTACTTCAGGTGTTTTATTGTTCAGAGTACACCGACTGCTGCATCGATCAACTACCTAGTTGAGGGATTCAAACCGTTGTAGAAGGTTTGAACCTGTAGCCATAAAGGTAACCCATGGTAAGGGTACCTACTTAATAAATCCTTATACCTCTCTCATGCATCATATAGGGTCTCTAAGTCCATCTATACAAAGAAAGAGATATCATTCCTCAACTTAGCTGTTTTAGCCGGTAGAAAATACTTCAGTAAGAATTTTTCGGTCATTTGATCCATGTAGTGATAGAACCTTGTGGTAGAGAGTTCAACCACTGTTTAGCCTTATTCATCAACTAGAAGGGAAACAACCGTAGACGAATGGAATCGTCAAAAACACCATTTATCTTGAAAGTGCCGTAGAATTCTAGAAAATTAGCCAAATGAGTATTTGGATCTTCGTCTTGCAAACCATTGAACTGAACAAACTGTTGAATCGTCTAAATAGTGTTCGGCTTCAGTTTTAAATTATTCGTAACAATGGTGGGTCTCACAATACTTGATTCAGCCCCAGTTAGAATGGGCTTAGTATAATCGTACATAGTACGAGGGGTAGGATTTAGATTAGGTGGATTCGCAGCAACCACAGGAGGTAGTGGGTTATTCTGATTATCAGTCATCTCCTAAATAATATTAATAACGTCCTCTTGGTCTTCTACTATACTTTGTTGACTCTGCCTTGCTTCTCTACGATTTCTGCGAGCTGTGCTTTCAATTTTACTATCGAACAGTAATGGTCTCGGCAGGTTTCTTCTAGTCATAAACTAAAGGAACCTGCTAGAAGCAAATAAAAGAAAAATTAGAAAAAAATAGAAATAAAAATAAAGTTAAATAAAAATAAAAATGGCTAAATTAATAAAAATCGAATGTTCCTAATATTTTAATCCCCGGCAATGGCACAAAAAACTTAATGAGTCACTAAACTAACTAAAATTACGACAAAGGCAAGCGCACCTATCAAACAATAGTATAGCTATGGTGAGTCGGGAATATCGTATCCACGAGGACTAAAAGTACTAGTAATTATTGTTTTTCTATTATTTAGCTGATAAAATAGGATGATTGTTTTTAATCTAAAATTAACTAAACTAATTACAAAGAACGCGGCAGAGAATGAATTAGGAAAATAATCGAATTAAACCAATGAGGAAGACAATACCAAGAAAGAATCCACCTGGACTTCGCTATTATTCTGAATTTGATTGAAACGATTTATTCACTTGTGCCTTGATTCATAGAAATCCCTAATTTATGTTAATATTTCTTTCGAGAACAAGAACAACTGACTTTAGGTTGATTAATTGAAATCTCTTTCTAATTAAAACCCCTATTGTCGCATTAACTCAATCTATGGATTCCCTTATTAGATTTGACTCTAATCTGATAGATTTATGTCGTCATATTTCTAGTATTGCATGCAACTTCACTCAATTATGCTAGATATACTATAAAATAGGGGCTTTTGCTCCACTGAATAAGCACATTTAACATGAGTCAATATCCTAAAAATATCAAAACACAAAATAAGCATACATAATTGAGAACAAGAAATGAAGTATTTATCATGTAAATCAAAAATTAAATAACAAGATCCATCATAAGTTTCATCTTCCTTAGGTATATAGGGAATTTAATTCATAATCTGGGATGGAAACATCTCAAAATTAGAATAACAACAAGACATAAAGAAAGTCAATAAAACTTCTAGAGAAATTGAATAGAGTTCCTCTTCTAGTATGTATTTATAAACTTTAGAATGCTCATAAACCCTAAAAATTAGGTTTTTTTGCGTAAAAAAGAAATAGGGTGCAAAATTGACACGGACTGACACATAGGCGTGTGGCCAGCCCGTTTGGAAAATGAGCAGGCTATGTGGTTCCTGAAAACAACTCATTTTGTTCTATTTTGGCCCTTTTTTCACTCCTTTTACTTCCGTATGCTCACCTAAGTATAGAAACATGAAACTAAAGGATTTGGAGCATCAAATTCACTAATTTACAAAATAAATCATACAAAAATGCATCAAGAATGAGATTAAAAACATGTTACTTTTATGGCTTATCATGCGCCATACAGGTCAAAAAAGGCAACTTTTAAAACCAGCATCCTTAAGACCAAAGACCACGTTCACGGTTTCACCTTAATACTTCAAATTTTGAGCTGCAAGAAAATGGTATTTTCTCAATGTAAAGGCTAACTTGGAGGAGTTAAAGTAATTTACACTAGCTTTCGATAATTTACGTTCATTTTCACGAACCTGAGGTATGCAGATTCCGACAAAGGAAGAGACACATAGCCACCCAAAATGTTAGAAAACTGCTATGTTAACTGAGCCCTCCTACTGGAACGACTGCTGCAAAGTATCCTTCAAATATAAATATGATCTTGCTAGGGATTTAGAGGTATTTGAAGAAAGTGCTTCATGTGCATGATTCTGGCCCTTTCTAAGGAGCCAACAGACAATATTTAATCATTAAAACCAATAATGCTTGCAAATATGAGTCATTATTTGAACTCTGACACACATAAAAGAGAAATGTGTGAAAGAATTGTTTTACTCGTTAGGACTCAAGTAAATAATTAACAATTAGCATATAACCTAGTGAGAGCAGCTTTAATATGAACAAATCACTGCAATAATGTGCTTAATAATAGAGACAATCAGAATAACCGAGGAGAAGAAAAAAGTTATTAGCACTATCTGAAGTACCTGAAACTGAAACTAGCATTTACCTGGATTACTTTCGCAAATTTGGTACAGAAATGTGGCTTCCTATGAAGCATAACTCCTACTCCATAAAAAATAAAGCCACTGTTATCATGACGTACAGGCCTCCCAATTCTTGTAAGCCTAGTTTCTGGTTGATTCGTTAGAACCATGTATCTGCAGGAAAAAAAAATAAAATTGAAATGTTCATCAGAAACCATAGAGAGGAAAGAACATGAGTAAAAGCCCTTACAAATTAAAAGATGACAGAGTTACTAGAAAAGGCATGATTATTGATTAGAGGCTTGAAGTTTTACTTTGAATCAATTGTGTAACCTAGGTGCTTATTACGAATAATTCTAATTTATATTTGTATATACCCACAATAACAAACATATCAGGAACTCTAACACAAATATTTTTTTCCCTTTTGAAACCATTTATGTCGAAACTCAACTGAATTTTAATTTGATAATCTAATGAAGCATTTACTAGTAGGGAAGTGTAAAGAAATTATTATCCAGTTAGCCCCAAAATTTCCCTGGAAAACAGCCAAGGAGCAAGAAAGTAGACAACAACAAATCAAGGAAAAAATACTTAATTATAAAATTCCAGAAGAAACAAAATTCTGCCATTTTAACACAAAACCAAGCTTAAGATTGTTAAAAATTGGCCTAACATGTTGCTATGATATTTTTGGTTAAAGTGCATGCAACACATGAAACTGCTGTAATATCTTCGGATGAAGTGCATGCAGCTTGTAAACATGCTGCAACACAAATGTTACAAGGCTGTTTAGCTGTAATATCTCCGGATGAAGTACGTGTTAGCAATTGTGCATGCTGCAGCACGTATGCTTGCTGTAACAGCAAGGTTTTTTTGTTTAGTTTCATTGTAATCAGCCTAGTTGGAAATGAACAAGCTGATGACAACTTGGTATGTTTAAGTGTTGAACGACTAGGTTAGGTGGCTTGTTTGTTTGTACAAGCAATATTTATCAAGTTACTAGGTTACTTAATGTTGTTAGGTAGTGTTAGGTGATGTAGTTGGCTATAAATGTATTGTTTTTCTTATTGAAAAATTCAGCATATCAGTTATTGCTTCCTTGCTGCACGTTAGTAAGCAAGTAAATTTTTCTTACTTCCTTGTTCTGTGTCCTGTATTTCTTCCTCTGCTTTGTTTTCTTTTTGCTACTGTCAAAAATCCCAACATGGTATCGAGAGCTTTTATGATCTTGGAGGGCCTTTGGAATTTTTTGCTTCTGTTCTAGAAAGGAAAGAAGTCGTTAAAGCCTGTCACCTTTGAAGGCTTGTTTTTGTTTCTGCTGTTTGTTAAGAAAGACAAGAAGCTGTTAAAGCCTGTCATATTTGAGGGCTGCTTGTAGAGAAGACAGCAACAACTCACCCCTTTGAGACTTCCAAACAAGTTTGGATAAGCTGAATGAGGAGTTTCAAGGGAGACAGTATGCGAAGTGCAAGTCTGTCAAAGGTGAAGCTCAATGCAAGTTGTAAAGTTGCAAGCCTGTTAAAGACAGTAAGCAACGTGCGAGCCTGTCAAAGTGAGAGCTTGTCGAATTGCAAACCAAAGTGGCAGACAGCCTAAAGGCAAGCCTGAGTGGGTGCAAGCCGAAGAGGCGGACGGTCTAAATACAAGCTCAATAGGGTGCAAGCTAAAAATGGCAGACTGAAGGCAAGCAAACTATACTTGCAAGCTGTTTATGCAAGAAGAAGCAGGACTATAATGAACAAGGGGACAAGGCAAGATGTATAGTCAACTAAGGCTATGAAGGAGGAGAAGACTCCATTTGCCAAGGTTGAAAATGAAGTGCTTATGCAGGGTCAGCTTGAAACAAAGCATTTTGGGACTGCCAAGCTTAAAATTTTTTGAATGATTTGTATTTGCAACATGGAGTCCAAGGAAGAGTGTTGAAAATTGGCCTACCATGCTCCTGTGATATTTTTAGTTAAAGTGCATGCAGCACATGAAACTGCTGTAATATCTCCGGATGAAGTGCATGTAGCTTGTAAACATCTTTGCAACACAAATGTTACAAAGTCATTTTTAGTTTGTAATATCTCCGGATGAAGTACTTGCTAGCAATTGTGCATGCTGCAGCACGCATGCTTGCTGTAACAACAAGGTTTTTTTGTTTAGTTTCATTGTAATTAGCCTAGTTGGAAATGAACAAGCTGATGACAGCTTGATATGTTTAGGTGTTGAACGACTAGGTTAAGTGGCTTGTTTGTTTGTACAAGCAATATTTATGAAGTTACTAGGCTACTTAATGTTGTTAGGTAGTGTTAGGTGATATAGGTGGCTATACACTACAGCAAAATAGATACACTACAGCAAAACAGACTTTTAGCGGCGCTTTTTTTAGCCTTTAGCCGCGCTTCTAAGCGCCACTAAAACTTTTTGTGGCGCTTTTGAAAACGCCGCAAAAAACGCCGCTATAGGCGGCGCTGCAAAATTTAGTGGCGTTTATTAAAAAAAAGCGCCGCTACAAGTCATGGCCTTTAGCGGCGTTTGAAAATGAAGCGCCGCTAAAAGTCATGGCCTTTAGCAGCGTTTGAAAAAAAAGCGCTGCTACAAGTCATGGCCTTTAGCGGCGTTTTAAAATGAAACGCCGCTAAAATTCATGGCCTTTAGCGGCGTTTGAAAAAAAAGCGCCGCTAATAGTCATGGCCTTTAGCGGCGTTTGAAAATAAAGCGCCGCTAAAAGTCATGGCCTTTAGCGGCGTTTGAAAATAAAGTGCCGCTAAAGGTCATGGCCTTTAGCGGCGTATGAAAAGAAAGCGCCGCTAAAAGTCATGGCCTTTAGCGGCGTTTTTCCCACAAACGCCGCTAATTTTGGCAGATTTGCAATACATTTTTTCCACCAATATTCAAATTTCTTCCAAAGATTAAAATCCAACCAAATACAACAAATATAGCATAAAATGCAGCCAAAATAACAAATTTAGCATAAAAAAATACAACCAAAAATATTAATTCTAAATAATACTTTAAATTTAACGAAAGATATATGATGTAATTAATAAAGTATGATTTAAAATATTCTTAGAATAATGTTAAACGTGACAAAGTTAAAAATAGAAATTTAATGCTTACCAAAACCCTAAAATAAATTAATTTTTTATCATTAATCATAACCTAATAGCATAACCCCTAAAACCATGAATATTAATATTAATTCGACCTTAAACCCTAAAACACAGTAAACCCCAAACTCAAAGTACTCTAATTAAAACATAAATCCATAACCCAAAACAATAAACATTATATCATAAACCCTAAAACTCTAAATTAACCTTAAAATTCATAACCTTAATTCACATTTTGCGGCGTTTTAAAAACAAACCCGTTAATTCCCCTATAGCTAACTAATGGACGGCGCCGTTTTGCTCAACACTTCCGCGGCGTTTTTAGAAAAACACCGCTAATACTTCACCAATTGCGGCGCTTTTACAAAAACGCCGCTAATGGTTGAACTTTTTGCGGCGTTTTACAAGAAACACTGCTAATGCCTCAATAGCTCACCTACACACGGCGCCGTTTTGCTCAATACTTTTGCGACGTTTGTAGAAACCGCCGCTAATGCGTCACCTATTGCGGCGTTTTTGGTAAAACGCCGCTAATGCTTGAAGTTATAGCGGCGTTTTTGGTAAAACGCCGCTAATGCCTCAAAAGAGCTCACTAACAAACGGCACCGTTTTGCTCAACACTTTTGCGGCGTTTTTTGACAACCGCCGCTAATGTGTCAGCCATTGCGGCGTTCTTTTATAAACGCCGCTAATGCTTTATTTTTTGCTGCGTTTTCTTCTTAAGCGCCACTAATAGTGATCTTTTGCGGCGTTTTTTTGACAAACGCCACTATAGCTCTGATCTATAGCGGTGTTTTTATTCAAACGCCACTGATGTACATATTTTGCGGCGTTTTTTGTCCAAACGTCGCTAAAAGCGCCGCTAAAAGCCTATTTTGCTGTAGTGATAAATGTATTGTTTTTCTTATTGAAAAATTAAGCATACCAGTTATTGCTTCCTTGCTGCACATTTGTGAGCAAGTAAAATTTTCTTGCTTCCTTGTTCTGTGTCCTGTATTTCTTCCTCTGCTCAATTTTCTTTTTTTTGTTGCTGTAAAAATCCCAACAAAAATTAACAAGTGGCAAGTAAAATTAAGAACTTACTTTTCAAGTGATAACGCAGAACCAACTGTAACTGAACCAGGAAGCTGCTTATCTTTTAGAATTAATGAATTCACCACACATGCATACAGGAATTTGGTTGTTGTAGCAGGTAGTAAAACATAAAAAATCTGTCATTCAAAATGCCAACACACAACAAGATGATGCAGACCAAACTTCTAACAGTCTGATGGCCCTAATCGACTTGACAATCAGATTATACCTAATAAGTTCTGACAAAACCTAACTCAGTGGCTATCAGAAACACATCCAAAAAAGATATATATTTATATATATATATATAGTAACATAAAAAGAGTGACAAAATTAACAAATAACAAAATTTATTATCTTAAAAAAACACTATATTAGCAAGATTCTTAACAACTTTTGTGGGGGGGGGGATTAAATCTTTGATCTTTTGGAGAAGAGCACTATAGGTCTTAGCATTGGTGAAGGAAATTATGAACGAAACAAGGTGGCTTAGCCACCCAATTTTGTTATATAAAAGGGGGAAATACGGTAATCTGTTAGGTTATATTTTGGAACACTTGCAGCACTGATATAGCATGGTTCAATAACTGAACATTGTTGTGGCTCTTGGATGATTGAAAAGAAGTGTCCATCATGGCTCTTATAGAGAGGAATTTAGAAGCTACAGTGTGATCCCAAATTAGAGCACTAGCACTTCTATCAATGTTCTCATTGGGATGCAACTAAATCAGATTAGAACCAGTTTCCATGTAGCACAACTTTCTGTTCATACTTAGCTACATCTAATCCCTGCATGCATTAGTTTCCAACTAGGCACAAGTTATATGGATTTAAAGCTTGTGGCATAACATCATGTATCCTGAGCTTTGGCTGTCGTGCTTCTTCTTTCTTATTTTTCTTTTTACCAAACAAGCACTTCTCCGATGTCATACTCAATTATAGCTGATCATGGGTTGGGCAGCCCGACTCGGCCCGAAGGCCCGCCTGAAAAATGGGAGGGTTTGGGTAAAAATATAGGCCCGAAAAATGGGCTTGGGCAAAAAAATGAGGCCCGTTTAGAAAACAGGCCGGGCCTCGGGTAAGAGTTTTTTGGCCCGGGGCCGGCCCGGCCTGAATTATATATTAATATATTTTTTATTTTATTTTTAATCATTTTAAATTTTTAATATAACCATTTTTTATTATATTGTAAATTTGTGTATTGTTTTAAGAATTATTTTAGTATCATTTTTATTTGTTTTAATATTTGTTTTTATGTTTATAAATATATTTGATTTATTATATTTTTAAATTTTTTTATTTAATGAAATAAGCAAAAAAAAAATTTAATATGGGCCGGACCGGACTCGGGCTTAGCAATTTTATTTTGGACTGGGCTTGAACAAATTTTTAGGCCCATATTTCGGGCCGGGCAGGGCCTGAGCCTAATAGACGGGCTTAAAATTTTGTCTGGGCCCGGCCCGGCTATTATCACCTCTATACTCAATTCACCTTTCTTGATTGACTTCCTTAACACCTTAAAGATGGTCCAAGGTGATAACCTTCAATGCTGAAAGAACACTTTAGCTGTACCATACCTCTTTGCACTGGCGTTAGATGGAGCTTCACAAGCATCTTAACTAACATCAAAAGAAAATTGGTGTTCGTACATAGACATGTCAATTGGCAGAGCTGGATCAGATTTGAATCAGGTCGATTCAATTTAGGTTAGGGTCATCTAAGGTTCGAATCATTCGAATTGAGGTCATTTCAGATTCAATTAATTAAATTCAAAATAAGATTAAATTTAAACAAATATTTTGGTAAGATCAAATTCTTTTAGAATATGAATGGTTTAGATCATTCAAATTTGGTCAATTCAAGTCTAAGTTGATTCAAGTTCCAGACTTCGGGTTTTTTTCAGGCTCCATTTAGCTAGTTTCAAGTTGTTAACTTTATATGATTAAATCGAGTTCTACTTCGAGTGAGTTCAGCAGGCTTTTCAGTTTTATATCAGAACTGACAGCTTGGTTTGTACCATGAGGTAAATACTAACAAGCAAGAATTCTTTTATAAAAAGTGCCCGCCTATCTTAACGAAGGAACTAATCACTTTTTCTTGTTTTTGGTTGAGAGTTGGAGTGGCTGGAAGCTTTAGACCCTTGAAAACCATTATTACTCATCAATACTTAGAGAAAGTTTTTGACCTCCAATTTCCTATATATCGGTCAGAAACAAGCTAAACCATGGCAGAATACTTATCAGTTCTCAGAAACTATACCAACTCAACACTTGTTGGAACAAGTAAAGTAATAACTCGAGGGATCAGGAAAAGTAAAAAAGTTTTAACAACCCCCCTTCTTTGGGCATAGAATGATAGGAAGCTGCTGGAACTTATGCCTTGAACATCACTTTCCCCTGTTCGAAGGAGATGGAATATCAACCAGAACAATACCACCATATTTCCAGATCAATCCTTCAATCTCCTCTTCCTTGGCTCTTGAAAATCCTGTAAGCAGAAATTTTATATCCTGAAATAAAAAAACCCTTCTGATGCCTGAAGTGTATTGTTGAGCCCCTTTTACCATCTTCAATTTGAGCATCTGGTTTAAACCTTTTGCCAGGTCTCGAAGCAGAGGCTATATTAAAAAAAATCAAGATTCAAGAAATCCACTAAGGAGAAGGAAATGCTATACGAACCCTTCTTCTTGATGGAACCTTCATACCATTATTGCACTCAGATTGCATCCCAATGAATATTGCTGCCTGAGTTATGAAAGGCGGAGACATGTTCTGCAACAATCTGTTCAGCATTTGCCTTTGAACCACAATCCAAAAGTTTGGCTGCCTGAAGTGGTTGACGCATCCTTTATGGTAGAATAAGAAGAGAGCTCTTTCCCATGGATGGCTGGTCCAGCAACTGAGCCCAATCTTTAATTTGTTTTAGCATAAATTAGAGATTAAAATTATGAGTTTTGAGCAAAGTGGCTCCATATCAATACTGTCACGACCTTCTATTTCTTCAACTTCTCTTTCAATGCGTAGTATGCCTTTAAAGTCACATTCTATAAAGAAAATTTCTTTTCTGTGTGAAATAGACTATTTAAGTAAGAGGATAAGGTTCAACCTACATATCTTCCCGCTGTAAATTCCTACTCTACTTATAGAAAAGCTCATTTTTCTCCTATTAGATTTATAAAAACTTTTATTCATAACACTTCTAAGCAAGTAAAAGAGTATATTCAAGCCTCTAGGTTTGATAGTTATCCTATTTCTGCTTTCTCCTCTGAACAGTTTACTACTCTTGAAATTCCATCAGAATTTCCTAGAGAATGGATACAAGCAGGTTATTCTCATATCCATTTTGGAGCAATCCGACTAACACTAAATTACCATAGTGCAGCAGGCAAACCTGTTGCTAAAACATACTTAATTTGCTTCAATACTTTTCTATATATAATGTATGATTAATGCTCATTTTATAATCACATTTAAATAAAAAATAAATTAAATTAATAGTGGAGTTATATTTTAACATATATTTGATTGAAGGAATTCATAATTATAGAGTATGAAAATTATGTATAAGTAATTACCAATAAACAAGTAATACTAAAATAATATAATTAAAGAACAAATTTTTATTTTTATTTTTTAATATTAAAATTAAAATTAAAGAAAGGAAGAATATTAAACATTTATGTCATACTTACACCTTAATTTTGAAAGTACAAAAATTAGAAAATTAACAAAAAAAAATTAAAATTAAGTCAAATATTCCAACAAAACTTAGAATCTAAAAAAAGACATGAATATAAAAATAAAATATAGAAGGATTAAACATGTAACAAAATAGTTAAAAAATTAAAAATTAAATTTATTATGTTAGTTTAAAAAAAAGTTGATAATATGATTACTAATAAAAATAGTAAGAAAAATAAACATCATACGTAATTTTATCAAGATTATCTCAATGAGATATTGTGCTACATAAGATATAGATTATCTCAATTCCATTTACGATTGAAGTAATGAAATATGTAACATACTAATATAATCCTTTTTTTTATTATTCTACACTAAGATAATGTTAATATAGGAAATATCTTTTCAGAACAACAAATGTTTTAACAACCACATTTCGAAGCAGAATTCATGAGTTGTCTACGGTGTTTATGTCTGGTATCATTCTCTCAAATGGTATCATACCTCACGATATTGCGTAAGCAAATCTTTTCTATTTTATCTTATGATATTTGGGCTCATAGTCCAAATAGTCTGTAACTTTAATTATAAAAAATTATGAAAACTTAATTATGAGAAAGACTTATACCAGGTTATATCCCTTTTTATAATATGTAAATTAAGTAAAAAGTAATATAAAATTTATAATATATAACCTTTATAAAAAAAAGCTTTATAATTTACCCAAAATTTCCATCACACTTCTTATAAATAAATTTTTCATAACACTTGTATAAAAATACTTTTTTAAAAAAAATAGATGGCATAATAACTTATTTGGCCTTTCAACTTATTAAAAAAAAACCATTTTAATCCACCATTTAATTTTTCATTTTTTTAGTCCTTAAACTTGCATTTTTTTTTTGCCATTTTTTGTCAGATCACCCCAAATGAATAAAAAAGTTAATGCTTTTTAACTTTACTAATGTTGAATACGTGTGGATTTTCTTGTGGATGACACATCATATTTAATTAATTTTAAAATTTTTAAAAATTCAGAAAATTTATAAAAAATTATTTTTAAAACTAAAAAATTGTTAATATTTTTTAAATCTTAAAAAATTAATTAAAAGTTGACCTGTCATCTTCACAACAATTCACATGTATGTCATGTTAGTACAGTTAACAAACGTTAAATTTTTCATCCATTTTGTGTAATTCCCCAAAATTTTAGGAACAACAAATGATATTTTTCCATAAATGTACATGGTAAATTTATCAAGAAAATGAATTGAATGTATTGAAATTTGGTTTAAGAAAATAAATAAATAAGTACAATAAAATAATTTAAAATTTGGTGAAAGTTAGAGGACTAAAAGTGAAAATAGATTGTAAGAAGAAAAGGTGGAGTCACAAATAATTAATTTTTTTTGAATGTGACATGAAAAAAAATGCTGATAGGCGGAATTGGAAAATAATGGTATGGACTAAATTAAATAAAGTAGAAAAGTTTAAGTGTAACATCCCTAACACCCCTTGAGATGAGAACGGTGTCGGTAAAGATTTAACACATGTTAGAATTTTTAAATTAGATAAAATATAATTTTTAATATTAGTGGAGAAGGTAGTTGGAGATTATAAGAAATTAAAAAGGGTTTTGGATTTAGAGAAATTAAAGTAAGGTATTGACCAAATTGTAAATGAGTGAGAAGTGTTGGGAAAAAATATGAAAAATAAAAATAAAAAGGGTAAATTATACCAACAGTCACCCAACTTTGGGGTAGCTGACAAAATAGTCATCTAGGTTTCATTTCAGTCACTCAACTTTTGAAAAGTTACAAATTAGTCATTTTTGTCGTTTTTCGTCACGGACATCACGGCAAAGTGACATGGCATGTGACGGCGTCCTTGGTGTCAAAAAATTGTCTAGCTGGCTGGTTACTCTAAATTTAACGGCCCTACCAGCACCATTTTAGGATTAGAGAAAAAGAAAAAGAAGAAGAAGAAGAAGAAGAGGAGGAGAAGAAGAAGAAGGAGAAGAGGAAAAATGAATATGCTTGAAGTGATTTCGATGTGCTATTGTGGAAACCCAGCCAAATTAAACAAGTCTTGGTCCAATGAAAACCCAGGTAAGAGGTTTTTTGGGTGTAAGAAATTTGGCAGTGGATTTCGAAAACCATATCAGTTTTTCAGCTGGTTTGATCCACCATTGACACCCCGTTCATGAATTGTGTTGTTGGGTCTTCTAAAAAAAGTGAGGACATTGGAGGATGCAAGGAGGAGGGAGAGAAAAACCTAGTTTTTGGTGCTTGTATGTGTAACTGTGTTGTTGTTTTTTAAACCTTAAAAATCAACTTATATTGTTGTTGAAAATTAGCTTATGTTTTGTAATATTGTTGCTGGTATATTGTTGCTTATCTTGTTATACATGGCTACTAGTATACATAGCCAACTAGCTCATGTTGTTGTTTACAACCTTGAAAGACTTGAAATGGGATATAATATGTGGTTGTTGATTACAAATTGTGTTGTAATATTTTTGTTGCTTACAACAGTTACAAAGAATGTTTAATCTTCATTTCATTTGTATTTCTCAATACTCATATATCAGAAAAGATAACATAACAGATGAAAAAAAAACATTTGTATTTCTCAATTCTCACATTTTTTTTTTCAATACTCATATGTTAGAAGAGACAACACAAATTGTATGGATCAATGCTCATATATTAAGGCCAAAACGCCAAACTGTTTACAAAACGAATTAGGGGCAAAATATTGCCAAATTTTCCTACAATTCAACACAATTGAACAAATGTGAATTGTAGCGAAATTTACAAAAAAAATTTAGTGACTATATGCCTAAGTTTATCAACAATAGAAATCATAGGAAAATTTACAAAAATTTATCTGCCTAAGTTAATAAATCAATAGCAGGCAAATTTACACAATTTCAAAAAGTTAACAAAATAAGATTTGTTCACAATATCATCATTGGTCTGTCATGGATGACTTTTGAATGGGAGCTTTTCTCTTAGGCTAGCTTGTTAATGAGTTGGGGCAGTTTGTAACTGAGTTGGGGCAGCCTGTTGAGTTGGGGTACTCTTTTGCTGATTTGGGGTAGCTATTGCTGAGTTGGGGCAACCATTTGGTTGTTAACACCAAATTTATGTCTTTTGACTTACAAGAACAAGTGAAATCTGTCAAACAAATTCATAAACAAAAGTATAATATAACTTAACTTAGGGCAAATGACTTACTGGAATGTTTTGGCCAACTTTGCCTTTGCATCTCCTCTTATTGTGGCCTATTCTTTTGCATTTACTGCAACTCATGTCCACCCCTCTCTTGCTCAACCTTTCTGTTGTTTGTGGTTCATCATGTTCTTTCCTTCTCACTTTAATAGGTCTGCCAGGTGGCCTTCTTAGTGTAGGATGCAGTATTGGCAGCATGTTTGACAAAGAGGCCCATTATTTAGGACCCCTTACTGGCCTTATAAAGTTGGAATAATTTGAAGCTGGATTTGCTTAGTGTACCAGGTTTGTACATAGGTCTCTGGGAACTCATCTTTTAGATGAATGACTGCCAGTGCATGTATGCAAGGGACGCCAGTAAGATCCCAATTCCTGCAGGAGCAGGAATTCTCAAGTAAGTCCATCACATACTGGCTGCTTGGACCATATTCAACCTGATACTTGTCCCCACCAGCATGTGATGGAACACACCTAAAAAAAAGTTACCATGCTTGGTTAAAAAACAATCACTAAAACAACATTGTGAGATGCCCCACCAATAATGATACACACACACCCCCTAAAAAAATAATCACTACATGCATATTATTAAAAAAACTCACTGCGAGCATATTAAAAAATAGTCAACAGCATGTATATTAAAAAATAGTCATACACACCAATAATCATTTCATGCATATTAAAAAACACTCACTAAAACAGCATGTGACCAGTAATATGAAATCAAAATAAAGGCATCAGAAAGATTAAAAATGATAACTTTACCTCAATGAATCTTTTATATTTACATCCAGTTTTTTCTTCATTTTTGGACACAACATTCCTTTCCATTTGTCAGCTTTTTCTTTCTTCTTGACCATAAGCAACATAATCTTGGTCCTTATTGTTTCCATCATGGTCAGAATAGGTTTCCCTCTTGCTTCTGGTATCATCTACCAGTAAACAACATAAATGATTAGTGAATTGCTAATGATTAGTAAGAAACATAAAACATAGGGCTTTACCTTGTTAAAGGATTCAAAAATATTATTCACCAACATGTCAGAATGGCTCTTAATTGAGAAGTGAGACCTTGACCAGTGAGTAGGGTTCTTTCCCTTTAACTAATCATAAGCATGCTGATTGGTTTTCTTCAGTTCATCGATAGCATCCTCAAAATCCCTTGTAGTGCTTGCTCTGGCGGCTTTCCAAAGCAAATCTTTCAATTCCTTTGTTCGGAAACCAACCTTCTTAAAATTGGAATGTAAATGTCTAATACAGTGTCTTGTTTTTACACTAGGAAACAACATACATATTGCTTCTAAAAGTCCCTGCAATTAGAACAAATATAGTTTAATTCTTTGACAAACCCTAAACCCTAAATAGAAATAACATAAAAAATAAATAAATGGAGTTTTACCTTTTGTTTGTCAGACATGAAAGATATCTGGTACGAGCTAACAATTTCCAAGTCTATTACAAGCAACTCCAAGAACCAAATCCATGATGCTTGGTTTTCACTTTTGAAAGTAGCATATGCAAGAGGATAGATGCCATTATTTACATCTATCCCAACAGCTGCAAGCAAGTAGCCACCATAGTAGCCCTTCAAGAAACATTCATCTAAACCTACTATCCTCCTACAACCAGCTCTATAGCCATCTTTGCTTGCCTGCAGACAAACATACATCCTTTGAAACAACCTGTTATCCAGATAACAGATTGTTGTTGTTCCCTTATTTTGGGTCCTAACCTCTAACAAATACTCATAAATCTTATCATATTGAGCCTTATGAGCTCTTTTAATTAATTTTAATGCCCTAAGTTTAGCCCTCTTACATTTGATTATTGAGACTATGCAACATAAATCTCTTTTGACATTTTGTTATAATGATTTCAGAGAATAATCAGGATCAACAATGAATTTTTCTTTATAATATTCACCTATCTAAGCTGAGGTTACATTCTTATTTTTATAGACTTTAGAACAAGTATGGTTAGGGTTTGAACTCTTAATTTGCCAAGTCTGGTCAGTAGGGTCATTAGGGTTGAGTCTAGAGGCCCATATGAACTAAGAACATTTTTCACTACAGACTGCCTTTAACCTTTTTAAATCATTTTTGGGAAACTTAATAAAATAACTATTCAACCTACCATACTGCTTTGCAGCTTCTTTTAGGCTGTCTTTAGACTTCAATAACATTCCAACCTTAAGTCTAGGATTACTCATGTCATTCTCTAGGTTGAACTCTGGCTAATTTTGGCCATCTGAGTCAGATTCATGTTCACCATCTAACCTCCCAGAATCATCACTATCACACAATTCACCTACTTCTATACCATCTATGTTTAAACCATCTAAATTAACTCTTATCCTATTAGACACATCATTTTTAGATGTATCACTACCAGACACATCCTATTAGACCTTTCTTGCTTCTCTAATGATGACAAGACTGGCTGAATTGCTCCCCGAATTAGGACCTGAGCCTACCGAATTATTTATTGGTGCCAACATACCAGCCTGATGCTGTTGGGGTTTGATAACAACTGGTATCCCTTGCGGATGTGTGTCTAGTTGAGTCTGGACCTTTATTGGAGTAGAATTTGGGGAATAAACAATGACCTTATTATCATCTTCAGTGTTGGCCACTGGGCTTTTCCTCTTTTCAAGCTCTTCGACTAGTAACTGTCCCAGCTGGCCAATTATATTTCTTTGGAGCTCCAACATTTGATCATGTATATCTTGTTGAATTTTAGTCAATTGCTCTTGCATCTGTATTTGCCTTTGCTCCAATCTCTCCAACCTTTGTTCCATATCCCCGATTAACTCTCTAAAATAATTTTTGCCTAATTAGGGTCTTTTTATGGACTTAAATTCATATGATGCGATGTGATGTAATACAAATGCATTGCAAAAAAGGTATCGATCTCGATTCAATTTCATTTAGAAAACTTTATTTAGAAAAAGAATATCTTTACATATGAATGGATTACAAATACACCTTCGTCTTATGGCCCAAAGTTATTACAAATACACCTTCGTCTTATGGCCCAAAGTTTTAACTCAACAAAGCTAACTCTTGACAATGATCTGACTGTAGCTTGTATTTCGTGCTTAATATATCAGCTTGTACCTTCATGGTCCGTAACTGATCTACTATCATCCCGAATTTGAGCTATGGTTTCACCCATGAGATAATCCCTACATCTATGGACACCTCTTCCAACGTCTGTGAAGTTGTTATGATTATCTTGAAAGAAATATTGGCAAACAAGTAGGCATTCTGCTAACATGTTTGCCTTAAAATGATATCCAAAGACTTTAGTGTTTCTTAAGAGCTTTCAGATTCTGCCTTGCAAAAGCATTTTGAAATGCTTACATGGGTATCTTCTCAGCATAGTTAATCTCTACTTTAAAGGTCTTTAAATGATATGGTCTTCTTTAATATCATTCTTTTGCATCCATTTTGATAGACCATTAGGGACTGCATTTCCATTGTCTCTGATAAGTGCAACATAGTAAACTCATGCTTGTTGTTTAGTCCTACAAAAAATAAGCCTTTTACCATCATAGGCACAATTCTTTCTATCCAACTCATCTTTGTCGGTCCATGCATTCTGCCAATCACTTTTCTTCCAACACTCTTACCATCGACCATCTTCATATAAAAGAGAAATGTTGTAACGGTAGAAATGTCCATCAGTAATCTTCTTGTTCACCTTGAAATTATTGGTGAATACATTACCTTCTACCCTTTAGTTCCTGCAGCACACCGTGCCATAGGATGTCCAACATTCTTCCTCGTATCCAATTCTGCTTTGATTGGAAATATCATTAGGACACACCAGTGGCGGAAGAGACAGGAATTTCAAGACCACCCATTTTTCTCCTACTCTTTCCATTTTAGCTTACTCCCTCTCCCCATGACGTTCATCAACTTCCTCACAAAAGTTGGAATACAGTCAGCCCTTAAGTAAACTTTACCAACGCCACAAAACTGAATATTCCTCCACCACGGGTATCATATCGGCTTTTCCAAACATAAAGCAACTGTATATAAGATTCCAATACTGAGTGATGGCCTGAAACAAATTCTCGTCTATTCCTAAGTCCAGCAAGTATTGCAAATCCCCATGGTTGTTGTAGGACAACTGTTTGGCTTCGCTACCCCATTGATCCCATATTTCCTTTAACTCATGCTGATTATCCTGTATGAAGCCGATACGCACTTAGTCTGACAGTTATGACACATATCCCATGGCTAGACTATTTTCTTTTACTAACTGAGTTTGCTCTGACCATATATGGACGTTAGCGTTGCCCTCCACTTTATCAAGAAGTCCGTTTTCCATAATAAAACTTCCTAACTTAGAAACTGACCGTGAATCGATACCTTTATAAATGCAAAATGTCATGCAAACAAAAGAAAGGAAATAGTTAGTATCACATGATAACAATAAACTCAAAGATAGCTTGCAAGGGTAATAATTACGGTATAATTCTATCTAGGTTAAGCTCTTACAGTTCTTCTATATGTGGTTTAGTTCTAAAGTTGAGGTACCCGAACCAGCATATTCCTCAATCCTCACCCATTATAGGCTCCTTCGAATCGAGTTCAGTTCAGGGGAATACATTTCCCTATGGCTACACGGAGATGAAAATCTCACGAAACCATAGGTACGGATGTATCCCGAAAGTGATCCACTATCCTGCACGGAGGTGAAAACCTCACGAAGGCGTAGCTTCTCACTCCCACTTAAGGGTGTGACCACAACAGTCATGCAAATGCAATGCGTATCAGAATATAGCAACACATGCAATAATACAAACATATGTAATGTAAAGAGGATTAAATTTTAAAATTTTAGTTTTCGACATTAAGACAAGAGATAATCAATTACACGGCTTGACTCTTTTATTAGTCCCCAGTGGAGTCGCCAAGCTGTCGAGACCATTTTAAAATCGAGTTTTGGAAAATGGGAATCGACTTTAAGAAAAATGAAAATGGGAGTCGCCACCAATCTTTTTAGGTGTGATTGGATCACCTTATAAAATGTTTTGTTTTAAAACATTAATTTTGGGTCTATGAAAGTCGAGAAAATAGATTCGGGAGTCGGTTACGTACGAGGAAGGGTTAGCACCCTCGTAACGCCCAAAAATTGCTACCTAATTGATTATCAAGTGTCTTTAATGTCGGAAATTTGAAAATTTTAAGATGCAAACCTCTTTTAATTAAAATGTCTCAATTTTGTAAATTAAGGCTCACTTATTTCAAACGAGTCAGAACATCAAATCCAGTAAGTTAGGACGCAATATTTAAAAACCTTCGAAACTAAGCTCGTCTTTCGAAAATTTCCATTTCGAAACAACAAAACGCCATATCCAGTAAGTTAGGACACTTTGTTTTGAAATCTCGAAATATTTGTTTAAGTTTTGAAAACTCAAAATCACTTAGAAGGGTGCTTGACTATTCGAATTCAACGAGAAAGGTCGTAACCCAATAAGTTAGGGCGCTATTTTTCTCGAAGTTTCCAAATACCAAGCACTCCCTTTTATTTTTTGAATACTTTGGAATTTCGTCTTTAATTAACACATGAGGAATCATATTAACATTATAGAATGATAACATATTATCGTAATAGGTAAGTAAAAGCATGAATTTAAACAAATTTCAAACAACAAACATGGCAAATTTAAAACATGTAAAACATACATATCAATTCTAAAATACGACTTTTAATAATCCTAAAACAGTATTTAATATATAAATGATATGTTCAATATATATATAAAAGAATTAGTGTATATTAAAATGTAATATAAAGTGAGTAATTATTGATAAAATATACCTAAAATATAAATTTAAAAAAAGGTTTAAAATAAGTTATGTATAATAATATAATATGAATAAAATATAAGGAAATATAAAATAAAATAAAAATAATATAATAAGTATTTTACATATAAAAATATAGTAATATAATATAAAATATAAAAGTATATAAGTTTAAAATCACAATATATAATACATAAGTAATTAATTAATAAAATATAATAGTCAAGGATAATAAGATATGTATGGAAATAATAATATAAAATAATAAAAAAATATATAAAATGTATAATACATAAAATAATATATGAAAAGTAATAATATAGAAAAATGAAACAATTTTTACATTTACAAAAAGATTTAGAATAAAATAAATAATATATATGAAAAATAATGAATGAAACAATATTATTAAAATAATTTAAAAAAAGAGTTTAAGATAAATATATATATATACAAAATATTGAAAATAATAATAATAATCTAAAAAGAAATAAAGTTAGAAATAAAAAAATAAAATTCAAAAAGGATTAAATTATAATAGAAATAAAAATACAGATAAAAATTTGAAATTTAAAAAAAATAAAAAAAAGGGTCAAATTAAAATGTGCGCACAAGAAGGGGGATTAAAACAGAAAATATCCCCTTTTAGAACAACATCGTTTATGTGCTTTCTTTTTTAAAAGAGCCGAAGGACCAAATTAAAATAAAAACAAAATATTTGAGCAAAATTAAAAGATAAAATAAACTTAATTTTAAAGGATAAAAATGCGGAAGGACCAATTGGGTAATTAACCCACCTTACGAAAACACGCGAATCTTCCCAGGGTAATCGGGTCAACGCGCGGATCTTGAGTCTCGAAACGACGCCGTTTTATGCTTACTGAGTTAAACTAAAACGACATCGTTTCATTTGGGCTATATAAGCCAAATTCTGAGCCTCCAAATCATTTTTGCACCTGGTTTCAAAAAAAAAGGAAAATCCTCTGGAAGAGGACTTGGGGGCCGGTCTCGGAGTGCCGTCGTGCCTTAGTCCAAGGGTTCGCACGCGCTCACGCGCCTCCGTCTACGCCACCAAATACGGTGGTCGGAAACCAAAAAATCTCCCTTTTTCGACGCGAATCCGAACGGTACATTTTCTTTTTCTTTTTTATTGTTCGCAATATATATATATTTAAAAAAAGTTTACCTTTGTATATCTTCGATCGACTGTGATACTCTTTTTTGTAAAAAAAATAAACTTTTTATTGAATCTGTGTATGTATTCCAAAAACGTAAGTCCCCCTTTACAATAACAGTATTCGGGCTTTATAGCCACTGTTTACATTTGGTAAGAAATATTTCCTTTAGTTTTTTCCTATTTTGTGCTGTTTTCCTTTCCATTTGTGTGCAGGTGAACACGGAAATCACGGCGGTGATGAAGACTTCGATGACGGCGGCGACGGTCCCAGTTTTGACTGCATTGATGGCCTCGATTCGGGGAGCTGGACAGACTCTCCCCGAAGCTTCCAGAAGATGTTTGTGGTGCCATAGTGCTTAGGAAAACTCTAGGGTTTCCTGTTTCCCTTAAGTCTGTTGGGCCTTATGGGCCGTTTTGATTTGGATTAGGTTTATTGGTATTCTGTTTGGGTCAAGGGTGTAAATGGGCCTACTGGGTAGTTTTAGGCCTTCTGAGTAGGGTTTAGGCTAATTGGGTTTTAACTTTTGGGCTGTAAAAGGACTGTTTAATAAATAAACATTTATTTATTATTATTTTGTTTTCAATTTTAAAACCCGGGCAAATTTTGGTTACTACAATTTTGTCACTTTTTTATAGCGTTAGTGACTGATTTGTAACTTTTCGAAAGTTGAGTGACTGAAATGAAACCTAGGTGACTGTTTTGTCAGCTACCCTAAAGTTGGGTGACTGTTGGTGTAATTTACCCTAAAAAAATGATTGGATTAGATATATGGGAAAATGAGGATGTAGATGAAATTGAAATGCAATGTGGTTCCCATGTTTGACATGATGATGATTTCGTTTTTTTAGTTAAATATTATGATTAATTTAAGAAACAAAATTAAAAAGATACTTGTGTAGAAAGTGTAGAAAAAAAAATATCATCCATCGTCATTTCATCTTCTCTCCCACATTTCCCATAGATCCTTTTAGCCAAGTTTTTCTTTTCTTTCATAGATTTTTAGTGAAAACAAGAGAATAATTCTATGGCAAGATAAATTTCTTGTGAAGATAACTAGAGTTCATATTTGACGAAAAAAAAGTTTAAAGATGGATGTTGGAGTGGAAGAGAGTATGGGTAGGTGGAGAAATTAAGGTAAGTTGTTTAAATTATTATGTTATATTTATTTGATTGTATAATTTGATGTGAAATTATAAGAATTAAGTGTATATAATTTTTTTTTTATGTTCAAAGTGATGGAAATATTATGTTTATGTATGAAATGAATGGTGAAAGAATTTACGATCCATTTGGTAGATGATTTGAAGTGAATAGTTGAAAGGAAGAAAGCGAGAGTATTTTACTAAGAACATTTCAATTTGAAATTAGTTATTTTGAATCATGGGATTGTGTATTTACCATGTTGAATATTGTAGATATTATTTTGAATACTATTTGGATTTGGACGAGTAATTTAAAAAATAATTTGTTAAGTGATTAATTTAATAAAAATTAAAGGATTCAATTGTAAAAATTATAAAATTTCAAATTCTAAAAATTGAGTAATGAAATCTTAAAAGTTGACATAGTACTAAATTATATGATTATGAAGTATATAAACTAAAAAGCTGAGCATACAATAATAAAGTTTAAAACTACAGAGATTTAAAACATGATATGTAAAGCTCTCAGAACATGAGTTTTAGAACTATTTTTTATTTAAAGGACTAAGAGTATGAGAAGGAAGAAATAATCTTGTTGCTATGGAGGGCACAAGGCGCATTGAAGATTTGGGTCACAAGTACTTCGGGGACCTAATGTCAAGTCCCTTTTGCAAATATCCATCAAACAATTTTTTTAGAATTTAAATAATATATATTTTTGTTATAACTTTATAAAATATAGAAATTATTTTTATAATATATATATTTTTTGCCATAATCATCCTAAACACTAATATATGTTCATGCTTATAATATAACTTTTATGACTTATATAAAAACACTTTTTTAAAAATTAGATGGCATAATAACTTATTCGGCCCTTGAACTTTACAAAAGGTCATTTTAGTCTACCATTTAATTTTTTGTTTTTTTAGCTCTTAAACTTTCTTCTTTTTTTTTTTTTTGTCAATTCTTTTCAAATCATCCCAAATGAATGGAAAGGTTAATGCTTTTTAACTTTGCTGACATTGCATATACGTGGATTGCCTTATGGATGACACATCACATTCAATTAATTTTAAAAATTTAGAAAAAAATATAAAAACTATTTTTTAAAAATTAATATTTTTAAAATTTTAAAAAATTAATTAAATGTTGGCTATCATCTACGTGATAATCCACATGTATGCCATGTTAGCAAAGTTAACAAACGTTAAATTTTTCATCATTGTGTGTAATACCCCAAAATTTTTGGAATAACAAATGATATTTTTCTAGTAACGTACATGGCAAATTTATCAAGAAAATAAATTGAGTGATTGAAATTTAGTTTGAGAAAATAAATAAATAAGTAAAATAAAATAATTTGGAATTTGGTGAAAGTTAGAGGACTAAAAGTGAAAGTAGATTGTAAGAAGAAAAGGTCGAGTCACAAATAATTATTCTTTTTTAACATGAGATGAAAAAATATATATTGATAAGCTGAATTGGAAAATAATGGTATGGACTAAATTAAATAAAGTAGAAAAATTTAAGGGTGGGTTTGGATGGAGGATTGGGTGCGGTGCAGTGTGTTTAGTTTATTTTTGTCTCATGCTACAGTATTGCTACAGTATCTAATCTCATCAACACCGTCGTTTTTACACTAACATCCATTCAAACTCACCCTAAATGTAACATCTCTAACACCCCTAAGATGAGAACAGTGCCAGTACGAATCTAACACGTGTTAGAATTTTCAAATTAGATAAAATAAAATTTTTAATATTAGTGGAGAAGGTAATTGGTGGTTATAAGAAATTAAAAAGGCTTTTGGATTTAGAGAAATTAAATTAAGGTATTGACCAAATTGTAAAGGAGTGAGAAGTATAGGGAATTAGTGTGAAAATTAAAAAAAAAGAAGAAGAAATGATTGGATTAGGTGTATGTTACCCAATTTCAAATGTAGAAATGCAAGTATTGCCTCTTTACGATTTGATTTCTGTATTCCTTTGTCTTTCGGTACAACAAACAATTAATCTTTACTCCACTTGTCTCATCTTTCTCTAATCTCATTTCTTCATCCGTTTTCTTGCAAAAAAGCAGCCATGTCTTTGCTTGCAGCCTTGTCCGCCATACGAGAATTTGTTGTCTCCAAGGTCATTGACTTTTTCCTCGATAAGCTGACCTCGTTCAAGCTCTAGCAATTCTGCATTCGAAAAGAGGTTCACGAGGAGATCCATAAGTTGATGAAGGAACTGAAGGAGATCTGTGCAGTCCTTGATGATGCTGAAGAGAGACAAATCAAAGAGCAGGTGGTGAAAGATTGGTTGACCGACCTCCAATACTTCGCATACGATGTGGAGGACATTTTTGATGAATTTGCAACTGAAATTGGTAGCCGCAATTTGATGATGGAACGTCGAGGCAACACAAGTAAAAGACCCAGACTCATTCTTGATTCATTTAGTTGTTTTTATGTTTAATAGAGATATGATGTCCAAGATAAAAGATCTCACTTCCAAACTGAAAGATCTTAAACCTCAAAAGGACCAGTTACAGTTGAAAATGATTGATTGCGAGAGACCTAAAAGACTACCAGAAAGACTGCAGCCTACTTCTGTGGAGATTGAAACTCATGTATATGGCAGAGACAAAGGCAAACATGAAATACTTGATTTGCTCTTGAAGAGTGATGATGAAGGAAATTTTGTGATTCTCATTGTTGGGATGGGTGCGATCGGTAAGTCAACTCTTGCGCAGCTTGTTTACAATGATGCTTCCATTCAACATCATTTTGACCTTAAACCATGGGTTTGTGTTTCTGATGATTTTGATGTTACGAGAATAACTAAAGAAATCTTGCAGTTTGTCACTTCCAAGCCATGCAATGATAATGATTTGAATAGAGTTCCGGAAAAGTTAAAAAAGGCGTTGTCAGAGAAAAAATTCTTGATTTTTTTAGATGATGTTTGGAATAAGAACCATCATAACTGGACCATTTTACAGTCTCCTTTCCTTACAATGACTCGAGGAAGCAAAATTATTGTGACAACAAGAAATCATGGTGTTTCATCAACAATGGGTGCCTTCCATGCTTAGTCTTTACAAGTTTTGTCACTTGATGATTGTTTGTCTGTATTTGCTCATCATGCTTTGGGAGCAAGGGACTTTGAAGGACATCCAGGCTTAAAGGAAGTTGCTAAGAAAATAGTGAGAAAATGCGATGGTTTGCCTTTGGCTGCTAAAACCCTTGGTGGCTTGTTACGCTCTGTAAAGATCACACCAGTAGATGAAAGAACTTCATAATACTTTCTTCTCAATTCATTAACGTGAGAAAACAAGACTTTAATAGATGGAAGAGAGATTAACTAACTTGACAGTTAACAACTACTTTTGTTAACTAACTAACTTCTAACTTTTTATCCCTAACATGCCCCGAACTTATTCTATTCTACTCAACTACATCAGCTTGACTAACTGTTACTCGGAGCTGATTTCGGAACTTGCTAAACAACCTTGCTGCTAAAGGTTTGGTCAGCATGTCTGCGACCTGCTCTTGGCTTGGTACATGACCTACCTGAAATATGCCTTGTGCAACCTTCTCCCTTACAAAGAAGAGATCTAATTCTACGTGCTTGAATTTCGAGTGCATGACTGGTTCCTGCAATCGCCACAATTTCTTGAATGTCACACCATACGAGAGCTTTGCCATGAGGAGAAACACCTAACTCAGTCAACAGCGACTTGATCCACACCATTTCAGCAGTAACATGGGCGAGACTTCGGTATTCACCTCGTGCGGTGGGCCCGAGAGACCACCTGCTATTTCCTAGAGCTCCAGGAAATTGGATTTCCTCCAAGAAAAACACAGTATCCAGATGTAGAACGTCGATCATCAATGTCAGATCCCCAACTGGCGTCAGAAAACCCCTCAAGAAAAAACTTTGAACTCTTTGTAAACTGTAATCCATGATCCAAGGTCCCATGTAGATAACGTAAAATTCTCTTAATATCTTTGAAATGAATGTCCAAAGGATTGTGCATGAATTGGCACACTTTATTGACTGCAAAAGCGATGTCGGGCCTGGTAATCACCACATATTGTAATGCCCCTACAATACTCCTGTATACGTGAGCAGCTGCAACAGGTTGTCCTTCATTGACTGGCAGCTGACATGTTGTTGTCATGGGTGTAGGTGTAGCTTTAGACCCCTCCATAGAGGCTCGTCGCAAGAGATCCAGTATGTACTTCCTTTGGTTAAGAAATAAACCAGTGGTGGTGTACTGGACTTCAATGCCTAGAAAGTAACTAAGGCGACCAAGATCTTTGAGGGAAAAAGTCGCATCAAGCTGTCGTACAAACTGATCTATAGCTTGGTTGTTGTTCCCTGTAATTATAATATCATCGACATAGATTAAAACATACATGAGCTGGGAGTCCAATTGGTAAACAAAGAGCGAAGTGTCAGCTTTAGAAGCAACAAACCCAGTAGTCACTAGAAATTCTTTAAGCTTATGAAACCACGCCCGAGGGGCTTGTTTGAGGCCATAAAGTGCTTTCCTCAATCGACACACCAATTGTTGACCCTTGTCCCCTTGTTGTTCAAACCCTGGTGGTTGAACCATGTAAATTTCTTCTTGTAAGTCACCATTCAGGAAAGCATTATTGATGTCCACTTGGCGAAGAGACCACCCAAATGAGACAAAGAGACCAACACTACCCTAATAGTTGTTGGCTTAACAACGAGAACTAAAAGTATCTCGAAAATCAATACCACTTCTTGGAGGTATCCCTTGACCACCAATCTTCCTTTGTACCGGCGGCGGACCCATCAAGATTGCGTTTGACTTTAAAATGCACTTGCAACCCAACGCTTTTCTTCCAGGGTAGTAGGCACAAGGTCCCAAGTGTGGTTGGCAAGCAAAGCGATGTATTCGACTGGCGCAGTTCTTTGTCCAGCGGGGGCTTTGAAGTGCTTCACCAATAGAAGTGGGCTCATGATCGAGAGCGATAAATAGCTTGGGCTTGAAGATCCCGCTTTTGGATCGAGTCTGCATCGGATGTGTATTAACAACAGCTTGAATCTGCCTGGAAGAAGACGAGGAACATGTTGGAGATGGACAAGAACCAAGAGGCAGGGAGAGCTGGGAGATAGTTGAGAATCAGACTGTTGAACTGAAGACTCCACAGCAGACGGGGACCTACCAGGACCTGCCTCGTGTGCCAAGATATCATGTTCCATGGAAGAGCCTTTAACCACAACAGGAAGAGCAGACTGATGATGAACTCCCCGAGCTGTCTTCTCAGAAGAGAACTCATGTTGGAATGGAAAATAATCCTCATCGAACGTAACATGCCGAGAAACAAACATTCGACCATCCCTGTCAAGACACCTATAGCCTTTCTGATTGTGCCCAATACCAAGAAAAATGCATAAGCTGGACCGAAACTGTAGCTTGTTGGGATGATAAGGTCGTAAACACGGATAACACGCACAGCCAAAGACTTTAAAGTGTGAGTATGACGGTTTGACTTTATACAGCACTTCCTAGGGACTTCGTTGCTGTAGAATAGGTGTTGGCAACCTATTAATCAAGTGAGTAGCATGTGCAAAGGCATATGACCAGAATTGCAAAGGAAGACTTGCTTGAGCTAGAAGTGTCAGCCCCATATCAACTATCTGGCGATGTTTCCTTTCAACAACCCCGTTTTGTTCTGAAGTATGAGGGCAAGTAACCCTATGCTTGATGCCCAGACGAGCTAGTTGCTTAGATAGGGAACGATACTCGCCTCCCTAATCAGACTGAAGCATTTTAATAGAACCACCAAACTGAACATGGACCATCTGATTAAACTGTAGAAAACACTGAAATACTTCGGCTTTTGACTTGAGAAAGTAGACCAGTGTACCCTCACGTACATATCCACAAATGAAACATAATAGGAAAAACCATTTGATTTAATATGGGAAGGACCCCAAACATCGATTCTACTAATTCAAAAGGTGTTGAATACAACTGTGTTAGAAGCATTAAAGGGCGACTTATGTGCTTTGCCTAATCGGCAAGTTTGAACAAACATTCGATATATTTTTTCTAGCAAAGAGATGTTACAATTATGCGAGCAGTCTCAAGAACCGATGAACAGGGGATGCCCAAGTCTTTTGTGCCACAGAGTAGGTGAAGAGGATAAGCGAGTGTACCCAGAACGTGAGTTAAACGTGAGTCTCAGCGGTGGGTGAGAGAGAACGAGCTAGACACGTTGAACTGTAAAGACCATCATGCATGTGGCCCACTAGGAGTGTTTTCTTTGTCTTTATATCCTTCACATAACACAAGGATGGGTGAAACTCAAAATAAACCTCATTATCTCGGGCAAACTGACCAACAGATAGTAAGTTTTTACAAACAGTAGGAACATGAAGAACATTTTGAAGACGTAACAATTTAGAACCAGCCAACATACTGGTAGAACCTACATTAGCAATCCGAACAGGAACACCATTTCCCATGGAAACATAACTCGTACCTGTATAAGGAGCAGCGTTCGCAAGAGATGTTATGTCAGGCGTGATATGGTTTGTGGCGCCAGAATCAGGGTACCAAACTTGGTCAGAACCTGAAGATTGCAAAGGAGGCTGCCAACACGAGTTGCAGTCATGAGAACAAGGTCGAGTAGAAGAACCATCCTGATTTTGAACCTGATGACAGTTAACTGACATTTGTTGAGTGGTGCTGACCCCTGAAAAAGTCTCATCAAAACGATGATAACAAGTCTGAACCAAGTGACTAACCTTTCCACATAGTTGGCATTGAGGCCTAGAACGAGACCAACCTCGACCATTCGCACGACCCCTAGTACGAGACCAACTTCGACCATGTCCTCGATGAGCGAGCTTATACTCCTGCCGGTAGTTAGTCGTGGTCCCATTTTTTCCATCGATGGCTTGTTTGTGATGAGAAACCAAATTAAACTTGTAAAGGAATTTACATCGGAAGAGCGAGTTGCCTTGCTTCGCAGATCAAACAACATTTCAGTTAAGAGGTCAAGAGCAAACCATGCAATCCTGGAGCTCATTGCATTACTCTTGATAAGCTATATGTTGCAGAGCAGAAGCTTTACAAGGAAGTAAAGGAGGAAGAAGTTACCAAACTGGAGCTTGAAAAGAAATTGATGTTTCTCCAAAAGCAAGATGAAAACCATGATCGGACCAAGACTCGGAAAATCAAATCAAGTGTTGAGAATCTGGAGAATGACATGACACGCTTGCAACATTCAATAAGTACAGCCTGTTCATCTATATTGGAGCTCATTGATGAGGAGCTTTACCCACAACTGGTTGCATTAACTTCGGGTCTGATGGAGATGTGGAAAATGATGTACAAATCTCATCAATTTCAGAACCATATTTCAAAGCAGTTGAATCATCTCACCGATAATTTAAGCTTGGATCGACTATTATTGAATCCGTCTTGAGCTACAAACTCGACTTGAAACTAAGGTTTCTTTACGGTATTATAGCTTCTGTAGGCTCATAAAATCTCAACAAGAGTATTTAAGAACACTCTGCCAGTGGATCCAACTTACTGATTGCCTTGTAAGCAACCAGCAGCAGAGTCATTGCTCATCTGCAGTAGATGAAAGAACTTCATAATACTTTCTTCTTAATTCATTAACGTGAGAAAACAAGACTTTAATAGATGGAAGAGAGATTAACTAACTTTTCAGTTAACAACTACTTTTGTTAACTAACTAACTTCTAACTTCTTATCCCTAACACGCTCTGATGTTGACCTTGCCGCTTGGGAAGAAATATTAGAGAGAGATATAGAAGCTATTAAAAGATCGCTGTGGTATAATTCCAGCTCTACAATTGAGTTACCATCATCTTCCTCCACATTTGAAGCACTATTTTGCATACTGCTCCATTTTTCCCAATGACTATGAGTTTGAGAAGGAAGAAATAATCTTGCTATGGAGGGCACAAGGCTTACTGCAAGAAGCAAGAGATAAAAATTGCATTGAAGATTTGGGTCACAAGTACTTCAGAGACCTAATGTCAAAGGTCCCTTTTGCAAATATCCATCAAAGATAATTCTCGATTTGTTATGCATGACCTCATTAATGATTTGGCTTAATCGGTTACCGGAGAAATATGCTTTAAGATAGAGGGTAATAAAAAAATTTCAAAGCATGCTCGCCACTTATCTTACATTACTAAATTTTATGACAGCGTCAAAAAGTTTAAAGCCATTTGTGAAGCGTAACATTTACGAACCTTTTTGCCATTGAGATTCACAAAAGATAGAACATGCTATGTGACCAACCATGTTTCGACGTGTTTCTTGCCAAAGTTGATAAAGTTGATAAGGTTAAGGGTTCTTTCTTTGAAAGGTTATCGGATTGAAGAGTTGCCAGATTTTTTGGGAGATTTGAAGGTACTTAGATTTTTCTCACACTCTTATTAAAAGTTTGCCTGAGTCAGTAAGTACCCTTTACAATTTAGAAACCATTCTATTAAAGAAGTGCCAGAACCTCGAGAAGTTACCTTTAGAGATGGAAAATCTAGTCAACCTTTGCCATCTTGATATCACCAACCCAAATAAATTAGAAGGCATGCCAAGTAATTTTGGCAAACTAACCAATCTTCAATCACTCCCTAATTTTGTGTTAGGTGAAGAAAAGGGGCATCAAATAAAAGAGCTAAAAGATTTGTCAAATCTCAAGAGTCAACTTTATATTTCAAGGTTAAAGAACGTTTCTGAGCCTCAAGATGCGTGGTTGGCTAAGTTACATGATAAGTCAGAGCTCAAGAAGTTAGAATTACAATGGTGTTAAAACTTTGAAAATAGAACACAAGAAGTCAAGACCAAGGTGTTGGATGGGCTCGAACCTTCTAAAAACCTTAAAGAGCTTATCATTACCTTCTATTGTGGTACAATGTTGGCTAATTGGGTAGGAGATTTATCCTTTAGTCATTTACAAGCTTTAAAGCCTTGATGATTGTCCAAATATATTGTCACTACCATCAATTGGGGAATTGCCATTATTGAAAGAGGTACGTATTAAGGGATTGAAAATTGTGGGAGTTGAGTTTTTTGGAGAGAGCACATCAAACATATTTCTTTTATTTGAGATTTTAGAGTTCTCAACATGTATAAATAGGAGAGGTGGAACATCTTTGAAGTTAACGAGGAAGCTAGGAAATTCCCTAGACTTCGTGAACTTTTAATTCAAAATTGTACCCTACTATTAGGGAGTATACCGGAATATCTTCCTTCTTTGGAGAAACTTATGATTCATGGATGTGAGAAGTTGATGATTTCAATTCGAAGCTTTCCAATGCTTTCAAAGTTGGAAATTCAAAAGTGCCAAGAGGTCATTTGTAAAGGTTTTGTAGATTATAGCTTTATAAAAAGAATCTTGTTTTTAGAGATTTCCAAGTTTAGTTGTGCTGCAGAATGCTTGAGGTTAAGATCAATGAAAGTAGAATCATTTGAGATTCGTGATTGCGATGAGTTGTGCTCTTTCTAAGAGAACAATTGGGGATGGCTAACTCAGTCCATGTCCTTTGGCCTTTTGAGTATAGGAATATGTCAACAACTTGTATCCAAAGGAGCAGAAGAGGAAAGAGGAGAATTGATGCAATTGAAGATCCCTTACAATATTGAGAAAATAATGATAAAGAATTGTAAAAGGCTAGAAAAGCTATCAACAACCTTGCACTTTCTTCCATTAGTTAAGGTGATTGAGCTTGACAATTGCCCGAAACTGATTTTTCTTATAAGGAGTAATTTGCCTTTGAATTTAAAAGTGCTAAGGATTTACAGTTGCAAAAATTTGCAACCTTTGTTGTTGGATGAAGGAGAGAAAATCAATGACAGTAATGCATGTGTTCTTGAGCGGCTGCATATTTCATTTTGTGATTCTTTGAAGAGAACCCTCCATACTTAAAGAACTTACAATTATATGGTGTTCAAAGCTAGAGACGATAGCCCAATAAATTCAAGATAACTCTTCTCTTGAATATATTAATATCTGCGAGTGTGATATGATTAAGGATTTGCATCAAGGATTGATCAAGCTCAAGCATCTTTAGAGTATATACATGGAAAATTGTTCAAATTTGGTTTTATCTTTTAGATACTGGTTTACCTTTCATAAATCGCAAAGAGCTCCACCTCCGAGGTTGTGGACTACTCCGAGCTTTACCCAAGAATATGCATAGCTGATAAACCATAATTTATATATATTATTATCCCATGCTTAACACGTTTATGAATGGTTTCTCCTTAGATTTGGTGAATTTAGTGCTCCTAATTCTTTAATTTCATGTTTTATATTTAGATGAGCACAAGAGAGCAAAAAGAACAAGAAACGGGCCAAAAATGAAAAAAATGGGTCGACATGGGAAAACAACACGGCCTAGACTTCCTCAAACAGGTAGCACAAACACCCGTGCCATTCTAGCAGGCTCGAACACGGTCTAGAACAACCCCAACACGGAGGTGTTGATCACTCAGCCTTGACCACGGCCTGAAGTAATCGCACACGGGCATGTCCCTACCGAGCCCTAGTTAAGTTCCATTCAGAAAAAGGCGATTTTGAGGGCTTTTAGTCATTCTAAAGCCTATTTAGACACCCTAAAGGAGGATTAAAAAGGACACGCAGAGTAGGGAGTAAGGAATTACTCGAAGAAAGCCGATTGATCCATCTCAGAAGCCGAATTCATAATCAAGACTGAAGATCTCTCCTCAATTTCCCTTCAGGAGTTTTGGGTTTTCTTTATGTTTTGTATTCATTATTCTTCTAAGATGTTTTCCTATTTAGTTATGAACTAAATCCCCTAAGTACCTAAGGGGAATGAAACTTAAGACGGATCTTGTATTATTATCTGAATTGTATGATAAATATTTAACTTGTTCTTAATTATGTGTTCTTAATTCTTGTTTCGGTATTTCAGGGTATTGATTCAAGTTAATGCACTTATTTAGAGGATGAATAGTCCTTGTCTAAGAGTAACTTTGTCATAATTAAGTGGAGTTGATTGCGCGCCTAGAGATAGGGTGACAAGATTTTGCCGAATTAGGGTGAAACCTAATAAGGGGATCCATGGATTGAGTTAATACAATTCTAGGGTGTTAATTAGAAAGAGATTTCAATTATTCAACCTAAGGTTAGACATTATTAGTCTTGAATAGGGATAATAACATAACTTAGGGATTTCTACAGAACAAGTTGAATGAATAAATCGTTTGATTCAGAGTCAAATAACAAGTGAAGTCTAGGTGGATTTTTACTTGGGTATTGTCTTAATCAATTGAGTTTTCTCAAAAGTAATTCCCCAATTCTATTTTCAGTGAATTCTTAGTTTAGTTAATTAGTTTAGATAAACAAACCCCATTATATTTAGCCTAGATAATAAAAAGACAGTTAATACTAGTACTTTTAGCTCCTTTGGGTTCGACAATCTGGTCTTGCTAAAGCTATACTATTCTTCAATAGGTACACTTGCCTTTATCGTGATAATAGTTATAAATTCATAAAACTTATCATGAAAATCACGATCAAGTTTTTGGCGCCGTTGCTGAGGAACTAAGATATTAGGAACACTCAATTTTTATTACTTTAGCCATTTACTTTTATTGCAATTTAACTTTATTTTTATTTACAAAACTTTCTTTTATTTTCTTCTGGTAGGTTCTTATAGTTTATGACTAGAAGAAACCCGTCATGACCATTACTTTTTGAGGAAGAAATCGATCGCACAGCTCGTAGAAATCGACGAGAAATAAGGCGAGGCTTAAGATACATAGAGGGAGAGCAAGAGGACGATATTCCAAATACAATCGAGGAGATGGCCGAAAATCAAGAAAACCCGCTATCTCCTGCGATTGCCGCCGATCAAGTAAATCAGAATCATGCTCCACGCACTATGTATGATTATGCTAAGCCAAATTTAACAGGAACTGAGTCAAGTATAGTTAGGCCTACTATTGCTGCAAATAATTTTGAACTAAAACCTAACACGATTCAAATGATACAACAATTTGTTCAGTTTGATGGTTTGCAGGATAAGGATCCCAACGCTCACTTGGCCAATTTTCTAGAACTCTATGACACATTCAATATCAATGGCATTTCTGATGATGCCATTCGCCTTCAGTTATTCCCTTTTTCATTAAGGAACAAATCTAAACAGTGGTTGAACTCGTTACTACGAGGGTCAATCACTACTTGGGAACAAATGACCAAACAATTTCTATTAAAATATTTTTCACCGACTAAAACGGCTAAATTACGTAATGATATTTCTTCCTTTGTGTAGATGGATTTAGAAACACTCTACGATGCATGGTTGAGATACAAGGACCTCTTAAGAAGATTCCCTCACCATGGGTTACCACTCTGCTCCAGGTTCAAACATTCCACAATGGCCTGAATCCCTCGACTAGACAAATGGTTGGCGCAGCCGCTGGTGGGACTATCAATAACAAGACACCTGAAGATGCTTATGAATTTATAGAAGAGATGTCACTGAATAATTATCAGTGGCAAGTCATGAGGACAAAGCCAACGAAAGCAGCCGACATTTTTAACGTCGATTTAGTCACTATGCTCTCAAATCAGATAGAACTTTTGAATAGAAAAATTGATGGTTTTCTTGGTTCTTCACAGGTTCACCCAGTAATGCAATGTGAAGCAAGTGGAGGTGGATCGAGCAATACAGAATATTCACCCTATAGCCACAGCATGGAGAACGACCAATTAAACTACATGGGTAATAATCCTCGAGCCCAAAATAATCCTTATAGCAATACTTATAATGCAGGTTGGAGGAATCACCCAAATTTCTCATGAGGAGGCCAAAGGAATCAGAGACCACCACCACCCTCAGGCTTCCAACAACCACCTTACCAACAAGAGAAAAAGCCGAACCTTGAAGAGATGCTAACGAAGTTTATCGTAGTGTCAGAAACTCACTTTCAGAATACCGAGACGGCACTTAAAAATCAACAAAGCGTCGATCCAATGGCTCAAAACTCAGATAGGCCAGCTATCCAAATTAATTTCCAAATGACCACAAGGTAGCTTACCAAGTAATACTGAACCTAACCCAAGGGAACAGCTCAATGCGATTAACGTTAACAATGAGGAATGGTTAGTTGCATCTAAACCAGAAACAAAGCAAGAAGCTGTAGAAAGCAAAGGCAAAGGTAAAGTAGATCACAATGAACAGAAATAGGTAAGTGTAGAATATAAACCTCGTGTGCCATACCCCAATGCGACAAGGAAAGACCGCTCAGATAAATAATTTGGTAAATTTCTTAAACTCTTAAAGAAGTTACATATTAACTTACCGTTTATTGAAGCTCTCTCACAGATGCCGAACGCAATCAAGTTTTGAAAGGAGCTCTTAGCAAATAAGCAGAAGTTGGATGAGGCGTCGCATGTGGAGTTGAACGCAATCTGCTCAGCTATTTTACAAAATAAGCTGCCCAATAAACTAAAAGATCCATGGAGTTTTACAATTTCTTGTTTAATTGGTCGTTTAGATGTGAACAATGCATTGGCTGACTTAGAGGCTAGTATCAATGTCATGCCTCCCAAAATGTTTAAGCAACTAGGTCTTGGGAAACCCAAACAAACTAGGATGAGTATTCAATTAGCAGATAAAACTATCAGATTTCTTAGGAGTATTGTTGAAGATGTAGTCGTTAAAATTGACAAATTTATATTTCCAGTAGATTTCGTTGTTCTAGACATAGAGAAAGATAGTAATGTTCCTTTAATTTTAGGAAGGCCCTTTTTAGCGACTGCTAGAACAATTATTGATGTTGGCACAGGTGAACTCACACTTCTTGTGGGAGACGAAACAATCACCCTTCAAGCTCACAATTTGAATAACGCATCAAAAATTGAAGGTGGTTGTATAAATCAGTCTACTAAAACTGACCATATGTTGCAACCTACTGTGCAGGAAATAAGTACGAAAGACACATATGAGCCATGTTTAAGCAGCAATAAAGGACCTATTCATGAAGAACGAAGGCTACAAATTGAGGAGCTAGTTGAATGGCGAATACATAAACCGAGAACACACGATAAACCAAAACTATGCCAGGACGAGCTTAATACCTCACCAAATCAACTTAAAGTTGGGGACAAAGTACTATTAGATGCAGCGGATCCTTGCATTGCCACTGCTAAACCGCATAAAGAAATTCCTCTTACGGTACTTAGCATTTTCCCATTCGGTACTGTCAAGGTAAGTCATCCAAAATTTGGCATTTTTAAGGTAAATAATACCCACCTAAAACCTTATTTTGATGAGATTGATACAAGGAATAAGGAGTGTAAACTCCTCGAACAACCATGAACATTCAATGGAGAGGTAAGTCGAGCTTAGACTAACTGCGTTCTTGAATATAGGTTTTCTACACCCACACGGCCAGGAACATGGGCGTGCTATAGACCATGTGAGAATAGGGCAAAGATTTCTCCCCAACATGGGTTGTGACAAGTTGCCACGGCTGTGCGACATGGCCGTGGGTGATCTTGCCAAAACAACACGGGCGTGTGACACGCCCGTGTCTTAAAACCGTGGTTGAACCTGAGAAAATAGCACGGACGTGTGACACGCTTGTGTCTAGCACCCATGGTCGAACCTGTCAAATTAACACAAGTGTGGGCCTACATACATGGGCGTGGGAGAAGCGAACGATGCCAGACACGGCCGCGCAACACGACCATGTGCATCAACACGCCCAAGGAACACAGGCATGGGCTGAATGTCAGGGGCACCAAAAATCGAAAAAATGCAAAACACACGGGCTAAAATTAGGGCACACAGGCATGTCTCATGGCCATGTGCCCCAAAATCTATAAAAACCCCTCACTATTCATCATCTTCTGCCTTCAAAATCCCTAACCCTAGCTGCTGCAACTCCACATGCCCACTTTGCCACGCCCGTGTACCGCCTTCAACTTTATTTTCGAAGCCCAAGCTCCTCTCTCTTGCGTTTGTTTACTTTTTTCTCTTCTATTTTACTTACTTTTGATGTTTATTAGCATAATAATCTTCATTTTTCTCATGTTATTTCCACTTTACTGTCATTTAAATTTAATTTTTAGAGTAGTTATTATCTATTTCATGTTGAATTTTTTACTTATTACATGATTTCTCTACTCTATTTGACTATTTTAAAGTGAATATTCATAGTTAGGATAATAGAAATACTCAGGCCTTTCGTTTTGACATTTTTCATCAATACATTATGCCACATTCATCCATTTTTCATGGGTTTCATGCTACCAAACCTACATGCATCACTCACTTGATATTTCCATTAACTTTATTCTCGAGGCCCTATTCATAATAATGGCTTGATATATTTACTTTAGTTGTTTTAACATGCTCTTCATATTAATCTATAAACCCCATGAAGTTTTATTGTTTAAGTTTAACATACTTGAGGCGTGTTGGTTTCACTGTAGATATACCATGTCATCTTCACGCGGGAAAAAGGTCGCCGTCCTTGCTTCAAAGAAAAGGAAGGGAGTGCCATCTTCCTCGGGTCCTACCATTAAAATTCACCACATTTTTCTTAAGTTTCCCGTGCGACCCCAGTAAGAACTCTATCAGATTTTTCGAGCCCGACCCTTAGGTGTGGGCTGCTGTATCGACTGGGCTGTATTAGAACAAGTGGCTGATGCGATTCGGGCCCTCCTCACCACCGACCCATGAGAACTTTTCTTTGCAATCGTCGAGCTCACGATAGAACTCTGCTCAACGTTCCACCTTCATACTGTAATAACCAACTATGATGATCCGGGGATAGTCCAATTTTGCCTCAGCGGTCTAGTCCACCAGTTAAGCATCCCAGAGTTCGGTACCGCATTGGGCCTCTACACGGAGGAGTTCAAGAAAGAGAACGACCATCACGCTCTCAACCGCCACATCCATCGTTCTCCCTCACGGTGCTGGGACACATTAGTTCCACGCTCGGCCACCTATGACTCTAGCCGCTCCAAGGCATCGGCTCTCCCTCCATCCTTGAGGTACCTACATACCATTTTGGCCTACACTCTAACAGGACGGTGAGAGAGCATCGACGTCGTCAACACTCACGGCATCTACTTTTCATGGTGTATGTCGCACGGATATGTCTTCGACCTCACCTATTTTATCACCCTCACCATTCGCCATCAGACAGAGCAGCAGTGAAAGGGGGTCATCTCCATTGGCCCCTATGTGACTCGACTGGCTCGGTACTTCGGGCTTCTTAACACCGTGGCACAAGCATCCTCCCTTACCCTCATTGGCCAGATGTGTCCACAAGGTATCTCGAGCATGCTAAGTATGAGGATGATCGAAAAGCGCCGTGGAACCTACCCTCTTTAATATTGTCTCGCTCAATCAACCGAGGAGGAGGCCCCCAAGGATATTACTGATGATGTCCCTCCATGACACGAGGACCCACCGTCTCAGCCACCACCCTCCTATCGTTTAGTTCATGCGACGGCTTCATATTCTGACATCTCTGAGCTCCTCACTCGATTTGAGCAGTAGTGTTTTTAGCGATTTGATAACATTGATGCTACTCTACAGCAGATTTGCCAGCACCCCACATTTCATCACCACCACCACCTCGTAAAACATCCGGCAATGATGATGTTTAAATATTTTATCTTATTTTATCTTTATTTATATTTATATTTATATTTATCATTTTTCTTATTATTTTCACTTTTAACTTTTCAATTTATTTCTTTTTGATACTATTTGATTTTTAGGTTTTATAAACAAATTTTACTCTCAGCTATTTCATTATGAGTAATTATTCTTCTTTCTATTCCTTAAAGAGTTCCTGATTTCATCATAATTATAAAGATCTCCAAAGCTCACTATCATTTAGGAACTTCAAACTCCACTGGAAAAGGTTCTTCACGACTGTTATGCCCTGCTCGACCACACGAGATATAATATCCTTTTGGCGCAGCACTTGTGCAACCCAACCTCTACCACCACCGGAGTATTCTCCTCCACTCTCCATAACTCCAACTTAAGGAGTTCGTCCATTTAACACTCAGGAAGTTTCACTTCTCTCCCTATCTTATGATATTATATCTATAATTGCCACTAACTTTATCTTTATACATTGAGGGTAATGTTCATCTTAAGTTTGGGGTGTATTCATTTCATTATCAGAAAATCCCTGAATGTTGTATTGTTCTCTTGTAAATCTCTCATATCATTTTTAGGATGAATTTTGATTAATTTATAATTTTTATTGATATATCTTGAATTAAAACATAGGCATTCATGCATTGACTATTTAAGCTTTAAGACATTAGAGAATTAAGCACGATAGGTTAATTTTTGAGAATTTAAAATTTTAGGTTCTTTTCCCCAAGTTTAAGTATTAACTTGAATTGAAATCCACAAGTTTAAACATCAAAAAGCCATAATTTTTGTGAGATCTTGAGCCTTTAAGAGCATCTATTATTTCTTTCATGCTCACTTTTATTGTTGCTTTGAGTGCGTCAATATCGAATTGTTATTCTAGAACTTGCTTGATTATGCATGTCAAGACCACATCATTTGATTTGATATGTCAAGATGATAGAGGCACTTAGGATTAACTCACTTATTCCATGAAAATCCTACCTTCACAATTAACCCTTAGTAAACCCTTTTGAGCCTAACATCCCTTTCATTGATTTACCCTCAATATTAACCCATAACTCATTATTGTTGAAATCCCCTCAATTAATTTTCTCCCTATTTTGTCAAGATTTGATTTGAATAAATTGCTTAGCTATGTCTTGTTCTTAATAGTTAGTCTATGCTACTTAATTATGTTATTATATAAAAAATAATAATAATACATACATATCTATTTATTAGTAGTAAGTCATATTTTTTTTGAAGCTCGAGTGTTTAATTCCATATTCTGGTAAGAAGCTCTTTTGTATGCAAGATGATTAAGTATTTTTCTAGCTAAGTAATTTTTCAATATAATCTCGATTCTAACCTTTTCTTTCAGCTTGTGACCACACCCCCTAACCAAAGCTTCATTATAATCCTCTAAAGACCTTTTGATTGATGTATCATCTTAATTTATAGAGGTGGAGATTTGATTTTCATGCAAGCCTATGGTAATACTTTTCATATTGACTGTTGAGTGCTAAATTCATTATCCTTAAATGCCTCAAGTGATTTGAGTGAATCTTTAGTAAGGATGTTAAACTCTGTGAGATTTTAAATCAAAGGTGATTACTTAGATAAAGGAAGATGCTTATATTTTTCATGATTAAATGCTCAACTTAGAATGTTTGAAACTTTAACGTTCTTTTAGTTGAATTCTCAATGTATGGTTACTTATGAATTAGCTTGAGATATTGTTGATAGGAATTATAAGTTGAGAAAAAGGAATTCTTAATTGTGAATTGAGGATTTTACTTGAGGACAAGCAAACGCTTTAGTGTAGGGGTATTTGATAAACCGTAATTTATACATATTATTATCCCATGCTTAACACGTTTATAAATGATTTCTCTTTAGATTTGGTGAATTTGGTGCTCCTAATTCTTTAATTTCATGTTTTATACCTAGGAGAGCATTGGAAAGCAAAAAGAACAAGAAACGGGCCAAAAACGGAGAAAATGGCCCGACGTGGGAAAACAACACAGCCTGGACTTCCTCACACGGGTAGCATACATGCCCGTGCCATTCTAGCAGGCTCGAACATGGCCTATAACAACCTCAACACGAGCGTGTTAATCGCTCATCCTTGACCACGGCCTGAAGTAATCACACACGGGGTGTCCCTGCAGAGCCCTAGTTAAGTTATATTCGAAAAAGGGCAATTTTGAGGGCTTTTAGGCATTCTAAAGCCTATTTAAACACCCTAAAGGAGGATTAAAGATGACATGCAGAGTAGGGAGTAAGGAATTACTCGAAGAAAGCCGATTGATCCATCTCAGAAGCTGAATTCATCATCAAGACTGAAGATCGCTCCTTAATTTCCCTTCAGGAGTTTTGGGTTTTCTTTATGTTTTCTATTCATTATTCTTCTGAGATGTTTTCCTATTTAGTTATGAACTAAATCCCCTAAATACCTAAGGGGAACAAAACCTAAGATGGATCTTGTTATTATTATCTGAATTATATGATAAATATTTAACTTGTTCTTAATTATGTGTTCTTAATTCTTGTCTCGGTATTTTAGGGTATTGATTCAAGTTAATACGCTTATTCGGAGGATGAATAGTCCCTGTTTAAGAGTAACTTTGTCATAATTAAGCGGAGTTGATTGCGCGCCTAGAGATAGGGTGACAAGATTTTGCTAGATTAGGGTGAAACCTAATAAGGGGATCCATAGATTGAGTTAATGAAATCCTAGGGTGTTAATTAGAAAGAGATTTTAATTATTCAACCTAGGGTTAGAAGTTATTAGTCTTGAATAGGGATAATAACATAACTTAGGGATTTCTACAGAACAAGTTGAATGAATAAATCGTCCAATTCAGAGTCAAATAATAAGTGAAGTTTAGGTGGATTTTTCCTTGGGTATTATCTTAATCAATCGAGTTTTCTCAAAAGTAATTCCCCAATTCTATTTTCTGTGAATTCTTAGTTTATTTAATTAGTTTAGATAAACAAACCCCATTATTCTTAGGCTAGATAATAAAAAGACAGTTAATACTAGTACTTTTAGTTCCTTTGGGTTCGACAATCTGGTCTTGCTAAAGCTATACTACTGTTCTATAGGTACACTTGCCTTTATCGTGATAATAGTTAGTTTCAAGAATGATTAATTATAAATTTATAAAACTTATCACGAAAATCACGATGAATAGCCTCAACTCTCTAGAAGAACTAGAAATAAGAAATTGTACAAATGTATCGTCCTTCTTGGAAGAGGGCATTCCTACCAATTTTAGATCACTTGAAATTGGAGGACCCAGTATTTTTAAGCCGTTAATTGAGTGGGGATTGCATAGAATCACTTCTCTTATATCTCTCTCCATATCAGATGGGTGTAGAGATGCAGTATCATTTCCACAAGATGAGATAAGAATGACATTGCCCTCCTCTCTCACGCGTCTTGAAATCTTAAATTTCCCAAAGCTGGAAATTCTATCCTCCAATGGCTTTCGCGACCTCACCTCTCTCAAATACTTGGCCATCTGCTATTGTGCAAGCCTCAAGTTTCTTCTAGAAAAGAACATGCTTTCTTCATTTTCGCAGCTATGTATCACCGATTGTCCACTACTAGAGGAATAGTTGGAGAGGGATAAAGGAGTCAACTTGTCCAATATAGATCACATACCTTGTGTTTACATTTACACTAAAATGTAATGGAGAGGCATGTATATTTTCAAATTTTATATCCATCTTGATAACCGTAATTTATACATATTATTATCCCATGCTTAACATATTTATGAATGATTTGTCCTTATATTTGGTGAATTTGGTGCTCCTAATCCTTTAATTTCATGTTTTATACTTAGGTGAGCACAGGAGAGCAAAAAGAACAAGAAACGGGCCAAAAATGGAGAAAATGGCCCGACATGGGAAAACAATACAGCCTGGACTTCCTCACACGGGTATCACACACGTCCGTGCCATTCTAGCAGGCTTGAACACGGCCTAAAACAACTTCAACATGGGCGTGTTGATCTCTCAGCCTTGACCATGACCTGAAGTAATCGTACACGAGCATGTCCCTGTTGAGCCAAAGTTAAGTTCTATTCGGAAAAGGGCGATTTGGAGGGCTTTTAGGCATTCTAAAACCTATTTAAACACCCTAGAGGAGAATTAAAGGGGACACACAGAGGAGGGAGCAATGAGTTACTCGAAGAAAGCCGATTGATCCATCTCAGAAGCCGGTTCATCATCAAGACTGAAGATCTCCCCTCAATTTCCGTTCAGGAGTTTTGGGTTTTCTTTATGTTTTGTATTCATTATTCTTCTGAGATGTTTTCCTATTTAGTTATGAACTAAATCCCCTAAATACCTAAGGGGAATGAAACCTAAGACGGATCTTGTTATTATTATCTAAATTGTATGATAAATATTTAATTTGTTCTTAATTATGTGTTCTTAATTCTTGCTTCGATATTTCAGGATATTGATTCAAGTTAATGCGCTTATTCGGAGGATGAATAGTCCCTATCTAAGAGTAAATTTGTCATAATTAAGCGGAGTTGATTGCACGCCTAAAGATAGGGTGACAAGATTTTGTCGAATTAGGGTGAAACCTAATAAGGGGATCCATAGATCGAGTTAATGTAACCCTAGGGTGTTAATTAGAAAGAGATTTCAATTAATCAACCCAGGGTTAGACATTATTAGTCTTGAATAGGGATAATAACATAACTTAGGAATTTCTACGGAACAAATTGAATGAATAAATCGTCTGATTAAGAGTCAAATAACAAGTGAAGTCTAGGTGGATTTTTCCTTGGGTATTGTCTTAAATCAATCAGGTTTCCTAATGTAATTCCCCAAATCTATCTTCTGTACATTCTTAGATTAGTTAATTAGTTAATTAAGACAACCCCCATTATTCTTAGGCTGGATAATAAAAAGAAAGTTAATACTAGTACTTTTAGTTCCTTTGGGTTCGACATCTGGTCTTGCTAAAACTGTACTACTGTTCGATAGGTGCACTTGCCTTCATCGTGATAATAGTTAATTCGAGTATGATCATTTATAAATTTTAAAACTTATCACGAGTGACAATCACAATTCAATTTCATCATCATCATCATCATTGTGTTTCTTTTATAACTTTCTTAACACTACTTCATAGTTTGTTCTTGCAGTTGTTCCTCTATCTTATTAATGTCATAAAACAGCTTTTCCAAAAAAATGATTCAAGAGTAACAAAGAAGAAACATTGGTTCATACATGTTATCAAAGGAATTTGGTTGTCCTAATTGGTTCATATGTTGTTTATACATGTCGGTCTCTGTTGATAGAAATTTCCAAACTTTCACTCGTGTTTTAAAATTGTTAAGATCAACAATAAAAGGAGTAGAAAACTTATTCTGACTTCATTAATTAACCCAAACAAATACCTCGGTATTTAATACAAATACACCAACTAACCATTCTAACTGAAAACTGTTAAAACTATTTACAACTTTAACCAACTAATAATATCTAACTGTAACTGTAAGTAGTTTCTCATAAAATGCCCCATACTTGTCAACATTTTCTCCCTTCAGAACCCTTCTGATCAATGGCAACAACTTGAAGCTGATTTTGAAATTTAGTGAAATGACAGTGGTTTTGTCGATATGTCCATCATTTGATCTGAACCAAGTACATGTCCTACTTGAAACAGCCCATCTGCAACCTTTTCTCTGACAAAGAACAAGTCTAACTCTACATGCTTGAATTTTGAATGCATAATAGGATTCCCCGCTATTGCAATCGTAGTTGAGCTATCACACCATATCAGTGCTTTATTTTTAGCTGAAACACATACTCAGTCAATAAGGACTGGATCCATACCATTTTTGCAGTAACATGAGCAACACTCATGTATCCTGCTTCTGCTGTAGACTTGGAGACTACTTGCTACTTCTTGAAGCTCCAGGAAATTGGATTCCCTCCAAAAAACACACAAAATCATGAGGTTGATCTGCAATCATCAACATCTAACCCCCAACTGGTATCGGAGTACCCCTCAAGCAAGAAATTTGAGGTTCGAGTGAATCTAAACCCATAGTTCAATATCCCTTGTAAATACCTTTATATCATTTTTACAGCTTTGAAATGCAAGTCCAAGGGTTTATGCATGAACTGGCAAACCTTGTTCACTGAGTAAGCAATGTCTGGTCTAGTGATGACCATGTATTGCAAAGCTCCAACAATGCTTCTGTAAAGATGCTCATCCTCAAAAGGACTGCCTTCATCAGCTGACAGCTGACATATGGTGACCATTGGTGTTGGCAAGCCATTTGATCTATCCATGAAGGCTCTTTAAAGTGGATCGAGAATGTATTTATTATGAGTAAGGAATACACCTTCTGAAGTATAGTTGACTTCAGTTCTAAGGAAGTAACTCAATTTCCCTAGGTCTTTCAGTGAAAATTGATCATTGAGTTGAGTAACAAATTGGTCTATAGCTTGAGAATCATTCCCAATGATGATAATATCACCAATGTAGACTAAAACATAAAGCAACTGAGATCCTGACTGAAGAATGAAAAGAGAATTATCAGCTTGGATACTTCAAACTTTATGGCTACCAGAAATTCTTTTAACTTGTGAAACTAAGCATGAGGTGTTTGTTTAAGACCATAGAAAGCTTTCCTTAGTTTACAAACTAGGTGTTCCCCATTTGGCCCTTGTTGCTCGAGCCCTGGTGATTGCACCATGTAAATATCCTCACTCAAGTCTCCATTTAGAAAGACATTATTAATGTCGAGTTGTCTAAGGGGCCATTTCAAAGACACGGCCAATGCAAGGACTACTCTGATTGTAGTTGGCTTAACCACAGGGATGAAAGTTTCTTGAAAGTCAATGCCAGCTTCCTGAAGGTAGCCCGTAACAACTAATCTGCCATTGTATCGTGCAATTGAGCCATCTACATGTCTCTTGATTTTAAAGATCCACTTACACCCAGCAGCTCAATGACCTTCTGGTAAAGGCATAAGGTCCCAAGTATGATTAGCGAGCAAGGCACTTTATTCAGCTTGTGCAACTACTGTCCAAGCAGTACTCTGAAAAGCGTCTGTTATAGACAAGGGTTCCTTCTCAGTCAGGACATAAGAAAACATTTTGGGCTTAAAAATGCCATTTTTGGAGCGAGTCTACATGGGATGGAGATTCACAACTGAATGAGCTACTGTGGGACACTCAGACTGAGCACAAGATGTAGGAACACAAGCTACTGCTTGAGAGTCAGTAGAAGAGCTAGAAGGAGAGTGAGTATTGGGAGACTGAATAAAAGAAGTTGCAACAAGAAAGACTGATAATACTCCAGAACGACATATTTCATGTGCTAATTGCATGATTATTTTGAGTATGATCCTACTAATTTGGATTATTTTGTGGTCTTTTATCTTTTAGGGACTAAATTAGAGGAAAGAGGAAATTTAAAGGCAAAAAGTACGAATTTGAAGATATAATAAGCCAACATACAAAGAAAGATAGAAGTGGTGCCAAAAATGCAAACATGGAAGACCCAAGGGCTAAAATGCAAAAGAAGAGATTTTATAGCACAAGACTCTATTTTAATTTCAATTATATTAGGATAATTATTAAGGATTTTTATTTAGATTTAATTTTAGAATTTATTTTATTTATCTTTATTTATTTGTATTTATCTTTTAGAATTTCATTAGGAATAGACTAGGTTTTCTAGTACTATAAATAGGGGATGGAGTGGCACATATTGAACATCTTTTTTTCCTGTAAACACTCCCTATCCCAAAAAACTCTGTCTTTTATTCTCTCCATATTTTCTTCAATAAAAACCCCAATCCTATTATATTTATTTATTTCTCAAAAATCATGAGCCATTAAACCAATCTAGCTGAAAGTTGTCAAAGTTCCCCAAAAAGGTTCATGAGGCTTAGAACCCACGCTTAGCCTTCTCAACAAGGTATTTATCAATTTTTTGCATTACGGGGCTGACGCTTCCGTCCATGTCCCTTAATAGGTGATCTTTCCAACTTGTGCAAGGAATGGCCGCTTTGTACGTTTTGGGAAGGTTGCACAGTGGGTTTTTTGGCTTTCTGCGTCAGAGGTTGGCGAATCCAAGAGACAAAACGACGTGGTATTCGCCGTAGGGAAGTGATGATCTAGCAGAATATAGTTCCACAAAAGCGATTATTGGCTAGAGTCAGGCTCCACCAAATTTCAAGTTTAAATCCTTAGTGCTGGTGGTCGTAGGCATCCTCTTCCACTATAACTGGCTTATCCTGCTCGAGAAGGGTTGCTTAAAAGCCAAGGATTGAACCCAAGATGGAACGAGACAAACGGAGGCTGGAATCTTGCCACATACGAAACTTTCTCTTCCCTAAACTCTGTTTATTTTTATATTCCTCATTTAATTTCTGCCATTTATTTAATTTTGCGATTTTAATTCACTTTAAATTATGTTTTTATTTTTCCAGATCGAAATTCTTAATTCTGTTTTTTTATTTTTCAAGAACGCAAGTTTTCTTGGCCGAGAAATTGTCTAGGATTTCAAGAAACGATCATTCGTACAATTCGGTCCCTGAGGATTTGACCCTACTTCCCCTTAACTATTATTTTTACTATGTTACAGGGAATAGGATATTTTTGGACGCATCAAAGACCCTGGCTATCCTTGTTGAAGTGTGACCAGGAAAGTCATCAGCTACAACTAGAGGAAGTACTAATCTCTAATGAAGAACCCTTGCAAAACCTTTTTGTGACTAGGAACAAAAACCAGCATCATGAAATGGAAATTGAGTATCATCAAACTGAACATGTCGAAATAGAAAAACACAACCATCTTCAGCAAGGCACCTATAACCCTTTCGATTAGGAGCATTACTAGGAAACACACACCTTTGAGATCGAAATAGTAGATTGTACTGTTGGAATGGTTTCAGCTCAGGAAAACAAGCACGGTCAAACACCCTTAGCAAGCCATAGTCAGGCTGAAGTTTGTGAAGTGTTTCATATGGACTAACGTGATGTAGGACAGGGGTAGGTAGTATGTTGGTAACCATAATTTTAAAGGCATAGCAGACTGAGCTAAGAGAAACAAGCCCATGTCAACTATCTGCCTGTGTTTTCTTTTAGCAACCCTGTTCTGCTCTGAGGTGTAGGGACAAGTAACCCTGTATTGGATACCAAGTTGAGAGAGTTCCTTTGACAAAGCACGATATTCTCACCCTAGTCAGTTTGAAGCATTTTGATGGATTGACCAAATTGTACTTTAACTAGCTGATGGAAGTGAAGAAAACACTGAACCACCTTAGACTTATTTTTGAGAAAATAGATCCAAGCGTATCTGCTATACATGTCTACAAACGAAATGTAATAAGAAAAACCATTCGAAGGCACATGTGCTGGTCTCCAAACATCAGTCACCACAAGCTCAAAAGGGAAAGAGTACATTGTATGTGAAGAATTAAAATGTAGCTTGTGAGCTTTGCCTAACTGACAAGCTGTACATATATGAGGTAAACTACTTTGTTCGAAAGGAACACTACAAGACTTCAACACACGAGCAAGTGTGCCATTACAAGGATGGCCAAGTCTATTGTGCCATAAGGAAGAGGAGGAAATCTGGGCACTGTTCAAAAGAGGTAAGAGAGACTTCTGAGTAGGACTGACTTTGGTGAGAGCAGATGTAACACCCCTCGCCCGTACCTAACGCTGGGACAGGGTTCACAGTGTTACCTGACTTAACTCAACCAATCATTTAGAAACTAGGCCGTAAAATTTCAATCAATTTAAAATTTTTCATTTCAAAGGCATATTGTTCCTTATGCGGACTTAGGAGGCCTAAAACATGTGTTAAAGAGGGTTCGAGATTAATCTAAGAACTTAAGGAAAACTTGGAAAGTTTCACGCTTTAAGGCTCCACACGCCCGTGTGGGTATAGAGCACACGACCGTGTACTTGGGACATATCCGTGTCCCGAACCCGTGTCCAAAAACTTAGACATTCTACCAAAACCATAAGGCCAAGGCACACACTCGTGTCCTATAACCGTGTCCTTCACACGGCTGAGACATACGGCCATGTCTCTTGCCCGTATACTACTACCATGCAGACTGACTTTATAACACGGCCTGGGTACACGCCTGTGTGGCCTGCCTGTGTACTAAAATGACTCTAAAGTTTTAAGTGCAGGGAATGCACAGCCATAGCACACACTCATGGGGGTGAGCCGTGTGTCACACACGGCCTAGACACACGTCCGTGTGTCTTACCTGTGTGGACAAAAGAAGGCCATTCTTCCAAGCCATCTTGTCACCTATTTACACAACCTATACAAGATCGTTTCAATATACAAGTTTCACCACAACGAACACTAATTCATCCATAGAAAGAACATTATACGCATTCATCAAAATGAATAATAGCCATTATTCTAGGCTTGATACAAAATGAAGGGCTTTTGACTTAAGCCAAAATACATAAACAATTTTCGTAAAAAAACATCCTAGTCTAGCCCTATACATGCCACCTTCAAAAATATAAATCAAACTATACCGAGTATTGCTGCTGATAGTGTGATCGATATCTCTAACTTTAAGGAATCCTTAAACTAGCCTGGCTACATTGAAAGAAAAGAGAAAGGAAAGAGAGTAAGCATAAATCTTAGTAAGTTGCATATAAATAAATATACAACAACAATTTTACCATTAGATATCATGCTTATAGCTCAAAGGTAAATATAACTCAACTTACTCATTATCGTCTACTCGAGTCACATTTTCTAAAATTAAGCTCATTATTCATGCTTATCGAATAAGTACCTGTAACACTCATAACATGATCATCTTTTCCTTATTAAAATTGAATTGTAACTTTCACCGTAGAACCGTTTGGAACACTACGGGATATTCTATGGACTTTTGACATGGGATAAGTTGTCGATGCCATGTCTCAGACATGGTCTTACACTGGCTCTCATATATGCGTGTTGATTCATATCCCAGACATATCTTACACTGGCCCTCGTCTAGATGCCGATGCCATGTCCCAGACATGTCTTACACTGGCACACAACTCACCCAATGTCTTGGCACAAATATCCAGTTCGTATCCTAAGGTTTCAACGAGATTTTTCTATTATCTCAATTATTACTAAGCATTCTCAATTTATAACTTAGCAACTCATACAATATCAATTCAATGAAAATATGAACACATGTATTAACAGTGTAGTTGTATTATTTACATACAACTTACCTCGGATTACAAAATGTACGCAACTAGTCGGTTTAGTTAGTTTGATTGGCTTTCCCCTGGACTAGGTTAGGATTTGGTAAATCTTGATCTATAATAGCAATATACACCCATTTAGTCACTAATTATAATTAGGCAATCATAAATTTACATCTTTGGTAAAATGACCATTTTGCCCCTAGACTTTGATAAAGTGACCATTTTACCCTTATGCTCGAAAGTTCATTTTTATCAAATTTCTTTGCATCTTAGGCCTAACCGAACTATTCTTACTCTTGTAGAAACTTCAAATTCTTACTATTTCACCTATTTATCAACTATTTTACAACTTTTGCAAAATAATTGCTTTAGGTGTTTTCCATGAAAACTCCTTTATCAAAGTTGTTTTTGACACAACTAGGACTCATATTCTTCTATAAAAACTTAGCAAACATCACAAATTCTTTCATGGTAACACCCTAAACTTTCAATCATTTTGTAAAATAGACCCTTCATTTGAAAACCCATGCTTCAAGGGTCTCAAAAATGTGAAAATCATTAAGAGAAACTTTCAAAATCACTTACTTGAGAGGCTTAATGTTGCTGAAATTTTTAAAGCTTTGAAACCCTTCTATGGCTGGTAAAAATCGGTGGAGAAGAAGAAAATAGAGAGGAAATGGCCTTTATTTTATTTAAGTTAAAACTAGTCAAAATTGATGACCTCGTCTTCACCTAATTTTGACCTTCTCCTCAATTTGTCTCCCCATGGCCGGCCAAGCTATATCACAAGGGTTTAATTTCCCTTTAAAGACCCTAAATTTTAGTCCTCTATCTATTTAATACATTTAGGTACTAAAATGCAACTTTTGCCTTTTATGCGATTTAGTCCTATTTCAAAATCGAGCTTGAAAACATTAAAATTAGCTTACCAAATTTTTCATGCACTAATAAAATCATACTATAACCTCATATAAATAATAAAAAAATAAATTTCCTAACATCGAATTTGTGGTCCCGAGGCCACTGTTCCGACTAGGCCCTAAATCGGGCTGTTACAGCAGATTTTGAAAACTGAAACCTGTAGAGACCCTCTTGCATGTGGCTCTATAGCAGAGTCATCCCTGTCTAAATGTCCTTCACAAAACACAGAAATAGGTGAAATTCAAAATAAACACCATAATCTGTAGCAAACTGACCCATAGATATCAGATTCTTATAGACTTTAGGAACATGTAAAACATTCTAAAGGCACAGGAGTCTGGAGCCAGCCAAGAAAGTAAATAAACCTACATTAGCTATAGAGACAGACTCACCATTTCCTGTAGTGACATGGCTTGTACCTGTGTAGGGAGAGGCAGTCGTGAGATTAGACACTCCAGGTGTAATATGATTCGTTGCACCAGAATCAGGATACCAGATTTGATCGGAGGTGAAGGGAGCAGGAGCTTGAGGAGGTGGCTGATGAGAAGATGCAGGTGGTGGAGAAAATGAACCACAACAATGAGCCAGGGATGAGCATGTAGGTCGAAAAGAGGAAAAACCATTATTATAGAACTGATGATAGTTGACTAAAGGGTTTTGACTAACACCAGAGAAATTCTCATCAATTCTATGATAACAAATTGAACAATATGACCGATTTTCCCACATAATTGACACTAGGGCCGAAAGCGTGACCAACTCCTACCATTGCCACGAGCTCTTCCACGAAACCAGCCTCGGCCTAGCTTTCTTTGACCTTGCTTAGGCTACTGAGAATAAGCAGGTTTTGAATAGTTTGCATTGTCTTGATGTTGAGAGACCAAATTTGCTTGCAAAGGAACATCTGTTGTAACACCCTGAAAATTTCTACAGTAAGATATTATCCTTAATATAGTAAAATAAGGAAATAAAGTGACAAGAAGAGGAAAATTGAGTTATGTCACTGGGAAGTATATTATGACATATTGATTCAAGAAAGGACTAAATTGTAAAAGTGAGAAAAGTTTTGTGGCTCAAGAGTAAATACTCAAAATTTGAGGGATTAAAGTGTAAATATGAAAAAGTTAAAGGACTAATAGTGCAAATATTTTAAGGGTGGAATGATCTAGAAACCAAGCAAAATTGATGAATTAGGACCAAATTGAATAGGTGAAGAATTATAAGGGACTAAATTGTAATTTTATCAAATTAATTGATGAATCAAGAATGAAATTTTAAAATATCACAAAGGGCAAAATGGTCAATTGGAAGGAGAGAGAAATCTAGAAAGCAATGATGATGTTGGCGATATTTTAGATTAAATAAATAAATATTAATTTATTAATATTTTAATTTAATTTTTAAATTATATTTTATTATTTTATTATTATTTTATTTAGTATATATAAGAAAAGAAAGATGAAGAATCATCAGCTTTTTCCCATGCGACCAACGTATGAAGAGAAAAGAAAGAAAGAAACTTTCTATTCTTTACAATTTGGTCCTTTCATCAAAAATCTATCATTTTCACTTATAAATCAAAAGAATTTCCATAGCCATCAAGAGCGAAAGATGACAAGAAGACTATGAGAAGCTAGAATATCAAGTTATATTCAAGAAATAGAAGTTGGAGGAGAGAGAAAATCAAGTTAAAGATTGGAAACAATAAGACAAGTTAAGAACATCAAGATTTCCATATATTTTTAAGTTTGATATTATTGAAAAAGCATGGGATTGATGTTAATGTAGAGTTTCCTTACATATGGTCCTATGTTCTTGATATTTTAGTGAAGAGAAAATAAGAGAAAGTGATGAGAAATAGTGTAGAGAAAGAAAATAAGGGTGTTATAAACACGGTAATTAATATCTTGCACTAAAACAGTTTTGGACAGCAGTAGTGGTCTAACTTTGAAAAATCACCAAAAATTGTATAAATTGAATTAGAAGTTTAATAAAATATTAAATTAAATTTTATTAAGTCTAGTTTTTCATAGAAGAAACGATATAAGCAATGAAATTGTAAATTGTGAGATATAACAAATTTAGTTACACAAGGTCAGAATGATTTCGGGTTCCCCTGTTTTGATTTTTGAAAATCATAAAAAATTGGATAAAAATAATTGGGGGCTTAAATTTATATTTTAGAATTTTGAATGAGTATTATTTTCAAGAGAAATAAACGAGAACATCATTTGAACCTTGTACGAGGAGATAATTAATTTTTAGTGAAGAAGGGTCGGAACTATCAGACAGTAGAACAGGGGTGACTTTAAAGAATAAACTGTATTTATTGGCTAAATCAAAAATTCTGAAAATTTCATGGTAAGAATATATGTGAGTATAGTTTCAGGAAAAATTATCAAATCCTAATTTGGAGTTCCGTAGCTCAAGATATAAATAATTTAGTGACTATGACTCAAGTGAACAGCTTGATATGAACATAAAAGTAGATAGTAGAATTATGTATATATCAAGGATGTGAAATGCAGAGGAGGAGGAGGAAAATTATATGTGAATATTCAGCTAACATGGGTTTACATTAAAAATGGCTAATTTGCATATTTTAGACTCAGGGACCAAATTGAATAAAAGAAGAACTGTCGGGGTAATTTTGTAAAAATGTCAAAAATGACCAAAATGAAGGAAATGAATTGTTTTATTGATTAAATTAATAAATTGAATGAAATTATTAATTTGGATCAAGATTGAGTGAAAATCAGGGAAAATAAAAAATTTACTAAAGTGCCCCTAAATCTTAGTATTTCTGCAATTTAGTCAGGTAGGTTCGTATAACTTGAATGAGCATGTAAATATGACAATTTAAATATTGTATTATATTTTATATGATGTTTGAATTGAATATATGAAAATGAATACTGAATAATATAAATTAATTGAAATTCTTCTGAAAATCTCGGTAATGCCTCGTATCCTATCCTGGTATTGGGTATGGGTAGGGGGTGTTATATCTATCAATAGGGCCAGTTGTCTTGCTTCACAGTTAAGAAGAATGTCAGTGAGCAAGTCCAGAGATATTGGAGTTGCAGAAGCAAGTACACGGATAGACTCATATTCAACCGAAAGTCCAACAAAGATGACACTCACTTGTTTTGTCTTAGTGACCAAACTACCAACTGCTGTCAAGCTATCGCTCAGAGTCTTTACCTTGGACGAATATTCTTTGATGGTGAGGTTGGCCTTCTTGATCGAGTACAAAGCATGATGCATACTCGAAATCTTGAGACTAGACGTGGTACCAAATCTTCTTTCAATGGTGGTCCAGATATCAAAGCTTGTCTTAGCAGCTGTGAGATGAACTAAGACTTCATCAGTAACAGTCGACAGGAGCCAAGAAGCTAGAAATTTATCCTGCTTCTTATGACAAGAAAGGTTGGATTATCAACGAGTTGACCCTTATTCCCTGCAAGAAAAGAAGGAGGGACAGAAACCTTGCCCAATACAAAACCTTCAATACCATACCCTTCAAGGATAAACAAAAGTTGATGCTTCCACAACACATAATTATGCTCAGCAAGTTTGATCGTATCATGTTTGGCAAAATAATGAACTGTTTATGAACCAACACTGCCAAGGCCCTGCGAATGGACTGCTTCCCCAGTTTTGGAAGAGTGACGTGGTGTATCAACTACTGGTACTACCTTCGTGGCTATGAAAAGCGTACACTAGAAAGGAAGAAGAAGAAAAAGAAAAAAATCATTATGCCAAGAAAACTTTGGCTCTTGATACCATGTTAAGATCAAAAATAAAGGGAGTAGAAAACGTATTCTGGCTTCATTAATTAACCCAAACCAATACCTCGGTATTTAATACAAATACACCAACTAATTGTTCTAACTGAAAATTGTTAACACTATTTACAACTTTCACCAACTAACAATATCTAACTGTAATTATAAAGTAATTACTCATAACAAAAATCACTCGGTTGCTGATGGCTAAGGTAGAGTTGTGTATTATTTGTGCATGTAGTTTGACCTTCAAATTTGATGATTTTTTACACTTTGATTTAAAGGGATTTTGTATGTAAAAATTATGTGTCTGATGTAGTTCACGTTTTGTGATCATTCTTGACTGCTTTTCTGTTTTTGCAGTTAATTCTTACATCTCTTCGGTTGAAAATATAAAAGAACAAAGAATAAAACAATAATCAACAAATCAAATAAGAAGAAAATGCTAATTAGATACTTTAATTTTTTTATTTTTCATTTCCAGAAAATAAACATGATTCTGATTTTGAATTTTCAAGTGAGTCTCTCAATTTTTAAATAGGAATATAAATACAATTCATCAAGTTTAAATTTATGTCTCTTGCATTAGTAACAATATTAATACTAACAGAACTAAGACTTGATTAGTTTTATTCGATAGTTTTAAAATTATTTTAAATTTAAACTTTTTATTTGACTTTTCATTTGTTCCTCATATTCATTTTATCTCAAATGAGATGATTTTACAAAATATATCAATATTTATCTTTCTTATGCACGTACTAATTTCATGGGCCACGATGGTTTAGCCCTGTGACACTAGAGTCAAGCAAGTCCACCACATATGTGACTTGGATTAAATTGGATTTAAAAAAAATATTTTTTAATTAATTTGGTCTAATTCAATCGATTGGTTCAGTTTTAAAATTTTTATGATTTTTTTAATAAATTGTATAAGTTTATATCAATTTAATACCCTTTATATGTTTGTGATCTACATTTTATAAAATTTTAAAATACGTTTTATTACATTTATAATTTTTTTTATAATTTATTAGATTTTTATGTTTTTGATAATATTTATAATTTTTTATAATATTTATAAATTTATATCAGTTTTCATATATTTTTAATTTTTAAATTTTTTTTTCTTATTTTTAATAACTTTTATAAAAAAATACTAGATTAAACCAAAAGTTATTGGAAATCGTTAATGGAAGGGCTTAATTAATTATTTTAATTAATAGTAAAAGCTTAATTAGATGGAAATTTAATATAATGGCTTAATTTTCGCTTTTTATATTTTCTTAAGAGCTTTTTTTAACATATAGCAAAATCTTAATTATAGTTAGGCACAAGTTTACAATAAATATAATATATTTATAATATTTTTGAATATACTATGTGTAAATGTTATGAAAGAAAATTGTTTAGATGTAACATATCATAGCAGCCTAAGACTCTTCAATTATAAGATATAACATATCATTGTTCGACTTCTTTTTTTTACTTTAAATTGAATTATCTGGTCGGGTTTAGGTCGGGTTGGATCAAACCGGATCATATCGATGCAAAATTTTAAATTTGTATTTTATGTTTGGATTTGATTTATTTTGCATAATGGGCTTAGAATTTTTTCCAAGCTTGACCTAAATTAAAAATGCCAAATCAAGTTTAGCCAGTGTATATTAATTTTTTTAGATTATTTTTTATATAAAAATAAACTTAAAAAATATAATATATCAAATACAAGCGAATCTAGGGGGCTGGAGAGAACCCGACCCCCCTAAAATAGAAAATTGTTATTTAGGTTAGTAAAGGTAAAATTGTACTTTGCCCCTCTAAAATTATAAAAATTTGATTTAATCTTTTAAAAATTATAAAGACATAGACTATTAAAAATTAAAATTTCATTTGGCTTCCCTAAAAAGATTAGACTAAATCGAAAGAGTATAAAATTGTTGTGGTGGAAGTAGGAATTTAGAAAGTTATAAGAATTTGTGTAAGTAGTGAAAAAAACAACAAACGACTAATGGGAAATTTTGCCAAACTAAAACATGATTCATACATGGAATTTGTAGAGATGCTTAAGGGTAAATGGTGATTAATTAAATAAGATATTTATAGGTGCAATCATTAAGGTCAAAATGTAAAGATGATAGGCCAAAAGACTAGTTAGCAATTTGACCATTTTAAAATAAAAATCATGATATTTTCTTAAGGAATAGTGTAGAATAGTGGAGAAAACATGAAAGTCATCATCTTTCTCGTATATCCCAACCGTCACCCCCCTTTCTCTCTACAAAACTCTTTTCTTTTTATTCCATCTAGGTCATTTCCACCATTTTTAGCCATTCCAAGCTCATTTTCTTCCATTTCTTTGGTGTTTTCTTGTTAAAAACCATAAATAAAGTTAGTAATAATCTTTATTTCATGAGAAGAGCTTCCATAGCTATATAGAGGAAAGAGAAAATTAGGGATTTGGTGGTGATATCAAGTAATAAGGTAAGAAATGATGACAACTTTCATTACATACATGTTTACTTCAACAGAGTAGTGTAGAGATGTTATTTAACTAGAGTTTAATATGTGAATATTTTATATTTGATATGTTATTAAAGAAAAATAGAAGAACATAAGAGACCAAATTGAAGGAAAAGGAAAAGAAGTGGCTAAGGAGTAGAAGAGAAGAAAAATTGATCATCTCAAATTTTGGTTGTAAATATTTCAAGTAGTTAATTTTGTTTAAGTTATGTTAATTAGATAGTTATGTTCATTAAGTAGTTTAATTATTATATTAATGATGTTATGAGAAGTGTTTAGTAGAATAAGTAATGTAAATGTTACAAATTGTAGTTTTGGTGTACTATTATATGATGAATTATAGTGATTGTGAACAAGCGCTAAATCGAAAGAAATTAAAATATGTTACAATATTGTGAATATGTGGAATGCGAGTTTAGATGAAGTAATGTAAAAATTATGGTGTTGTACATGATGAAAGTGAATAGAATTTATAAGTTTTAGTGTTATTATTGTGATAAGGACTAAGTCATGAAAAGTATAAAGTTGTATTATTTTTTATCAAGTAAATGAATGTAAATGTTTGATAATAAGAAAATCTCATGTAGACAAGTCCTAAACTATTATGATATATATGGCATGCCATTAAGGAAAATTTGTGCCCTTATCGTATTATTTCGCACTTTGGTGCTTATAATTATTTACACTATGTGCTTAATGATATATAATATGCATTAAAAATGCATTATGGATTAAATTCTGTATATCCTAAGTGTTCAACTAGTCTACATTGAGCTATAGTAGCATAATTCAACTATTATCAATTAATGGGTTATAGTAAGTATTGGTAAGTACTATTTTTGGAAAATGTTGAACTTCAGGGTCTAAATTAATATGAAATATATGTGTATATAATCAAAATAATTCAATTTTATTATTAGTAGATTTTAAAATATTGAAGTACTTATTAAGTCTTTACAGACTTACCGTATTAATTTTCCAACGCATAGGTATAGTAGATCTAGTTGGATTAGTGCCGAGGTCCACGGTATCCCATCTTATCACCACTCTAAGTGACAAAATTGTATGTATGAATTTTGGGGTTAGCATGACATATACATAGGTTCTAGGTATGGTTATTGTTAAAAATGACTAAAATGCAAACTTTGAAAACCTTGTTACTTTGGTGATCTAATGATATATTTTGTTAGTATTTGAAATGAACTTATAAGATTTTAATATATGCATGCATTGTAACACCCCTAACCCGTATCCGGCGCCGAAACAGGGTTACAAGGTGTTATCAGACTTATATCTCAAACAATAATACATTTCACATACATTTTCCAATTCCAAATGAACATTATTCATAATCAATCATATGGTCCCTAACATGAGCCCTCGAGGCCCAAAACAAGCATTAGAAGTGGTTCAGGACTAAACCGATAACTTAGGAAAATTTTTAAAAAATATTGAAAATTTTTAAGTACAGGGGTCACATGCCCGTGTGCCAGGCCGTGTGGGCATTCAAAAAAAGATCACATGGTCGTGTTACAGCCCGTGTCTGACCCCATGTAACTCTTTAAATTGGCTCACATGGCCCGACCACATGCCATGTGTTAGGCTGTGTGCCTCTCGAAATGGCCTCATACGCCCGTGTGCTAGGCCGTGTGAAAACTAGAGAGTATACTGACTTGCACCACACGGCCAACCACACGTCTGTGTGCTAGGCCGTGTGAAGCTACTAACTTGGTTTCCAATTAAGCATCAGGGGACACACGGCCGTGTCACCTGGCTGTATGGACAGAAATAGGCTATTTACCAAGCCATCTTGCCACCCAAATTTGCATGCACCTACACCAAACCAAAAGGCACCAAAACATGGCATAAATAGGCATTTAAATCAACTCCAACCAAGCATAATTCATATCATCTCAATACCAACAATACAAGGTACACCAATACCATAATATGTCATCCAATTTCATACCAAAACTCACAATCTCAAATCATCAATTTGGTCACTTTCAAACATGCATCATTTTACCTAAATTCACAAGTGTATAACTTCTCAAACAACAACCATTCCCCAGAAGCATTTGTATAGCAATTATCAACACAAGACAAAGGCCATTTGTGTATATATATATATATACATATATACACAACCAAATCAACCAAAACAAGCCAACTGTCATGGCTTTATACAAAATCATACTCTTAATATTTACAAGCCATTTCAAATGACTAATTTCATTAACAACACATATACCAAAATGACCAAAGTCCCTACACATGCCATATACTCAAAATACTTAAGCTCAAAAGTACAAAAGTGATAGTTGGATAGTGTGATGCAATCTCCGACGATTCCCAAATCCGAGCTAGCTTCGATATCACTATAAGACACAAAAAAAATAACAAAGTAAGCTATAAAGCTTAGTAAGCTCGTATGGCTAAGTAAACTTACCATTCCTTCCTAATTCAATATATATATATATATATATAAATGCAATATAATACAATTCCATTAAATCTCAAAACTATCAATTATTTATTCACAAGCTTACCAAGAAACTCATCCATTTCATGGATTCAATGTTTATATGATTTGTGAACATACCTGTACCAACTCGTATTAATCTCATACTCATCCTCATCTTTGATATACCCGTTGAACCATTTGGAATAATACAAGATACTCAGGAATCTCGCACACTAAATGCTAATACATAACCGAAGCTATCTCAACCTTGCACACTAAGTGCCAATACATAGCCGAAGCTATCTCGATCTCACACACTAAGTGTCAATACATAGCTCAAGCTATCTCAATAATGCTCTCTCTCGAGCTATCAACGTGTCTACTCACACAAGTTGACGGTCATGACATAGCTACATGGTGCTGCTCAACAAGCTGACGAGAATCCGCAACACATGGCAGATAACTTAGCCACCGAAAGGACGTACAGACCAGCACCCAATCACAATGTAAGCCCTAATGACATGTCATTCGTATCCTAATCTATTCCTAAGGTTCAACCGGGATTTCTAATACCGAATCGTCATCGATTATGTTTGAAAGGTTGTATTCATAATTTATGCAATACCAAAGCATTTAATGCACAAATATAACAATGTTTATTACATAAAAACTTACCTTGGATGCAAAAACAACGAAATAAGTCTATTAATCTGATACTTTATTTTTCCCCCGATCTAAATTCGAATTTCACTTTTCTTGATCTATATGTAATCAAATATAACTTATTCAATTATTAAACTATTCAATTTAGCTCAAAATGCATTTTAAGGCAACTTTACACTTTTGCCCCTAATATTGCAACATTTTTACAATTTAGTCATTATCTCGTAAAATACAAATTCATGCAATTCAACCTAAACCCATGCTGGCCAAATTTCAATTAAGTCCCTAGCAGCCCATATTTTTCATTTATTTCACATTTTAACCATGAATTTTACACATTTCACAATTTAATCTCTATTTGGACATTTTACTAAATATTACTTAACAAATGTTGTTTATCTAACAACAACCATTTATTTTCTATCATCAAACTTCAAAATACACACATATTCATCAATGGACAAATTCAAACAACTCAAAATTTTTGCAAGTTAGTCCCTGGGCTAGCTATATTAAATTACAACGATCACAAAAACATAGAAATCATTAAAAACTGAGTAAAAAATGACTTACATATACAAGAACAAGCTTGCGGAATGAAAACCATAGCTATGGATTTTTTGTCCCTTCTAATTTCGGTAATGAAGAATATGAATGAAACAAAATTTTCATTTGTTTTATTTAATTTACCTTTAATAACCAACTTACAAAAATAACCTTTAAAACATTTATCAATTACACCAAATACCATGCCACTATCATCTGCTATCTCATAAATGGTTTAATTGCCACATAAGGACTTCCACTTTAAAATTCTATAGCTATTAGACATTTTTAGCTAATAGAACTCAAGTTTTACACCTTACACAATTTAGTCCTTTTTATCGAATCAAACACTCAAACAATAAAATTTCTTAACGAAATTTTTATACAATCATACTATCATACTGTAAATATTAAAATAATAATAAAATAATTATTTTGACCTCGGATTTGTGGTTCTGAAATCACTATTTTGATTTGACCAAAAACGGGCTGTTACATGCATATGTGATATTATTATATGGCTATTGTGATGAATTTTAATGAGTTTGAGGTGAATTGAATTGGTTTTGATGTGTTGGACTATTTTGAATCAATGCTAGGGTTTTTAGCAATTTTTCCAAGTGATTTTTCCCTAATTTAACCCAAGGTATTGATAACAAGGAGTAAGATATCGATACATGGGCCATGAAATAAATTTCTTTCGAAACAGACATCAATTTTGGTATCGATATTGAAGGCTAAGTATTGCTCTAGGCCTAAGGTATAGATACTTTCATCAAAACATACATATAATGACCAATTCAAGAGTTCTAAAATCAACTAACCAATATGCCATTCAAGGCACCTCAAATGCAATCACCAAAACTTATCTAAACATGCATATTTAGTCACATTTCTATCATTAATTATAGTTCATCTTTTACCAAAACATGCTACAAACATAACCATTAACAAATTATCTCAAACATACCATTTAAACCATTCAAATCATGCATCACAAGTTAACTAAAATGACACAATCTAGCAAGGTATCAAATGGTACTAACCAAGATAACTTGCACAAGTTATACACGCCAAATCATCCATCAAATATTCAACTAAACATTATTATAAGTCCACCTATACATGCCATTATAATCTTAGCCAAAACATTCAAAAACTATCGATATTTAAGCTGGATAGTATGATAGATCTCTGACAAGCTTTCAAACTGATCGAGCTTCTGATGATCTATAAAACAGAGGAAAGAAACTACAGAAGCATATAATGTTTAGTAAGTTCGTACAACGTAAACATAACTTACCATTTCATTTGCATAATGTAAATAGAATAATTATATCACCAACTAATACCATAAGCTTGGCACAATACCTATACAACATCACCAAATACACAAGTTAGTGCATTTATACATGGTTCAAATGAATTCATCCATAACAAATAACTTACATATTTGTTCATCTCCTTTAGGTCAACATTCAATTTTTATAAGTACATTATACATTCCATTTGAACAATTACCATTTCCTTTCCTTCTCATTACTCGTTGAACCATCTAGAATATCATCGGATACTCGGGAAAGCTCACACGAAGTGTGCTTAAACATATAATCTTAACCTTTCCTTTACATCATTACTCACACGAGCTGTACACTACAGGAGAACAGACTTTTAGCGGCGTTTTTTTTTGCCTTTAGCGGCGCTTTTAAGCGCCGCTAAAACTATTAGCGGCGTTTTCACAAGCGCCGCAAAAAACGCCGCTATAGACGGCGCCGCAAAATTTTGCGGCGTTTATTTAAAAAAACGCCGCTAAAGACCATGACCTTTAGCGGCGCTTTTTTCACAAACGCCGCTAAAGACCATGACCTTTAGCGGCGCTTTTCCCGCAAACGCCGCTAAAGACCATGACCTTTAGCGGCGCTTTTCCCGCAAACGCCGCTATAGACCATGACCTTTAGCGTCGCTTTTCCCAAAAGCGCCGCTACAGACCATGACCTTTAGTGGCGCTTTTCCCAAAAACGCCGCTAAAGACAATGACCTTTAGTGGCGCTTTTTTTACAAACGCCGCTACGGAACAAACCTTTAGTGGCGCTTTTCTCACAAACGCCGCTAAAGAATATAAGCTTTAAAAAAATATATTTTTATTAAATAATATTTATTTCCTATATTATATTTTATTTTTGAAACTTTAAACTATATACTCTTAAAATAAATAAAAAATATTAATTAAATTAAATTTTCTATTAAAATTTTAACTTTAAAACTAAATATAAAAATTGATGAATTTAAATTTAGAATTTAAATATTATGTTTAAATAAATGGGCAATCTACCAGCAACAAAGAGATAATACAATTTATGAAAATTTACTCATGATGAGAATTTTTAGATAAATTTTAAGCACATTTACATTTATGGAAAGAAAGAAAAACAAAAGCTCATACCAAATTCAAAGTAACAAAAATGGAAGAAAATGCCAAAGAATCAAAACTATCTAAAAATGAACCCACTTTTGACATTCTAACAGTTGATTCTCCCATACAAGAAAAGAATGTAAATCCCACAACCATAAATTACTAACAAACATACCAAGCTCTTGAAGGTTAACATTAGGAGCAAGAAAAGAATTCTCTTTCATCTTGTTTGTGTGGATCTCAAGAATCATGAAACGACTATTTTCGTCAGAAGACTTATCTCAACTTGAACCTCCAAACGTCATGGCCTACTGTAAGAAAAGTATTCAAAGATTTAGCTGAGATCAAGAGACAATACAGTTCATAATGTAATCATCAACCATCACAAACCAAAAAGTTCAGCAAAGCACACAAAATTATGCACATAAAAATTACTTAGCTTACAATGCAAAGATGCTTACTCCGCATCATAAGTATAAACCTTATTCATAGGCCATCAAATTCTCCATAATAACTAACAGTTTGTTGTAACTATAAAATGCATCAATATTTTGTTTCTAGTCTTTGGTTGTTAATCAAGCTTCTTATATAGAGGAAGATCCAATGTGACAAAGAGCTAGACAGATAGCTTGCTTTTTTGCATGTGTGTGTGGGGAGAGAGAAAGGAGGATGGAGGACGGAGGAGTAACCTCAAAAGGGCTTCATCAAGCGGATCATTTCATTGGTCATTCCAATAAGTAAAACATTACTTAGAGACTCCACTCCATCTATCCAAAAGCAAATTATTCCTTTAGTTAAAAGTGTCATATTAATAAGACATGGTTACCACAAGAACCAAGAAAATGACACAAGACAAAGAGTTTTTAAGACTAGGAAGTCATCCTGGGTCTAGTTATCGACCTTGGTAAGCAGCTGGTTCACAATGCTGTCATGAACTCCGGTACCATCTCTAGTTGAGCCTCTTGACTACAAAGACCAAGTAAACCACATAATTCACTAAGACAGTTCAATAATACAATTAGACAGATTGAAATAAATTGTCTAAATACTCTTTATAATTGAATCTTTATACATAACTAGGCCACATAATATATTCCTTCACATATCAAGAAATAAGCTTGCATCTAACTTAAATAACTCCTTTGTGAAATTTCCCCTGATTTTATTAGCATCTTAAACTCAACAACATATATATAAGGATACAAACATAATTATTTATCAACATCAGAGAGAAATTCTAGGACTTAAAAGCTATAGCTCTTTGCAACAGTTTTATCACTCACTGCTTCTATTTAAAGAACACAGCTATGTAAAGATTCTTAAAAAAAAAAAAATTACAATGTAAAGGAAATTAGAAGCATCAAATAAAAGAAGGTGAAAGTATTACTGATCTGAGGGATGCCTAGAAGTATATTAACGCAAAATTGTACCGTACATATAGCATCAATTTCATCAAAAATTATGACATGCAAATCACTTTCGTCAACTGAAAAGTTGAATGAACGTGAAAAGTGGGCAAATTTCTCTTACCACGAGTCCTTTGATCATTCTCAGGATCTGCAAACAGGTCCCTAACATTCTTCTCAGTTTCACCAACAAACTTGCTCAGGACTTCAGGACCGTTAACGATCTAACATATATATTCACCACATTCACAAACATAATAGTCAATAGAGTCAAATGCAGCATCTATGAAACATTTATGCAAAACAGGACAAGACACAATACAGCAGAATTTGCTAAAAGTAAGCATACACTCATATATGAAAACATCAACAGCAGCATGGAGACGACAGTGAATTATGTACAGTTCATGGTCATATATATTCTCTTGAACCCACCATTAAATCACTTTTTGCATGGATGCAGAGTTACAGATGGGGAACTATCCCACAAACAAAAATGCAAGAATCACTCATACGAGATCTTACAAGAAGTATATGATGAAGAACATAATAAATTGTCAAAACTATCTAAGAGCCATTTCTTTGAAAAAACAAGCTAACTACAAGATCAACATTGGGCTTGACTCCTGTCTACTACTTTTTGGATCAGCAACAAGTATATGATGAAGAACATAATAAATTGTCAAAACAGATGATCGCATTAATTATTGTTAGATCAAAAGCAAAAGAGAGGACAAAGAAATATATGAAGAATTCATTATAGAACTCAACTTTGACAACCCAATTCTAGAAAGACTATAACCAATGAGTAAATGGAAAAAAAAGGAGAAAATATTGTACCTTGCACTCGTTGAGGTTGATTTCATTACTTCCAGCCATTTCTCTTTCTCTAAACACTCAAAAACAAAACCCAAAAGCTTAAAATAGATCCTTGTGAAGAACAAACCAAAAACTCACAATTCGTGATTCCAAACCCAAATAAATAAAAAGTAAAAAAAAAAAAAAAAAAAACAAAGATGTTAATCTGATCTTATTCTCTCTTTTTTCCACTTCAAAAGATCCTTCCTTTTGTTTTTCCTGCCATAGTAGAGCTTATTATCAAGAGAAAAGATAAACAGCTTAAAAATCTCTTCAAAAGGAAACAAAGAGAGAGCAAAATCACAAGGGTTTTCCCCTGTTGAACCACTTTTATTCCTAACCATTTTGCACAGATTTTATCATCAGAGGAAGAAATAAAATCAATACTAATAAATGGAATAGCCATATAGTAGAGAGGAAAACATTACCGTAGTTGAAATACTTTCATCACCCAATATAATACGTAACAGCTTTATCACTTCAGTCCAGCAACTCTGCATATAGAGTTGAAAAAACCTCAACCTTTAAAAGAAAATAAAGAACTAAGTACTCTTCGTTCTGAGTTGAATTTTTTTACAGTTTTAGAAACGATTCAACCTCTTGCAAGTCATTTTTCATCATAATATCTTCCAGCTGCGTCAAGGCCTCTTCTAATTTCTCTTCTTTTTTTTTGTCCCAAGACCACTGCATAATAAATTTAGAAGGGAATATTTACTTGAAATTTTATCGAAAACAAATTATATACAGCAACGGGCTACCGACGGAGATTTCGACAGAGATACAGCAGCGGGCTACCGACGGAGATGTAGAGGCCTGCCGATTTGGGGAAATTGAGGGAAAAAATAAAGGGAATCGGGGTAGGGGAGAAATGGTTTGGGAAAAATAAAATGGGGAAAAAAGAGAAGAAATTTCAAGTGAAATTTTAGGATTTCTTTGGGAGGGGGAGGAACCGATTTTGGGAAAAGAAAGGAGGGAAAAAAAGAAAGATTTCTTGTCAAATTTTGGGATTTTGGGGAAGGGGGAACAAAAAAGTCTAATGCATTTTGGGTAACAAGACGATACCGTTTCTTGTAAAAAATTTTATGCGTTTTTATAAAAATGCCATTGTTGCTTATTTTTGTGGCATTTTTAATCAAAACGCTACAAAAGTTATTTTTCTACCTTTTGCTCTATTAAAAATCTTTTATTTTGTTTTAATATATATAAACTTTATTATTATCTCTTAAATAATTTAAATTATATTTAATTATATGTATATATCTAAATTTAGATAGAGATACATCTCATAATTATATATGAATTTCGATTTAATGTGTAATTGTAGACGTGAAATTCTAATTGTGGTTTAAATGTATAGTTGAAACTTTAATTTTGATTTAATCATACACATTTTAAAAAATAAATACATCAATATATTTTTATATTGAATAAATATAAATATTTATGTATGCAATATATAAATATAAAATGATGTTATATCAATAATTGTGATCATAATTTATGCTTTTGGGATTTAACCCATTTTGATATATATATTTTTAAAATAATAATTTAGATTTATCTTATTTAGATTTATATTATAAAAAATCCAAGATACACAAGTTAAGTAGTTCACTATATTTATCCCTAAACCCCAACCCCTAAACCCTTACTATTATCTCTTAAATAATTTAAACTATAATCATAAGTTTAATATATTCAAATTAATATTATCTCTTTTACAATTATATAAGAAATCGTTTAATATATAAATTAAAAAATACTAATTAATCTAAACCCTAAACCTCTTAACCCGTATCCCATAAATACTAAACCCTTAACCCTAAACCCTTACACCTTAAACTCCAACCCTAACCCTTAAACCTTAAATCATAATCCCTAAACCCATAATTCATCATAAACCTTCAAATACTAGTTAACTCTTAAATCTTAAACCCTAAACCATATATCTTAAACCATAGTTAACTCATAAACCTTAAACCCATATATCTTAAACCATAAACCTTAAACTATAACGATAATTAATTTAATATTTTTAATTCAATACTATCTCTTTTACGATTATATAAGAAAATATTTAATATATTGTATAACCATAAATTTTAATAAATATTATTTTAGGGTTATACATTAGTGTTTATGATTTTTTTTGAGGTTTAGGGGTTATATGACTTTAGCGGCGTTTTACCAAAAGTGCCGCTAATGCTCAGTCTATAGCGGCGTTTTACCAAAAGCGCGCGCTAATGCTCTCAACCTCAGCGGCGCTTTACCAAAAGCGCCGCTAATGCTCAGTCTTTAGCGGCGCTTTACCAAAAGCGCCGCTAATGCTCTGGTCTTTAGCGGCGCTTTACCAAAAGCGCCGCTAATGCTCGGGTCTTTAGCGGCGCTTTACCAAAAGCGCCGCTAATGCTCTGGTCTATAGCGGCGCTTTACCGAAAGCGCCGCTAATGCTCTGGTCTTTAGCGGCGTTTTACCGAAAGCGCCGCTAATGCTCTGTTTTTAGCGGCGTTTTTTACTAAAACGCCGCTATTGCTCTGTTTTTAGCGGCGTTTTTGGTCAAACGCCGCTATTGCTCTGTGTTTTACAATTTTTACTGCGTTTTTTGATAAAACGCCGCTAAAAACGCCGCTAAAGCCCTATTTTCATGTAGTGGTAGGTCGGAATGTAAGCTACACGATGCTACTCACACAAGCTGTAGAGTATCCACAACAAATGCAGGACCTCAGCCAACAGTAGGACATTCAAGACCAACACTCGAAACATGAAATCCCTAATGACATGTCATTTGTATCCTACAAATTCCTAAGGTTCAACCGGGACTCGATAACCATTATGGCATTGATTTATTTATATATCAATCAATTCCCATGATAAATAACATATTACCATACTATTTTAAATAGCATTGAAATAATAACTATTCATACGAACTTATCTTGATGACTAGGGGCGTAGAAATGGAGTCAAACTAATCCGAGGCTCTAACTTTTTCCCGATCTAGATTCGTATATGGTCTATCTTGATCTAAATAGAAAATTTCAATCCATTTAATACCTTTAGCATTCAATTTAGCCCACAATTCATATTTATGTAAAATTACCATTTAGCCCCTAATATTTTAATTTTTTACAATTTAGTCCTTAATCTTACAAATTAAAATCTAAGCATTTTAATCCCCATTTCAAGCTAATATATTTCTATAGGGACTTAAACCAATCCATAGAAACCATCATTTCATAAATTTAACATCAACTTTTACTATTTTTACAAACAAGTCCCTAATTACAAATTTCATCAAAAATCACTTTACAAAAATTATTTATTTCTCAACAAAGATTCATAATCTATCATTAAACATCAAAAACCATTCAAGAACATTCATGGAACAACCTTCAACCATTAATAATTTTACAAATTAGTCCTTGGGCTAGCTAGATTAAGCTAGAACGATTTCAAAAACATAAAAATCATTAAAAGCGGGACCGAAATCACTTACCATGCAAGCACCCTAGCTAGCCGAACCTTCAACCCTAAAATGGCTATTTCTTTGCCCTCAAGATCAATAGAGAAGACAACCATAAGTATGATACCATCTTTTAATTTCTTTTGTTTTAACTTATTTGTTTATTACCATTTTAACCTTGATTAATAACTATACAAAACATTAAATTCCATGTCCATATTTGCCCATTAATTCCTTAAATGGTTTATTTACCATTTAAGTCAATTTATGTTCATTTCCATAGTCATTTAACCTTTTAACTAATGGAACTCAGCTTTTACATTTTTTATGATTTAGTCCTTTTTACTTAATTAACCATTTAAATGTAAAAATTTTTTAATAAAATTTTAATATTACCTTAATAATACTCTATAAATATTTAATAAAATACTTAAGGCTCAGTTTATATAAACAAGGTCCCTTACCTCATTTTCTAAAATCACTTGACTTTCGGGTCTTACCACTTAAACTTAATTGTTCTTCCAATTAACAATAATCATTGAATCAAATTTTATCATCACCCTATATATTACTCGTAAATATTAAATAAATAATATTTACGAACTCACATGTTAGATTTATGGTCTCTGTGAAAAAAATAAAATAAAATAAAAAATAAAGAACACAAAATTTTACGTGGAAACCCTTTCGGGAAAAAACCACGGGCAGAGGAGAAGAAAATTCACTATGTCGAAAATTTGAATCAATACAAAAGGAATAGACTATGTCTATTTATATGCTTGTAAAGCCATATTCTAGTAGGATTGAAACACCTTATCCTAGTAAATATAAAATAGATGGAGTTTAATAAGGTTTAAAAAACCTTATTCTAAAATAAAATAAAAGAAGTCTAGTTCTATATGGATTTTACTTTTATTTTATTTTCCATCGTATTTTATTTAAATAAGAATTAGGGTCACTTAATTCTAACAATCTCCACCTTGACACAAATTCTCAATGAACAAGTTCTTAATCGCGAACAAGTTCTCCACCTCTTCCATAAAACCCCTTAAGGGTTTAACTTCAACAATGAACACCAACCAAGTCTAAGCAATGCTCAAACTTGGTTATAGGAAGTGACTTGGTCATCATATCTGCAGAGATTTTCATGAGTACTAATTTTGCTCACAACAATATCACCACGAGCAATAATATCACGAACAAAATGATACCGAACATCAATGTGTTTTGTTCTCTCATGAAACATTTGATCTTTTGTAAGAAAGATGGCACTGATCATTGTCACAAAATATCATGTGCTGATTTGAAGGTCTTCATTTAGTTCACTAAAGAGTCCTTCAACCAAATAGCTTCTTTACAAGCCTCGATGTCGCCATGTACTCGGCTTGATGGTAGACAAAGCGATCGTAGTTTGCAAAGTGGCTTTCCAACTTATTGCACAACCTCCGATTGTAAAGACGTAACTGTGAGAGAGATCTTCTTCTATCAAGGTCTCCAAAGAAAAATCAGCATCAACATACCCAATAACTCCATCTTCGATTCTTCCAAACTGTAAGCAAACATCGATAGTACCTCGTAAGTATCTTAAAATCCATCGAATCGCTTTCCAGGTGTTCTTTACCGGATTTGCCATATATCTCGCTAATCTGACCGATCGCATATGATAAATCTGACGTGAACAAACCATAGCATACATGAGAGATCCCACTTTGCACTAGAGTATGGAACATGTGACATGTACTCAATCTCATCATCATCGATTGTGGAGACAAAGCCGATGAAAGTCTAAAATGGTTTGCTAAAAAGGAGTACTAACAGCTTAGCACTCAGCATATTGAACCTGCAAAGAAGTTTCTCAATGTACCCCTTCTGACTTAGGTACAATTTACTTGTTTTTCTATCTCTAAGAATCACCATACCAAGTATCTTCTTTGCTGGTCCCAAATCTTTCATCTCAAATTCTTCACTTAGTTGGGCTTTGACCTTTCTTATCTCTCCTTTGTCTTTTGCTGCTATCAACATGTCATCAACGTAAAGAAGTAGATACACAAAAGAACCATTATTGTTTTTCTTAAAGTAAACACAATCACAAAACTACTTCTTTTGAAATCGTGAGAAGTCATAAAGGAATCAAACCTCTTGTACCACTCGCTTGGTGGATTGTTTCAAACCGTAAAGGGACTTTTTCAACAAGCAAACATAATCCTCTTTTTCTCAAATCAAAACCCTCTCGTTGTTGCATGTAAATATCTTCCTCAAGTTCTCCATGCAAAAATGCGCTTTTACATCTAATCGCTCAAGCTCTAAATCATGCATGGCCACAATACCAAGCAAAGCTCGAATCGAACTATGCTTCACAACCAGGAGAACACATCATGTGAAGTCCACTCCTGGAACTTGATCAGTAACCCTTTGCAACAAGCCTTGCTTTATATTTAGGTTCTTCAACTCCTGAGTCCCTTCTTTCTTTTTAAACACCCATTTACAACGAATGTCTTTCTTACTTTTAGGAAGTTTCACAAGATCCCATGTTTTGTTTTTGTGGAGTGATTCCATCTCCTCTTGCATAGCAAACATCCATTTTTCTCGAGTCTTCACAGACTAATCGCCTCGTAATAATTTGATGGCTCTTGATTCGCATCTATATCTTCACCACATTTAAAGCATAAGCAACTAGATCACCTCGGCATACTTCTTTTTGGAGGTTTAATTTCTCTTTTAGTTCTGTTTTTGGCGATAGAGTATTGAGGCGAAGAAGCAACTCTATTCTCAATTTTTGTACCGACTTGAGGAGTCGACTCAGTATTAACTGATGCTCCACCTGCTTTTGATTTTCTTTATTGGAACAGTCTTTAAGAGATAAGTTAGGAAGCATAGCGCTTTCATCAAAAACAACATCTTTGCTAATCACAACTTTCCTATTTTGAGACACCATAACTTATACCCTTTTACACCACTTTATAACCAAGAAAAACACATTTAATGGATCTCGGTTCCAATTTTCCATTATTAACATGAGCATACGCGAGACACCCAAAGATCTTTAAATCGTAATAATTAGCGGGATTACTGACCATACCTCTTGTGGAGTCTTTTTCTCAATGGCAACGGATGGAGATCGGTTGATCAAAAACATGCGATGAGGTCGCTACGCCCAAAACAACTTCGGTAAGTTGGCATTTGACAACATACATCGAACCTTCTCCATGATCGTTCGTTCATTCGCTTACGCAACGCCGCTTTGTCGTGGAGTATGACGAATCGTCAAGTGTCTCACGATCCCTTCTGACTTGCACAATCTATTAAACTCATCAGAACATAACTCTAAGCCATTGTCTGTGCGGAGGTATTTTATCTGTTTTCCCGTCTATTTTTCAATCATAATTTTCCAAGACTTAAATGCGGAAAACACATCATTTTTCTGCTTCAGGAAGAACGCCCAAACTTTTACGGAAAATCATCAATAAAGGTTAGCATATAATTAGCTCCACCTCTCGAAGGCACTCTGGATGGTCCCCATAGATCGTAATGAATATACTCCAACGTTTCCTTCGTGTTATGGATTCCTCTAGTGAATCGAACTCTCTTTTGCTTCCCAAAAACACAGTGCTCACAGAAATTCAGTTTGCAAATTCCTTGCCCATCAAGAAGTCCTCTTTTTCTCAATTCTACCATGCCATTCTCACTCATATGCCCTAGGCGCATATGCCAAAGTTTAGTAATATCATCATCTGACAAGGAAGAGGAAGCGACAATGCATCACGAATGATGAGAGAACCACGCAAAACATATAACTTGGCGCTTTTTCTTTGCCCTTTCATCACAACAAGGGACCCTTTGGAAATCTTTAAAACCCCACTTTCAACTGTGTATCATGCACTTTTTGAATCAAGAGTACTCAATGAAATTAAATTTCTTTTCAATTTTGGAACATACCGTGACGTCACTAAGTGTTCTCGACAACTCCATCAAACATCTTAACTTTAATTGTTCCAACACTGCGATCTTACACGAAGCATTATTTCCCATCAAAACAACACCTTCGACACATCGTTTCGTAAGTTGTAAACCAATCCCGATTGGGACTCATATGGAAGGTGCAAACAATCAAGTATCCACTCCTCACTTACTTTAGAATCATTGATGAAGCGACTAGAAGTTCACCATCGCCGTAGTCTTCTACAACATCGCCTTCACCGAATTTTTCGGTTGTTTTCCCTTTGATTCGCGACCTCCTTTTAATCTTATTTTGTAGCTTATAGCACTCAGATTTAATGTGCCCTTTCTTCTTACTGAAGTTACAAGTTTTACCTCTATTTGAAGACTTGATCTACCCTTAGATTTACCACGATGATTTCTTTCCATGTCCTACCACGATCATCATCGATGTTCGATCTTGTCTCCCACGAACAATGAGACCCTCTCCCGAGAGTCGAGGTTTAACCACAAGATGTTTCATCTTATCATACGAGGTTAAAGAATCATAAACCTCATCAACCGTGAGAGACTCGCGGCTATATAAAATCGTGTCTCTAAAGGTTGAATAAGACGGAGGCAACGAACAAAGTAGAATCAACCTAGATCTTCCTTATCATACCCGAACCTCCACGGCCTCCAAGTTTGAGAGAATTTCTTTAAATCTTTGTTAAGTGTTAGGTATGCACGCACCTTCCTTCCTCCAAACGATGAGCATAAAGACGCCGCTTCATATGCAACTTGCTTGTTAGAGTTTTCGACATACATATTTGTTCTAGCCTCTTCCATAATGCAAATGTGGCGATCTTCTCTTTCATCACATCCTCGCAAAATTTCATTGGACAAATGCGGATGCAATTGTGTTAATGCCTTTTCGATCCTTACGCTTCTTCTCTTCATCCGTTAATGTCGAAGGCATCTTATCTATCCCTAGCGGGCATCCTCCGATCCATCTGCGCAAGAACCGCTTGCATCTTAATCGCCACAACGCAAATCTGGTGTTGCGATCCAACAACGGAATTTCATATTTCAAAGACGCCATTACCGTGATCGAGATGAACAACCCTAAGCTCGATACCAATTGTGAAAAAATAAAATAAAATAAAAAATAAAGAACACAAAATTTTACGTGAAACCCTTTCGGGAAAAAACCACGAGCGAGGAGAAGAAAATTCACTATGTCGAAAATTTGAATCAATACAAAAGGAATAGACTATGTCTATTTATAGGCTTGTAAAGCCATATTCTAGTAGGATTGAAACACCTTATCCTAGTAAATATAAAATAGATGGAGTTTAATAAGGTTTAAAAAACCTTATTCTAAAATAAAATAAAAGAAGTCTAGTTCTATATGGATTTTACTTTTATTTTATTTTCCATCGTATTTTATTTAAATAAGAATTAGGGTCACTTAATTCTAACAGTCTCGAAATCACTATTCCGATATCACAAAGAAATGGGTTATTACACATCAACCTAACTATTTCAAATTAGCTCACTTACAAATTTTAACCTATTAATAATCCATACAAGCTAAGGATCATCACTCTTAATGGCACCAAATTTGACCAAATCTTGATCAAGAGGTTATATGCCATGCTAAGCGTTCAAAATCAACCATCACCACATTTACTATATAACTATCAACTTCAAAATGACCATTTGCACACTAAGGTGCCCTTCTATACATGCCACAACATTTAAACTCAAAATGGACACAATTCTACCGTCTTCGTAACAGCCAATTTTTTAGTGGCATCAGAAACGGTGGTTTCAAAACAGTCCATAAATATTAGCTACTTATTATTTACGAAGTCATTAATATCATATTAAAATTTGGTTAAGAAATGTTAATGTTTAGGTAGTTAATTATAGAAAAATGATTAAATTGTAAAGTTTGCTAAAGTTAACTGTTAAAAGTTAATTAAGTTAATTGGGTATAAAGCATGAAATGATGGATTCATAAAGCAATTTAGCCATAATTTTTGTTAATGGTCGTTTGACATTTAGTTTTCTATTCATATGTTTATTTAAAATAAAAAATAAAATGATTAATTAAGAAAACAAAAGACAAAGTAGAAGGTCATCTTTATTCTTTTTTTTTCACCGTTTATGAAAGGAGAAACTCCATTAGAGGAGCTTAAAAATTTAGCCATATTCAAGCTTATGCATGTAAGTGTTTCTGTAATTAGTTTCTCATAAAATTAGTATTTGTGTGATTTTGGTTTTGTTATCTAGTTAGATTAGGGGCTATTTTGTGAGTTTATCAAAGGTTATAAAGTTTACCATTGATGTTCTTAAAATTTATTGATGTTATTTTTAAGTTTGGAAGCTTGATGATGGTTTTGATTTAGTTGGTAAAGTAATTTTGAGTAGTTTTTAAATTAAAGGGTTAAATTGAGAATAAGTTAAAATAGGCATGTTTTTCTTGAAAATATTTGGTATGTGTGGATTGTTCAATGATGTACATGAATTCGGCACATGGGTTTAGGGACCAATTGTGAAAATAGGCTCGTTTTAATATTGTTGATTAAATTGAATTAAATGTAAAAGTTTGGGGTCAATCATAAAAAAATTATAAATAGAAAGGAATATGCATTAAATTGAATGATATATGTCATTGAGGCTCATAATTGAAATTAATTATATTATAGATCAATAACAAGTTGATAACTGAGAAAAATGGAAGGTTGCGGAATAGTCCTTGGACTTTTTCCGTTACTGCAACTTAGCCTTGGTAAGTTTGTTTGGTTTTGTTAAATTTATATTGAAATTTAATTGAATGAGAATTGATTGCTAAAAACTTAATTGAATGTTCGATGTTAAATTAGTGCGAATTGAATAAGTAAATTGTTGAAATGTTATTTAGTTATGATATCTCTTGAGCCAGATGAACGTAGGATAAGGTATAATTGGTATACCAATAGTTTATAATGTGCACGTAACAAGATTGTTGTGTGATGGGGAGAGAATACTTGATTTGTATTTATTCAATGAGTATACTGAGGTTTAAAATTTGTTGCGAACTATCAAGTTATACTACAGTATTTCTAGCGTGTTACCGGGGGTAGAAGTAAAGCCTTCAGGCTTGGCACTCAGTGGCTAGGTGTGTTTCGTAGGGATGTTAGCCTATGGGCTAGGCACTTGGTGCCAAGGCATGTTTTTGATTAGATTAGCTCATTTGAGCGTTTGGTGTATTTCTGGTGGATAATTGTGTACTCATATCAGTATAACATTTATCTGGCAATATTGCCAATGTTAAATGATTTGTTAACGAATTGTCAGAGAGTTATCCATGAATTATTGATGTCATTTTGACTTAATTTTGAATGGTCTCACATGGTTATGATCGATTGTATCTCGTATTTGATTATGTGTAACTCACCTAGTATGGATTGTGGATAACACGAAATTCTGATTAATGATCTTGCTATTTAAGCTTTCATGTTTCTTCGATAAGCTTTATTGTTTTATTCATTGAACTTACTAAGCAATATAAAAGCTTACTCATGTTATTTGTCTATTTCTTTGTAGATAACATTTTGTGGAAATTGGGTAATCAGATCAAGTCGAAAAAATCACACTATCCGGATATCTTTTGGTAGTTTTGAACATTTACTTTCGGTTATATGGCATGTAATAGGTGTTTTGTAAATGCTTTGATTTCTAGTTACTCAGGGTAGTTGCCATACTTGAATGATTTTGTCTTGGATATATTTTGGTTTATATATAAACATGTCGTTAATGTTTGGCTTGTTTTGGTTAATAAATAAGTGTTTTAGTCTTTTGGTTATATGCTACTATTAAAGGTTATATTATGCTAGAAGTAAACTTGAATGGTTTCTGTGAATGGGAAAATTTGATATGTGTTCTTGGTGAAGAATTATAGGTTTTATATGTAACTTGGTTGATAAATTGAATTGTGGTGTCGACGAGGACATATTGGTTAGGTACATAATATGGATGTTTTTAGCTTAATTAATCATGTTTTGAGTAGGTTTAATTTATGGAAATTGGATGGCTTGTTTTCCAAGTAGTTTTGGTAAACTTGAATTTGAAGGCACATTTAGGAGCACACAGCGAAGGACACAGATTGTCACATGGTCATGTGCCACACATGGCCACCCAACACGATCATGTTGATTTCATGGAATTACACTCTGGACTGTGGAAAATCGTGATATTTAGGTTTTTCAGGGATTCTAAGATGTATATATGAAAACAATAAGAAGATAGAATAGAAGTGTCATAAAATATTCAAAAAAAAAAAAACTAAAAAAACACCATTAAAGCCCAATTTGAAGCTGATTTCCGTGAAGATTAAATATTCCTAGTTGATTTCTTAGGAGATTATCATGAGTTTCTTTATTTCTTTTGGTAATATTGTCTCTTGGATGTTTTTACTTTCAAGCATGAACTAATTTTCTAAATACCTAAGGAAGATGAACCTTATGATGGATTCTGTCGTTTGATTTTTATTTTACACTGAATACTTAGATTTTGTTCTCAATTATGTGTGCTTAATTCTTGGTTTGATATTTCTAGATTATTAATCCACGTTTGATATGCTTAAATTAGAGGTTGAATAGACCTTATTTAAGAGTAAATCTTGCATAGTTGAGTGGAGTTGCATGCAATCCTGAAAATAGGATGACATAAATTTACCGAATTAGAGTAAAATCTAATAGGAGAATCCATGGCTTGAGTTAATATGATAATAGGGGTTTTAAATAGAAAGAAATTTCAATTAATCAACCTAGAGTCAATTGCTCTTATTCTCGAAAGAGATATTAGCATAATTTAGAGATTTCTACGGATCAAGTTGCTAAGTAAAGAAATTGCATAATTTAGATTGATAGTGACAAATGAAATCTAGGTGAGTTCTTCTATTGGTCTTGTTTTGTTTCTTGGTTATTACTTCCTTATTTGTTCTTCGTCGTGTTCATTAGTAAATAATTTAGCTAATTTTAGTTTTTTAATCAATCACTCCAATTATTCGGTTAAATAATAGAAATACGGTAATTACTAGTACTTGTAGTCCTTGTGAGAACGATATATTTGCTTATCGTAGTTATACTATTAATTGATAGGTGCACTTGCCTTAGTTAAATTTTTAGTTAGTACACGTACATCACTCGTTATATATGTAAAATCTCTGATCAAGCGCGCATATAATCTTACTAACATACCAATTGTGTAACACCCCTATACTCGATCCAACCCTCAAAACCCAATATAGGTATATTACATTTGGTGCCAAAATGGTCTTGGCTAATTGCTAGGTATTTTGAACATTAATATAGGAATATTAAGCGATGAAATTTTCATTTAATCAATTCAATAATATTATTTTAGAAGTTTAGGGACATTACTGGTTAACTGAGTATGTTTAGAAATGAATTAAATATGATTTTTAATCAACACAGGGGTCAAGTATCGATGCTATTTTAGGCAAATTTTAGGTCCACATAGCCTGAGACATGGGCGTGTGACTCAACTGTGTGTGACACACGGCCTGGTGACATGACCGCGTGTCTCTTGAAGGGTCCTTTGCATGCAAGTTAGTGAGTTACATGACCTAGCACACGACTTGACACACGGGTGTATGGGGAAATTTCGAGAGTTACACGACCTGGCATACGAGCGTGTGACCCTACTCAGAGAGTTACACAAGTAAGGAAACGGGCTAGCACACTGCCGTGTGACCCCTGTATTTAAATTTTTTGTATCTTTTTCCTGGACTTTCCAAATGATTTCAATTTAGTCCCAAATTGTTTCTAAGGTATTTTTAGTGCCTCGAGGGCTCGATTTAAGGACAATATGTATGTGAATGATTGGTTTATTATATGCTCATGACAATGTATAAAATGTATGTTTAAATGTTTTGCTTGTACAATAATACTTCGTAACCCTAATTTGGCGACGGATACGAGTTAAGGGTGTTACATGATGAATGATTAGAAATGCTAAGATTGAAGGTTAAGCATGATTCATGGCTTAGTGTATGTTTTGGCTAGTTCATGTCAAATTCATTGAATTGTTTTGCTCCTAAATTTGCATAATGAAACGTGTTTGAGTTGGTAATGGAAGTGTTTTGGATATGGATGGTTAATTTGGAATTGAATATGCTTAAATAATGATCATGAATTGTAGGTTATGTTAAATTGATTCCAAATGTTATAGACTTGTTATAGAATGTTTTGTAAAGTTTGATATAGGTAGAATTAGAAAATAAATGAATGTGATAATATGCTTTGGTTGGAAACAAGTGAATAGGTACCAAAGGTGCATTTTGCCAAAAATAGGGACACTTTCGCGACCACAAATCCCCAATGTCGCAACATAGGCCGATAGTGAGTGACATCACGGTGTCAATATACCCGAAGTTATGACTTGACTCATTGAGTTGATTGTGTAGTGAAGTGGAAACCATGAATTCATGACAGCGGCCCAAAATTTTAAAAACTTTACAATATAGTCCTAATTCACCCTCGGGCTAGCAAAAGAGCTTTCGTAAGCTCTTGTGGGACCCAAAAATGATTATATAGCTGAATTTGAATGTGATTCATACTTAATTGAATGTGCGAATGGTTGTATGATGTTTATGTAAAGTTAGTTTCACTAGTAATAGTCGTGACATTTCATAGCTAGGACCTAACAATCGGGTTGGGTATGAGGTGTTACATTATTCTTCAATTTGATATGCTAGAAAATAAAAGTATTGATATCCTAATGTTGAATGGTATGACATGGTAATTTTAAATGCTAATATGAAATGAAGTAATGTGAAAAAAGTGTTATATGCATGCTTCATTTGATGATGGAAGCTTTTGGCATGAATGTGTATATGAAATAGCTAAAGTTTGAATTTGAATTGATCGTATGCATTTAATTAATGCTTGGATTATATTGACTTGGATCATGAAAGTGCCACTGAGCGTTGTCACTCAGCATACAGTTTGTTTATTCCACGTCCAAGTAATAGGGAATCTCAAAGTCTCGAGGATTGATTCAACATCCAATCCATAGATCTCAACTCAACAAAGTTTGTATAGTTCATTTACATTTTGATATAAGATATGTACCAAGATTTTATAGTCGGTTTTATACCAAATTTTCTATCATGTTGCTCAAATTGGCAATGTGACTTGGGTCAACTCCATAATTTGTTCAATATGCACTTATGAACATATCATGAGTAAGTTGGATTGCTGAAATGGTTGAAATAGTAGAAACTGTCTTATGGTTTAACATAATCTGATAATTTAGTTAATTTATGTGTATAAATGATGTTAATGGATAGAATGAAGTATGTGTGAATGGTTCAAATTGCTGAAAGGGATTGAGTAGTAGTATTGATTGGCTTGCATGGGTGTTGCAATTTTGTACCAAATGAACCTATTTGAAACAGGTGGTCATGTCGCGACGTTGAGCTCTTGTTGTCACAATGAGAAATCATTAGTGAGTTACGTTGTGATGAAGAACCCTCGAAGTCACAATGTCAACCCGATATTTGCAAACTTTACAATTTGATTCTAATTCGACCTCGAGTTAGCAAAAGAATTTTCATAAGTTCGTATAAGACCCAAAAATGATGGAAAACCATATTAAGATTGAACAATATTGTTAATAGTATATATATAAAAGGGTAAATTGAATCGTAATTGCTCCGGCAACGAATGTGACATCCTATAGCTTGGACCTAGCAATTCGGTCGAATATAGGATGTTAAAAAATGAAATAAGTCCATGTATTTTTCTTATATTTGAATTTAATCCCCTACTTTTATTTAAATGAATTTAGTCCCTTTACTTTTTAATTTTACAAATGCAGGTTCAATTGTTAATATAGTTACAGTGTCACGTGACGTTTTTAAATTGGTCCACATGTCCAATTTGCTTCTGAAATTAACACCATTAGAGTTTAGATGGGAGTATCAAATAGTAGACGGAACAAAAATACAAGTACTAAATCAAATAAATTGAAACTACAAATACTAGACTGAATTTTTTAATAAGTATAAGAGGATTTTTTGCTGCCATTATTCAGTGACTCAATTTAGAATATTCATACTTATCCTCTATAATTGATGAACTGTATTAAATCTATTAAATTAGTTTTAGAAGGAGTTTTATTAGTGCATCAAACATACTTAATAATAACTCTATGTACCTATCTAACATTAAAATTAGAGGTTATTAATTAAAAGTTTGATAATAAGGTTAAAACTCATTCTAGTTGTGATATTACTGATGAAACAAAATTAACTTAAATTAGAGATTAAATCTCTAATGTAATCACCTAATAACGTTAAAATGTCCAAATCATGCAATTGGACATGGAATCAAATGTAGAAAAGAATTAGCATCGGACGTGTTCCATGGTGGCGACAACAATCTTTGGTGACCTGGCTTTGGTGTTGGTTCCTCCTTGGCGATACATATGCTAGTTGATGGTATGTCAGCCATGTCGGATCTGCATCTCTTTGGTTACTTTCCTCCCTCCCTTGTGGTTAACGATGGTGGCAAGGAACAAGAGTAGTTAGGGTTTGCTGATGTATGAGTTGGGCCTTACTAACTTTTGTACTTATGGTTCTATTTTTATTGGGCTTTTGGGCCGATTTACTTGTAACCTAAATGTTATTTGAATGATAACTTTGACCCCTACTAAAAAAACTTAATTTTTATTCAAATAATTATCAATCATTCTATTTTCATAATTTTTATCCGTGGGTGTTGGTAAGGTGACTTTTTAAAATGAAAATTTTCATTTTTGACCTTTTAAATATATGTAAAATTGTACTTTGATCCTTTAAAAATGACAACATTTTTATCTAACCTTTTAAAAAAATTAAAAAATATAAACTATTAAAATGAAAATAAAATTGCATTTTCAGTCTCATAAAAACATATACAATGTAATTTCTTTCCCTAGAAAAATTTTCTTCCCCCATTTCATTGTTATTTTTGTGTTGACAAGATATTTAAATTGGATTAACTTTGTTTGTTTTTGAATGAAAAGAAGGTAAAACCTTAGACAAGAACCAGTAAAAGCAACTGATAGTTCTCTCTCTCTATATATATTTTTGACAAAGATAGTTCTATATTACATCTGCAGTATTTGGATACAATAAAGAAGCAACCTTAGCTGAAGGTACATCAAGGATCTTCAGCTCCGGCCGATTTGCAATGGCTTGTTTGGATAATCACTCTCAAAATTAATTTTCTTTTATAAAAAAAAATGTTGAGCTCCATGACAGTCTTTTACTTTAAAGAATATTATTTAAAACTATAGCTTTCAACTTATTAATATTTCACTTAATTGTCAAAATATGCATTATGGTGAGAAATTGTTATTCTTCCTTTTCTTCCCTCTTTGCAACGAAATTTATATCAAAGTTTTAAGATGGTTAGAAAAAATAATTAAAAAAATGAAACATTAATAACAATAAATATAATAAAATATGCTCTAAATCTATGTACTCTCATGCATTAAAATTTAATTCCTTTACTTTTTGAAATTTACAAATGCGAGTTTAATTGTTAATACAGTCACAATTCTTTTGTTAAATTTAGATTAATTACAACGTTAATTCTTTTTGTTACATGGCTATCAAGTGTATATTTTTTTATATTTCAAAATGTCACACTAACAAATAAAAGTAGATGAACTAAGTTCCAATTGTAAAAAAAGTACAAGGACTACGAACATATTTGATGCAAGAATGAATGGATTGAAACTCATTAAATTAATTTCACTAAAGCTGTCAATTTTTAACTAGAAGATTAGTTGACTTGTGACACATTTTTCGATGGGATGTAAACATTTTTAGATTGAGATGTTTTCTTACCGATGAAATAACCATCTCTTATTCACCTTATTTTGACTTAAGGAGCTCAAAATATGATCATTTTAGTGAAGATTATGCGAGCAGAATTTTCTAGATGTAATTAAATAAGGAGTTTTAAATTTTATTTAACTTTATAATTATTTTTTTGGATCCATTAAATTTTTTATATCTTCCGCAAAGATTAATAAGAACTGATTTCCTCATATACATTTCGAAAATACCATTGGATCTCTTATTATCACTCAAAATATTACAACTTTGCCATATAATTTGAAAATTCTACCAAGCTCACATCATTGTATTCTTATGGGAATATTGTTAAGGAAGACCATAGAACAACCCCTGCCCATTTTTCTCAAAACTTTCAATATAAACTATTGAATGCAACTCTTGATGAACTTAAGCTTCCAAGAAGTTCTTAGACATGGAGTTAAAACCTCCACTTGTTTCAAAGCAATTCTAATGTGTTAACCTTATAAACTACTTTTTAAAAAAAATGATGAATAATAATTTTTATTAGGTTAAACTCCACTAAAGTCACTAAACTATTATTAAGTTTGTGTTTTGATTACTCAATTTCAAGAGGATACAAAATGATCATTAAATTATTCGAAAGTTTTCATTTAAATTATTAGGTTGTTAAAATTATTGTTGTATAACCTTTTTTTGTTTGCACCGTTAGTATCAATTTGCTAACCAAAATCTAAACTTTCTTCTTCAATTTTTGACACTAACCATCCGATCGATTTGAATCTAATGTATATTCTTCTATTCATCAATAGATACCATTTGTCGAATTATTGTTTGAAGCTCATTGTTTGAACTTATAAAAAAAGCTTAACAATCTAATAACTTAAAAAATAATTATTGAACTAACTAAAATGTAAACTTATTAATAATTTAGTGATATTCGGTATAGTTTACCCTTTGTACTAATAATTTTATATACCTACTTATTAAAAAAATCTTTCTTTTCTCCTTCTCTCGCCCTTTTTCTTGACAGTAAAATTTTTTATTAGTATTTAATTAAATTTAAGTAAAATATTTAATTTTGTAACACCCCAAAGCCGGCCTAGATGTTATGGTCAAATTTGGAGAGTTACGATAAACTACTTTGAAAATTCCTACATTTTGTAATTAGAATTCAAACAAGTCAAATCATTTAAACAGTTATAAGTAAACCATAGAAAATCTCATTTTCAAAACAACAAATCTGAAAAGTTTGCAAACGTATAAATCCAAAATAAGATAGTAGAAAGTCTAAACGGAATGACTGAGCTCCTAACACGCCGATTTGTCTAAGTCTGTAGGTTACCTGAAATTCAAACAAATAGATGAAATGAGTTTACAAACTCAGTGTATAACTTGAGTGTTCATTTAAGCAGAAGTAAATCATATATGTTTTTGAGTTTTCATTATTCAGATAGTTCTCTTATTTAGATAGTTCTCATAGTCAGATGCAAAATCAGATTTAGAATATTTCAGACACAAGTGTAGATCATATTAGATGTAGATGTAGAGCTTGTCAAATATAGATGCAAATTCCTACCTCCATCAGCTTCATACCATCTCCATCCATCCCTACACACCAAATAGGGTATCAAGTACCTGTCCATCCTTACACACCGCGTAGTGACTGCATGTCACATTTCAGAGTAATTGCAGACTAGCTGCTAGTTCAGAATGCGATAAATTGCTAGAATCAAATATATATGCGTGGCTTAACTATTAGAATTGATAAATTATTAAACTGCCTACACTTCCTTATTTACTCGAATCCTAACCCAATGTAGATACGGAGATGTACACACAATATTCAAATATTATAGATCATACTCACTTAGCAGATATCACATTGGATATACATTCATATAATAGACGTTTCATCATCAAATCATCATATATCAAGTTATATAGCCTAATTCAGATCATACGGACTTTACGGAAGGCCTACATTCGATTCAAATGAAATTTACGGCCTTAGGGAAAATTCAGATTTTTAGCCCACACGCCTATGTGGTTTCACATGGCCTACATGCTTGGCTTGTGTGGCCCACGGCACAACACACGCGATCGTGTGACTTAAAACAAAGAGTTACACGATCTAGCACATGGCTAAGCACATGCCTGTGTGACTCAAAACAGAAAGTTATACAGTCTAACATACGGCCAAACACACGTCCATGTGACTCAAAATCCAAAAAAAATCTCTCACATGGCTTGGCACACGCCATGGATTCTAGCTTTCAACCGTTCGCAAAAAGTTTGAGTTTTCACTACACACTTGACACAGTTTTGACGTAGAAGCACCCAAGATGAATTTGGAACTTAAAAACAACAATCCAATTACCAATTAAACAACTATTCACAATTGAATTGCTAGAATTAGCATACAAAACCAAAGATACATCGAAAAGCTTTAACCCAAAACCCAACTCAAAAAATCAAACACTTATCCATGCACACTATAGCAATTCACAAATCTAAAGCATTAGGGAGATTGCTATTCTCAAGATCTTCGCCTAAAATAGAACAAATTGAACACTCAAAAAGAAAAATCGAACAAAACGAGCAGAAGAAAGAAGAAAAAAAACCCAATTTGACAAATAAAGAACGAGAGCAACATTGACAAAAATTCGACAACAAAACTTATGCTGATAACCTTTAAGTCGAACACAACAAAATATGCAATTCCCTCGACAGAGCAGTAGCAAGATTAACGGAAGGAAAATAAAAGAAAAAGAAGAGATAGGAGAAGAAAAAAACAATGAAAAGGAAGGGAAAAGATGTAAAAAAAAAACAGTAAAAGAAAAAGAGGGTGTCGAAACCATTTTTTGGTAAAACGGGAATCGACTTTGTTTGAAAATAGAAATTAAAACGAGAGCCGCCACCGATCTTTGTTAGGTGTGATCGGACCACCTTTGTTTTAATAAAATGTTTAGTTTATGAAATCGGTGTTTTTGGTCTTCGAAACTCGAGAGAATGGGTTCGGGAATCGGTTACGTGCGAGGAAGGATTAGCACCCTCGTCACGCCCAAAATTGGTACCAAATTAATTAATTATTGTCCTAAAGTCGAAAGTTGAAAATCGAGAATAGATTTGAAATACGATCCCTTTCATTGACGTCGATTAAAAAAATGCTTGAATTAGCTCAAAATGATCGCTAAGGACTTCCTTACCTCGAGATATCGGAGTATCGCGTCCCGTAAGTTAGGACACAATACCATGAATTCCCGGGCACAAGGTCGTCATTTAATTTAAATTGGAATCCCATGTATTAAAATTAAAAGGGTATTTAGCTCTTGTAGAATCAACGAGAGAAATGAAACCCCGTAAGTTAGGGCACGGTTCCTCGATGTTCCTAAAACGTGAAACATGGCCTTATTTTCAAGATTTTCTTTTGTTTTAAAATTGGATCTAGAAATTTTAATGAAGTATTTAAGAGGTATACGTTTAGAAACGAATCACGATGAATAATTAAAATGATGAAACAAAAAATGTACCATAAAAAAGTCATAATGTTAAAATGTTTGGACATGATTAGAATGACAAAGCTTTACGAATCAATGTATGAAACATATAGACCACTCAATGAATGGGTGAGCAGGCTAAACGTATATAGTATTAAGCATGTATATTTCGAAATAGAAATAATATATAAATAACACGAATAATGAATAGATAAATAACATAACATGGTAAACGAATAAATGAATATAAAATGTAAAGTATTGAATATAGAGCATAAAACATGTAAGGGTGTGATAAACGAACAAATAAGACCAGATGTAACAAAAGTATAATCATTTGAAATCCAAGCATGATGAGTTGGGATTTAACCGATTTCAAAAATGGAATTTGGAGTTAAGAAATGTATAAAGTAATTTTCCTTTATAAAAATAATGATGTAAATGACATGCAAAATAATTTAAACCAAGTAATGCATATGGAACTTTAAAATAGATTATATATACAATAAAAGGCCCAATATAAGTAATATATGAAAGGGATAATGATATATGAAAAGGTTTTAAATAATAAAATATATAAAAAATTTTCTTTTAAATATATACATAATAGATTTGAATGGAAATGTATATGTGTACATACATATATGTAAATTGGTTTAAAAGAAAAAAACAAATCGTATATATAAGATAACGTGAAATCAATAATATATATTAAAACGATTTTATCACGAACTATGTATGTAGATATGTATGTAAGATAATGAGTATATAAAATATTTTAAAGTAAGCAATGTACAGAAAGTTCAAAATAAGTAACAATGAAAGGAATTTAAAACGATTGATGTATAAGATAGTATAAAATAATGTATACGAAATTTTAAAATACGTGTTATGTATAAAATAACTTAAACTAAAAGATATATAAAAATCGCAAGATAATAATATGTATGGTAGTTTAAAATAAACAATGTATGCGGAAAGAGAGCTTTAGAATAAAAATATACATAAAAGAGTTTTGACATAAATAATATAAATAAAAAATTTTGAAGTTTAAAAACTATGTAAAAAGATATAAATAAATGAAATGATAATAGCAAGAATAAAGTATGTATATATGAAAAATAAACGTAATATTATTATATAAATATAAATAAGTATCATGAATGGAAATATAATAGAAACATAAATAAATAAATAAGATCAGAGAAACAGTAATAATGTTAGAAAAATAAAATAAACAGGAATATAAATATAATACTAATAGTAATAATATAATAATGACAATAGTGACAAAAAATAACAACAACAATAATAATAATAATAATATCAATAATAATGATGATGATGATGATGATAATAAATAAAATGAGTAATTAATGAAAGAAAATATATATAAAAAATGAATGATAGATGAATAAATAATAAAATAATTAAAGATAACAAAATAGCAACAACAAAAGTAAATAAAATTGAAAAGAAATAAAAGAATTATGAATTAATGATTCCAATAATGTAAACGAATAATATTCACCAATAAATAAATGAACAAGTAAAACAGAAGAGTAATGGAAAAATATATTTATAAACAAATAAATAGATGAATGAGTGAGTAAACCAACAAAAATGGACTAATTTGAAAGTCAAATGGGGTTTTGGGGTAAAAATAAAAATAAAATAAAATCAAAAGACCAAATTGCGGTGAGTTGAAAATAGCAGGGACTAAATGAGATAATATCCCTAGTCCTTATACGTTGTGTTTTGGCTAACAAGGCCCTGGGTTAAATTAAAAATGAAATAAACTTAAAGAGGAGAATTTGAAGAAAAATAAAAAGGAAAATGGGATTAGAATGAAAACCTAGAAAAGTGGAAGGTACTATCCACACAAATTATCCATTTTAGGCGCATGGACCCTTCCCTTTACCCAAACGGCATTGTTTTAGTTTTATTATTTAAATCAAACTTTTATTTTGAAACCATCTTAACCTTTATTTCCTTTTTTATTTTTTTTTTTCTAAAATCTAACACTTTCAGACTCCTCTATCTCTTCTCCTTCTTTTCAGCCGACAAGGCCATTCCCTGCTCACCTACACACGCCCATGGCTAGCATGGCCAGCGTTACGGAGAACGAGCTTTTAAGCTTTGTCTTCAAAGCCTCTTTTGAAGGCTAAACCTTCAGCAACCAAAGAACGAGGAAAAAAAAGGAGTTCTTTGTCCCTTTGTCGAACTCGATTACAACGACGGAGAAATCACTCCGACGGCGAGCTCGAAGGGATTCAAGTGAGCCATTTTCCTTCCTTTTACTTTTTGCTTAAACAGATTCGCGAAGAGAAAGAAAGAAAAAAAATAATAAAGGAAATACAAAAGAAAAAACTAAATAAAAATAAAAATCAAAAGAACCAAGAACACCTTTTAGTTTCCAATCTTTTTTTTGATTTGCTTTTTGATTTCTAATATCTGTGTTACAATCTTTCTTTTTTTGTAAAAAAATAAAACCCCCCCTTTTTCAAAATACAATCCGTTTTTTCTTTTGTAATCTGTTTTCTTGAGTCTCTTTATAGCCAAATACATGTTAGTATTGTATCACTATTCGGCCTTGCTTCTGTTGTTGCGTTCTTTGCAGTGTTTGCCTTGTTTTTGGGTTATTTTGCAGGTCTGCTAGGGGTCAACGGGGCAGATTTCAGTTTTGGTGCAAAGGGGCGAGTGGGAGTCGACCCTCAGGCGACGTGCGCGCTGAGAGAGCACATGGTGGCTGCAATGCTCGAGAGAGCTAGGGTTTCTGCCCTAGCTGAGAGTGGTTTATGTTTTTGGGCCTTTTGGACCTCTCAATTTGGGCTTAGTTTTTTTGTTTTGGGTTTTAATATTTTTGTAAATGGACCTTTTAAATGTGGACTGTTTTGGTTTTGTTATATTGGGCCAGGGCAAATTTAGGCCCGTACAGAGGGAAACAGGAAAAAACAATTTAGTTAATTTTAAAACAATCAAAGTTTACGAAATAGCACAAAAATTATATTTCCTCATTGATTACACAAAAATTTAAATACAAGATTGAAAGGTATACAGAAGCTTAACCATTAAACTAGCAAGTTCATTCTTAACACAAAATCATACAAAATTAAACTTAAGTCAAAAAGCTCAACGATAAAAATTTAGACAAACAAATAATAAAATTTTTCAAAAATAGAACTTGAACCTTGAATCCCAACACACAATTAAAACCCTAAACTACTAAAACAAATACTTAATTAGTAATAGAATCTAACAAAGGTTGAATTTTTGGGCGTTACAAATTTTGTTCTTAAAATAATAATTCGAATGGAGCCAGCCTTACCTAAATTGATAAAAATCTTTTCCAAGATCGACCAGAGCAGGTTAAATATATGGCAATCTATATATTCGATTCACATTCATATTCATCATCAATATTATTTTACAATATGGACTCGGTTCAAGAAAGGTGAATATACAATTATGGGTAAATTTTATTAATCTATTTTTATATTTGTCAATCATTTTTAATTTTTTGTTTACTAATATTATCGATATTTAATTTTTTTAGCCTTTTTTCTATTAAGACATTAATAGAATGTTGACATGGTTTTTATTAACATAATAATAAATTTGGCTATATAATATTTATAGATTCTATCAATTTAGCCTCAAATGTTTTTAAAAAAATTAATAAATTTAAGATTTAATTTTGCATATTCTATCAATTTATTTTTAATTCTAAAAATTTTTAAAAAATCTAAAAATTCATATTTTTGATAAAAATACATATCTTTTTAAAATTTTATTAAATAAATATATAGTGTTCATAACATGGTACATAGCACTAGCTCTAAAACCAAAAAACCAACATCTACATACAATTAATCACATAAAATTTGGTTTCACCAAAACATTACCTTAGCTATAGATAATAAACAACTCATCTTAATGAAAGTTTGTCCACTATTATTCTTATTTAATCAAGTCCTTAGTTGATTGATAGATCCAAGAAGAAGTACCTAAACCAAGGCCCTTAGTTGAATTGGATTAACAAATTACAAAGCCTAACTTCTTAAAGTCCATCATGTAAATTAAGTGTTAGTGTTTGAAACATGTGGATTGACATGATGGTCAGGGTATTTATTGCCTCAAGTGTGACTTGAGTTCAAGTCCTTTTTGTTTTTTAAATTATTTTCATTGATTTTTTTAGAGTCTCTAAAAAATGAATAACTTAATTTATAACATTTATATTTAGTCAAGTTAAAAATAACTTAACCGAATGAAGCTATTTTTAATTAAGTCCAAATTCATTGAAACATTTTCAAACTATTTTTAATTAATCCAGTCCACTTATTTTTGTTATTTTTAGCTAGTGAAACTTGTATATATGCTTTTTCTCTTGAAAATCTATGACTCTCATCTCATTCATTCTCTTCTCCTCTTGAATTTGCCGAGTATTTTATATTACAATATTTTACTAGGAAGAATTTGTTGAATCTTGGAGAATTTACTATATAATAAAATATTTTTAAAAACAATGTTGTAACGTCCCTCAAACTATTCAACTCAGAATCTAGATTCACTAAATTGACGAGTATTTACAACAATTTCCACGCATAAATAGTGCATTTCGACCTTTCTTAAACCACGAAATTTCTCATTACGAAAAACTACACCATTTTTGGTTTACACCACTAGTTTGAAAAACAAAAAGTAAATAATGATCTTACTTTTCTTTCACCTAGAAATTACTTTGCCGTCTTTTCGGCGTTGTTCTAATAAAGATTTTTTTTCAAAAATTTCTAATATTTTGAGAAATATATAAAATATAAATTTATAAAAATATATACAATTAATAATATATAAAAAAACCTACACTATTTTTTATATGTTTTTGAAAGTTATGGTAAAAAAGTTTATTATAAAAAATAACTACATATTATAAAAGTGTTATAATATATTTATTTACAAAATTAATGGCTAAGAAGTATGAATATAACTTATTTCCGTGTCTATACTATATATTATAAAAATAATATACTTATCCAAAAAAAAATATTATAATTTTTTTATCATAACTTATTGATAAAAAATAACTTTCTAAAATTATGGCAAAAAAATTATAATAGTTATAAGAAGTGTTATAAAAGTTATTAGACAATTTATAAAACCTTATTGATAAAGATTATATATTATACATTTTATATTATTTTAATTTAATTTAATTTGCGTGTTATGAAAAGGGATATAACTTAGAATAAGTTTTTCTTCAAATTAAGTTTATATAAGTTTTTAAAGTTAAACCTACAAATTGTTTGGACGTGAACCCGAATATTATAGGATTAATGTTGATTATACAAATACAAAAAGTTTTCTTGCATCATATCATGAGTATGATACCATTTAAGATAATAATCATAGACACAAGCACCGTAGCCAACTAAACACGTTTAGGGAATTGCAATTCTTTATAATTACAAGAAAGTGTAATTACTATTCTAATAGTTACACTTTTATTTAATTATTTTGTATTGTTCAAATAGACCCTAAAAGACTAGATTTGTTATTATGCTTAAAAAAAAAAAGACCACTAATATTGATATTACTATTTGAATTATTAATTCTATTAATAATTTAATGGGAAAAGTGAACAAAATATTAAATGTGATTAAGGTTAGTGATTTTTGGAATTAAGTCATTGGTGCCCAAAACAATGACATACTAATATTGATATTATTATTGATGTAATTTATCCTATAATTATTGTACCAGCCCAAATTTGACTGGGCCCAAAACCCATTACAGCCCTAGCCCAAACAAATCAAAACCCAAACCCTAGCCCAATACCTCAAACAAAAACAAAAAGAAGAAACCCTAGCTTAACCGCCCATGCCAGTGCACACACACATTACGTCCACGTCCATGCATGTCGACACTAGCAGCGCCCATTTACTTGCAAGAAAAATAGAGCAATTGATTAAGAAGCAAGTTGTAAAGAAAAATGGCTATAAAAAGCCAAATCTAAAACCATTGTAGGGATTCGGCATTTTGTGAAAAATAAAAAACAACATTCGATTTTAAATATACAAGCAAGAACAGAGACCCCAACAATATCAAAAGTAGGAAAATAGCCCAAACAGAGAAATCGAAATACCGAGAATCAAAGTCTAATAGCCCAATGTAATTTTATCTTATTATCATTATTATTTTCTTTCGTTTCTATTTTTTTGAACCTATTTACCCACATGCACACATATATTATAAACACACCTTAAAACGGAAAAAAAAAGGAAGATTTTACCTCCGACACGGCGGTCACCAGCGACGGTGCCAGCGGCGGACTATGGCGGTGACTGGTCGGGAAGCTCACCGGCTTCTGGCAAACCCAGAGAAAAGAGAGAAGAAGAAGCCCTTTTTTTTTTAAAAACACAATGGGGAAATGAAATTTAAAAAAAAAAAAAAAAAGACTTAAATAGGGCTTGCAAACGACGCCGTTTCATCAAGGCCTCCCAAACGCCCAAAACGGTGTCGTTTTGGGGGGGTCGACCCACGACCCGACCCGTCCGCCCAAAGGTCCACATGTTTTTCAGCGGAAGGGCTAATTGCGCAAATAGTCCTTCCGCATTTTATTGTTTTGGAATCAAGTTTCTTTTAAATTTTAATTTTACCTTGTAATTTGTTTTGGTTTGCGATTTAGTCCCCTGTGAAACTCGCGTTTTGAAGGTTTGGGATTATTTCCCTTTTGGTCCCCATTTCTATTCGCGTGTTCAAAATCGGTCCCTTTGCTTTATTCTATTTCCAGATTTCCCCAAACTTTCTGTCTTGAAGTCAATTTCATCCATTTTTCAGTTATTTGATTATTTTACTATAAAATTAGTAACTCTATTATTACTATTATTATTATTATGAATATATTATTATTATTATTATTATTATTATTATTATTATTATTATCAGCGTTAGTATTATTTTCGTTACCTTTTTTATATTTTTTATATTTTTTTTGTGTTATATTACTACTATTGTTATATTATAATTATTATTCTTACCATTATTATTGTTAATACAACTATTATTACTATAATTATATTTTCTTTTTATACTGATTTGCCTATTGTTATATTATTATTATATCATTAATTTTATATTGTTATTATTATAATAGTTATTATTATTACTTTTATTGTTATGTTTTTTTTTCCTCTGTTTTATTACTAATATTATTATTAACATTATTACTATTAATTTTATTTATTACTATTACCTTTTATTATCACTACTACTACTACCCTTATTTACATATTATTATTATTTTTACTACCCTATCATTATTCCTTTTTTTACCTACTAATATTATTAATATTAACATATTTTAATGTATTCTTATTCTTAGTCTTATTTTTATTCTTATTCTTATTCTTATTATTATTATCATCTTCATTATCATTTTTTCATTTAACATGTTATTATTAATTATTATTACAATTAAAATTTCATCTATATAGATTTTCTTACTACTTATATTTCTTACCTATTTATGTTTTCGCTATTTTATTTTAACTATTATATCTATATTTATATTTAGGTATTAATTTCATTATTTCACTAATATTATATTTCCATATCATTATTATTTATTACTATCCCTTTTATGGTTTCACATAATCCTTATTCATTCACAACTAGTTTTTTTTTATTTTTCAAATACTTTTAACTTATTCATTGTTTCTCTCTTATTTTAGCTTATCCGTTTTATTTTATTTTATTCTTACTTTTATTGTTATCGTTCACGTTTGTGTTTATGCTCATTCTGTTATGCTCATTAATACTGAGATTCGTATTCGTTTATGCATTCTTTATTTTACAAACTTATGTTGTATTAACCTTGTCCCGACGAAAATAATTTTTCATAAAAAGCGATACTCCATATTTGGAATTTCGAGAAAATCGTGCCCTAACTTACTGAGTTTCGATTTTTCTCGTTTAACATAAATAACAGAATGTTCTTTTAGATCATAATACGAGTTTTGAATAAAACACTTATTCTCGAAAATACGAGGTGTTGTGCCCTAACTTACCGGATATGACATCTTGTTACCTCGGGATAAGATTTTTACAAATAAAGGCACTATTCGATTTTTTGGAGTTCGAGAAATCGTGCCCTAACGTACTGGGTTTCGAGTTTTCTCGTTCGCCTTAAACAATCAAACATCCTTTAAAAAAGGGGTTAAAATACACGAATTTCAAATAAAGACAAACTCGAAGTTCGAGATGTCGTGTCCTAACTTACTGGGCGTGACGTTTTATTACTTCGAGATGAGGGAGTCTTTAACATCCGTTTTAACTTATTCGATCACTTTTAAATTAGCATTAATACAAAGAGGGATCGTGTTTTAAATTCTTTCAAGTTTTTAAATCTTTGACGCTAAGACACTAATTAATCAACTAGGTACAAATTTTTGAGTGTTGTGAGAGTGCTAATCCTTCCTCGTATGTAACAGACTCCCGAACCCATTTTTCTAGATTTCGCGGACCAAAATTCGTTGTTTAAATAAATCAAATCATTTATTAAAAACAACCACTTTTACAAGGTGACCCGATCACACCTCATCAAAAATGATTGGTGGCGACTCCTCTATTCGTTTTCATTTTCAAAATCCGAGTCGACCCCGTTTTCAAAAAAATGATTTCGACAATTATAATAGTGTAATTTATTATTTTAAATTTCTTTTAAAGTTAAAAAATAATAATTACAGATATAATTGGAATAACAATAAAAAAAAAAAATACAATCAGATGAGTGCGAACCTGACTCCATCGCCCATTTTGCACACCTTTTATTATTAGTTTCACTAACGCATGCTGCTAAATTATTATTGTACTCTACATTTCTTTACCCCCTTACTAGTATTACTATTAGCATTCAAAAGCTGTTTTCCCATTTTCCTGATGCACAAGTAAATGAAATTAAGATGTATATTTTTTTTAGAATTAAAATGAAATTATATTATTATTTTAAAATTTTAAAATAGGTTAAGATTTTATTATTTTTGAAGAGTAAAATGAAATTTTTCTATGTATTAACTTAAAATTTTATAATTTTTAAAGGTCCAAATATAACATTTTCATTTTCTGTGAGGGGATTAATTATTGTTGTTTAATATTGTGCTATCACCCTAGTTTATTAATGAAATTAGTATTTCTCTCTGGAAAAAGAAAAAGGTTGTTTTCCCTTGATCCAATTTACAAGTCCTTTTTCTCCTTATACAAGTACCTCACTGTCAAGTTGTTTCTCATTTCTAAATATATTTTTTATCAGAGTTTTTAGAATTTTGAATTTTTTATCTCAATTATTTCAAATGTTTTAATTATTAAAGTTTATAAAAATTATTTAAACATGACTTCATTTAAAGTTTTTTGAAATGTATTTTTTGAATTTTTAAGAAAAATAATTAAAATAATAAGATAAAATCTTTGTGACAAAAGCTAAATTTCAATAATTTTATGGGGACTGATAAGAGTATAGTGAATTTTTTAGATGGGATGATTAGTGTATGGTTTATATTCTATATGTTTTAGAGTTATAATTGTATTTAATTTAATTTATAATTACTTAATTTTTGTCACTTTAATTATTTATATTATATAGACAATTTTTCGTGTTGCATTTTAAATTATTTATTATACAAGTGTAATCATTTGTGTCACTTATCTTACTTTGTCAAGTTTTGTGGGTGGAAATTAGAACGAAAAGGGCTGGCTTTTTCTTTACAAATTATTGTGCAGTAAGATTCCCCCAATCAAGCGACAAAAGCAAGATAGCACTTTGTGTTTTTCAGTACCTACAATCTAATGCCAAACTTCATTCACTTCCATCTACCTTTGCTCAACACTCTTTTCTCAACCTTTCTCTACTCTTATTTCTTGCAACAACGCAACCATGCCTTTTCTTCAAGCCTTGTCCGGTATTGGAGAAGTTTTTGTCTCCAAGCTCATTGATTTTTTCCTTGACAAGCTCGCCTCATCCGAGCTCCTGGAATTCGCTACTGAAAAACAGGTTCGTGAGGAGATCCAGAAGTTGGAGAATGAACTGAAGCAGATCCGTAGGGTGCTTGATGATGCTGAAGAGAGACAGATGAAAGAGCAGCAGGTGAAAGACTGGTTGATCGACATCCAAAACTTGGCATTCGATGTGGAGGATGTTCTGGACGAGTTTGCAACCGAAATTGGCAGGCGCGATCTGATGATGGAACGTCGAGGCAGCTCATGTAAGAGACCCACACTCAATATTCCTTCTTCATTCAATGATGTTCTGTTTAACAGAGATATAATGTCCAAGATAAGAGATCTTACAGCCAAATTGAAAGATTTGGAACCTCAGAGAAACAAGTTAGAGTTAAGAATGACTGCTTGCGAAAGACCCACAAGACTAGAAGAAAGACTGCAGCTTACTTCTTTGGAGATTGAAAATCATGTGTATGGCAGAGACAAAGACAAACAGACAATTCTTGATTCGCTCTTGAAGAGTGATGACGAAAGAAATTTTGTGATTCCCATCGTTGGGATGGGTGGGATTGGTAAGACAACCCTTGCCCAGCTTGTTTACAACGATGCTTCCATTCAACATCATTTTCACCTCAAAGCATGGGCTTGTGTTTCTGATTATTTTGATGTTTTGAGAATAACGAAAGAAATCTTGCAATCAATCACTTCCGTGTCATGCAATGATAATGATCTGAATATAGTTCAAGAAAAGTTACAGAAGGAGTTGTCCGGGAAAAAATTCTTAATTGTTTTAGATGATGTCTGGAATGAGAATTATCATGACTGGACTGTCTTACAATCTCCTTTCAAAACGAGGACTCAAGGAAGCAAAATTATTGTGACAACAAGAAACCACGGTGTTTCATCAACAATGGGTGCCTTGCATGCTCATTCCTTAGAGCTTTTGTCAGCTGATGATTGTTTGTCTGTATTTGCTCAACATGCATTGGGAGCAAGGGACTTTGAAGGACATCCAAGCCTAAAGGAAGTTGCTGAGAAGATAGTGAGAAAATGCAACGGTTTGCCTTTAGCTGCTAAAACCCTTGGTGGCTTATTGCGCACTAATGTAGACCTTCATGCTTGGGAAGATATATTAGAGAGTGAGAGATGGAAGCTATCTAAAGATCAGTCAAGTATAATCCCAGCTCTACAGCTAAGCTACCATCATCTTCCTCTACATTTGAAGCGATGCTTTATGTATTGTGCCATTATTCCCAAGGACTGTGAATTCGAGAAGGAAGAAATAATCTTATGGTGGAGGGCACAAGGGTTTCTACAAGAAGCACGAGATAAACGGTGCATCCATGATTTGGTTCACAAGTATTTCAAAGACCTAGTGTCAAGATCCCTTTTGCAAGTGTCCATCAACAATAAATCTCGATTTGTTATGCATGATCTCATTAATGATTTGGCCCAATCAGCGGCTGGAGAAGTATGCTTTAAAATAGAAGGTAGTCAACAAATTTTGAAGCATGCTCGCCATTTATCTTACATTGCTGAGAGGTTTGACGGCACCAAAAAATTTGAAGGCATTTATGAAGCGCAACATTTACGAACCTTTCTTCCATTAAGGTTGTCTTCGGTCTTTCGAACTGGTCACTTTCTAACCAATCATGTCCTAACGAATTTGTTGCCAAACTTGCGATGCTTAAGGGCACTTTCTTTGAAAGGGTACCAAATCATCATGTTGCCAGATTTCGTGGGAGATATGAAACTCTTAAGGTACCTAAACTTTTCTCAGAATAGAGTTATTAAATGCTTGCCTGAATCACTTAGTACCCTTCACAATTTAGAAACCTTTTTATTGAAGGGATGTTATAACCTTGAGAAGTTACCGTCAGAGATGGAAAAGTTGGTCAACCTGTGCTATCTTGATATCACTGGTGCATATAAATTAGAAAGCATGGCAAGCAATTTTAGCATGCTAACTAATCTTCAAAAACTTTCCAGTTTTGTTTTGGGCAAAGAGAAGGGACATAAAATGAGGGAGCTAATGAATTTGTCAAATCTCAGGGGTCAACTTTGTATTTCAGGATTACAGAATATAGCTGAGCCTCAAGATGCATGGATGGCTAGATTATCTGATATGTCGAGACTTGAGAGTTTAGAATTGCAGTGGAGCAAAGACTTTGAGAATAGAAGAGAAGAAGTCGAGAAAAAGGTGTTGGATGGATTTCAACCTTCGAAGAAGCTCATGGAGCTCAGCATTAAGTTCTATTGTGGTGAAATGTTGGCAAATTGGGTGGGAGATTCATCCTTCAATTGTTTACAATCTTTATGCCTTGATAATTGTAGAAATTTTTTGTCATTGCCATCAATTGGGAAATTGCCAGTGTTGAAAAAGGTACGTATTAAAGAATTGCGCAGTGTAAGGACTGTGGGAGTTGAGTTCTTTGGAGAGAATACGACCAACACATTTTCTTCATTGGAGATTTTAGAGTTTGTGGACATGCTTAATTGGGAGAAGTGGAACTTGTGTGAAGTTGATGAGGAAGCTAGGAAATTCCCTAAACTTCGTGAACTCTTTATTGAAAATTGTCCCTTATTGTTAGGGAGTATGCCGGAAGACCTTCCTTCTTTGAAGAAACTTGCAATTCGTAGCTGCGAGAAGTTGATAATTTCTGTTCAAAACTTTCCATTGCTTTCAGAATTGGAAATTTGCGGTTGCCACGAGGTAATTTATAAAGGTTTTGCAGATTATAGCTCCATAAAAAGAATCTAGTTTGTAGGGATTTCCAAGTTTAGTTGTGCAGCAGAATGTTTGAGGTTAAGATCAATCAAAGTGGAATTGTTTGAGATTGTAAATTGTGAGGAGTTGTGCTCTTCTCGAGAGAACAATTGGGGATTGCTAACTCAGTCCATGTCCCCCCAATATTTGAGAATTTCCAATTGTCCGCAACTTGTATCCGTAGGAACAGAAGAGGAAAGAGAAGAATTGATGCAATTGAAGATTCCTTCAGCATTGTAAGAATGACAATAAGTAATTGGGAAAGGCTAGAAAAACTATCGACAACCTTGTACTCCCTCACATTACTTATGGAATTAGAGCTTGTCGGTTGCCAAAAATTGATTTCTGTTGTAAGGAGCAATTTGCCTTCGAATCTGAAAGTGTTAGGGATTAGTTGTTGTAAAAATTTGCAATGTTTGTTGTTGGATGAAGGAGAGGATGTTGACTCCAACAATGCATGTGTTCTTCAGAAGTTGGATATTGTCAGTTGTGAATCTCTAAAGAGAATAAATAGAAGTGAGTTGCCCTCTACACTGAAAACACTTAAAATACATAAGTGTCCAAAGGTAGAGTCCATATCCCAAGAAATTCAAGATAACTCTTCTCTTGAAACTATTGTTATCTCTAATTGTGATATGTTTAAGGGTTTACCTCAAGGATTGAACAACCTCAAGCATTGCAATTGCATATGGATAAGTAATTGTTCAAATTTGATTTCCTTAGCAGAGAGTGGTTTGCCCAGCGCAAACCTTGAAGTGCTCCGCCTTTGCTCTTGTAGACGTCTCCAAGCTTTGCCTGGGAATATGCACAGTCTCAACGCTCTAAAAGAATTAGAAATAAGTGATTGTCCAAATGTGACATCTATTCTGGAAGAGGGGATTCCTACCCATCTCACATCGCTTAGAATTGGTGGACCCAATATCTGGAAGGCAATACTTGAGCGGGATTTGCATACACTCACTTGTCTTAAATCTCTCTCCATATCAAATGGGTGTTGTGTCATTTCCTCAAGATGAGATAGGAGTCACACTGCCCTCCTCTCTCACCCATCTCTGCATCTCGGATTTCCCAAAACTGGAGAGCCTATCCTCCAATGGCTTTCGCAACTCAGTTCTCTCCAGTACTTGACTATCGAAAATTGCCCAAACCTCAAGACACTTCCGGGAACCAACATGCTTTCTTCGCTTTTGGAGCTAAATATCGTGGGGTGTCCAATGATGGAAGAACGGTGCAAAAGGGATAAAGGACCTAAGTGGTCCAAAATTACCCACATACCTTATGTTGCTATTAGGGTTCAGACACAAGTTCTTCAGAGAAACAATAGTTGATGAATCAAATAGGCAGGTATGCCAATTTGGGATCATTATATCCAATACAAAATTTATTTTATTGATTATTTTCTTTTACAATTATAGTCCTATTCTATAACTAGAAAAACAAAATATATGGTCCCTTGGTTGGGTCAGGAATATTATTATTTTAAAATACGAGTTATTTTAAGATTCACTGAAAAATAGAATAATTAATTTTTGTAATGGTTTCTGCATAGCTAAGTCAAGTGAAGCACCAAAAAAAAACAACAAAATTTTGTTTTACCCTATTATTTATTATTCATTCCAAGGTTCTAACCATTAATTCCTGCTATTGGAAATACCGGCATATTGAATCTATTTATGGATTTTGCCTTTCTCTGGCCTGTAAATTAAAGGACTAAAAAGTTTCTGAATGGAAGTGAGAATCAATATTATTGATGTTATTGTCCAGCCGGCAATGCCTTGCTGCTGTTGATATCCTAATATTAAAGGACTAAAAAGTTTACTTGGCACTGATGAAGCAATTGCATTGCTCCTCTGATACTGACCTATGCATGAATATCCTAATATATTGCTATTTGGACATGTGAAAGTTGAGAGATTATGATGCAACTTTTTTAACACGGCTTCATATATTTTGTTCTTGCAGTTGTTCCTCCGTCAAATGTGACGAAACAGCCTTTCCAACCAAATGATGCAAAACAGGTGAAGAACTAAAGATCATTGATGTTAGTTTAGCAGGAATTTGGCCGACAATCAGAGGATGTCACAGGTTTATGATAAATGGAAATACTCCTGAATTTATTTGTTATTAAGAGTAATTTGGCTGAAATCCAATGAAGAGGATGTCTGAGGTATCTGAATTTATTTGTAACCTTTAGAATTTGCTAATTAGGAAAACTTAGATAAGCTCTCTTATTCCTAAATTATTTGCATGTTCAAATATATATATATCCCTTTAATTGATAGGTGTTTGATAACTTTCTTGGGTTTCACATCATTTGATTAGTTATCAATTAATGAAAGCTCTTTGACCAAAACATGCAGGACTCCTTGGGAAAATGCAGACCTTTTCTCAAGCGAAAGAGTTGAGCTGATTCAACTCCTAATTTCATAGGCTTTTGCTTGGATGAGCTTTACATGGTTACCCTTCCATTATACCAAAAACTTTTGTCTTTTATACCGTGCCTCTAATACTGTATAGCTATTTACACTTTGAATCTTTGTTTGCAGACACTTATGACAGTGACTGCAAGGCTCGTGTATGTTAGTTTTGCATGATTGGATTTGTTACCAATAGCTGTAGCTTGTGGATCTTCGGCTTCAAAGTCTCTCTATTGTTGGAATTTCTCCAACTTTCTTTATTATGTTTAGGAATAATCACTTCTCGATGATAGTTAAGCTAGAGTTATGTATTTATTGTGTTCATGTAGCCACACTTTTATATAATAGTTAAGTTTTTCTGTGGGCTCTCGAGTCCCGTGGTTTTTACTCTTTGATTTAAAAGGATTTTCCACTTAAAAATTTTGTGTCTCATGATTGATGCTTTGTGATTATTCTTGGCTGCTTCTATGTTTTATGGAGAATATTTAAAGTTATTTGTGCTCTCGTAATTGCCGGAAAAAGCTGCAGTTATGCTTGCATCTCTTCGGTTGGGGAGCAGAGCATTCTATGAAAATAAATAAAGAATAAAACATTATCAAACATGAGAAGCTGCAAATTAAACTTCACTTCTGAGACTGAATTCTCTTTGATTCACTGATGTCTAGTATTTGGTATTGGTAATAGAAAAGTATAATAAAAGTTTAAAAAAATAAAAAAAAAATATTGCATTCAGACAATCATACAATATGGGGTAGTTTGAATTCTTATTGAGGCTTTTTCTTCCTAAATTATTTATTTATTTCATATAGCATATAGAAGGAAATTGATTTCATATAGAAAGTATAGATAGATTACTAGGTATCGACTGAACCAATGACTATTCATGATTCCATAATTGAATCAATGCTCCAAACTAGAGGAATGTTATGGTAAAACTTCGTTTGAAACGAAGTCGTCCATCTCCTACAATTATAAAATGAATCATTTTCTTAAATATAATTTAGTCATAGTATAACATCTGTTTAAAATAAAGTATGTGTAACTAACATACAGGATAACCAGCAGACTGCAATTTGATAGAAACAGCCGAATGAAACCATGGAAGAAGAGAAGAACTACTCCAGAAGCTTGTTTGAAAGTTAATGGGTTAGTAAAGGAGACTGTTTTTGCCATATCCAAACCATCTATTTTTCTAAACTACAATTACGTTTGAATAATTGAGGCCATCTAGTCTGCTATCCTAACTCGACCTCGTAGATTGTGCTGGTAATTTGTTAAAAACATGGAGGCTGCAGTCATCGAGCTCCAACTTTCATGTTATCCTCACTACCTTAAGATCATGCCTCAGAGAAGCCTAGAGAGGTAAAGAGGAAACACAACATCATACGAAGGCCAGTTATTCTAGTGATGAAACGATTACTTTCCAAGCAATACTCTTAGCAGTCCGATCTCAGGTTGGATAGTACGGGTCAGAAAAGGGTGATCACTCGATTCTAAAAACCAACATTCTTAAGACCAAAGACCGCATCCACGGTTTCATCTTTAATATTTCAAAATTCGAGCCGCAAGAAGATGATATGTCCTCAATTAAAGGCGAATTTGGAGGGCTTTCGATGTTTTACATTCATTTTCACGAACATCAGGTTGGCAGATTCCATCATAGAGAGAGAAACATGGTCGTCCAAGGGATGAAAACAAATGTGCAACTAATCCCCTATTCTTGCCATTCCATGGAACCATACGACACCGGAAAATGTCTCCATTGAGTCCTTTGACTTGATTTGCTTCTTTCGCAAATCCAACACCATAAAGGAGAAATAAAGATACTTGACTACCGAAAGAATATTGTACTTACGTCAAGCATAGTTCAAACTTCTTGACTCCAATTCTCAGAAATAGTATTACTTGAACCTATCATGGGCTGGGCGGCCCGGCCCGGCCCGAAGGCCCTCCCGAAAAATGGGATGGTTTGGGTAAAAAAATAGGCCCGAAAAATGGGCTTGGGCAAAAAACGAGGCCCGTTTAGAAAATGGGCCGGGCTCGGGTAAGTTTTTTGGGCGGAACTGAGCTGCCTGCCCGGCCCGAATTATATATTAATATATATTTTTTATTTTATTTTAAATTATTTTAAATTTTAATGTAATTATTTTTTATTATATTGTTAATTTGTGTATTGTTTTAAGAATTGTTTTAGTATTATTTTTATTTGTTTTAATATTTATTTTTATGTTTTTAAATATATTTGATTTATTATATTTTTAAATTTTTTTATTTAATGAAATAAGAAAAAAATTTAATATGGGCCGGGCCGGGCCGGACTTGGGCAAAATTTTAGGCCCATATTTCGGGCCGGGCCCGGGCCTAATAGACGGGCCTAAAATTTTGTTTGAGCCCGGCCCGAACCCGGCCCGACCCGACCCATGATCACCTCTACTTGAACCCATCACAGCATGCAGAGTGGTGAAAGGAAGAAGTTTCCCCAAGTGCACGCTCCTTACGATCCAGCTACTTGGCTGCAATAAATATAGGATCCAATTTATAGAGATATTTTCTATTTTTTAAAATATTTTTAAAATCGAAAAGCATCAGACCGGTTGACCTGGGAAGTGGTTGAATTAATTTTCTATTTTTTTAAATATTTTTAACAAACCAAAATTTCATTATCCAATTATTAGCATATGCTATATTTTAACCAAGGTTTTCAGAACCAGACCAATAGTCAAATTGGTGAAGCCACCAGTTTGTTAGTTCGATTAATCCGTTTACTTTGATTAAATAAAAAAATTAAAAATAAAAATAATAAAAAAATCGGTTCAATCGTCCGATTCCCAGGCCAACTGGTCTCATGGCTTTCATCAGACCAATACCTTTATCGATTTTGATCTAATCGATCCAACCAAATGATTCGATCCAATTCAAGTTTTTATAATTTTTATAAGTTTATATCAATTTTAATACTTTTGAATTTTTTATAATTTTTTATAAAATTTTAATACGTTTTTATACACTTTTAAAATAATTTTTTTATTTTTAATCATTTTTATGGGAAAAAAATATTATATTAAACTAGAAGCCGCCACATGTCACCATTTGATTGATGTGTCAATTTATTTTAACTATCAATTTGATTAATGACGGAAATCATTAACGGGAGGCTTAATTGATTATTTTAATTAAATGTAGGGGCTTAATTAGGTGCATGTTTAATACAATGGCATCGCGTTCAGCTCGTCGGGACTCCATGCATCATGTCGTCAGGACGACATGTTCTTCTCGTTAGGACATGGTGTGTCATGTTATCAGGACATCAACTCTTCTTCATCACGACGTTGATTTTGTTTCTTCCGAAATACAATACGAAACACACTCCACGAAAGTTAAAGAAGGATTCCATGTTCCACCTTACACAAACCAACACGAAAGACTAGACTAGTTCAAAATCTCCAATTTTGTACTTGGTTTCTGTACTATATAATATATATATATATATAGATTTTGTATTATATATTATATAAAGCATTTTCAAATAAAATATATTATTAGAATTTTATGTTATTTATAATATATGTACATTCAAACAACAATATAGACATATAATATGTATATATAATGTGGAAAGGAAAAAAGAAATTAGTATAAAGAAAGGAATGTTGTGAAAATGTGTTTAATAGAAGTCACACCTTTTTATTTCAAATTTTTAGTTTAAAATTTAAAATTAAAAAAAATGTTTCTTTATCACGAAACATTATAATTATTTGGCTTCATTTCTTTTCTGTATTACTTCATAAAGGGTCATTTAAGCACTTACACATGTGCTATAAATAGACCCTTAGATTGAATACTTAAATGAGTTTTTTTCCTATTAAGTGTTTTTTTGCAATCATTCTGATTTTAATCACATTGTTCTAATCTAAGATAAATGTAACACCTCAAACCCGGCCTAGACATTATGACTGAATCTGACGATGTCACATGGTAACGCTTTTGAAATAGTATGATCACTAAACCTTAATTAAAACTCTTTAACTCCTTGTTATCAATTTCCGAATAATTATTATCTGATTAGTTGATCACTCAAGCATTACTTATTATTATTTCTTTTAAAATGTTATTAATTTTCCAAAACAGTGTTCATTGCTGAAGCTTTAAAAATATTTTGCGAGTTTGTGGTATTTTTGTAAAAATCTTTATCTCCTTTTGAAAACCCGTGTTTTACCTACCTTTAGTAGATTTTAGACATAAAGCAATATAAAATCCAAATTTAAAACAAAAATCCAAAAGAGGCCATTATTATAGTAAAATACCTCAAATAAGACTTAAAAAAAACTAATTAAGTGCGAAACAGTAAAAAAAGTCCTCTGCCGCTCTGATCCTACTAAGTCTGGGGATTACCTATAAAGATAAATCAGAAGAGGTGAGTTTATGTAAACTCAGTGTGTAATCCCCATGCAACCAAACAAATAGCATACAGATAATCACAGTCTGGGCCTAAGCCCTTTCCAATATCAGTGACAGTATCAGTTTGGGCCTTAGCCCATCTTAGTGCAGTAACAGTAACAGATATGCGGTAACAAAAATCCTACCCAACCAGCCTCAACACTCCATCTCCGTCCAACCCTACACTCCATGTGGGGATATAATCAACTCACCCATCCCTACACTCCAAGTAGTAGCCAATGCAATGCAATATACCAATATGTCACGCCAAATCATGGTATTATACAAGCATTTAGTATAGTTTTAAAAGCATGCTCAATATACAGTCATACAGATATCTATATCGTATATGGATATAACAGTCATTCAGTCAATCAGGGGTCTAAATACGCTTACCGACCCTACAGTAGGTTCACAGTCGTCTCGGGCGACCCATACAGCCTTAGCAACAAAACAGTGAAAATGGGCCTACATGCCCATGTTATCAGCCCGTGTGGGCCCACACTGCCCAAAATGGCCTTAGTCGTGTGGATCACACGGCCTGGCCCAAAATTTCCATACGCCCGTGTGGCCCACAAGGCCCAATTAGGCCCAGCCCATGCGTCGCACACGGCCTGCCACAAGAGCGATCGCACGCCCATGTGGCGTTGACATTCACCTATTTCGACTTTTCTCGAATTCCAATTTCAGAGTTGTGTTTACACACCTGGTTTCTATTTTCTGAGAAAACTGCCCCAAATATTTGAAACCTACACTTGACCGAACAATCACCAATTATTCACTTAAGCATTTACTCAATCGAATACATACAAGTTGATCCAACGTTAAACTCACAATAACATTAGCTTCGATCGAGTAAAGAGGGAGGTTTCGCCCACTTAAGATGTCAATCAAAGATCTCTAACACTTTGGTCAACTCCTAATCAACCAATAGAAAATCCCCTTAGACCACTTATCCAAACAAAAGTTAATCAAGAAGTAGAAACATAACTTACCGTACCACGAAGACGTACGCTTACTCACGGAACGAATGAACACAAGGAAGCAAATAGGAAAAGAAAATAGGCGAGAAGGAAAAGAACTTTCGGTAGCAGTTTCGACAACAATTCGGCAGCAAAGAGAATAAATTCAAAACGTCAAAAGGTTAGGAGCAACTGCGATTTGGGAAAAGAAACAGTTATCATTTGGCTTGGGAAGAAAAAGAAAAGAGGAGCATGGAAATCACAAAATTTCAGCAGTAGGTGGAGGTTGGGAAGAACCGAACGACAGCAAATATAAAAGAAACAAGAAAAATAATAAAAGATAAAAGCAGAGAGAAAAATCAAAAGCAAAAATGGCCAAAACTATCAGAAAATTAGGGAATGAAAGAGGGTAGCCAAAATTGCCACTACTAGTTTCGGTTCTATCCAAACTCTTCCATCCAAATCTCCCCAAAACACCCCCTCAATCCCCTCAATATTCTCTTAAAAATCGGTCACAACATCCCCCCACACTCCTCAAACACTCAGAATTTTACCAGGTATCAAACTCCTTCACGGCACATGTACGAAAAAAAAATCCCCCTTGCACATACAAGGATTCAAACTCAAGACCCCTAGCACTCCAACACACCACTTAACCATCAAACCAACAATTCCATTCTAACATATTTTTCCAATATTTATTTTTAAGCCTACTGGCTAGAGATAGGGGTTTATTCTATTAAAAACAAAAATTTTACCCAAGCCAAGGCTTAAACCCAAAACTTCTCAAACACTTCCCAGAACACATAACCATTATGTGTAACAAACATACAAAAATAATATATAAGGGATTTTTAGGGCGTTACAATAAAGATATTGTATATTAGACTATTATTTCTTGATTGTCCTGCATGATAAAGGAGAAATAAACTATTCTTAAGATAATTTCTACGATAACTTTTTTTTGGATCCACCAAATTTTTTACAATTTGATCTTCCGCAAAGATTAATAAGAACTGGTTTCCTCGTATCCATTTCAAAATGCCGTTGGCTCTTTTATTATCACTCAAAATACCATAACTTGGCCATATAATTTAAAAATTCTACCAAGTTCATGTCATTATATTCTTATGGGAATCTTGTTAACGAAGACCATTGAACAACCCCTACCTATTAACCTTATAAACTACTTAAAAAAAATAATGAATAATAATTTATATTAGGTTATATTACCGGTGCATAGGAAAAAAAATAAACTTACGAGAAATTAATAAAAGTTTCAAGGTGTGTATCAATGCCACTTTCTTTTCAAGTTCTATTCTCACCCACCTATGTTATAGTCAGCAAAAAGTCACTATCAAATGAACCTCAAGGATTGATTGTCTACGCTTTGCACTGACAGAAACAATCTATTAAGCATTGAACGGAGCATAGCAATGATATCAATTTCTATAAAAATTTACGTAGCAATTCTTTATAGAATTATCTAGGAATATAAAAGATGGTGGGAGAATAGAAAGAAACTTAGGGTCCGTTTGGAAGCCAGGAAAACATTTTCCAGAAAATGTTTTCCTGGTTTTACCGTGTTTGGATGCTTGAAAACATTTTCCAAAAGGAAAATATTTTACTGGACACGGGTAAAATCCCCTTCAATTTGGGGAAAACTTCTTACCGATTTCAATTGTGTAAGACATTTTCCATCTCCTCTTCATCCAGGTAAGGCTTTGTTTTTCATCCGTTCTGCCTTTTTTTTCTTCCATTCCTCAAATTTTTCCATGTCTTCTTCTTCTTTCGTTCTTCAAATCTCTTCCCTTTTTCCTTAATTCGTCGTATTTCGTTTCTGCTCAGGCAAAATTTACACACGCTGCTGTTTCGTTTTTTGTCTTCCCCTCTTTCTCAGGATCTCATTCTTCCTTGCAAGGTATGGCATCTTCTTATTCTGCTTTTTCATTTTGTTTTGGTCATGGGTTTTGTGATGTGGAGTTGTGGTTTTAGTGATCCTCTTTTTCATATGGATTCTGATTCCCTTGGATTGATAAAAGTTAGTCTGCCACAATGAGTACGGCCATGACTCAGCTTCATAGTCTTTAACTATTCTTAGAAAGTAGTTCATGAATTCGCATTCACTTTCTTCAATAACAGCACCAATGTGTAAAGATCAAAAAAGAAATTTAAAAAAGTTCTAGTCATATGTCATGCCATAGATCTTTGATTATATGATAGATAAACAACACAAAATGTGCTTTTTAGTTCATTTTCCTAGCATCAGGAATAAATTCGTCTGGGAATTTTAGACAGATGACTTGTGATAATATTGTTTTAGAATATACTCTAATTCTTCCTAGACAGAATGCATACCAGTTTAGGCTAAAATGGCAGAAAGCAAGCTTCAAGATTACTTGAGAAAGTTGCAGGCACCATTTTTGTATGCTTCTCTACTTCTTCCTTGTATTCATGCAAAGATTGTTAGATTGCATGAAAAAAAAAAATCCCATAGTTTACCATATAGCATTAAGCCATACCATCAAATAAATTTACCATATAGCATACTCCCCTTTCTTATTGGTTCATTTTATTTGTTTTAATTCATACATACAATTAACGTGTGGTTTTGGTGATTCTCTTTTTCATATGGATTCTGATTCCATTGGGTTGAGATTGACGTATGGTTGTTGTCCCTCTTTTGGTTCTCTTTATTCTTGTTGTTTCTACTTTTTTTGCCATACTAACAAACCATGGTCGTTCTCTTGGTAGTCGGCAGTGTCTTTGGCTTATACTTTCGGTTGTTGGTGGATTATCATTTTTCATTTGATGGGTTTTGACTGGTGTTCTCATGTGTTGTTTTAGGTTAGTTGTGTCATATACTTTGTGAGCCTATAGAACCAGAAGCTTCACTACTAGTTCTAGCACAAATACTCTTAGGATCCGAACATCTTAATTTTGCCAACACAATAAGTATATGAATTAGGCTCCACCAACTGGAAATGTTAAAAGCAAATTTGGATTCTTCTTATAAAACAGATTTGAAAATCTGATGTGCAAATATCATGATTCGAAATTAGAAGAGAGTTGTAATGCTAAGCGTTCTTGCTTGACTCATTAGTAAAGATGCCAAATATGACAGAATCATCTAGTAACGTGCTTAATTCTTTCTTCTGCACTGTTTCTTGGTCTTCTCTCATTGTCTTTATGTTGAAAACTACTATTACTCTGCTTTTATTTTCTTTGGGTTAAATCCAATAAATTTTCTTCAATTTTATGCGTCTTATCTTAGTTATCATTTAAAACATTTTATTCTTGAAAATAATAGCTGTTACAATTAAGTGGCCCTAATTCTTATTTAAATAAAATACGATGGAAAATAAAATAAAAGTAAAATCCATATAGAACTAGACTTCTTTTATTTTATTTTAGAATAAGGTTTTTTAAACCTTATTAAACTCCATCTATTTTATATTTTCTAGGATAAGGTGTTTCAATCCTACTAGAATATGGCTTTACAAGCCTATAAATAGACATAGTCTATTCCTTTTGTATTGATTCAAATTTTTCGACATAGTGAATTTTCTTCTCCTCTGCCCGTGGTTTTTTCCCGAAAGGGTTTCCACGTAAAATTTTGTGTTCTTTATTTTTTATTTTATTTTATTTTTATTTTATTTTTTCACAATTGGTATCAGAGCTTCCGGGTTGTTTATCTCGATCACGGTAATGGCGTCTTTGAAATATGAAATTTCGCTGTTGGATCGCAACACTAGATTTGCATTGTGGCAGATTAAGATGCAAGCAGTTCTTGCGCAGATGGATCTGGAGGATGCCCTGCTAGGGATAGATAAGATGCCTTCGACATTAACAGATGAAGAGAAGAAGCGTAATGATCAAAAGGCATTAAGACAATTGCATCTGCATTTGTCCAATGAAATTTTGCAGGATGTGATGAAAGAGAAGACTGCCGCTGCATTATGGAAGAGGCTAGAACAAATATGTATGTCGAAAACTCTAACAAGCAAGTTACATATGAAACAAATGTCTTTATGCTCATCGTTTGGAGGAAGGTGCGTCAGACACCTAACACTTAACAAAGTTGTTTAAAGAAATTCTCTCAAACTTGGAGGCCATGGAGGTTCAAAGATGATAAAGAAGATCTAGGGTTAATTCTACTTTGTTCGTTGCCTCCGCCTTATTCAACCTTTAGAGACACGATTTTATATAGCCGCGAGTCTCTCACAGCTTGATGAGGTTTATGATTCTTTAACCTCATATGATAAGATGAAACATCTTGTGGTTAAACCCGACTCTCGGGGAGAGGTCTCATTGTTCGTAGGAGACAAGATCGAATCATCGATGATGATCGTGGTAGGACACAGAAAAGAAATCATCGTGGTAAATCTAAGGGTAGATCGAAGTCTTCAAATAGAGGTAAAACTTGTAACTTCTGTAAGAAGAAAGGGCACATTAAATCTGAGTGCTATAAGCTACAAAATAATATTAAAAGGGAGGCTGCGAATCAAAAGGGAAAACAACCAGAAAATTCTGGTGAAGTCGATGTTGTAGAAGACTACGATGGTGAACTTCTAGTCGCTTCTGTCAATGATTCTAAAGTAAGTGAGGAGTGGATACTTGATTCAGGCTGCACCTTCCATATGAGTCCCAATCGAGATTGGTTTACAACTTACGAAACAGTGTCTGAAGGTGTTGTTTTGATGGGAAATAATACTTCGTGTAAGATCGCAGGTGTTGGAACAATTAAAGTTAAGATGTTTGATGGAGTTGTCAGAACACTTAGTGACGTACGGTATGTTCCAGAATTGAAAAAAAATTTAATTTCGTTGAGTACTCTTGATTCAAAAGGGTACAGATACACAGCTGAAAGTGGGGTTTTAAAGATTTCCAAAGGGTCCCTTGTTGTGATGAAAGGGCAAAGAAAAACTGTCAAGTTATATGTTTTGCAGGGTTCTACTGTTACTGGTGATGCAACTGTCGCTTCCTCTTCCTTTTCAGATGATGATATTACTAAACTTTGGCATATGCGCCTAGGGCATATGAGTGAGAATGGCATGGTAGAATTGAGCAAAAGAGGACTTCTTGATGGGCAAGGAATTTGCAAACTGAATTTTCATGAGCACTGTGTTTTGGGGAAGCAAAAGAGAGTTCGATTCACTAGAGGAATCCATAACACGAAGGGAATATTGGAGTATATTCATTCTGATCTGTGGGGACCATCCAGAGTGCCTTCGAGAGGTGGAGCTAATTATATGCTAACCTTTATTGATGATTTTTCCAGAAAAGTTTGGGCGTTCTTCCTGAAGCGGAAAAGCAATGTGTTTTCCGCATTTAAGTCTTGGAAAATTATGATTGAAAAACAGACGGGAAATCAGATAAAATACCTCCGCACAAACAATGGCTTAGAGTTCTGTTCTGATGAGTTTAATAGATTGTGCAAGTCGGAGGGATCGTGAGACACTTGACGATTCGTCATACTCCACAAAGAAAACGGAGTTGCGAACGAATGAACGTAACGATTATGGAGAAGGTTCGATGTATGTTGTCAAATGCCAACTTACCAAAGTCGTTTTGGCGGTATGAATTTCATCGCATGTTTTTGATCAACCGATCTCCATCCGCTGCCATTGAGAAAAAGACTCACAAAAGGTATGATCCGTAATCCTGCTAATTATTTTGATTTAAAGATCTTTGGGTGTCTCTGCGTATGCTCATGTTAATAATGGAAAATTGGAACCGAGATCCATTAAATGTGTTTTTCTTGGTTATAAAGTGGTGTAAAAGGGTATAAGTTATGATGTCCTGAAAATAGGAAAGTTGTGATTAGCAGAGATGTTGTTTTTGATGAAACTGCTATGCTTCCTAACTTATCTCTTAAAAACTCTTCTAATAAAGAAAATCAAAAGCGTGGAGCATCGACAATACAGAGTCGACTCCTCAAGTCAATACAAAAATTGAGAATAGAGTTGCTTCTTTGCCTCAATACTCTATCGCCAAAAACAGAACTAAAAGAGAAATTAAACCTCCAAAGAAGTATCTTGAGAGGCTAATCTAGTTGCTTATGCTTTAAATGTGGTGAAGATATAGATGCGAATCAAGAGCCATCAAATTATTCTCGAGGCGATTAGTGTGAAGACTCGAGAAAAATGGATGTTTGCTATGCAAGAGGAGATGGAATCACTCCACAAAAACAAACATGGGATCTTGTGAAACTTCCTAAAGGTAAGAAGACTGCTCGTTGTAAATGGGTGTTTAAAAGAAAGAAGAGACTCCAGGAGTTGAAGAACCTAAATATAAAGCAAGGCTTGTTGCAAAGGGTTACAGTCAAGTTCCAGGAGTGGGCTTCACAGTGTGTGTTCTCCCAGTTGTGAAGCATAGTTCGATTCGAGCTTTGCTTGGTGTTGTGGCCATGCATGATTTAGAGCTTGAGCGATTAGATGTAAAAACTGCATTTTTGCATGGAGAACTTGAGGAAGATATTTACATACAACAACCGAGGGTTTTACATCTCGAGAAAAAGAGGATTATGTTTGCTTGTTTGAAAAAGTCCCTTTACGGTTTGAAAACAATACCAAGGCAAAGGTACAAGAGGTTTGATTCCTTTATGACTTCTCACGATTTCAAAAGAAGTAGTTTAGACAGTTGTGTTTACTTTAAGAAAAACAATGATGGTTCTTTTATGTATCTACTTCTTTACGTTGATGACATGTTGATAGCAAAGAAAAGACAAAGGAGAGATAAGAAAGGTCAAAGCCCAACTAAGTGAAGAATTTGAGATGAAAGATTTGGGACCAAAGAAAGAAGATACTTGGTATGGAGATTCTTAGAGATAGAAAAACAAGTAAATTGTACCTAAGTCGGAAGGGTACATTGAGAAACTTCTTTGCGAGTTCAATATGCGAGTGCTAAGCTCCGCTAGTACTCCTTTAGCGACCATTTTAGACTTTCATCGACTTTGTCTCCACAATCGATGATAAGATTGAGTACATGTCACATGTTCCATACTCTAGTGCGATGGGGATCTCTCATGTATGCTATGGTTTGTTCACGTCAGATTTATCATATGCGATCGATCAGATTAGCGATATATGGCGAATCCCAAAGAAAGAACACCGGAAAGCAGTTCAATGGATTTTAAGATACTTACGAGGTACTATCGATGTTTGCTTACAGCTTTGGAAGAATCAAGATGGAGTTATTGGGTATATTGATGCTGATTTTGCTTTGGAGACCTTGATAGAAGAAGATCTCTCACAAAGTTATGTCTTTACAATCGGAGGTTGTGCAATAAGTTGGAAAGCCACTTTGCAAACTACGATCGCTTTGTCTACCACTAAGCCGAGTACATGGCGATTCGAGGCTTGTAAAGAAGCTATTTGGTTGAAGGGACTCTTTAGTGAACTAAATGAAGACCTTCAAATCAAAGACACGATATTTTGTGACAGTCAGAGTGCCATCTTTCTTACAAAAGATCAAATGTTTCATGAGAGAACAAAACACATTGATGTTCGGTATCATTTTGTTCGTGATATTATTGCTCGTGGTGATATTGTTGTGAGCAAAATTAGTACTCATGAAAATCCTGCAGATATGATGACCAAGTCACTTCCTATAACCAAGTTTGAGCATTGCTTAGACTTGGTTGGTGTTCATTGTTGAAGTTAAACCCTTAAGGGGTTTTATGGAAGAGGTGGAGAACTTGTTCACGATAAAGAACTTGTTCATTGAGAATTTGTGTCAAGGTGGAGATTGTTAGAATTAAGTGACCCTAATTCTTATTTAAATAAAATACGATGGAAAATAAAATAAAAGAAAAATCCATATAGAACTAGACTTCTTTTATTTTATTTTATAATAAGGTTTTTTAAACCTTATTAAACTCCATCTATTTTATATTTACTAGGATAAGTGTTTCAATCCTACTAGAATATGGCTTTACAAGCCTATAAATAGACATAGTCTATTCCTTTTGTATTGATTCAAATTTTTCGACATAGTGAATTTTCTTCTCCTCTGCCCGTGGTTTTTTCCCGAAAGGGTTTCCACGTAAAATTTTGTGTTCTTTATTTTTTATTTTATTTTATTTTTATTTTATTTTTTCACAATAGCTTACTTTGTTTTCTTGATTTTGACTATGTATCTACTTCAAAATTGGAGTTTTGTTGCTGAATGATTTCTTTGACCTTAGTCAAAGTTGGGTTTTCTTGTACTCTTTAGTGACTACAAAAATTAACTAATCTCATGAACTTTTATCATTTTGTTCTTGGTGAAGGAAAAAAGAAACGACTTGTGAAAACTCAAAAGTTAATAAAAGTTGAAGTCTTGATAAAAAAGATTTATTTTCAAAAGCAAGAAAAGATGAAAGCTCGAAGAGAAATGGATAAAAATGAAAAAGAAATTGAGAAACACGTTATGTGAAATGAGAAGTTGAGATAATACACTGCAACAAAAGAAGACAATAGCCAAAGGTCAAATCCTAAAAAATTTAATTAAGCAAAAATGAGGCCTTGCGAAGTGGGAAGAGCTTCTTTTGGAGGAGCATATATATCAAAGTTATTTGTTTTTTATTTTAGTAGGATTTTAGAATTTCACTTTATTTTATAAATTAGTTTTTAGTATATTTTAGGACTTTTAAGTTTATTATATATTTTTAGATTTTAGATTGGATAAAGTATAAAGAAATGTTAGTTTGATTTGTGCAAGGAAAGTAGTTTTTCGCTCCAGCAAAAGATTTATTTGCTGGAGCAGCACGACTACCTGATAAGCGCCGCAAATTTTGATTATGAAAAAAAGAAGAAGAAGAAAAAGAAGAAGAAGACTCAACCTTAAAAGAAATGTATAAGTGTAACTCACATATACAGCCCAAGTCCAATTGAATATTGTATATAACCAAATTGAATAAAATCGTTTATTTATCAGCTTTCTTAATTTTTTTAATATATCTTTATTCTATAATATTTAAAAAATTTCACTAATTTGAAAATAAAATATTTATTTTATTATGAAAACTAATTACAAATAGAATTTATTTGAATTAAAAAAATTGTATAATCAAATTTTGATCAAAAAAGTAAAAAGAGGTAACAGCAATTGACCTGTCTGTCTGTCTTCTTTCTTCTCCATCGTTTAGTCGTTGTTCAATAAAGTTAATGACCATGATTCTTTTTCTTTGGGCCACCGTTGGCCGACCACTTTTGATTTAATTTCCTTTTGTCTCAAGATTCAAAATTAATCCTAGGTAAAATTATTATACAGGTTCGTGTGTTACGAATTAGATTATATTTTATTTTTTTCGTTAATAGAATAGATAAATTAGTTTTTACATGTTAGGTCTAATAGTAAATCGGTCTTTTTGATTAAATATTTTATCAATTTCTGTTGTTAAAAAATCATTGTAATTTTTATGATAGTTAACTCTATTCCCTTTAGTCATGGTAACTTTAGTCATTACTTGAGAAGATTTATATATATATTTATGCATTTTAGTCATGGTAATTTTAGTCATATATGTGATCTTATGAAAAGTTTACGCATTTTTTGTAGTGATCAAATATTTATGTGGTATTGTGTAGATGGATCGTAATCAACATCATGCAATTGTCGGAGTCGTGGCTTTAGTTTTAGCTTTTGGGGCTCTCTGGATTAAAAAATTAAAAACTAGGAAGGAAATTACTTCTCACCCTCATGTGAATAGAGATTATGAAAGAGAAAATTATATTAATAGTATTTTTATATAGTGGTGACCAGCATTGTATTGATGTGATAAGGATGAGACCGATTGTATTTTTTAATTTGTGATATTCTTAGTAGAAATAATTTGTTACAATCAACTAAATCGGTGAATATTAGGGAGCAAGTGGTTATATTTTTACATATAATTGGTCATAATGTAAGGTTTCGAGTGATAGGATCTAGATATTATAGATCAACTGAGACAATTCACCGTTATTTTAGGGTTGTATTGAGAGCTATTTTGAAATTGTATAAGCTAGTTATTAGATTACCTGATGAGTCAATTCCTAGTGAAATCAGAAACAATCCAAGGTTTTATCCTTATTTTAAAGATTGTATTGGAGCATTAGATGGAACTCATGTTCGTGCATCAGTTCCACCTAACATTCAGGGAAGATTCCGTAGCCGTAAAAGGGGGATGACACAAAATGTATTGGCTGCCATTACATTTGATTTGAAATTTTCCTATGTTCTAGCTGGTTGGGAAGGTAGTGCACGTGATTCTCGTATTTTAAGTGATGCACTTTCACGCCCAAGAGGATTAAGAATTCCGGAAGGTAAGAATTATACAACATTAAATACCAAATAGTTCAAGTAAGCTCATAATTTATTAGTAATAATTATGTTTTGTCAAATTGTAGGTAAATATTATCTTGCTGATACTGGATATGGCATCCGTAATGGATTTATTACCCCATATCGTGGTGTTCGATATCACTTAAAAGAGTTTAGTGCTCAGGAGCCTGAAAATGCAAAGGAACTATTTAATCTTTGTCATTCATCATTACAAATCACTATTGAACGTGTTTTCGGGATTTTGAAGAAACGGTTTCGTGTATTAGATGCTGAACCATTTTGGAATTTTCAAACTCAAGTAGATATAGTTTTGGCTTGTTGCATCGTTCATAATCATATCATGGGAGTTGATCCTAGTGATTTACTTAATCAAGGATTATACGAGGAGCCTGAGTCTGATTTGATAATATCAACTCTTACGGAGCGAGAAGAAAGAGAAGAAGCAAGAGAATGGTCTGCTAAGAAAGATGAAATTGTACAAAATATGTGGACTGATTATATGGCTAGAAATATTAGGTAGGTTTAGGGCTTAGGGTTGTTGTTTCTATGTTATGTATGTTTTAGTATTAAAATTGTTTTTTTTTTTTTGTTAATGTTGGATTCTAAAATTTTAGTTTATTATATTTGTTGGATTCTGAAATTATTATGTCTTGATTTTGTTAGATATTGATTATGTTTCAAGCTTGTTAGATATTGAGTTTATTATGTTTTAAGCTTGTTGGATATTGAAATGATTGACAATGACAATTATTAATGTAGAATGGGTAAGGGCAACAAAGAAGGGACCTCCAAGCAATTCAGGTGGACAAAACCGATGGAACATTTTTTTCTTGAAATTTTAGCAGAGGAGGCCCAGAAAGGAAATAAGCCTTCTAATACTTTCAAAGCAGTTTCTATTAATCGAGTTGTCTAAGCTATTTCTAAAAAATTTCAAGTCCAATGCGATGCAAAACATGTGGAAAATCATTTGAGGGCTGTAAAAAAATAGTGGCAGATTATATGCACAATTCGGGGTGAAAGTGGTTTTGGATAGGATGATAACATGAAAATGATCACATGTGATAGAGCGACATATGATGCAAAGATAATGGTAATATATGTATATATATGGTAAGTATATTTCAATTATTTTTACTTTTTATTCTAATTTTGTATAATATCCAACAAAGTGCAAGAAGTATGAGCCATTTTTGAATAAAAGCATTGTTCATTATGATGAAATGGCTTTGGTTGTTGGCAAAGATATGGCAACAGGGAGTTTTGCCAGAACATTTGCTGACATAGATTTGGATGATGATAACATAGATTCAGTGCCTATAGATCATGAGAATGAAGCGATCAAGAGGTAAGAACAAATGTATCTTCATCTGGCACATCCAAACATAAAAGAAAAAAGGCTCAAGAAAGTGTCAATGATGAACAAATTAAATTTGTGGGTGAACAACTTGGCAAAATTGCTAATGCTTTGGAACAATTTACTGCGGATAAGACACCACATCTTTACAAAGAAGTGATGTCAATGGAGGTAGAAGGATTTGATGATGACTTCCTTTGTTCTGTGTTTGATTATTTAGTGAGTCATGAATCTGAGGCAAAAGCTTTTTTAGTTAAAACAAAGAAGCATAGAAAAATTTGGCTTCAAAAATTTTCTCAAGGTTGAAGATATTAATACTTTTAATGTGGTGTAATATTAGTTATGCATTTGGACAATATTGTTGTTATCATGTGGTGTAATATTAGTTATCATATGGTGTAATATTAGTTATGCACTTGGATAATGTTGTTGTTATCATGTGGTGTAATACTAATTATGTATTTGGATAATATTATTAATTTTTAGTATTAATTGTGGTTTGGAAGCTAATTTATAATTATTCAATCCTTATTTTTTATTTTTTTATAACACAATTACAAATAATTTTATTTGACTTTGGTTGTTTTCAATTTATGACGGTTAATATTCTAATTTAATAATTGAGTATTATTATATATTTAAAATGATTTATTTATTTATAAATAAATCATTGCAATACACGATAAAAACAATTTAAAATATAAATTTATTAATATATATATATATATATATATATATATATATATATATATATATATATAAAAGTAAACTCAATCAAGCAAAGAAAAGATAATAAATTCTTAAATATATAAATTTTTATTAAAACAGCTTTTCGGGAAAATATTTTTAGGAAATCTGCCAAACAACAGAAAATATTTTACATAGATTCATCCAAACACCAGAAAAGTAAATCATTTTCCGAAATCATTTTCCAAGAAATTATTTTCCAGAAATTATTTTCCGGAAAACATTTTACCTGCAAACAAACGGAGCCTTATTGTATTTTAATTTCTCTCTCTCTTTTTTAATGCATCGTTTTGATTTGTTTTAAATATTTTAATTTTAAAATCTATTTCAAAGTTATATTTCATTTTTCACATGATTTTAGATTAATTTTAAAATATTTTTTAGTTTAATATTTAATTATGTTTAGTATTTTAACTGTATATACAAAAATTAATTTATGTTTTTAAATATTTTTATAAGAATTAAAAAATATTATTATATTTGACTATAATGTAATATTATATTATTTTGTGATTTGTGTTGAGATTTTAATTTTACATTTTTATTATAACTTAATGCAGGATTTTTAAAATTGTTTATTATTTAAAATTATTATTAATGCCAACAAAATAATATTAAAACTTAATTTGAGACCACTATAAATAATTAAAAAAAAGAAATATTTTAAAATTTTATCTAGAACTCAAAAAAAAAGTGTTTATCTATACTCAATTCGAATCGAATTTCAGTTCACTAAACTCGATTCAAAAAAACTTAAATCAAGTTAGGATGATAAAATATGAATCGTCAACTCATTGTGTCAAAAGGCATATTATCCTCTCATTTATGGGTTAATAAGAGGCTATAGGTAATTTTAAATATTGTGTCAAAAAAGAGCAGATATGATCAGAACTTATAATGAGATTGTTCAAAAAAAAATACAAACACATAATAAAAATTATGAAACTTGAACTTAAGACATCTTAGTTTTCACTTGTCATCATGTTAGCTTTTATCATTTTATCAAGTTAAATGTTAAAATTCATTATCTATCATATTCAAATCTTACCATCATTAATTTTATTGACTTTATATTAAAATATAAAAGACAAAAAACACATTCATACCTACCTAATATATAAAAAGGTATTGTAGTAATTTCCATTTGAATTAATGCCCTGTTAACTCGGGACACAAACTCAACCAAAAAGTTAAATATAATTATAAATATAATTATAGATATATATAGTTGTGGTAAACAATTTACTTTTATGCCTTCCCTTCCTTCTTTTTTTTTTTTAACAATCTCATTATAGTCCCTCCTCAACCCTTAAATAGGGGAATAATGCGTTTCAATAGACCCTAATCCACCTCCTCTTGTACTGGTAATAATACCGATATCAATCGAACTGAGACTAAATTGACATATTCCCTTCTCTCTCTATCTCTCTCTCTTTTTTTTTTCTTTATATAAGTTGTTAAGTAGGTTGAACTAAGATTTATGTAAGGTGTCGCAAAGTAGACAATATATGGATTGTGTTGTAGATTAATATGATAACCTAGCATCTTGTGTTCAAATTATATATATGCATAATTATTTCAAAGAAAAATCATAATTTCAATATCTACATGACTACATCTATTTTTTTCTATTTTCAGAATATAACATCTTTTATTTAATATAATAAAAAGAAAAGAATTTATCTACATTGATGTAAAATTTAAGTGATTTTATATTCTTTTGTAATTTTTTATATGATGAATATTTTAACAATCCAACTATTAAATTTATCAAGATATTTGTATTTGTCATGCATAAAGGTGAGCGTTCGATCCAATCGAGTGAAAAAATTCGAGTTAATGGAGTTGACGAGTCCTATTTTATCATCCTAACTCGATTTGAATTTTTTTCGAATTTAGTTTAGTGAAATAAAATTCGAGTCAAATCGAATCGAGTGAAATTATTCAAGTTAAATTAAAAAAAATTAAATATGTCAAATTAAAATATTGCTACAGCATTGTAACACCCCAAACCCGGCCTAAACATTATGGCCGAATCTGGCGATGTCACATTGAAGTGTTTTTCGTAAAGAATGATTTCGTTGAAAAACCCTTTCTACAATTACCTCTGTTGTATGATCTAAATGCTGATTTATAAAATGAGTCGTTCAATTAAAACTTGCGATCCAATCAAAGGGGTTTTTACTTAAAAATCATTATTCAATTCCAAAAGTACCATTTTATAGCAGAAGCTTTTTAAAACAGTTGCGTACTTGCATTTACTTTGTAAAAACATTGTTTCTTTTGAAAACTCGTGTTTTCCTATCACTAGCAGTTATAAACCAAATCAAATAAAACCCTAAATTAAAGATTAACAATTCAAAGAGGCTTGATTACATCAAAAATACCTAAACCAAAATTATTTATAAATTAAAAGCTAAATAAGGAAGCGTAAGTTGTTGTGTGGCCACCCTCGAGTCCCTCGCAGCACCGATCTGCCTAAGGATTACCTGCGCAGATAAGCAGAAAGGTAAGTTTACTAAAACTTAGTGTGTAATCCCTAAATAAGCAAACATTCAAATAAACATTGAGCAAAAACAGTCTGGCCTAAGCCCATACCAATGATAGTATCAGAGTGGGCCTTAGCCCATTTTAGTATCAGAATCAGTGTGGGCCTTAGCCCAATTCAGTAGTGGTCACAATACAGATATGCAATCAAAAATCCTACCCAACCAGCCTCTACACACCACTCTATCCAGCCCTACACACCATGTGGGGATAAAATCAACCTACCATCCCTACACACAAAAAATAGCACCGGTTGCGGCACTAAGCAGAAATTGCACTTCCTCCAATCATAATAACCCATCCCCATGCAATATGTCATGTCATAATATCATACGTGAATGCAAATCATGTCATGCTCGATTACAGTCATACATATCATAGAGGTATATCAGTCATTTACCTCAAAGGGGTATAACGGTCATTTTATCAAATTGGGGTCTAGGTATACTTACCGACCGACAGTAGGTCCACAGTCGTCTCGGGCGACCCGTGCAACCTTATCAGTCAAGCAGTAAAAATGGGCCCAAAGCCTATAATGCAGCCCATGTGGGGCCACACGCACAAAGCCCAAAAATAGCCTTGGTCGTGTAAGCTACACAGTCTGGCCCAATAATCTCTACACGTCTGTGTGGTTTACCCATGTGGGGCCCATGAGCCCGTGAGGCCCACACGGCCCATTCTGACCCAACTTAGCCCAAAATGGCCTAAGCCCATAAAATCACTCATGGTGGCCTCTACGATCAAACACCCACGTTTTTACACGTTCGGACTACCACACGAGCGAGCGCATGCTCTGTATCGTCAATAGTCATACTTTTTTAGCTTTTGCCGATCTACTCTTATAGCAGTGTGGTTACAACCTTGTTCTAAAAAATGTGCGAATAGCCCACGCACCAAAACCTACATTCAATCAAGTCATTCCATTACTCATTTGACAATAGGGTAACAACCCCTATTAATACTTATTCCAAACAATTAATAATACTTGCATTGATTGACTGAATGTGGTTTAACCCACTTAAACTGTTGACAAAGACTGATTCCAAGCTCTTTAGCGCAAATCTGCATTATAACTGAATTCTATTAACCAATATTGTTTATACACATCGTTTGAAATAAATGCAAACTGCTTACTGAAAATGCAAACCAAGATTAGAAGAGTAAAGCAATTGGCTTACACCCAACACAAAAGCCGAAAGCCTTCGATACAATATAACACCCTACTCGAAAACCAAAGGTAGAGAGAGATGAAGGATTCGGCCCAAGCAACCAAAAAAGAAGAGGAGAAAATCGTTACCACAAAAAGTATTGAAAAAGGGATATATTCGGTCAAGAAGGAATCGCTTGAGAAAGGGAGAAAAAGAGGAGAATCGACCAATAACCAAGGAAAAAAACATTAAAAGTTTGAGAAGGAGAAAGGAAAAGGTATTTGGCCAAAAAGATAACTGATTGAAAGAGAGGAGAAGAGAAAAGGCAATCGATTAGCAAAAGAATTAGGGGAGAACAACCTCAAACCAAACTAAAACAAGAAAATCCAAAACAGTCTTTGCTACAATCGGCCCCAAGAAGAAAAACGAAAGAATCCGATGCCAAAAAGAGTGACACTATAAGAAAAATTCGGCAACTAGAGAACAAGAAGGAGAAAAAAACCCAAAATGTTCACAAACTCGAAATAGAGCACTTTAACCTACCAAAGCCGAAAGTTTAGAGTGCCATAGTTTAAATTCGGTTTACCACTCCTTCTCCCCTCACTTTCCATAATTTTCTCTACAATATCCTTCTAGAATTCGGCTACACACTTCCCCACACCCCTCAAACACTCTAACCGCCCATAAACATCAGAAATCCACTGACATACAACTCTTACACAGCACAGCAGCAAAATAAATACTCCTTGAGTATACTCCTTGAGTGAAGCGAGACTCAAACTCCAATCTCTTAGTAACAGTAACACGCCACTATCCCCTAGACCAGCAGGCTTTTTATGACATGTTTTACCAACATCTATTTAAGAAGCCTACTGACTAGAGATAGGTTTTAATCAAGTAAAAACAAAATTTTGGACTTCTCAGACTCTTTCCAGGACACTTAACCACTGAAGCAAACATGCATTTGTGTCACTTCCTTGCACAACAAAACATTCATGTGCAGTCTTCTAACTGCACCCACTCAAGACTTAATACTTTTAGGCCCAAAATTTGGGGCGTTACAAGTATAACTAATTTCATTGTTCCCTCAAATAGCCACCTTTTGCTTGTAATGCTTCGACACCCGGAATGGAAAAGGTTTACCGTTCGTATTGTATGCCACATCTTTCCAATGACAAGCCGATCAGCCCTTATTGTGATGATTTTACATGAACCAAAATAAAGCTTACTTTAGCTAATCTACTTGAGGAAACCAAAAATTACTTTTCTTCAATTGTTTCATCATGTATACATGATATCCCCACAACATGTTTTTCTCATTTGATGACTTTTTTTTATATAATTAAACTGGTAGGGTGAATTGAAGGACATCAAAGACAATTTAACGAAGAATTAGCCCAACCTTTATGCGAAGAAAAATGAAGAAATCCCCAACCATTTGGAATTTTAGAAACATATATGGAAACAACATGGAATGTGTACCATTCCCAATGATCCTCATTTCTATTTTGGGGCTAACATGATTCTCTACAAATAGTTTCTTGATATATAAAGAGGTAATTGATTTAGTATGGGTTTGAATGGACGGTGCAGTGCGTTTAACTTACTTTTTATCTCATGCTATAGTATTATTGTAGTATCTATAGATATTGGAATTACGTCTGGAAACTCTAAGTATCAAGTAGGCGATATCCTTACAAAATTGAAGAAAAAATATGGAGCATATCCTCAAATTGCATGCAACCAAAAGCATGAACTACAAGAGATCCGATTCTGCTTCTTTCTTGAAGGATCTGCTTTCTACAAAGACTGCCCCAACAAATTGGAGATAATAATTATTGTAACAAAGAAGATGGCCAAATTACTTTCCTTTCTTCTCCAGAAATGGCAACCAAATGGAACAATGAATTATAACCTAATTACCAGAGGCGAATCCAGGGGGCTAACAGGATTCCCGAAATCATTCTGACCTTGTCTCACAAAATTTATTATATCTCATAATTTACAATTCCATTGCTTACATGTTTCTTCCGTGAAAAACTAGACTGAATAAACTTTAATTTCATATTTTATTCAACCTCTAACTCAATTTCCACTATTTTTTATGATTTTTCAAAGTTAGATTACTGTTGCTGTTCAAAACTATTTTAGTGCAAAATGTTGATTTCCAAGTTTATAACACCTTTATTTCCTTCTCTACAATTTTTTTTGTATCATTTTCTCTTATTTCTCTTATTTCTCGATAGCAAGCAATTTTGGCTTTTCGCCGAATCCTGTTTCTGCATTTCGGGTACACACCTGGTATCGTTTCTGATGCGTAAGCACGGCTAAGCCTCTAAAACCTAAAAATCGACCAACATATCTCTAGATTAATCACTTAATTCATTTTTAATCAACCAATTTCGGAAGGAACTCGACTAAAAACCTAAAAAAACCCTTACCTCGCTTGAGTAACCACAACTTCACACAATCACAATGTCGATTCAAAACCACCAGCCCCTTGATTAACTCCTGAACACCAAAAAGGAATCCCCCTTTTAGAGATTAACCAAGAACGATTAACAATAGACAGACCGTTACTTACCAAACACGCGCAATCAATGATGAACAACCGAATCAATTGGAGAAAAAGAAAGAAACAAAAGGGGAAAAAATAATGGAAATTTCGGAAGCAACTAGGGGAAATAATTAGTAGAGGAGAGAAAAAAAGAAGAAGAAGAAAAAAAAGTCAGAAAAATTTTGGAGAATTGGAGAGAAAATCGAAACTCTATTATTATTATTATTATTATTATTTGCAACAAATAGATAATCAGATTATTTTCTGATAATCTCTCCCCAACTATCTCCTAAAATTACTCCCTATTAACCCACTAAAACACAACTACTCAGAATTTTGCCCCAACACAATTCTTAGCAGAAATTAGAGCAAAAAGTACTATCTCCACGCCACCATAGAGAATTAAACACAAGACCTTCAATACTCCAACACTCCACTTAACCATCAAACCAGCAGGCCCATTATGATATAAACTTACCAACAATTAAACTTAAGCCATTTGTATAAGGTTAAGGCTTTATTTATAAAAATACCAAAATTTGCCCAAGTAAGGCTTGAACTTGGGACCTCACACACATACTCAGAACACTTAACCACTGAAGCAGATACACACTTTTGTGTCACATATACACGAAATCAAAAATTAAAATTTTGGGGTGTTACAAAATCACTCCAAATTATAATACATATTAACCATACCAAACCACGCATCAAACTACACATCAAACATGATAAGGCCATTTATACATATATAGCAAAATATACCAAAACACAAGCCAATTCAAATGGCTAAAAACATAACAAAACATGTAGGCTATCATTAGCCAAAATAACATATACATGCCATTATAACCAAAATTAGATAACCAAAAGTACCAAGATAGTCAATAGATAGTGTGATATAGCTCCGACAAGCTTCCAACCTGAATGAGCTTCCAAACCACTATATAACACGGAAAATAACACAAAGTAAACACTTAAGCTTAGTAAGTTCATAAAACACAGAATCTAACTTACCATTTAACCACAATTTAGGTAAGTAAACCAAAACATATCACAACCCAATTTGGCCAAAAGCCTAACACATATTCATCAATCAAGTTAGCCATGTAATTCATATAAAAATAGAGAATCATGTATGAGTTCAACAACCATTTAAATTCCATATACATGTAACATCTATACTATGTATCCATATATCATATATAAACCATTTCCATGTAATTCATTTAAATACCTGTGCTAGTTCGTATCGAGCTCATATAAACTCATAACAAAACTGTGCCCATTGAACCATTTAGAATATCGTTAGATACGCGACTGTATACACGAGGTGTACTGAATTGTAATCTATCAATTCCTATACATGTATGCTCATACGAGCTGTAAACAGTAAGCTTCTCTGAGCTGAAATAACGGTAACCTTCTCCGAGCTGAATAATAGTAAGCCCATACGAGCTGAGTATCAGTAAGCTCATAAGAGCTGAAATCGGTAACCCTAATGACATGTCATTTGTATCCTACGAATTCCTAAGGTTCAAACGGGGCTCGGTAATCTTCGTACATCGTTGGGTATGCGATCGGTACTCATACATTATGACAATACAATTAAGATACATTTAATCCAATCAAAGAAAATAATTACACAATTTAATTGCACGAACTTACCTCGACAAGTTTACGTAGATACGAAGGTGATTAATCTGAGGTTTTCTCTTTGCCTCGATCTAACTCCGTACGAGGTCTAACCGAATCTATACGAATGAATTTAACACAATTCAATACAAAACACATTCAATTTAGTCCAACACATAATTTTTTCAAAATTACCATTTTTCCCTTATACTTTTAATTATTTGCAATTTAGTCCCTAAGCTCGGAAAATGAAAATCATTCAATTTTATCCCTACCCAAGCCTAGCCGAATTATAACCATGCTTATAGCAGTCCATATATTTCACAAATTCACACTTTTATCACATAGTTGATCATATTTCTCAATTTAATCCCTAATTGATAATTTCATAAAAAAATTCCTTTACAAAAGTTGTTTATCTAACAACAACCATTCTTTTTCTACCATTAAACTTCAAAAACCTAACATATTCATCAATGGAAAAACTCAACTACTTTAATATTTTTACAAATTAGCTCCCGGGCTAGCCAGATTAAGCTACAACGATCCCAGAAACAAGAAATCATTAAAAAGGGGACAAACGATACTCATATGCAAGCAAAATAAGGATGGCCGAACTAGAAAGCTTCCATGGCTTCTTTCTCTTTGAATTTTCGGTGGAAGAGGATGATAGAAAATAATGATATATTTGTTTTGTTTTAATTTATCATTTATTACCTATTTACCAAATTAACCTTTAAAACATTTAATAATCACACTAATGACAAGCCATGTATATCCACTATCACATTTAATGGTCTAATTACCATACAAGGACCTTCACTTTAAAGTTCTATAGTTATTTAATACTTTTAGCTAATAGAACTCAACTTTTATGTTTTACGCGATTTAGTCCTTTTTATCAAATTGAACATGTAAACGGTAAAATTTCTTAACAAAATTTTTATACGGTAATACTATCATGCTTTAGATCATAAAATAATATTAAAATAATTTTTTTGAACTCAGATTTGTGGTCCTAAAACCACTATTCCTATTTCACTAAAACGGTCTGTTATAGGTTAAGGGTGTTACGCAGTTGAATTTTACAATTTGAATAACTCGAATAGTTCAAATAATAGATTAGTGTAAATACCTCTTTGATCCTTGTTAATTTTGAAAATGAGCAAATTTGTCTCTCTCACAACAAAAATTACAAAATAATTCAAAATAATTTCCAAAATTCCAAAATATTTATAAAAATTCCCAAATTTATATTTTTAAAAAAAGTATAATTTTTTATAAAAAAATTATAAAGAAGATATAAAGAAAGTTAAATTTTTAAAAATTTTCTAAAATAATCATTTTGGGACCTGAATTTGTTACTTAATTATTCAAGTTTATCATACTAAAGTGTTTTTTTTTTTATTTTTAAAAATTTTCTAAAATAATCATTTTGGGACCTAAATTTGTTACTTAATTATTCAAGTTTATCATCCTAAAGTGTCTTTTTTTTATTATTTTGCTTTGAAAAAGTTTTCAAATATATATGATTTCAAATTTATTTACTCTAACATGAAATTAATTATACTGTAATAATATTTTAATTTGACATATTTAATTTTTTAATTTAACTAGAATAATTTCACTTTATTCGATTCGATTCAAATCGAATTTCAGTTCACTGGACTCGATTCAAAAAAATTTCAAATCGAGTTAGGTTGATAAAATATAACTCATCAACTCAAATTTTTTTCACTTGATTTGATCCGATTCGATCGAACACTGATTATAATTCGCATTTCAGTGTAATAATTTTCTTCACAAGTCTACAAACCTAAAACAAACAAAATTCTTTTTTATATTACTTTTTATAATTTATTTGTCTCTTATAGTGATATAATTATATAGAACTTTTCGTTTTTCCTTTGATATGGATAAGATGTGGAGTGAGGCCCAACGGAATCACGTTGGAGATGAAGACAAACGGATGCTGTGATGGAGATGCCTTATCTTTTATATATACTTATTATTAAAGCTTTCATTTAGTTCATATTACCCATTAATCGATTACTATTATCAAAATTTTAGTCGAGTTATCATTCACCAATTAGATTCTAAATTAATATGAAATTATCAAAAGATTATTTCTTTTATAAAAGAATAAATATTATCAAAAGATTTTAATTATTACCAATATAGGAGGATGTAGGTTCGAGTGCATTAAAGCGTATTATCCTCTCATTTATGGGTTAAGGAGAGGATATAGGTAGTTCTAAACATTGTGTCAAAAAAGAGTAGATATGATCAGAACTTATAATGAGATTGTTCAAAAAAAAATACAGACTCATAATAAGAATTATGAAACTTGAACTTAAGGCATCTTAGTTTTCACTTGTCATCATGTTAGCTTTTATCATTTTATCAAGTCAAATGTTAAAATTCATTATCTATCATATTCAAATCTTATCATCATTAATTTTATTGACTTTATATTAAAATATAAAAGACAAAAAACACTTTCATACTTACCTAATATATAAAAAGGTATTGTAGTAATTTCCAAATGATTAATGCCCTGTTAACTCGGGACACAAACTCAGCCAAAGAGTTAAATATAATTATAGATATATATAGTTGTGGTAAATAATTTACTTTTATGCCTTCCCTTCTTTTTTTTTATTTAATAATCTCATTATAGTCCCTCCTCAATCCTTAAATAGGAGAATAATGCGTTTCAATAGACTCTAATCCACGTCCTCCTGTACTGGTAACAATACCAATATCAATCGAACTGAGACTGAATCAACATATTCCCTTCTCTCTCTCTTTTTTTTTCTTTGTATAAGTAGTTAAGTAGGTTGAAACTAAGATTTATGTAAGGTGTCGCAAAGTAGACAATATATGGATTGTGTTATAGATTAATTTGATAACCTAGCATCATGTGTTCAAATTATAAATATGCATAATTATTTCAAAGAAAAATAATAATTTCAATATCTACATGTCTACATCTATTCTTTTCTATTTTCAGAATATGACATCTTTTATTTAATATAATAAAAGGAAAAGAATTTATCTACATTGATGTAAAATTTAAGTGATTTTATGTTCTTTTTGTAATTTTTATATAATGAATATTTTAACAATCCAACTATTAAATTTATCAAGATATTTTTATTTGTCATGCATAAAGATGAGCGTTTGATCTAATTGAGTAAAAAAATTCAAGTTAATCGAGTTGACGAGTCCTATTTTATCATCCTAACTCGAATTGAATTTTTTTTCAAATTTAGTTCAGTGAAATAAAATTTGAGTCAAATTAAATAGAGTGAAATTGTTCAAGTTAAATTAAAAAATTAAACATGTCAAATTAAAATATTATTACAGTATAACTAATTTCCTGTTAAAGTACATAAATTTGGAACCATATATATTTGAAAACTTTTCCAAAGCAAAATAATAATAATAATATACTTTAGTATGATAAACTTGAATAATTAATTAACTTATTTAGATCCCAAAATTATTATTTTAGAAAATTTTTAAAATTTTAAATTTCTTTATATATATCTTTATAATTTTTTAAAATATAAATTTTAGAATTTTTATAAATATTTTTTTAATTTTAAAAATTATTTTGAATTATTTTGTAATTTTTGTTGAGAGAAAAACCAATTTACTTATTTTCAAAATTAATAAGGACCAAAGGAGTATTTACATCAATCTGTTATTCAAACTATTCGAATTATTCGAGTTATTCGAATTGTAAAATTCAACTCAACTTGAACTCAAAACTCAAATTACTTATGTGAGTTGACTCGAATAACTCGATTCGATTAACTCGAAATTCAAAAAGAAAATTTTCGAATCGAATCAAGTTTTGCTCACCTCTAGTCATGATTGCAAATTTTTTAATTGATCCAATATCCCTATCATATTGATATTAAATATTGTCTATACTAATATAGGGGAGGGAACCACTTATACGGTATAAAAATTTTAGTAGTTTTACACTCTTTCATGATTTTTTATACGACTAACATTTTAACAATCCAACCATCATATTTTATTCTCCATTCATGTAGATCATACATGTTAAGTTTAGGATAAATTAAAAATTCTAACTATTTTTTTGGGTAAAAAAAATTTCAACCATTAAATATATATTAATATAAATAATATTTTAGATAGATATGATAGATATATCATATTGATTAAAAAATTTATACTCATGACAATTACAAATATCTTGATAATTTTAACAGTTGGATTGTTAAAATATTAATTGGATAAAAAGTTACATAACAATATAAAATTACTTAAGTTTTACATCGGTAAATGTGGATCCCTTCCCATTAATATATATTTAATAGTTGAAAGTTTTTTTTTCCTAAAATGAATAGTTAAAAAATTTTAATTCGCGCCAAACTTAACATGCAGGATACATAGAAATGAAACATTAAATATGATGATTGGATTGTTAAAATATTGATCATATGATTAAAATTGTAAATTCAAATTACAACGGGATGCAAAATTTTACTAAAGCTCTGATTTAAGTAAAAGAACTACTCAAGTCAAATATTTGACTACTTGGCTGATAATTGATATCACTTAATAATATACTATTTTAGTGTAATCGTTTTTATATTGTTCCCTCCAATGGCCACCTTCTGCTTGTAATGCTCCGCCACCCAGAATGGAAAAGGTTCACCATTCGTACTGTATCACCACATCTTCCTGATAACAAGCCGGTCAACCCCTACTGTGATGATTTCACATGCACCGAAATCAAGCCTACTTCAGCTAATCTACTTGAGGAAACCAAATATTGCTTTTCTTCAATTGCTTCATCATGTATACATGATATCCCCACAAACATGTTTTTCTCATTTGACGATTTTTTTTTTTTATATATAATGAAACTGGTAGGGTGAATTGAAGGACATCAAAGACAATTTAACGAAGAATTGGCCCAACCTTTATGTGAAGAAAAATAAAGAAATCCCCAACCATTTGGACTTTTGGAAACATATATGGAAACAACATGGAATGTGTACAATGATCCTCATTTCTATTTCGGGGCTAACATGATTTTCTACAAATAGTTTCGTGATATACAAAGAGGTAATTGATTTAGTATGAGTTTGGATGAACGGTGCAGTGCGTTTAACTTACTTTTTATCTCCCACTATGATATCATTATAGTATTTACAGATATTGGAATTACATCCGGAAACTCTAAGTATCAAGTAGGCGATATCCTTACAAAATTCAAAAAAAAAGTATGGAGTATATCCTCAAATTGCATGCAACCAAAAGCATGAGCTATAGGAGATTCGTTTATGCTTCTTTCTCGAAGGATCTACTTTCTATAAAGACTGCCCCAACAAACTGGAGGATAATAATTATTGTAACAAAGAAGATGACCAAATTACTTTCCCTTCTTCTTCGGGAATGGCAACCAAATGGAACAGAAAATTATAACCTAATTACCAGAGGTGAATCTAGGGGGTTGACAGGGGTCCCGACCCCCTAAAATGGAAAATTATTGTTTTGGCCCTTTAGAAAATTTTAAAATTTTAAATTAGTAAATGTGAAATTACACTTTGACCTCCTAAAATTATAAAAATTTAATTTAATTTTTTTAAAATTTATAAAGATATATTCTATTAAAAATTAAAATTCCATTTCGGTTTCCTAAAAGAATTTTCTAACTTCGCTCCTACTAATTACCTCAAAATAATACCAATATATTTTAGTATTAGTCTAAGTTATGTTGACATAAGGTTTAGGGTTGTATCCCTTTTCCTCTTACTTTTGAATGTAATGTAACATTTAAATAATTATGGATCTGTTCATGTTGCAGATTTATATTAAGCTTTGAATAATTTCAATTAATTTGAGTTAAAGTTGCTATTTATAATTACTAACTTTTCTTTTAGTTTTAGTATTAAAATATAACAATTTGAATTTATATAAAAAATTTGTACAATTTTAATTAAATATATGTTTTATTAAATATTTATTATTTTTAATTGGACCAATAAATGAAGGTGTTACCAGGTTTTTAGACAATTTCTTTATAATTTTAAAATTCTATTTTTTTTAATTTTGTGAAAATTATAAATCTTTTTATGAATTTTTTAAATATTTTAAAAAGAATTTACTTAATTTCGTTACATGACGTGACTAACTTAAATGGTGGTAAAAGATTATATGAAAATTGATTTTTTGATGGCTTGATTGATTGCTTTTTTTCAATTAAGAGTTCAATTCAGTACTATTTTCAGTTGAAAGCTCAATTGAATATCGAGAAATTTTTTGACATATTAAATATTAGTATTGTAGTAAGATTTTTTTTTTTTTAAATGGGGTGTCTTTTTCAACTTGCGAAGTAAATAAACATATTTGGCTCTATCTCCTCAATTAATTCCGTTATTTAAAAAAAAAAAAAAAGGAAAAGAAAAGTAGCATTCAACAAAGCCAAATCCGAAGCATGATTGCATTACAAGACAAATATTCCAAATTTCCTATAAAAACCCTTGCATTAATACGAAACTAATGCAAGAAGGAAAAACTTGAGAAGTCGTAATTAGCAAAAGCAGGAGAAAATGCAAGAGAGGCAAATATTGGTGGTAGCTGTAGTGTTAGCCGGAGTAAGCTTGGTAGTTTCAGACGAGGACGTGAAACCCTTGGATTTCTACAAATACAGTCTGCAATGGGGACCAACTGTTTGTTTACATCCTCCTCCGGGAAAGAAGTGTGAAGGGAGAGCCGAAGTGAGGTTTACCATCCATGGTTTATGGCCACAATATTATAAGGATACGCCGGTGCCTCCGTACCATGAAGATCCTAGATGCACCAACACCAAACCTACTTCAGAAAATGACGTTGTGGTAAGCAACCCATTTTGCTTTCAATTTCTTTATGTTTTACACACAAGTGTCGGATACAAAGATATAACTTTTTGCAACTCAAGGACGAATTTAAGGGGGGAGTAGGGGTCCCAAAAATAGTAAAAAATGTTATGCAGGCCCTTCAAAATGTTTAAAATTTATAATTAATTTATAATAAAATTTCACTTTGGTCTTCCTATAAAGAAAAAAAATTAACCTTACTAATAAATTAATACATGATAAAATTATATTTTGAACTCTTACAAATTTATAATTCAATTTCGATTATCCTAAAAAGAATTTTGGATTCGTCCCTACACCCTCGATAATAGCAAATTACTATTATGCACACTACAAGTATGCAATTCACTCAAACTCGTAAACCAACACTTAGAGCTTAGATTGACAATTCATGCATTTTATATTTTTGTTGTATTATAAATAGACCTTTTATGGACTGAGTTACTCGAAAAGTGAGAGAGTTTGAGCAAAAATATAGGTCCGAAAAATGAGATTGGACAAAAGAATAAGACCCATTTTCTAAACAAGGCGAACCTCAATTAAGATTTTATACTCAAGCTTGGCCAGATCTGAATCTGCCTAAATTTTTTTTCTCTACTACCATTTTACTGTCATTTTGTTGTTCTTTTGATACTATTATCTTGTTATTATTTAGATATTATATAACTCTTGTTTTATTGTTAATTTTGCTATTATTTTGGAGATATTTGCTTGTTAAGTTTCAACTATCTTAGTGTTATTTTAGTATAAATACTTTATTTAATGTATTTTTAATTTGTTGAGAAATATTTATTTTAAAGTTTTAAGTGTATATTATGTATTATATTTTTTTAATTTATTTTTATATAAAATAAATAATATAAAAAAATTAATATGGGCCGTCCAGGTCAAGGTCAGGGTCAAGTTTAGCATTTTCTATCTGAATTGGATTTGGACAAAATGTTAAATTTATTTTCAGGTTGGACTAGGTCTCAATCTAAAATTTAACATTAACTCGAGCCATAATCAGGTCTAATTATAATCCTATTTTAAAATACTTTTAAAAGTTGTTTTTTTTTGGGGGGGGGTTAAACATTCACCGAAATGAATTTATAAATCGCATGCATGTTTTCGTATTTGACCTTTTTTTTTTTTTAATTCATAATTAAACTCGTAGGAAATATTGAAGAAGAGCACATTGAAAGCAGACTTAATGAGGAATTGGCCAAATCTTTATGCAAGGAAAGTAAGAAAAGAAGAGGATAATTTGCAATTTTGGAAATACGAATGGGGAAAACATGGAATGTGTTCGGATTACCCCAACAAACCTTCTGACTATTTCAGTTTTACCTTAAACCTCCTACAAGAATTCATTAATTTAAAAGAAGGTAATTACTTACCATACACAATGTTTCGATTTCATTTAGGGTAAATTATAAAAATAATCACTTTTGTTTACTTTAGGTCACATTTTAGTCACTTATGTTTGAAATGTTACAAATGTTACGTTTTTTGGTCATTTACGTACTTGCGTTGTAACATTTTAGTCATTGAGTCGTTAATTGTTGCTAATGGTGTAACGATAAGCTGACGTGGCACGTTAAATCATCATTTTAAACAAAAATTTTAGGTTGATTTATACAATCGGTCCCCATATTTTTTTCGTTTTAAGTAATTTAATTTTTTCTTTTATATTTTTTTAACTTTTCTTTTTTTCTTTAGTTTACATTCTCTTCTGCTTCTCCCTCTATTTTCCTCCCTTCTCTATTTTTTTAACGTAGTTTTTCTATGTTTTTCATTTGTTAAAATTAGTCCTTATATTTTTTATTTTTTAACAATTTAATTTTTTCGAGTGAGACAAGCTTGTGGATTAGTTTTAACAAATGGAAAAACATAGAAAAACTACGTTAAAGGAAATGAAGGGAGGAAAATAGAGTGAGAAGTAAAAGAGAATGAAAAAAAAAAGAAAGCTAAAAGAATATAAAAGAAAAAAATTAAATTGCTCAAAATGAAAAAAAAAATATAGGGACCAATTACAAAATTTAATATAAAATTTTCTTTTGAAATGATGATTTAACGTGTCATGTCAGCTTACCACTATACTGTTAATGGCAATTAATGGCTCAGTGACTAAAATGTTACACCATAATAAAGTGACTATTTCAAATATAAGTGACTAAAATATAACTCGAGTCAAATAAAAGTAACTATTTTGATAGTTGACTCTCAAATTAAAGGAGATCAGTGATTAGAGGTTTGGTTTTTGGGCCTCCAACCAGATTTGGGATTTAAACGTGGTAGCAAAGTGGGCGACATTTTGAAAAATCTGCGGGACAAAAACTATAAACAGCCTCAAATTGTATGTAACAGTGAAAGTCAGCTGCTGGAGATTCGTTTCTGTTATAAAGAAAAAAAAGCTTTCGACTGTCCCTCTTGGGCGGGGAGTAAAACTGCTTGCAAAACCGAAACTGCCAACATCTTTTTACCCGGTGGTGCTGGAGGGACGGATGCTATGAATTACTATTTCAGTCATGAATTGGGGGTGGGGAGTAGAACTTGCAATGCCCAAACTGCCAACATCTTTTTACCCGATGGTGCTAGAGGGACGGATTCTGTGTATTACAATTTCAGTCATGATGGTGGTAATTACTAAAACTAGTTTAGTTTTTTAATATCTACCATTAAGTTTATCCCTCATATATATATTAACTATATGAATAATGCCAACAAGCTATTCGTTGGATGGCTATAATTTATATGTTGGCACCAGAGTCGAGGTTGGGTCTTTTCCCTTTGAATGTAATATGATGTATAAATAATTATGAATCTGTTTATGTGCAGATTCAAGTCTCTTGTTCGTCCCTTTTGAATGTGATGTGATGTATAAGTAATTATGAATCTGTTTATGTGTTGATTCAAATCTCTAATGTCTAGATTGAACATATATCAATAAATTTTTAGTTTATATCTTAATAAATCTTTAACATATATCAATATTTCATTTGAAATAATAGCCTATTTAGGAATAAAATCAAATAATAAAGGCTTGCTTTAAAAAAAACAATTTTTAATAGAATGATAAAGATTATTTAATTTTCCTTTTAAAAAAAGAAAGATTACTTAATTTAAATTTATGTACGAAAATTTCTTCAACTAAACTTAAAAGTTAAAGATTTAAATATTAGACACGATATTATTAAAAGTGGCAGTTATAAACTCTAAATATAGACCATAAAACATGTATGAAGAATAAATATATATATATATATATATATATATATATTTTTTAAAAAGGATTTTTTTAAATGTAATTAAGTAACTCTTAATAATATATTTTCATTAATTTGAACCTTCCAACATTTATTTTACCTAATTGAGTACACCAAAATTGAGGGGGTAATGCTCTTTTTCATTATTATAATCGCTATTCAATACAATTCAAAATTTAATTAATACCTTACACTATTCAATTTTCATTTTTTTCATCTCTTTTAATGGTCAATAATAACAAATCATGGGTAATTTATAATTAATATAAATATGTTATATATTGAATTATATATATAACAAAATATATTACTTATAAATTTTGTCTATTTTCAAAGTTGGCATATTTTAGAACAAAAGCACTTGACTATTTATTTTGAAGATATTTGAACAAGATAGAACTGAAAATATGAAAATCGATTGAGTTGAAATTGAAGACTTGAGGATTGATTTCTTACGAATTAAGTCAGATTAGATCAAGAATCTTATGGAATTATTATCCCATACTGATTTTTAACTTTACTTTATAAGAAAAGTGATTAGACTATAACTCTTATGTAAACAAAACTTAAATAGTATTAAACTTAAGTTTTGTCTAGTTTAAAGTAATCGAGAGACTTAGAACTTGAGAGAGCATAAATCTGTTCAAGTTAGAAACGTATATGTGATTGTTTTTTAAAGCAATCAAGGGAGTCTCTTGAGTTGCAAAACTAAGGTTTTGAGAGAGAAACTTAATGGAATAATGATATACTCTTTGTACAATAGTGAGGTTGTTAAATTGGTGAGTTCTAAACTAGTATTAGGACTTAAATAATTAATGAGTTCTCAGCAAGGCCCATGAAATGTAGATCAAGGTTGAATTAAGTAAATAATCTTGGTATTCATCTTTACTTTTACACACTTTTAATTTTATAGTTAAAATTGTGGTCATAATTTTAAGCACTATTTCAATCACAGTTTATGTTTGCAAATTAAAAGTTTTGTAAATAAAATGTTTAAAGTTGCAAATATGTTATCAAAACATATTTTTAACCAAAAAAATATTATCAAAATATTTTTAAAATGTATTTAAACTGTTTATAAAACCATAAAAAATTAAAAAGAATATTTAAGATATTATTAAAATCCGTATTAACGTAATTTATGAGAATCTTAATTTTTAAATTAAATAATGTTTTAAACTAATATAAATACTATTGCAAAAGCAAAATAAAAATAGAAACAATTTGAAATTTTACAAATTTAAGAATAGTTTTGAGAAGAATATTTTTTAATAACGTATTTAAATACTTAAAAAATTTAAAATTTTTATATTTGTTTCTATAACAGGTTTTTAAACCAATCAAAATATTGTTATAATTTTAAAATCAAAAAAATAAATCAAAATAATTAAGAATATCACTAAACCCATACAATCATAAAATTTATTCATACTATTTATAAAATTTATTGAAAATATAAAATAATTTAATATGTAGCGACGTAAAAATTTTGTGGATTCGGGTCTCTAAATTGTGGCGGTTTATTGGAAAATTGGAAATTGAAATTTGGTTTTAAAATAAACCGGGAGTCGCCACCGATCCTTTTTCCTAGGTGTGATCGGACACCTAAAATTTTTTTAAAACACAAGATGGCTGAGTTTAGGTCTTCACGAAAATCCAGAGAAAAATTAGGGTTCGGGAGTCGGTTATGCGTGAGGAAGGTATTAGCACCCTCGCGACGCCCAAAAATTGGTATCTCATAAACACGGGTTGTCTTGATTTTCAAAAATACGGGTTCAATGTAATATTTAATTGCGATCCGATTGAAGCACGAGAATTTTCAATTCTTTTGATTTTGAGAAGGGCATACCGCTTTAACACGAGTCAATTGATGTTCACCCAACATAGCGATGAAATCGATGACTTAATGTTAAATCGATATGTTGCCTTGATTATCGAAATTAATTCGGAAAAACAGGAATAAGATTCTCGAAATAATGCAAAGCAAATATTGATAAAAATAAATAGCTGAAAGAATATATTGAAGCAAATAATAAATGTAAAAAAATGTATACGATATTAAACGTAATAATAATATCAGACATGAAATAAAAACAATGAATATATATAGACAAAAAATAATAACAAACGAAGTAACGTAAACATAATATTAAAAATACTAATAGTGCTATATATATATATTAAAGTATGTATAATGATAAGAGTGAAAAGTGTATATACATGGTAATACTAAAATACATAAGTAATATATACCCACGCATTTTATAAAAAATGAACATGTGCAAGATACATTATAAATACTAGTAACATAAAAATTATATACATTAACAATACTACACAAATACACACATATATTTTAAAATAAATACATAGTAATATTAGAATAAAATAATAAGTGTAATAATAAATATAAGGATATACGAAAATAATACTATTTAAAAAACATATATATATATATATTTATGATAAAATACATATACTAATAATAATAGTAACAATAATAACAATAAAGATATATGTACACCAAATAACATATAATAATATTAAGATCATAAGTGACAATAGGGAAAATAATAAGTATATTAACGAGTATAATAATACATGAAAATAATATTATATATAAATATATACACGTATAATAAAATATATGTATTGATAATAAATATAATAAGAATAAAATAAATGTAATAATAATATATCCACATTAAAGATAATAATAAAAAGAACTAATGATAATATTTCACAAATATATATATATATATACTAAAATATACATAATAATATATAAAATATAATATTAAGAACACATGTATATAATATATGAAATATATATAATAAAATATTAGAATATTTACATAATTTATACATATAAAAAAACGACTAATAATGATACTACATAAGTATATACATGAATATATTAAATACATATACGTATTATAGATATATACATAAACTAATAACAATAATAATAATAATAAAGTAAAAAAGAGAAAAAAAAATAGTATAAAACGGGTTAAAGTGAAAAAGGGACCAAATCGAAACTAAAATCAGAGTTTTGGGATAATTTGAAAAGGGAACACAGAGAAAAAGACCAGCTTGCAATGTGCGCGCAACCTGGGAGTACCGAAATCGCAATATTTCCATGTTCTAAAACGCAGTGCATCAACAGGGGTTTGGATTGAAAAGCACTGAAAATTATGGGGCTAAATTACAAAACAAAAAAAAATCTGATTGTAAACACTGAAAATGCGGAAGGGCCGATTGCGCAAATAGCCCTTCTGCTTTAAAAAACATGCGGATCCTGTCGGAGCGGGTCGGGTCGACCCGACCCAGAGCCTTAAACGGCGCCGTTTCGTCTAATAAAGGGGGGGGACCAAAACGTTGCGTTTTGGTCCCCTATATAAGTTAAATTTTTTGTTAAAAATTTCATTTACACCAGGGAAAGAAAAAAAAAAAAGAAAAGAGGGAAGGAGAGAAGAAAGGGAGGGAAATCAGCAGGGGGGGCGGTCATGGGACCAGCTCGATTCGCCCTTGCGCGCAAACACACACACACGCGTGGGCGGAAAAAATAAAACCTCCGTTTTTTCCTTTTTATTCTTTATTTATTTATATATATATATATATATATATATATATATATGTGCATAAAATTGACTCGAAAATAGAATGAAATAAAAACAAAAATAACCTTAGGTTTTGCTCACTTTTTGAATCTTCAATCTGTGATATGCTCTCTGATTTGATGATATTGTTGTATTCAATGATAATGGAAAATAATACTTGCTCAAAAATGGAAGGTACTTTAATGTCTGAGATTCAAAAATTTCTTTTTTTTTTGTTCTCTGTTTACATTCGGCTTTTATAACCTTTCCTTACACTGCCCATTTCTTTTTCTTTGATTGTCTTGTCTTCCGTCTTAATCTTTGCAGGGGATGGGCGAACGGCGGTGGTAGCGGGCAGGTGGGGTGGTTGGCCGAAAGTCTGAAGGCCCTAGGTGCGGCGCACCTAGGGTTTGGTTGTTGGTTTCTGTTTGTTTGGGCTAGGGTTAGGCTGATGGGATTTGGGGTTTGAAACTGAAATGGGTTTATGGGCCATTCGGGTTTTGGGTTTAGGTTAGTTGGGTCTGGTGGGTTTTGGGTTTAAGTTAGTTGTGTTTGGGCCAATTGGGTTTTATAATGGGTCAAAAAGGGTTAAGGGGTTTAATCATAATGTATTTGGGCTGAGTTTGGTAGTATTGGGTCTGAGTATGGGTTGGTTTAAATGGGTTGGGGTTATTTAATGATTGTAATGGGTCTGATGGGTTAGTTTGTAAAGGGGTTTGAAGTTGGGTAAGTGGGCCAAATTGGCCTGTACAGCTGCCCCTCTTTGCTCATTATCGTGTAACGGGAATAGAGCAAAGATACAAAGAAAGGCCAATTTTGCCTCGTCTTGCTGAGTCTTGATTTCATTGGTGCTCTTCTTGCTCAGGTAGTCTCTTTCCTTTCCATCGCGTCATGTAGCTCTAGTTCAATCCACTGCCTCTTCTGATATATGCCTTGTGGTTTCAATCTACTCCAATGTGACTTCAAAGATATGTGATTTGTGACTTTGATCTGCTTCCATGTAGCTTCATAAAGATAAGATCTACAGCTTCAATCTGCTCTTTTATCACTTTAGTGTGATGAGATTCATGATCTTCTCTTCTGTAACTCTAGCGAGGCAAGATTTGATATCCTCGATCAGTTCCACTGCAACTCCAGGGGAACAAGACTTGCAACTTTGACCTACTCTACTACAACTTCAGGGGATCCAAATCTGGTGCCTTCTATCAGCTTCAATCTGTATTCTTTATTCAGCATGTGATCTTGAGCTCAAATCATTTCTCGTAATATGAATTGAATTTTGAAAACTAAATTTGAAAAACAAATTTTGAAAACACCTCGACACGTGACCCGAGGTTCAACTCACCTCTTGCAACATGAGTTGATTTTTGAAACTTAATAGCAGATTTTGAAAATAAAATTTGAAAATACCTCAGCGTGCCCCGAGGCTCAACTCACCTCTCGCAATATGAGTTGAAATTAAAACACAAAAATTGAAAATGCCTCAGCGTGCCCCGAGGCTCAACTCACCTCTAGCAATATGAGTTGATTTTTTTGAAAAATATAAGTTGAAATTACCTCAACGTGTCTTGAGGCTCAACTCACCTCTCGCATTATGAGTTGATTTTTGAAAAACATAAATTGAAGTTACCTCAACGTATCTTGAGGCTCAACTCACCTCTCGCATTATGAGTTGATTTTGAAAAACAGAATTTGAACAACAGAATTTGAGAATACCTCGGTATGTGACCCGAGACTCAACTCACCTCTCGCAATATGAGTTGACTTTTGAAAAACTGAAATTAAAACATTCAACTCACCTCTCACAGTATGAGTTGATTTGAAAAAATTGAAATTACCTCAATGTGTCTTGAGGCTCAGCTCACCTCTCACAATATGAGTTGATTTTTAAAAAACATAAATTGAAATTACCTCAACGTGTCTTGAGGCTCAACTCACTTCTCACAATATGAGTTGATTTTCTAAAAACATGAATTAAAAACATCAAGATATCAAAACCTATCACTTGGTGGAACTCAGGAATCTCTTCCTTTGATTCAATACAACTATCATCACGTCCTCTTGCTCTACTGGATCACCTGTATATGTCATGTATGATGTTATCATGATATGCACATGTTTGCCTTAAATGCCTTTATGCCTACATGATTATGCTATGCGCCTTGGGCTTTTTGTCATATCCCTTTCGTCACGATTCTTGTGATGATCTGCATTCATTGCTTTGCTTCCCGACTTTCTTTTCAGGCCTCGTAACCGTTTTCGAATTTTACGAGTAATCGACGTTTCTCAGATATCACTTTTTTTTCCTGGTTGAATTTTGTCCTTGCTTTAAGGCTCTGCTTATCAAATTTTCATCCAGGTAATGCCTAACATTTCTTTTGTTTAAAGTATGTCATTTCACTATTTATCATGTAAATAAACACATAATGAGATGCATGAAAATGGTCAGGTAGGGACAAAAATGATATCTCATATTCATTTATTACAAAAGTGGCAACAAAAAAAGTTAACCAATGAGAGTAAAAATGTGCAAAAGAAATAAGAGATCGTATTCAACGGATACAAATGCTTTAGATATTCGACACATGAACTCTTCTACGTTCCTCAATCAAGAATCTTTTAGAGTCTGGCTCCTTGCATAGAAGATTTCGAGCTTTCAGAGATGCTTCAATTACTCTAGTCTCACTGTTTTGTCGTATAGTTTAAAACGCCTTGCCTTGTAAGCCGAATGTTTGCTTCATTAGAATGCCCTCTCAGGTTTTCATCCTAATCTTTAGTGTTTAATCAAATCGCCCTTTTCAGGTTTTCGTTCTGATCCCTTTTTTTTTTTTAGATGCCCTTTTTGGGTTTTCATCTTGACTTTCTTTTTTCAAGTGTAGTACTTTTTCACCGCATTTGAATTCACTGGATTCGGTAACTCCTTCCCATCCATCTCGGTAAGGATCAAAGCTCCACCTGAGAATGCTTTTTTTACAATGTATGGTCCTTCCCAATTTGGTGCCCATTTTCGTCGCAGGTCTTTTTGTATTGGGAGGATTTTTCTCAGCACGAGTTCTCCTTCATGGAATTCTCTTAGCCGTACTTTCTTGTCATGGGCTGCGATCATTCTTTTTTGGTACATCTGCCAGTGACAAATTGCCCTGAGACATTTTTCTTCAATGAGGTTCAGCTGATCATATCGAGCTCGAACCCATTCTGCTTCTTCTAGCTTTGATTCCATTAAGATTCGCAGAGAAGGGATCTCAACCTCGATAGGTAGCACAGCTTCCATTCCATAGACCAGAGAGAAAGGGGTTGCTCCCGTAGATGTTCGTACAGATGTGCGATATGCGAATAAAGCAAATGGAAGCTTCTCGTGCCAATCTTTATACGTCTCGGTCATTTTCCCAATGATTCTCTTAATATTTTTATTGGCTGCTTCAACAGCCCCGTTCATCTTTGGGCGATAGGGCGAGGAGTTATGATGCTTTATTTGGAATTGCTCGCACACTTCTTTCATCATCTTATTGTTCAGATTCGTGGCATTATCTGAAATGATTCTTTCAGGCAAGCAATACCGGCAAATGATCTCCTTTTTCAAAAACCTGCAAACTGCAGTCCTTGTCACATTGGCAAACGAAACGGCTTCTATCCATTTTGTGAAGTAATCGATGACCACAAAGATGAATCGATGTCCATTTGATGCCTTTGGAGAGATTGGCCCTATAACGTCCATGTCCCACATAGCAAAAGGCCACGGAGAGGTCATGACATGAAGAGGAGAAGGGGCTACATGAATTTTATCACCGTAGATTTGACATTTGTGACATTTTCTGGCAAAATTGATGCAGTCACTTTCAATTGTCAACTAATAATAACCGAGTCTCATGATCTTTCTGGCCATATTGAATCCATTGGCATGTGTTCCACAAATTCCCTCATGGACCTCTGCAAGTATTTTCCTAGCTTTAACATCATCCACACATCTCAAGAGCATCTGATCCTTTCCTTTTTTATACAGGATATCCCCATCAAGAACAAATCCAGCTGCCATTCTTCTGATTGTTCTTTTGTCGTTCTCGTTCGCTTGTTCAGGATACCTTTGATTCTTGACATATTCTAAGATATCATGGAACCATGGACGCCCGTCTGCTTCTTTTTCAATGCTACAACAGTGTGCAGGGACCTCGTATATGCTCATTTTGAGGGGCATTATTTCTGCTTCTCTACTTGCTTTGAACATTGAAGCCAAAGTGTCTAGGGCATCAGCCAATTGGTTTTCTTCTCGTGGGAAGTAATGGAAAGTTATTTCCTTAAATTCCTTGATCAGTTCAGCCACTAAATCACTATACTTAATCAATTTTGAGTCCCTCACTTCCCAATCTCCACAGATTTGATAAACCACTAGGGCTGAGTCTCTATACACCTCTAAGATTTCGATGTTTCGTTCAATAGCTGCACGAAGCCCCATGATACAGGCCTCATATTCTGCGATATTGTTGGTACAGAAAAAGTTTAGTCTTGCAGTGAATGGATAATGATTCCCCTCTGGTGATATCAGGATTGCTCCGATTCCATGCCCTAAAGCATTCGACGCACCATCAAAACACATTTTCCATGTCTTTTCTTTTGATGACTCTGATTCCATTGCTGTGATGCACATTAAATCTTCGTCTGGGAAATCAAATCTTAAAGGCTCATATTCTTCCGTCGTTCGAGTTGCTAGAAAGTCGGCTATTGCGCTTCCTTTTATCGACTTCTGACTTACATAGGCAATGTCATATTCCGAGAGGAGAATCTGCCATCGTGCCATTCTTCCTGATAGTGTCGACGATTCCATCATGTATTTTATCGGGTCTAGCTTTGAAATCAACCATGTCGTGTGGTACAACATGTATTGTCTGAGTCTCCGAGCTACCCAAACCAGAGCGCAACAAAATTTTTCAATGGACGAATACTTTGCCTCATATTCAGTGAACTTTTTGCTGAGGTAGTAGATCGTCTTTTCTTTCTTTCCCCTCTCGTCGTGTTGCCCCAGTACACAACCTATTGAATTTTCGAACACGGTCAGATACAATATCAATGGTCTCCCCGGAGTTGGCGGTACTAGCACTAGAGGACTAGACAAATATTGCTTTATTTTATCAAAGGCCACATGGCATTCTTCATTCCATTCTCCCGGGTTATGTTTTCGCAGAAGCCGAAAGATTGGGTCGCATTGGTTGGTAAGTTGAGCGATAAATCGGGCGATGTAGTTTAATCTCCCTAAGAATCCTCTAACTTCCTTTTGCGTGCGTGGGGGTGGTAACTCTTGAATGGCCTTTATTTTATCTAGATCGACCTCGATACCTCTTCCACTGACAATGAAGCCTAGCAACTTCCCTGAGGTAGCTCCAAACGTACATTTGGCTGGATTGAGCTTTAACTGTAACTTTCTCAACCTGTCGAACAACTTCTTCAAGTTTACTATATGCTCTTCTTTCCTTCGGGATTTAGCAATCATGTCGTCGACGTAGACCTCTATTTCTTTATGCATCATGTCATGGAATAACGTCACCATAGCCCTCTGATATGTTGCCCCAGCATTCTTTAACCCGAATGGCATCACCTTGTAGCAGAACGTTCCCCACATTGTTATGAAGGTAGTTTTCTCCATATTTTCAAGGGCCATCTTGATCTGATTATACCCCGAGAATCCATCCATGAAAGAAAACAATGAATGTTTTGCTGTGTTGTCCACTAACGTGTCAATATGTGGTAAGGGAAAATTATCTTTTGGGCTTGCTCGATTCAGGTCACGGTAATCCACGCACATTCGTACTTTGCCATCTTTCTTTGATGTACCGACTATATTAGCCACCCATTACGGATATTTAGAGGCTTGTAGGAAGCCAACATCAAATTGCTTCCTGACTTCCTCTTTGATTTTCAACAACATTTCGGGTCTCATCCGTCTTAACTTTTACTGGATGGGCTTGCATTCTGGCTTTAATGGGAGCTTGTGGACCACTAAATCTTCATCTAGCCCTGGCATATCCTGGTATGACCATGCAAAAACATCTTTGTATTCGCAGAGTAAAGAGATCAAATTATGCCTGGTACTCTCTGAAATAGAAGTCCCAATCTTCACTTCTTGTTTCCTCTCTTCAGTGCCCAAATTTATTGTTTCCACAAATTCTTCGTGAGGTAAAATCTGTTTATCCTCTTGTTCCACCATTCTTAACAATTCAGGAGACGAGACGTAATCTTCAACATTTTCTTCGGCTTCAAATTCTCCTAAACAAACAGCCTTCTCAAAATCAATTTCAAGATTCGTAACGGGCTTATTCATGTCGTCGATATCTAAGCACCTGAAAGTTGAATGGAAAAGGAAGCTATAGAGGGGCATCCAAGTATCGGAACCAACAAAAGAAATGTCATGTCATGGCAATGAGGTAAATGTGAGTATAGGCTATGAAATGAGAAAATGATTATGAAATTAGCGATACTGCGAAAAAATCGTGACAAAATGCATCTTCATTGATATTCATTTGAATGATAAATAGCGAATGCATGCTCTTACAAAAGAATTCTATTATATCTAAGGGCACAATAGAAGGTTAATGTTTAGCATTACTCTGAAGACTTATAAACTACAAGAAGCTCCTCGGCAGTCCAGTTGTTTAACATGAAACCAGGGGGACAAGGGCGTATACTTGAAACGTCTTTACTCGCATCAGCCCCTTTGTCAATAACATTTATACTGACATTTTGAAGACCCTTTTCAATTGACCACAGCGTGTTTCGTGGACCATCTTGTCCAGGGTACATCGTTCCCGCAGATGTAAATGTTTTTGACAAAGGAGGGTACTCTATTGGTTCCTATTCTGGTTCTCGGCCGAAAGTTCTTGCAATCCTTCTTTCCTGATCTTTCTTCCACTGTCTTTTTCTTTGACGCATATCAGGCTGGAACCCCAAACCGTATCGGGCCTTGTGGTGCACTGGCTTTAAAGCCCTGACTATTCCTTGCAGATATCTGCCTAAACCTCTTCTTGCTCGAGCTCCTCTACCCATGGTCAATTTGACACCCATTCTAGTATTTCTCGATAGTTTTGGCACTGGAATCTTGTTTCCCTCAGTGACAAAGGTGGCATTGACAAATTCAAGGGATCGGAAGGAACATTCCAATGCGTCTTTGTTCACTTCCAAGTACGGTGCATCAGCAGAGACAGATGCGACAATATCTTCTTTGCCCTCGACTGTGACCAAACAGCCGTCCATGATAAATTTCACCTTTTGATGGAGGGATGATGGGACTGCTCTAGTAGAATGGATCCAGGGTCTTCTCAAAAGGCAGTTATACAAGGGTGTAATGTCCATGACTTGGAATTCGACATCATAAATATAAGGGCCCACCTCCAGAGGGATCTCAATCTTTCCCATAACTTCTCGCCTTGTCTCGTCGAATGCCCTTACCGTGGAATGACAGGGCCTTAAGTAGGACAAATCCATCAGTATTCTGGAAAGCGTGGCCAATGATATAACATTTAGCACTGACCCATTATCGATGAGCACGTTTGGTATTATGTAGCCTTTGCAACGAGTAGTAATATACAGTGCTTTCACTGAGCCTCTACCATTAAGTGGTATCTCATCATCACTAAAAGAGATGAAATTGTCCGCATTCAGATTGTTTACCCACCTATCAAGCTTCTCAGCGGATATGTTGTTAGCTACGTAAGCTTGATTTAACACCTTTAGCAAAGCGTTCCGGTGTGGCTATGAATTTAAGAGTAGAGATAAAACTGAGATTCGTGCTGGCTGCTTACTCAATTGTTCCACCACACTATACTCACTGTACTTGATAAATTTTAAGAATTCTTGAGCTTCTTCCTCATTCACAGGCTTTTTAGTTTATTGCACGGGTGGAATTTCTTGCTCGACTTCGACTTCGTGCATCACTACTTTCCCTTTTTACTTCAAGTCGCTACTTTTCTTTACCGGTTCAACTTCTTTAGAATAGCACCGCCCACTGCGGGTAAAATGGCCTACCTCTCCAACATTTCCAATTATGGTTTCAGACTTTTCACTTTCAGGCGTGACGATGTTGATATCGTATCTCCACGGTACTGTTTTATTGTCCTTGTAAGGGAAAAGAGATGGTACTTCGATTATGACTTTTGGTTTCACAGGCTCTTTCTTCGCGTCATAATAAATTATTAACGGTCGGTCGGTACTATACGGGAAACCTGATGATTGATTGTCAGAAGCACATATTTCTCCTCTATCGATTTTTTCGCTTTTATAAAAGATCCCAATCTCCTTGTTATCCATCATACTTTGCAGTAATCCTCTGAACTCATCGCAAGACTGAATGTCGTGCCCTTTAATGCCATGGAATTCACAAAAACTGTGACTTTTTGCATCTTTTCCTTCAGATACTCCGTTAAAACGACAAAGTAACCCTTTTTCAACTAGTACCTCCCAGATTCTCTGCAGAGGTGTTCTCACTTCAGAAACCCATTTTCTACTTTGTCGTTTATCTTCCTCTCCTACTGCACTTACATTTCCTTCGGTGTGGTTTGGGAATGGATTTTCGGCCGTACCGCCAGTACCATCAAATCGCAAAATGCCTGCGTCAATGAGCCCTTGAACTCTCCTTTTGAAAGCAAGATAGTTCTCAGTAGAATGCCCCTGGTTACCTGCATGGTATGCACAACTAGCGTTTGGATCGTACCATTTTGGGTATGGAGGTTTGAGGGGTGCCGTATAATGGGGAGATATCAATTGTTTCTCTAAAAGTTTTGGGTACAATTCCCCATACGACACAGGGATGGGAGTAAACTGTGGTTTTTCAGGATTGGGCCTTGTTGGTCTTGGTTCGTTTCTGGGTTGGTTTTGAACGGGTGCAGTGTTTTGTGAAAAAGTGGTGATGGGTCTTTGGTTGTTCATGGCGTATACAGGGTAGGAAGAAGGTGGTGTTTGGTAATAAGGGGTTTGAGGGGGATAATAGACATTTGGAGGTGGATAATTTCGAGGTCGGGGTTGGTTTGGATATGGATTAGAGGCATAACAGTTTCCCATTCCCACCATGTGGGCTTCTGGTTCTTTCTTCTTCATAGGTGCTGCCCTCTTTGAACCTTCTGAGCCTTCCATTCTCCCGCTCTTGATGGCATTTTCTATGAGCTCACTAGATATTACAATATCTGCAAACTCCTTCGTGGCACTTCCCACTAATTTGTCATAAAACGGTGCCTTTAAGGTATTGATAAATAGAACAGTTATCTCTATTTTTGTTAGTGGGGGTTCCACCTGGGCCGAGACGTCTCTCCATCTCTGCGCATACTGTCTGAAGGTCTCTGACGGCTTTTTCTCCATCATTTGTAAGGTCATTTGGTCTGGCACCATATCTGACACATGCTTGTACTGTTCGCAGAATGCTGACGTCAAGTCCTTCCAGGATCGAATCTTTTCTCTACTGAGTTGGTTGTACCACCGAAGAGCTGACCCTGTTAGACTATCTTGAAAGCAATGTATGAGTAGTTTATCCTCGTTCACACAACCAGTCATTTTTTGACAAAACATGATGAGATGTGCTTTTGGGCACCTTGTCTCATCATACTTCTCAAAATCAGGCACTTTAAACTTCGGAGGCAAAATTAGATCAGGTACCAAACTGAGTTCCTTGGCACCTAGTGCGGAGAAGACTTTAGTGCCTTCTATTGCTTTGAGTCTTTCCTCTAGACTCTTATATTTTGCGTCATGGTTATCCAGTTTCAACTTGGCTACCTCTGCTGGTTCATCTAGATCTGGAACTAGTGGATCAGCAGGACTAGCCCCTGGGTTCGACGCGAATATTCCTTGCCCCAAATTAGTGGGTGGAGCAGGTGGCATAGGTCGAGGTTCCAAGCCTGTGGGTTCCCCTTGCATATACCCTCTTTGTGTTGTATATGCGGGCGGTGGAGTGAATCCCGGGGGATAGAGTGGATCCTTATCGTGATGACTTCTTGACTGAGGTTCCATAACGTCGGGGTTCTGCATTGGTCCTTTTCCTTTGACCAGAGTTATCATCATCTTCATCATTTTAGCCATCTGATCTCTTTGCTCGAGTGATTCCTCTCGAGATCTCACCATTAGGTCTCTCGTCTCTTGTTGCGACTTGGCCAGTTGCTCCTGTAACTCCTTTTGAACCCTTTCCATCCTTTCAATTCTCTCATTGAATTCAGCCTCCATTACTCTAGCTTGTCGGCGCGTTTTATACGAATGGCGCGGTTCCAGATTTGAAGTATTGCAACTGCGAATTATATGATTCTAGCCTTAGCGAACGAGTATGGGATATGCGATGTATGAATGAATGCATGAATGACTGAATGCGTGAATGTCAAAATGTTAGTTATGAAATGAATGCAAACAATTGGTGTTGATTTCAAGATAGCCCCTATTTAGGCATTTCATTCATCAAAAGAGTTCATTACAAAATATTTTGCCGTCTCCTATTCAACTATTACACAAACTTTCTAGCTATATTGCCATATTTCTTTACTCGCTCTAAGAACTCCGATATGCTCGATCGTTGGCTTGGCGGGAATTGGCAACTGAGATCCTCTGCTTCATCTGATAGTTGTAAGACGTGCATGGCTACCCCACGAATCTCATTGATCAGATAGTTAAGTTGCATTTCTTTTTCTTGGAGACTCTCTTCGTAAGCATGAACGTCTCTGTTATATTGATTACTTTTTTCTTCCAAATCTTTCAATAGAGTGTCTAATTACTGTTGTCGATCTTGCAGCATACATTCTAAATCCCGTAGCCTTTCTTTTAGCTCTTGACGTTTAGATCGACTAGTCATTACCTCCGCAGACATAGCTTCATATTCGGCGTTCTTTTTCCTTAACTCCATTGCAGTACGTGCAGCCTTTTCCTCCTCTTTCTTTGCTTTTCCCTTCCAAAATTCCATTCCTCCCTTGATGTTACTAATTTCTTCCTTCCACTCTGCTGTCGACTTGCCCAATCCATTATTCTTTATAGTGTTTCTTAATTTCTTGTTTTCCAAATGAAGGTCCCTTAAATCGTTTCTTACGATCTCGGCCTCCTTTTGTACTTTTTCAGTTCTAGACCTTTCAACCTGAATTTCAATCTTCAGCTGATAGTTTTCTTCTTGAAGGGTATTGAGGTCCCTAAACATCTTAGCTTTTTCTCGTTCGAATTCTTGTCTAGCTACTTCCAGCTCGGATGGCATTTCCTTCAAAAAAAGATTCTGGGCAGTGTAATCTGTTGATGAGATTTGCTAACTGTTCACCCGTTGCTTTCTCCATAGGTCGTAATCTTGGGTAAGGGTATCAGCATACAAGGCTAATTCCATGAAATGAATTTCCTTCCAAGACTTTGCTGTATCTCGGACTCTCTTCATATATCCTTCACCCGTAAAAGCAAACTCGGGCTGTGCTAGTCCTCCGGTAGCGGGTATGAATTGTCGTGAAGACAATTGCCTTTGGACTAAGAGTGGGGCATATCCAACTCCTCCCCACAATCCGAGTAGTGGCACCCAGTCTTGGCTTCCACATTTGTATAGCAGAACTGAAGGACGGATCCAGGGTGCTTTCCACATTATATCCTCGGCACGAAGGTTCTGAAAAACTGATACCCAGTGTTGCTCGGTGACTTCCTTCGGCCATTCTTTCTTGAGGTAAGCTTCCAACGGGGAGAATGCTTTAGAAAACATATGGAACAGGGTACGCTCTATTTTCCAAAAATGACTCAAAATCCAAACATTGAGCAACTGCGCACATCCGATGAAGCACCCTTTCCCCATTTTCCTGCAACTGTTTAGGGATCTGAAGGTCTCAGCTAGGATGGTCGGGACAGGGTTGACTCCTTGTTTTAACCTTTCGAAGAAATCAACTACTGCAACTTCAAGATGTCCGAGAACTTTCGGGAAAATGACCAAACCGTAAATGGCTAAAGTGAATAAATTCACCCTTTTCAGCATGTCGGGATGGTTCAGAACCAATTCTCGTAGGCTAGACCATGGAATGCAAATGGTTTCATTCTTCTTCTTTATCTGTTTCTCAGCCTATGCATCAGTCATGTCTGTCAGTCTCACTAACTTTTTCTTGAAGGTCATCGGCTTAGGCTCCTTCACATATATTTTGCCGAATTGCACATTGTCGATGCGGAGTAAAGCAGCATACTCTTCTATGGTTGGAGTCATGTCCTCTTGATTGAAGGTGATGCACTGATAAGCTGGGTCCCAGAATCGAACCATGGCTTGAATCAACTGTTCGTCTACACGGATGGTGATCAGGTGAGCTATATCTCCATACCTCTCAGTGAAAATGCCCCTAGTGTCTGAACCCCATTGATTCCAAATTCGAACCAAATCCTCAAGGTTATTTTGGCGAACATTCACAGTTATATGTTCGGGCAAATTAGCAACACACCCTTCCACTAGACTATCTCCCTTTTCTCTCTGAGTTTTTAAAGACCAGTCCCGAACCACGGCATTCTTCTCGGTTATTTGTGTAATTGACTCCTCCATCAGAAACCCGTTTTTTGGCAACTAACCTTTAATCAACACCTTCCTAATATGATGCCTATGATGCATGATGACAATAAAAACAAACAAACTTGGTTAGTAAACACAACAAATATAATTTGAGAAACAAATTAAACTACCTAATCCAACTCTTTTACATAAACAGTGCAAATGAAAGGCAAAAAGGCATTTTCCCCGTATACTTATTTTGGTGACTATAAGTGGACAGGGGTTCGGCATGGCTCTAATTGGATAGCTCGTATGGTTCATTACATGCGGTTTTGGTTCTAGATAGGTACTCGAATTGCCCGTACTATCATCTGCTAAGATTAGTACGGAGCCTCGGTCATAGCCCATTACAGGCTCACGAATTCAATTCGAGGGATTACATTTACTTATGCCTATGCGGAGGGACAAGTTAACTCACGAAAGCATAAGTCATATGTAACCCGAAAGTATTCACTAGCCTGTGCGGAGGGACGAGTTAACTCACGAAGGCGTAGCATTTACTTTCACTTAAACGGACGGAGCCTGGGTAGAGAGCTCATGTTATGCGAAAATGCAAGTGCACGGTGTGTGGGGAAAAACTCATAAACCTTTACGTTTTACTTAAAGAAACTAAACCAAAATTAAAACCATAAAAATTGAAAACTGAAAAAACAACCAAATAACAAGTTAGAAGAAATAGTTACAACACGATACAAATGCATGAATTTTGAAACCGAGATTTTCGGATCACGTCCAAATATTTACTTTGAATAAGGAAATTTGAAAATTTTGACAAAACGTGTTTAATTCCACTCAACTCGCAAGTTTTGTCCCCAGTGGAGTCGCCAGTTGTAGCGACGTAAAAATTTTGTGGATTCGGGTCGCTAAATTGTGGCGGTTTATTGGAAAATTAGAAATTGAAATTTGGTTTTAAAATAAACCGGGAGTCGCCACCGATCCTTTTTCCTAGGTGTGATCGGACACCTAAAATTTTTTTAAAACACAAGATGGCTGAGTTTAGGTCTTCACGAAAATCCAGAGAAAAATTAGGGTTCGGGAGTCGGTTACGCGTGAGGAAGGTATTAGCACCCTCGCGACGCCCAAAAATTGGTATCTCATAAACACGGGTTGTCTTGATTTTCAAAAATACGGGTTTAATGTAATATTTAAATGCGATCCGATTGAAGCATGAGAATTTTCAATTCTTTTGATTTTGAGAAGGGCATACCGTTTTAACACGAGTCAATTGATGTTCACCCAACATAGCGATGAAATCGATGACTTAATGTTAAATCGATATGTTGCCTTGATTATCGAAATTAATTCGGAAAAACAGGAATAAGATTCTCGAAATAATGCAAAGCAAATATTGATAAAAATAAATAACTGAAAGAATATATTGAAGCAAATAATAAATGTAAAAAAATGTATACGATATTAAACGTAATAATAATATCAGACATGAAATAAAAACAATGAATATATATAGACAAAAAATAATAACAAACGAAGTAACGTAAACATAATATTAAAAATACTAATAGTGCTATATATATATATTAAAGTATGTATAATGATAAGAGTGAAAAGTGTATATACATGGTAATACTAAAATACATAAGTAATATATACCCACGCATTTTATAAAAAATGAACATGTGCAAGATACATTATAAATACTAGTAACATAAAAATTATATACATTAACAATACTACACAAATACACACATATATTTTAAAATAAATACATAGTAATATTAGAATAAAATAATAAGTGTAATAATAAATATAAGGATATACGAAAATAATACTATTTAAAAACATATATATATATATATTTATGATAAAATACATATACTAATAATAATAGTAACAATAATAACAATAAAGATATATGTACACCAAATAACATATAATAATATTAAGATCATAAGTGACAATAGGGAAAATAATAAGTATATTAACTTGTATAATAATACATGAAAATAATATTATATATAAATATATACACGTATAATAAAATATATGTATTGATAATAAATATAATAAGAATAAAATAAATGTAATAATAATATATCCACATTAAAGATAATAATAAAAAGAACTAATGATAATATTTCACAAATATATATATATATACTAAAATATACATAATAATATATAAAATATAATATTAAGAACACATGTATATAATATATGAAATATATATAATAAAATATTAGAATATTTACATAATTTATACATATAAAAAAACGACTAATAATGATACTACATAAGTATATACATGAATATATTAAATACATATACGTATTATAGATATATACATAAACTATTAACAATAATAATAATAATAAAGTAAAAAAGAGAAAAAAAAAAGTATAAAACGGGTTAAAGTGAAAAAGGGACCAAATCGAAACTAAAATCAGAGTTTTGGGATAATTTGAAAAGGGAACACAGAGAAAAGGACCAGATTGCAATGTGCGCGCAACCTGGGAGTACCGAAATCGCAAGATTTCCATGTTCTAAAATGCAGTGCATCAACAGGGGTTTGGATTGAAAAGCACTGAAAATATGAGGCTAAATTACAAAACAAAAAAAATCTGATTGTAAACACTGAAAATGCGGAAGGGCCGATTGCGCAAATAGCCCTTCCGCTTTAAAAAACATGCGGATCCTGTCGGAGCGGGTCGGGTCGACCCGACCCAGAGCCTTAAACGGCGCCGTTTCGTCTAATAAAGGGGGAGGACCAAAACGGTGCGTTTTGGTCCCCTATATAAGTTAAATTTTTTGTAAAAAATTTCATTTGCACCAGGGAAAGAAAAAAAAAAAAAAGAGGGAAGGAGAGAAGAAAGGGAGGGGGAAATCGGCGGGGGCGTCACGGCCGTCACACGGACCGCCGTCGTCGCGTGCGCTGCCGTCCACCCACCGCGTGCGGTGGCCGGAAAAGGTAAAATCTCCGATTTTTTTTCCTTTTTTTCTGTTATTTATTTATATATATATATGTATATATGTGCATAAAATTGACTCGAAAATCGAAAATAGAATGAAATAAAAACAAAAATAACCTTAGATTTTGCTCACTTTTTGAATCTTCAATCTGTGATATGCTCTCTGATTTGATGATATTGTTGTATTCAATGATAATGGAAAATAATACTTGCTCAAAAATGGAAGGTACTTTAATGTCTGAGATTCAAAAATTTCTTTTTTTTTTTTGTTCTCTGTTTACATTCAGCTTTTATAGCCTTTCCTTACACTGCCCATTTCTTTTTCTTTTATTGTCTTGTCTTCTGTCTTAATCTTTGCAGGGGATGGGCGAACGGCGGTGGCAGAGGGCAGGTGGGGTGGTTGGCCGAAAGTCTGAAGGCCCTAGGTGCGGCGCACCTAGGGTTTGGTTGCTGGTTTCTGTTTGTTTGGGCTAGGGTTAGGCTGATGGGATTTGGGGTTTGAAACTGAAATGGGTTTATGGGCCATTCGGGTTTTGGGTTTAGGTTAGTTGGGTCTGGTGGGTTTTGGGTTTAAGTTAGTTGTGTTTGGGCCAATGGGGTTTTATAATGGGTCAAAAAGGGTTAAGGGGTTTAATTATAATGTATTTGGGCTGAGTTTGGTAGTATTGGGTCTGAGTATGGGTTGGTTTAAATGGGTTGGGGTTATTTAATGATTGTAATGGGTCTGATGGGTTAGTTTGTAAAGGGGTTTGAAGTTGGGTAAGTGGGCCAAATTGGCCTGTACATAATATATTTTAATTTACACTTGCAAAAAATATTATGCATCGCACCAATTAAAAAAAACTTAATTGTATATATAAAAAATAAATTAATAATATTTTAAACATATTAAAAATAATACAAAATAAATTTTCTTTTTTTCCTTTTTTCCTTCTTTTTCTCTCTCCTTTCCTTTATTTCCTTTTTTTTTTTATTTCTCTCCCCTTCCCTCACCTAAAATCCGAACGCAACTAGACATTCTCTTTTTTTATATATAAGGATACTTAATTTGCAAATATAAATTGTGATTGAAATAGTGCTTGAAATTGTGGTCACAGTTTCAACTATAAAATTAAAAGTGTGTAAAAGTAAAGATGAATACCAAGATTATTTACGCAATTCAACTTCAATCTACATTTGCGGGGTCTTGCCCAGAACTCATTAATTATTTAAGTCCTAACACTGGTCTAGAACTCACCAATTTAACAACCTCACTATTGTACAAAGAGTATATCATTCTTTCATTAAGTTTCTCCCTCAAAACATTAGCTTTGCAACTCAAGAGACTCCCTTGATTGCTTTCAAAAACAATCACATATACGTTTCTAACTTGAACAAATTTATGCTCTCTCAAGTTCTAAGTCTCTCGGTTACTTTAAACTAGACAAAACTTAAGTTTAATACTATTTAAGTTTTGCTTACATAAGAGTCATAGTCTAATCACTTTTCTTATAAAGTAAAGTTAAAAATCAGCATAGGATAATAATTCTATAAGATTCTTGATCAAATCTGACTTAATTCTTAAGAAATCAATCCTCAAGTCTTCAATTTCAACTCAATTGATTTTCATGTTTTGATTTCTATCTTGTCCAAATATCTTCAAAATAAATAGTTGATTTTGTTTTAAAATATGCCAACTTATAAGTAATATATTTTGTTATATATATTAAATTATATATATAATTCAATATATAACATATTTATATTAATTATAAATTACCCTTGATTTGTTATTATTGACCATTAAAAGAGATGAAAAAATGAAAATTGAATAGTGTAAGGTATTAATTAAATTTTGAATAGTATTGAATAGCGATTATAATAATGAAAAAGAGCATTACCCCCTCAATTTTGGTGTACTCAATTAGTTAAAAAAATTGTTTGAGGGTTTAAATTAATGAGAATATATTATTAAGAGTTACTTAATTACATTTTAAAAAATATTTTTTTGGTAATTATTATATATTTTTTATTCTTCATACATGTTTTATGGTCTATATTTAGAGTTTATAATTGCCACTTTTAATAATATAGTGTCTAATGTTTAAATCTTTAACTTTTAAGTTTAGTTGAAGAAATTTTCATACATAAATTTAAATTAAATAATCTTTCTTTTTTAAAAGGAAAATTAAATAATCTTTATCATTCTATTAAAAATTGTTTTTTTTAAAGCAAGACTTTATTATTTGATTTTATTCCTAAATAAGCTATTAAAATATTGATATATGTTAAAGAGTTATTAAGATATAAATTAAAGATTTATTGATATATGTTCAATCTGGACATTAGGGATTTGAATCTGCACATAAACAGATTCATAATTATTTATACATCACATACATTCAAAAGGGACGAACAACAGACTTGAATCTGCACATAAACAGATTCATAATTATTTATACATCACATTACATTCAAAGGGAAAAGACCCAACCTCGACCCTAGTGCCATCATATAAATTATAGCCATCCAACAAATAGCTTGTTGGCATTATTCATATAGTTAATATATATATTAGGGATAAACTTAATGGTAGATAATTAAAAACTAAACTAGTTTTATGTAATTACCACCATTATTACTGAAATTGTAATTCACAGCATCCGTCCATCCAGCACCATCGGGTAAAAAGATGTTGGCAGTTGGGGTATTGCAAGTTTTACTCCCCACCCAATTGGGGCAATCGAAAGGTTTTTTTTCTTTATAACAGAAACGAATCTCCAGCAGCTGACTTTTAATGTTACATACAATTTGAGGCTGTTTATAGTCTTTGCGCTGCAGATTTTTCAGAATGTCGCCCACTTGGCTGCCACGTTTAAATCCCAAATCTGGTTGGAGGCCCAAAAACCAAACTTCTAATCATTGATCTCTTTAATTTGAGAGCCAACTATCAAAATAGTTACTTTTACTTAATTCAGATTATATTTTAATCATTTATATTTGAAATAGTCATCTATGTTATCGTGGTATAACATTTTAGTCACTGAGCTGTTAATTGCCATTAACAGTGTAGTGGTAAGCTGACATAACACGTTAAATCACCATTTCAAATGAAAATTTTATATTAAATTCTATAATTGGTCCCTATATTTCTTTCATTTTAAGCAATTTAATTTTTTTCTTTTATATTATTTTAACTTTCCTTTTTTTTTTCATTCTCTTTTGCTTGTCCCTCTATTTTCTTCCCCTTATTTCCTTTAACGTAGTTTTTTTATGTTTTCCATTTGTTAAAACTAATCCACAAGCTTGTCTCACTTGAAAAAATTAAATTGTTCAAAAAAATAAAAAAATTTACGAACTAATTTTAACAAATGGAAAACATTAAAAAAACTACATTAAAAGAAATAGAGAATGGAGGAAAATAGAGGAAGAAGCATAAGAGAATGTAAACTAAAGAAAAAAAAAGGAAAGTTAAAAAAATATAAAAAAATAAATTGCTTAAAACGAAAAAATATGGGGATCTATTGTATAAATTAACCTAGAATTTTTGTTTGAAATGATGATTTAACGTGTCACGTCAGCTTACCGTTATACCATTAATAACAATTAACGGCGCAATGACTAAAATATTACAAAGCGATTACGTAAATGACTAAAACGTAACATTTCAAACATAAACGACTAAAATTTGACCTAAAATAAACAAAAGTAATTATTTTTATAATTTAGCCTTAATGGAAATGAAACATTGTGTATGGTAAGTAATTACCTTTTTTTAAATTCTCGAATCGTTTTAGGAGGTTCAAGGGAACACTGAAATAGTCAGAAGGCTTGTTGGGGTAATCCGAACACATTCCATGTTGTTTCCATTCGTATTTCCAAAATTCCAAATTATCCTCTTCTTTTCTTCCTTGCCTTGCATAAAGATTTGGCCAATCACTCAATAATTTTTTTTGCGATGTGCTCTTCTTCAACATTTCCTACGAGTTTAATTATGAATTAAAAAGAAAAAGTCAAATAGGATGCATGCAATTTATAATTAGACTTGATTATGAGTTGAGTTAATATTAAATTTTAGGTTCAGACCTAGTCCAATCTGAAAATAAATTTAATATTTTATCCAAGTCCGATTCAGATAGAAAATGCTAAACTTAACTCTGACCTGGACGGCCTGTATTAATTTTTTTATATAAAAATAAATTTAAAAAATATAATACATAAAATACACTAAAAATATTAAAATAAATATTTCCCAACAAATTAAAAATACATTAAATAAAGTCTTTATACTAAAATAACACTAAGATAGTTGCAACTTAACAAGCAAATGTCTCCAAAATAATAGCAAAATTAACAATAAAATAAGAGTTATATAATATTCAAACAATAACAAGATAATAGTATCAAAACAACAACAAAATGACAGCAAAACGGTAGTAGAGAATTTTTTTTAGGAAGATTCAAGTCAGGCCAAGCTTGAGTAAAAAATCTTAATTGAGGTCCGCCTTGTTTAGAAAATGAGTCTTATTTTTTTGTCCAATCCCATTTCTCGGACTTATATTTTTGCACAAACCTTCTCGCTTTTCGAGTAACTCGGTCCATAAACAGGTCTATTTATTATTCAACAAAAATATAAAACGCACGGATTGTCAATCTAAGCTTTAAGTGTTGGTTTATGAGTTTGAGTGAATTGCCTACTTGTAGTGTGCATAATAGTAATTTGCTATTATCGAGGGTGTAGGGACGAATCCAAAATTCTTTTTAGGATAATCGAAACTGATTATAAATTTGTAAGAGTTTAAAATATAATTTTATCATGTATTAATTTATTAGTAGGATTAATTTTTTTCTTTATATGAAGACCAAAGTGAAATTTTATTATAAATTAATTATAAATTTTAAACGTTTTGAAGGGCCCGCATAACATTTTTTACTATTTTTGGACCCCCACTCCCCCCTTAATTTCGTCCTTGAGTTGCAAAAAGTTATATCTCTGTATCTGACACTCGTGTGTAAAACATAAAGAAATTGAAAGCAAAATGGGTTGCTTACCACAACTTCATTTGCTGAAGTAGGTTTGGTGTTGGTGCATGTAAGATCATCACAGTACGGAGGCACCGGCGTATCCTTATTATATTGTGGCCATAAACCATGGATGGTAAACCTCACTTCGGGTCTCCCTTCACACTTCTTTCCCGGAGGAGGATATAAACAAGCAGATGGTCCCCATTGCAGACTGTATTTGTAGAAATCCAAGGGTTTCACGTCGTCGTCTGAAACTACCAAGCTTACTCCGGCTAACACTACAGCTACCACCAATATTTGCGTCTTTTGCATTTTCTCTATTTTTTCTAGTTACGACTTCTCAAGTTTTTTCTTCTTGTATTAGTTTCGTATTCATGCAAGGGTTTTTATAGGAAACTTGGAATTTTTGTCTTGTAATGTAATCATGCTTCGGATTTGGCTTTGTTGAATGCTACTTTTCTTTTTCTTTTTCCTTTTTTTTTTTTTACATAACGGAATTAATTGAGGAGATAGAGCCAAATATGTTTATTTTCTTGGCAAGTTGAAAAAGACACGCGATTTTTTTTACAAAAAAAAATATATATATCTTACTACAATACTAATATTTAATATGTCAAAAAATTTCTCGATATTCAATTGAGCTTTCAACTGAAAATAGTACTGAATTGAACTCTTAATTTAAAAAAAGCAATCAATTAAGCTATCAAAAAATCAATTTCCATATAATCTTTTACCACCATTTAAGTTAATTACATTGTTGATTAAGATTGTGTCATGTGACGAAATTAAGTAATTTTTTTAATATTTAAAAAATTCATAAAAATATTTATAATTTTCACAAAATTAAAAAAAATAGATTTTTTTTTTTGGTAAAAAGAAAATGGACAAAATCAACTATATAAAACAGACGTTTCCTTTCTCCCTATGTAGTAACTCAATAACTTCCTCGGCAGCCTCATTAAAAACTTGTAGACTTGACTTCCAACTCAGACTGAGTTTGGCGAGGCGATCTACCACCAAATTCCGATTTCTAGAAATATGATTAATCTTCCACTATCCTTCTGCTCTCATGATACGCTGCACCCTTTTAAGAACAGTAACACCGGAATCCTCCAAGTTTAAATTATAAAGAAACTGTCTAAAAAACTCTAAAAAACTGGTAACACCTTCATTTATTGGTGCAATTAAAAATAATAAATATTTAATAAAACATATATTTAATTAAAATTGTACAATTTTTTTATATAAATTCAAATTGTTATATTTTAATAATTTACTAAAACTAAAAGAAAAGTTAGTAATTAAAAATAGCAACTTTAACTCAAATTAGTTGAAAATATTCAAAGCTTAATATAAATCTGCAACATAAACAGATCCATAATTATTTAAATGTTACATTACATTCAAAAGTAAAAGGAAAAGGGATACAACCCTAAACCTTATGTCAACATAACTTAGACCAATACTAAAATATATTGGTATTACTTTGGTAATTAGTACGAGTGTGCAAAATTTGGGTAAAACTGAAAAATTCGGTTAACCGATCGAATTCGGTTAATCGGTCGGTTAACCGAATTAATTCGATCGAGGGTCGGTTAATAATTTTTTAAATTTTCGGTTAACGGTTAATTCGGTTCAAACCGGTCGGTTAACCGAATTTTTTCGGTTTAACCAAAAAATAATAAATAAAATTATAATATATAAATAGCCCACTATTCACTCAAACTCAAACCAACATAAACCCAAATACCCAATCTAATATATATCAACCCAAGTACTCAACCCAATCATAAAAATTACAAATAATTTAATAAATAAAAATAAAAATTTAAAACTAAAACTAAAAATAAAAATAAAAAACATATAATTTTATACAAATAATTCGGTTAATTCAGTTAATTCGATTAATTTAGGTAATTCGGGTAATTTGGGTGATTCGGTTAATTTGGTTAATTCGGTTAATTTTATACTTATTTCGATTCGGTTAATTTTTTTTTAAAATTTTGGTTAACGGTTAAAAAATTTGAAGGGTCGGTTAATTCGGTTAATATTATTTTGGGTCGGTTAACCGACTGATCACCCCTAGTAATTGGTAAGAGCGGAGCCAAAAAAAAATTTTAGGAAGCTAAAATGAAATTTTAATTTTTAATAGTCTATATCTTTATAAATTTTAAAAAATTAAATTAAATTTTCATAATTTTAGGGGGGCAAAATGTAGTTTCACCTTTACTAATTTAAAATTTTAAAATTTTTTAAAGGGCCAAAATAATAATTTCCCATTTTAGAGGGGCCAGGACCCCTGTCAGCCCCCTGGATTCGCCTCTGGTAATTAGTTATAATTCACTGTTCCATTTGGTTGCCAGTCCTAGAGAAGAAGGGAAAGTAATTTGGTCATCTTCTTTGTTACAATAATTATTATCGTCCAGTTTGTTGGGGCAGTCTTTGTAGAAAGCAGATCCTTCGAGAAAGAAGCAGAAACGGATCTCCTGTAGCTCATGCTTTTGGTTGCATGCAATTTGAGGATATACTCCAAACTTTTTCTTCAATTTTGTAAGGATATCGCCTACTTGATACTTAGAGTTTCTGGATGTAATTCCAATATCTGTAGAAATTATAATGATACTATAGCGTGAGATAAAAAGTAAATTAAACGCACTGCACTGTCCATCCAAACCCATACTAAATCAATTACCTCTTTGTATATCACGAAACTATTTGTAGAGAATCATGTTAGCCCCGAAATAGAAATAAGGATCATTGGGAATGGTACACATTCCATGTTGTTTCCATATTTGTTTCCAAAATTCCAAATGGTTGGGGATTTCTTCATTTTTCTTCACATAAAGGTTGGGCCAATTCTTCGTTAAATTGTCTTTGATGTCCTTCAATTCACCCTACCAGTTTAATTATAAATAAAAAAAGTCGTCAAATGAGAATAAAACATGTTGTGGGGATATCATGTGTATACATGATGAAGCAATTGAAGAAAAGCAATATTTGGTTTCTTCAAGTAGATTAGCCGAAGTAGGCTTGATTTCGGTGCATGTAAAATCATCACAGTAGGGGCTGACCGGCTTGTCATCGGGAAGATGTGGCGATACAGTACGAATGGTGAACCTTTCTGGTATGTCTTTACAGTCCATTCCGGGTGGCGGAGCATTACAAGCAGAAGGTGGCCATTGGAGGTAACAGCATAAAAATGATTACATTAAAACAATGTATTATTAAGTGATATATATCAGCCAAGTAGTCAATATCCAACTTGAGTAATTCTTTTACCGAAATCGGAGCTTTAGTAAAAATTTATATCTCATCTTAATTTAAATTTACAATTTTAATCATATGATCAATATTTTAACAATCCAATTATCATATTTAACGTTTCATTTCTATGTATCATGCATGTTAAGTTTGGCATAATTTAAAATTTTCTAACTATTCATTTTAGGTAAAAAATACTTTCAACCGTTAAATATATATTAATAAGAAGGGATCCACTTTTACTGGTGTAAAACTTGAGTAATTTTACATTGTTTTGTAAGTTTTTATACAACTAATATTTTAACAATCCAACTGATGAATTTATCAAGATATTTGTAATTGTCTTGAGTGTAAATTTTTTAATCAATATAATATCTCTATCATATCCATCTAAAATATTATTTATATTAATATATATTTAATGGTTGAAATTTCTTTTACCGTAAAAATAGTTAGAATTTTTAATTTATGCTAAACTTAACATGTATGATCTACATGAATGAAAAATAAAATATGACGGTTGGATTGTTAAAATGCTAATCGTATAAAAAGTTATGAAACAGTGTAAAACTACTAAAGTTTTTATACTGTGTAAGTGGTTCCCTCCCCTATATTAGTATAGACAATATTTAGTATCAGTATGATAAAGTTATTGGATCAATTAAAAAATTTGCACGCATGACTAGGGATTGAGCAAAACTCGATTTGATTCGAAGAAATAAAAAAAATTAAATTTTGAGTTAATCGAATCGAGTTATTCGAGTCACCTCGAATAATTAATTTGAGTTTCGAGTTCGAGTCGAGTTGAATTTTACAATTCGAATAGCTTGTGTAAATGCCCAAATTTGACCGGGCCTTAATAACAACAGCCCAAACCTAAAACCAAAACCCTAAGCCCACAACATTTTCAACTCAGAAAACAAAGGAAAACCCTAGGTGCGCCGCACTTAGGTCTGCCCTTGCCATGTGCCGTCTGACAGTTCTCAACCACCCCTCTAACCTTCACACCATCTGCAAAGAAGGAAAAGAAAGAAGATAGAGACTATGTGTAAGAATAGTAATCAACAGTAGAAAAACAAATATGTATTCGGCTATAAAAAGCCCTAATGGATGTAACTTTAGGGGGATTTTTTTTCTTTCACAAATATACAATACAAATACAGAGAAATAGATAGCAGAATTGTAATTTTGCAAATACAAATAGGTTTTCAATTAAATTAGAACGATTTTTTCTTCTTTTTGAAAGGTGATTTGCGTTTTTTGATTTTGCTATTTAAGTTTTTTACTTCAAAAGAAAAAGAAAAAAGAAAAGAAGGAAGGGAAGAAGGTACCTGGGTGGTCTCTGCTGTCGATAGCCCATCGCCGGAATTAGAGCTAAGCCGATTGGGGCTTCGTTTTTTCCTTTCGCTTCTCGAGTCAAAAAGGCTAAGCCTTCAGTTCCTTTTCGAGAGGAGGGGGTTAAACACCCCATTTACAAGGCTCGGGCCACCATCTATAGCCATGGCACGTCGGATCTCCGACGAAAGCGGCGCCGGCCGAATAAGAGGAGGGCGAGAGAGAAACAGAGAAAGCCCTAGAAATTTTTGAGAAAAAAAAGGGAAAATGTTTTTTTTTTTGCTCTGTTTTTTTTTTTTTTTTTATTTATGAGAGGTCGATACGGCGCCATTTTGAGTGTGGGCATTAGTGACCAAAATGGCACCGTTTGGTGTGTGACTCGATGACTTGACCTGGATTCTCCTAAGATCGACGCGTTCTGTTAAGGAGGGGATATTTGCGCATAAGATCCTTTTATTTTTTTAATTTAGTGATTAATTTTTTTATTTTTTTATTTTCGCCCCCTTAATTTATTCCGTTTTCAATCTAGCCCGCATTACTTGGGACATTTCCATTTTTAGTCCCTGTATCTTTGCGCGTGTTTTACTTTAATCCTTCGATTGGCCCTGTCCTTTCTTTATTTTTAAGATTCATCCCAAAATGTTGGCCAAATTGCAAATTGATCCTTGGTCACATAGTTTCAACTCTCTCATTTTTATTTCACTTATTTATTTTTATTTATCTATTTATTATTATTATTTCTTCATTTTTTTACATTAGAAAATAGATTATTCATTTTTTTAATGGTGGATTTTATTACTTCCTTTTTATTTTAACGTTTTCTTATTGTTTGTAGTTTTATTATTTCTTTTATTATTATTTTCATGTTATATTTACCCTTTTTATTATTATGCACTACCTATTTTCATTTTTATTTTATTTTAAGTCACTTTATTTATTTTGTTGTTGCAATTTGATCATTAATATTATCATCAGGGGCGAAGCCAGAAAATTTTTTTAGGAGGGGCCGGATGAAATTTTAATTTTTTATAGTTTATATCTTTATAATTTGTAAAGGATTAAATTAAATTTTTATAACTTTAGGGGGGCCAAAGTGCAATTTTACCTTTACTAATTTAAAATTTTTAAAAAAGTTTAAGGGTTAAAATAATAATTTTACATTTTAGGGGGGGCCGTGGCCCATGCCAGCCCCCTGGCTCCGCCCCTGATTGTCATCATTATTATCAGAGTATTCTTTTTATTATTATTCATCTTTTTAATATTTTGCCTAGATTATTATCCAACATTATTTTAACTATTTGTTCATTAGTCTTACTTCTAAATTTAATATTATATGTATATCTATTTATCTTCAAATTTTGTATTATTTCAAGTTGTTCAATTTATTTATTTATATAATTTTGATTTTTAACCAATTTTTTATTAATGATTCCTTTTATTTATTTACGTTCTCATTATTTCCTTTATTTTCGTTTCTTAGCATTTCTAATTAGATCATATTTTATGTGTATTCCTTTTATATATTTTTATATATACATACTTTTATTACTCCGTTTTATCTAGTTTTGGTTCCTTTACTTGTTTATTATTACATATATCCTTTTAAAATATAATCGTTTATAATCTCCTATTTTCACCAAATTTTACTATTGTCATAGTTATATTATTTTAACCTTTCTTTGTTATTTATTTATTTCTTTTTGATACTTTCATGTTTATTTTATTTTTTTATCATGCATATTCCTCTTTCTTTTATTATCTTTATTATGTTATTGTTTAATTGATATTATATTTAATTGATCATTGCCTTTGCATACTCGTTGTTTCATTATTATAAATATGTCGTTATGTTGCTTATTCGTGTTATCGTTTTATTATTATTCCAATCACATCATGAGCCACGTTTAAATGTTTGTTCTTTACACTAAAATCCAAATTAAATAGATATGCATGGTTTTAAACATTACATATATATTTATTCAAAAATTAAAAAAAAATAAAGGCAATATTCCGTGTTTGGAGATTCTAGAGATCGTGCCCTAACATGTTAGGTTTCGATTTTCTTCGTTTGACCCAAATAATCGAATAACATTTTGAAATTAAACACATGAGTTTTGAAAATCAAAAGACAAGCTTATTTTCGAGGTTTTAAAATGTTGTGTCCTAACGTACTGGATGTGTCATTTTATTACTTCGGGATAAGAAGGTCTTTAACATCCGTTTCGATTTACGCAAGCAAATTCTTCGTGAAAAATCAACATTAAAAAAGAGAGGATCATATTTTTAATTCTTTTCGGGTTTTCAACTCTCGACGTTAAGACATTAATTAATCAATTTGGTACCAATTTTGGGCATTACAAGGGTGCTAATCATTCCTTATACGTAACTGACTCTCGAACTCTTTTTTTTGATTTTCGTAGACCAAAATCATTGTTTTAGTAAAATAAAACATTTTAAAACAATCAAATTACGAGGTGATCTGATCACACCTAAACCAAAAAGGATTGTTGGCGACTCCCATGTTCGTTTTCATTTTCAAAACCAAAGTTGATCCCCGTTTTCAAAAAAATGGCTTCGATAGCTTGGCGACTCCAGTGTTCGTTTTCATTTTCAAAACCAAAGTCGATCTCCGTTTTCAAAAAAATGCTTTTGACCACTGTTCGTTTTCATTTTCAAAACCAAAGTCGATCCCTGTTTTCAAAAAAATGGTTTCGACAGCTTGGCGACTCCACTGGGGACCCAAATAAGAGAGTCAAGCCACAAGTTGATTAACTTTTGTCTTTTTGTCGAAAATTAAAAATTTGGTTTTGATATACAATCCTTTCATTGCATTTCATCCGTTTTGTGTTATGATTGTAGAGGCCCAAATTTGCCCGGGCCCAAATAATAAAGACCTAATGGCCCACATAGCCCACTATCTTAAGCTAGCAGAAAACCGTAGCTTCTCCATGTGCACCGCACCATCCACTGCTCCTTCCTCGACCACGTCGCCCATGCCTCGTCTCGAGACTCCTCGTCTCGAGGTCTGTCTGTAGCCTTGCACGAAAATAGCAAGAACCCCCTTTCTTTGCCCTCGTCAGCGTCTGCAAGAACCAAAAACAGAAACAAAAAACAAGCAACACAAGCAACAAAAAAGCAGCAGAAGTAGTAGCGAAATAGAGAATACATTTTGTAATATTTTTGACTTTAAAACCACCGGGGAACTGATTGTAAACAAGGGGGATACAAAAAAAAAAACATTGTATTAAAAACAAAAAGAAATCAAAAAGAGAAAAGAGTTTCAAAAGGTGATTGTTTTATCTTTTTTATTTTTGATAAAAGAAATAAATAAAACCTTACAGTGGTTTTAGTTCTCTCGTTGCACCGCCGTCGGAGAGGTGGAAGCTAAAGGGTTTCCCTCCCCTTTCGAAGACTTCCGATGAGATTTGGGTGATTTTAACTCCAGATCAGAGTTCTACGCGGAAAAAGGGACCCTCTCTAGAAATTTTGGCAATTTCCGGCCACCGGAGGAGGCGATCTCCGGCGCCGGTGACCGGCGGTCCACGACGGCTCCATGGCTGGACTTGGGGCGTGTTTTCAGAGAAAAAATGAAGAGAAAGATTTGTTTTTTTTTTAAAATGCAGTTGAAATGTCCTTCCCTTTTTATTTTTTTACTTTTATAGCTGCACAAAACGGTGCCGTTTTGGGGCTTGAGCCCCAACGACCAAAACGACGCCGTTTAAGCTTAGAACCTGTGCGACCCGACCCGCAAACAAGGAGGATCCGCGTGTTTCATTTTTTGGTTTAATTACGCGCGTAGTCCCCCGCTTTTGAGTCGCACCTCAATTTAGTCCGTCTTTTACTTTTTCTCCTTATAGATTTGGGCCATCAAATGTGTCGCATGTTTCAATTTAGTCACTGACTCGCTGAGCAGGGACACGTGTCCAGAAGATTCGTTTATTTCCTCTTTTGACCCTCGCTTGTTTTCGCGCGTTCTATTTTGGTCCCTAGCAGTTTCTATTATTTACGATTTATCCTCTTTAACCTTATTTGGTTTCGATTCGGTCCTTATTTGTTATTTTTATCACAATCTAGGCTCTAAATTTCATTTTAGATTTCGATTTAGCCGTTTATTCATTTAATCTTTATAAATTGTTTATTTGTTCATTCATATATCCATCCATTTATCTATTTCTTTGTACTTTTATTTTGTATTTAAATTTGTATCACAATTTATTCCGTCATTTAGCATATCTCATTATCATTATTATTATTGTTGTCATTATTTGATTCATTTATATATCTATTTACTATCCTTTTTATATATGTATATATATGTATATACGTATATTAAAAGAATTAAATTATTTATGTTTTTGCTACATATATTATTATTATTATTATTATTATTATTATTATTGAACATATCATATATTTTATATTGTTAAATATTTTATATATATCATTTCTTTTAAATCATCATACATAGTATTTATTTTGAGATTCTTATATGTAACTTTGTATTTTAAATTATTACATGTATACATATATTTTTTATTTAAACGTTTTTTTATACATCATTTTATCTTAAATTTCTCTTTTCACATTATTCATTCTAAATACTTTACACGTCATTTGAGTTAAACCATCTTATATCTTATCTATTTTAAATTTTTACATGTTATTTAGTTACACTATTTTATATGAAAACTATTTTAAATTCTTTTTATTATTTATCATAAACCTTTTATTATTATTAATTTTAAGACTTCATAGGTTACTTATTTTAAACTTTTATATATATTATTTATTTTGGATTTATATACATATATATATATATATATATATATATATATTTAAATTATTTTTGTACAATGTTTATTTTAAATTTCCCTTTTACACATTATTTATTTTAAGCTCTTTTATAAGTTATTTTAAAGGGTCCTTTTTATTTTGTGTATTATTCATCTTGATTTTTTTAACATATTGTTTATTTGAAATTTGCTTTATATATTATTTTATTTCAAATTGTTTTACATTTTATTCATGTTAAATCTTTTTCATACGTCGTTTATTTTGAACCATTCTTTAGTATTATGAGTTTTAAATTTTAATTATTTTATTGGTTATCAATTTTTAAACTTTTACCCTATTTGCTTTGAATCGTTTTTTTCGCATGTTATTTTACGTAGTTTGTCCTTGATTATTGATTGGTGTTAAAAAGTAATATACATTGTGAATATTGCCATTACATGTACTAGAAATTATTCATTAACATCTTCATATTACGACGTTCATTAATATTGTATCTAATTCGTGTTTCATTATTCCATGCTCTATTTTGCACTTTTGGTTTTACTTAGCTCGAATCATGTTGTGTATTAAACTCTAACGTATTTGTTCAATATAGACCTATGTGTTTTATTCAAAACATAAAATGAACACGCATCATCAAATGCTATGCTTATTATTATTCAAAAATAAAAATTTCAAAATAATGCAATGTTTCGCGTTTTGGAATACTGAGGAATTGTGCCCTAACTTACGGGGTTTCAGTTTTCTCATTGATTCTAAATAGCCTAATATCCTTTCGAGTTTTAAAATACACGGAAATCCAATTAAAATTAAAGACGACTTTGCGCTCGGGAGTTCATGGTATTGTGTCCTAACTTACGGGATGTGATACTCTGATATCTCGAGATAAGGAAATCTTTAACCATCATTTTGGACTAATTCAAGCATTTTTAAAATCAATGTTAATATAAAAAAGGGATCATATTTCAAATCCATTCCCGATTTTTAACTTTCGACATTAAGACACTAACTAATCAATTCGGTACCAATTTTTGGGCGTGTCGGGGGTGCTAATCCTTCCTCGCACGTAACCGACTCCCGAATCCTTTTCTCTCAAGTTTTGTAGACCAAAAACACCGTTTTAATAAATTAAAATGTTTTATTAAAGCAAAGGTGGTCCGATCAGACCTAATAAAGATCGGTGGCGACTCCCGTTTTAATTTTCATTTTCAAATAAAGTCGATCCCTTTTTTCAAAAAATGGTTTCGACATATACCTATGTCTTTATGAGATTTTTATCTCCATGCAGCCATAGGGAAATGTATTCCCCTGAACTGAACTCGATCCATACGAGCCTATAATGGGTAAGGATCGAGGGATCTGCAGGTTCAGGTACCTTTTACTTTAGAACCGAATCGCATATAGAGAGCCCTAGGAGCTTACCCTAAGTAGAGGCACGCCAAATCCTAGTGGTCACCCGGATAGGCTCTATTTTGTTTTTATTTCTTCTGTGCTGATGCGTTTGATTTTGCTTCGATCACATTGCATTTTCATCGTAAGAGATCTTTTCGTTACATTTTTATTCGTCTTTGTTACGATCCTTATCATTGCGGTTTATAATTGTTGTGTTGGTTTGGGTTTAGGCATCTTTCTACATATTGCATTGCATGATTGGCTGATCTTACCCTTTTAAGTGGGAGTGAGAAGCTATGCCTTCGTGAGGTTTTCACCTTCGCATGGGCTAGTAGACTGCTTCCGGGATACATCCGTACCTATTCTTTGTGAGATTTTCATCTCCGCGTAGCCATAGAGAAATGTATTCCTCTGAACTGGACTCGATCCATATGAGTCTATAATGGGTAAAGATTGAGGAATCTGCTGGCTTAGGTACCCTTTCCTTAGAACCAAACTACATATAGAGAGACTTAAGAGCCCACCTTAGGTAGAGCCATGCCAAACCCTAGTGGTTACCCAGATAGGTGTTCTATTTTATTGTTTATTTCTTCTGCACCGATGTGTTTTGTTTTGTTTTGCATTGCATTACATCATCATAGAAAGGAGGTGCTGATTCATATTCGATTGCTAAATAGAAGAGCTTGTCATGGGAAAATAGATTTCTTGATAAAGTAGATTATAATACGGCTGTCTGAATATAGTCCAAGTAAACACAATGAAAGAAGGTTGATAGTCTGCAAAGTAATACAAAATTTTGTTTCATTGCCCGAGGATTCAAGCTGACAAAGATTATTTGAGAGCCATCACATCTTGACTTTTTTAAAGGAGCTAACGAGTATCGCGAGATAAGTGAGCAATGAGTCGCAGCCCAGATCAAGCAAAAAGGAGATAGATGAGGCACCCCCTTGAAGAGTTTGTGAGATTTGATCTTGACATCTAGATGCGAAGAAAATGATCGATGTTTTCATTTTGAGTATTAGGACAGGGCCGAATATGTAATCCGTTTTATGTAAAGAAATTTGTTTTCTAGAAAAGTTGTTCTAATGGAATTGAATTCAGAATCAACGCCTCTCTTTCTTTTTGCATGCATCTCATGCATTTGCATTGCATTTTAGTATATGCATTAGATTTTCCAAAAATGACCCTAATTAGGTAAAATTATTTCAGAACCGATAAAGGATATGGACCAAAGGTTGGAGAAAATAGAGCAAATACAAATACAGATGGAAGAGCAGTTGACCAAAATTCGACAAGATATGTGGGAACAAATGCTAGAATTCCAAAGAAAAATGATGGGCCAGTTAACCCAGTTACTAGCCGGAGAACTTGAAAAAATGAGTGGCCCAGTGGTCAACAATGGGTATGATAATGAAGACCTCATCTATTCCCCAGGTTTTACCCCAATAAGTGTCCTGACCCAACCAGACGCGCATTCGTAAGGGGTACCTGTCATTATCAGACCCCAATATTAGACTGATACCTCGACACTGTTAAACTTCCCGATGGGTTCAGGTTTTGACCCGGAGGATGATTGAACCAAACTGGTTGTTCTGGCAGAGACAAAGGAAAGGGGAGAGTGGACTTTAAAGGCCCCAAAGAAGAAAGAAAATGAAATTCTTCGGGATAAGAAGGTCTTTAACATACGTTTCGATTTACGCAAGCAAATTCTTCGTGAAAAATCAACATTAAAGAAAGAGATGATCGTATTTTTAATTCTTTTCGGGTTTTCAACTCTCAACGTTAAGACATTAATTAATCAATTTGGTACCAATTTTGGGCATTACAAGGGTGCTAATCTTTCCTCATACGTAACTGACTCTCGAACCCGTTTTCTTGATTTTTGTAGACCAAAATCATTGTTTTAGTAAAATAAAACATTTTAAAACAATCAAATTACGAGGTGATCCGATCACACCTAAACAAAAAAGGATTGGTGGCGACTCCCATGTTCGTTTTCATTTTCAAAACCAAAGTCGATCCGCGTTTTCAAAAAAATGGTTTCGACAGCTTGGCGACTCCACTGTTCGTTTTCATTTTCAAAACCAAAGTCGATCCTCGTTTTCAAAAAAATGGTTTCGACAGATTGAATAACATATTGGTGTAAATACCCCTTTGGTCCCTGTTAATTTTGAAAATGAGCAAATTGGACTCTCCCTTAATAAAAATTATAAAATAATTTTTAAAATTAAAAAATATTTATAAAAATTTCAAAATTTATATTTTAAAAATTCTAAAATTTTTTAAAAATTTTCTAAATATATATAAAGAAATTTAAAATTTTAAAAAATTTATAAAATAATAATTTTGGGACCTAAATAAGTTAATTAATTATTCAAGTTTATCATACTAAAATATATTATTATTATTATTATTACTATTATTATTTTTTTTTCTTTGGAAATGTTTTCAAATATATATGGTTTCAAATTTATGTACTCTAACATGAAATTAGTTATATTGTAATAATATTTTAATTTGACATGTTTAATTTTTTAATTTAATTTGAACAATTTCACTCGATTCCATTCGACTCAAATTTTATTTCACTCAACTAAATTCGAAAAAAATTCAAATCAAGTTACGATGATAAAATAAGACTCGTCAACTCAATTAACTTGAATTTTTTTACTCGATTCGATCGAACGCTCACCTTTAACATGACAAATACAAATATCTTGATAAATTTAATGGTTAGATTGTTAAAATATTCATCATATAAAAAATTACAAGAGAATATAAAATTACTTAAATTTTACAGATAAATTCTTTTCCTTTTATTATATTAAATAAAAGATGTCATATTCTAAAAATAGAAAAAATAGATGTAGTCATGTAGATATTGAAATTATGATTTTTCTTTGGCCTAATTAAATTGTGCATATTTATTATTTGAACACAAGATACTACATTATCAAGTTAATCTATAACACAATCCATATATTGTCTACTTTGCGACACCTTACATAAATCTCACTTTCAACTTACTTAACAACTTATATAAAGGGAAAAAAAAGGGGGAGAATGTGTCGATTGAGTCTCAGTTCGATTAGTATTGGTATTGTTACCAGTTCAAGAGGATATGAGTTAGAATCTAATGAAGTGCATTATTCTCTTATTTAAGGGTTGAGAAGAGGCTATAATAAGATTGTTAAAAAAAGAAAAAAGAAAAAAAAGGCATAAAAGTTATTTATTTACCACAACTATGTATGTCTATACTTATATTTGACTCCTTGACCGAGTTTATGCCCCAAGTTAACAGGACATTAATTCAATTGGAAATTACTACAAGACCTTTTTATATATAAAAGTGTGAATGTGTTTTTTTGTCATTTATATTTTAATATAAAATTAATCATGATAAGATTTGAATATGATAGATAATGAATTTTAATATTTAACTTGATAAAATGATAAAAGCTAACATGATGACAAGTGAAAATTAAGATGTCTTAAGTTTAAATTTTATAATTCTTATTATGTATATGTAATTTTTTTGAACAATCTTATTATAGGTCCTAATTATATCTACTCTTTTTTGACACAATACTTAGAACTACTCATAGTCCATCCTTAATCCTAATCAAGGATTTACTCCGATATTAACATCATATTATGCCAATCAAGGTTATTATGTTCCTTATCCAATGGTAAGACAACCAATTGGATCTTCTCCATCTTATGCACCAAAAATGGCAAGCCAGTACCCACCAAGAAGAATAAGCCAAACAAGCCAATTCCCTTGGTCTCGGGATCCAAACTCAACTTTCCAAGCTAGTTATTCTGAAGTTATAAAAGAGCGTAAGATTTGTTGAAACAACAACAACTTTTTCTGAAGTAAAAGATTTTTATAATCCAGTTTACCAATGATTTATATAACTTTATTAATGAAATATGGAAAACCCATATTACAGATCAAAGAGCAAATTTCGTAAGAGCTCTTACAAAACTTTCCCAATTTTTAGTTGAAAAAACAACTAAAGAAAATGAAGCTCATGATTTATTATTAAAATCCATTTTATATAGAGATTGGGAAGAATTCGAAATAGAATTCAAAAATATCAATGAGATAAATAATCTTTTTGATATATTTCAATATTTTATTCATAAAGGAACAAATAGTCCCATTATGAATAAAATGTTTAGAATATGCTTATATAATAAAGCTAGAAATATATTACCATTTGAAGTTTTTGAAAAATTAATAGAGTCATTTGCAACCAAAGCAAGCTCAATTTAAAAAAGTTTTTTCAATACTTTTTACAATCTTTTATTTATATAAATGAAATAGGAGAAGAATTTCCTTCTATAAAATTTAGATGGACCATGAACCATTTGATATAAGCGATGATTGAATGGGGTTTTGTTAGAGAAATAGTAGTACAAAATTTCTCTTTTCATCATCTAAAAGATTTTCCTGCTATTATAAAAGCTATATTATCACTATTAGTATATAGAGACGATTTTTCTACTATTTTTATATCCAAATAAGTAGCCTAATTGGTATTGCTTTGAAAAGAACGTTTTTATCACCTTATCAAATATGGATTATTCAAAAAATGATTGATAGTCCTTATTTATCAGCAGCTAAAGAAAACAAAGAACACTTGACAAAACCATTGACAAGTGTTATAATAATCAAAATATCTTCAAATCCAAGCGAGAATTGATTTAATGTCAACAACTCGACACGTACTTCAAGATCGGACATATACACTACATAATCGATGGAAGAAGAATAGTAGGCGACAAAAATAGTCTAATGCAAAAATCGAGATGATGAAGAATCCTTACAATCGCTAAAGAAAATAGCGGATATGGAACTCGATGATTTTCCTTCCGACATAACGAAGAAATCAAAGACACGTGGAAGGCTTGGAACTCACGAGCCATCACCAGAGTTTTACATCCGGATGAAATCGAGACATTAAATCTTGACAACATCCAAGAAGGGTAAAAGACAAAACAAAAACCACGTGGAAAGTCAACAAGATTTTCAAAGAAGATTTTCAAGATTGGCAGTAAATAAACATTCAAGGCATCCAAGTATGGACAAAGAGATGAAGTGACATCTGACAACATACGTGGAAGCAACAATAAATTCATCCTTATCAGAAACACTGTTCGGGATTGAAGAAGAAATTAAATAGAATTTGTAAATTCTACTATAAATAAGAATGTAAAGAGCCTAGGAAAGGCATCGAAAAAAGAATTAGAAATCTTTTCTCTTTACTTTAGTTTCTCATTGTAAAAGATCGAAAAATAGTTTAGATATCTTTTCTTTTTCTCTTTTGTAAACAATCTTCTCCTGTAAAAATCTTTCCTTTACTTTTAATAAAATAACGATCTTCCGCACCCATAACACCCTTCCCCCGTAACTGGTATCAGAGGCCCCCGGAGTAACGATTCTTGGAGAATCTATATCACATATCCACTGTAAGTTCTTATCTTTAATCTACAATTTTGTTAATTCTCTGGTTATTTATCTTAAAACCCATACATCTGTTATTTTGTCTTAACTTTGCCTGTTTAAGTCTAGGAGAGAGACGTTAGGCCCTGGTGTTTAAGACAAGATAATAACAGAAGGTCTTAGGTACCAAAGATGAATAACATGGAAGAAACAGATTGTTTATATAAAGATAAAACATGCAGTCATGTTATGCATATAGATTCTAAACAAGAAAATAATATTTCGGCCCTTAGTAAAGGATTTAATAGTTTAATAGATATAACCTCTATATATTTTAATAAAATATATAATAAGGTCAATAATATAGAAGAAAAGGTAAATAATCTAGGAAATATTATAAAAGACTAAACCAAAATACTATTTTTGATGGATACTTTATACCAAGAAAAGATGTTTTGATAAATCAAGCTAAACAAGCAAAATATTTTAGTAAATTCGATCAGAAAATCGAGATTTTGGCAAATAATGCTAATCGATGAATCTAAACCATTAACGGCTTTTAGTGCACCTAATGGTCATTATCAATGGAGAGTAATGCCATTTGGGTTATGTAATGCACCTCAAATCTTCCAAAGATGGATGGATTCTATATTTAATAAATATAAAAATTTGCGTGTAGTTTATATAGATGATATTTTAATATTTTCGAAACACTTGGAAAAACATAGAAAACATTTAAATATTATCTCTCAAGAATTCATAAAACATGGAATTATTTTGAGTCCTAAGAAAATAGAATTAGAAAAAAACAGAAATAGAATTTTTAGGTTTAAATTTATCACCATGGTCTTAAACTACAAGATCATATTATAGTAAAAATAAAAGAATTTCTGAAGAAATTAAAGATAAAAACAACTTCAACAATTTCTAGGAATAGTTAATTATGGAAGAAACTTCTTTCCTAATTTGTCCCAAAAATAGGTGACTTATATGAAAAATTAAAAAGGGAAAAACTTTTAGCTGGTCTAAAGAAGACTCGAAAATTATTAAAAATATAAAAACAGAAATAAATTATACTCCAAAAGTTTATTTACCTAAACAAGGTGATAAATTAATTTTAGAAACCGATGCATCACAAAATTATTGGGGATGTATTTTAAAAGCTAAAACAGCAAAAAATAAAGAAGAACTAATATGCGGATATAGTTCTGGAAAATTTAAACCAAACGAAATCAATTATGCTATATATGAAAAGGAATTATTACAGGAGAAGATTGTTTACAAAAGAGAAAAAGAAAAGATATCTAAACTATTTTTCGATCTTTTACAATGAGAAACTAAAGTAAAGAGAAAAGATTTCTAATTCTTTTTCGATCTTTTACAATGAGAAACTAAAGTAAAGAGAAAAGATTTCTAATTCTTTTTCGATGCCTTTCCTAGGCTCTTTACATTCTTATTTATAGTAGAATTTACAAATTCTATTTAATTTCTTCTTCAATCCCGAACAGTGTTTCTGATAAGGATGAATTTATTGTTGCTTCCACGTATGTTGTCAGATGTCACTTCATCTCTTTGTCCATACTTGGATGCCTTGAATGTTTATTTACTGCCAATCTTGAAAATCTTCTTTGAAAATCTTGTTGACTTTCCACGTGGTTTTTGTTTTGTCTTTTACCCTTCTTGGATGTTGTCAAGATTTAATGTCTCGATTTCATCCAGATGTAAAGACTCTGGTGATGGCTCTGGTGAGTTCCAAGCCTTCCACGTGTCTTTGATTTCTTCTGTTATGTCAGAAGGAAAATCATCGAGTTCCATATCTGCTATTTTCTTTAGCAGTTGTAAGGATTCTTCATCTCTCGATTTTTGCATTAGACTATTTTTGTCAGCTACTATTCTTCTTCCATCAGTATGTAGTGTATATGTCTGATCTTGAAGTACGTGTCGAGCTGTTGACATTAAATCAATTCCTGCTTGGATTTGAAGATATTTTGGATTATTATAACACTTGTCAATGGTTTTTGTCAAGTGTTCTTTGTTTTCTTTAGCTGCTGATAAATAAGGACTATCAATCATTTTTTGAATAATCCATATTTGATAAGGCTGATAAAAACGTTCTTTTTCAGCAATACCAATTAGGCTACTTATTTGGATATAAAAATAGTAGAAAAAATCGTCTCTATATACTAATAGTGATAATATAGCTTTTATAATAGCAGGAAAATCTTTTAGATGATGAAAAGAGAAATTTTGTACTACTATTTCTCTAACAAAACCCCATTCAATACTGCTTATATCAAATGGTTCATGGTCCAGTCTAAATTTTATAGAAGGAAATTCTTCTCCTATTTCATTTATATAAATAAAAGATTGTAAAAAGTATTCTGAAAAAACTTTTTTAAATTGAGCTTGCTGGTTGCAAATGACTCTATTAATTTTTTCAAAAACTTCAAATGGTAATATATTTCTAGCTTTATTATATAAGCATATTCTAAACATTTTATTCATAATGGGACTATTTGTTCCTTTATGAATAAAATATTGAAATATATCAATAAGATTATTTATCTCATTGATATTTTTGAATTCTATTTCAATTCTTCCCAATCTCTATATAAAATGGATTTTAATAATAAATCATGAGCTTCATTTTCTTTAGTTGTTTTTTCAACTAAAAATTGGGAAAAGTTTTGTAAGAGCTCTTCTGAAATTTGCTCTTTGATCTGTAATATGGGTTTTCCATATTTCATTAATAAAGTTATATAAATCATTTGGTAAACTTTGGATTATAAAAATCTTTTACTTCAGGAAAAAGTTGTTGTTGTTTCAACAAATCTTCTGCTCCTTTTATAACTTGTAATAACTAGCTTGGAAAGCTGAGTTTGGATCCTGAGACCAAGGGAATTGGCTTGTTTGGCTTATTCTTCTTGGTGGGTACTGGCTTGCCATTTTGGTGCATAAGATGGAGAAGATCCAATTGGTTGTCTTACCATTGGATAAGGAACATAATAACCTTGATTGGCATAATATGATGTTAATATCGGAGTAAATCCTTGATTAGGATTTGTTTGCTTCCCTTTGTTGGGTTTTTATGAACCGTAGTCCATTCTCCGACTTGTTCTAGAGGTTTTTACCTCTATCCATAAGGCCTGCTAAGATAATCAAGCAATAACATTATCAGCGCCTTTAACATATAAAACTTCAAAATTAAAACTACATAATTCATTGTACCATCTAATTCTTCTAGGTACATTTTCTAAACTATTATTAGTAAGAAATTGTTTAACTACTCGGTTGTCGCTTTTGATAATAAAGTTTTCAGATGCTAGATATATAAAAAGGTTTTTATTGCTTTTTGATGGCTAATAATTCCTTTTCATATATAGCATAATTGATTTCGTTTGGTTTAAATTTTCCGAACTATATCCGCATATTAGTTCTTCTTTATTTTTTTTTGTTTTAGCTTTTAAAATACATCCCCAATAATTTTGTGATGCATCGCTTTCTAAAATTAATTTATCACCTTGTTTAGGTAAATAAACTTTTGGAGTATAATTTATTTCTGCTTTTATATTTTTAATAATTTCTGAGTCTTCTTTAGACCAATTAAAAGTTTTTCCCTTTTTAATTTTTCATATAAGTCACCTATTTTTGGGACAAATTAGGAAAGAAGTTTCTTCCATAATTAACTATTCCTAGAAATTGTTGAAGTTGTTTTTATCTTTAATTTCTTCAGAAATTCTTTTATTTTTACTATAATATGATCTTGTAGTTTAAGACCATCACCGATAAATTTAAACCTAAAAATTCTATTTCTGTTTTTTCTAATTCTATTTTCTTAGGACTCAAAATAATTCCATGTTTTATGAATTCTTGAGAGATAATATTTAAATGTTTTCTATGTTTTTCCAAAGTTTCAAAAATATTAAAATATCATCTATATAAACTACACGTAATTTTTATATTTATTAAATATAGAATCCATCCATCTTTGGAAGATTTGAGGTGCATTACATAACCCAAATGGCATTACTCTCCATTGATAATGACCATTAGGTGCACTAAAAGCCGTTAATGGTTTAGATTCATCGATTAGCATTATTTGCCAAAATCTGATTTACTGATCGAATTTACTAAAATATTTTGCTTGTTTAGCTTGATTTATCAAAACATCTTTTCTTGGTATAAAGTATCCATCAAAAATAGTATTTTGGTTTAGTCTTTTATAATTAATTACCATTCTAGCTTTTCCTCTTTTTATTTCTGCATGGTTTCTTACCATAAAGGCTTTGGACTTGAGTGTGGACTATTAGTTTTTCTATTAATCCTTTTTCTAATAATTCCTTAATTTGTATATCAAATTCATCTATATCTTGTTTAGTATAGATCATGGGTTTGATTCTAATAATTTTATTAGGATTTTTAATTTTATCTCACAATATCTTGGATCATTTTTCCCATAATTTTAGTGGTTCTTCACTAAAATTATTTTCTAAGATTTTAAACAACCAATGATTTGTTTCTAGTTGTTTAATTTGTTCTTTTCTTGTTGGTCTAAAACCTTTATCACATATAAATTTATGATTTTCTATCAAAGGTATTTCTACGAAGTTTTTTCTGTTGATAATATAACTAAATTTCTATCTATGGAAAATGGTAAATGATGATATATAAAATTATTTCCTAATAATATATCTCCATGCATTTCTGGAAACATAATATTTTAGGAATTACAAATCTAACATTATTTATGTAGATTGGTATATTTCTAGCTTTAAATTGAATTATGGTTTCTTTACCATCTATTCCTATAGCTCTAATTGGGTTTTTCATTAATTCCCATTTTTCTACAGTGTTGCATTTTCTCTGCAACTACTGGTGGTAGCTCTGTATCTAACAAAGCATGTAAAGAATATGTTTTATATTCTCTAAATTGAAATGTAATTTCTATATATGTATAATACTTTCTAGGTTGAAAGTTTGAAAATGTAATAATATCATTTTTTCCTATTTTCATTTGTTGAATAATGGTGGCAGATTGTATTTCTTCCATTCTAGTGTTTCTAGAATTTCTACTAGGTTCTGTGGGGAAAATAGGTATTTGAACTGTTTTTCATACCTATTGGTGTTGAATTTGTACTTATATTATCCTCATCTTCTTCTTTTGAGAATTAGAGGGTAAAACTAAATTATCATTCGTATTTGTTATAGCATTATTTTTAAAATATAGTTTATCTCCTCGATGACACATATTCTATAGTACATACACGGTTTTGAAGTACTAGCTCCACTTATTCTATCTATTATCCAATCTTTTGGTATTGATAAATCTTTTAAATGTAATAATTTAGGCTGAATTTCACGTAGTAAATTTATTAGGCTCAAATAACTCAATTATTTTATTATTAATTTCTTTAATTTCTACTTCACTGTGTGTTGGTATATTCATTAATAGAAGTCCAACTTATTGCTAGATCTTCTGCTAAATCCTTAATTTCAGAATTTTTGTCCAAATTCTTAAACATAAACATTCTTCTATTAGAGGATCTGTAATGGATATAAAATAATTTGGTTTTACTTTAAATCCTATTACTCCATTATGTAAATTAGACTGAATACCTCCAATAAGTGTTTTTATTGGATTTTCAAATCTTTTATCTAATAACACTTGCTATTATAGGTATATCATGACCTCTTCTAAATAAAGCTCTAATTGTTATCATAATTATTCCTAAATGTATATATCTAACTTTGAGGTATTTCTTTTTAATCCTCATGATTTTTCTTTAGTAAATAATGGGATTTCTGTTAATCCTCCTCTAGTATCTTTAGCATTAGTATTGCCACTAATTTTTCTATATGCCTTTGACTCCAAATTTTAAACTTAGATATTTTATATATTTCTTCTTTAGAAATATGATTTTTATTAATTTTTTCTATCATTTCATCGTAAAAGTCTTTTTTCTTCTCCAATTAAATTTCCTAATTTAATATCTTGTTTTCTTTTGAGGAATTTCTTCTAATTGGTTTTTAGAACTACTTCCTACATTAAACATAAATATATATTCTTCTTCATCCGAATCGAATCTGCTTCGATACTAGCTCATATAATATTTCTTCTGATTTATTTCCTCTTCAAAACATATTTCTAAATCTTGTTCTTCAAGACTTTTAATTACCTTTTTAGCACTTTTGCCTTTATTAGGACAATTTGTTGCTATGTGACCTTCTTCATCACATATAAAACATTTACATATTTGTTTTTAGATTTTTAGAAGTTTTTCTTCTAATAAATTTTTCTTTTTCTTATTATTATTACCAGTATATCTTTTATTTCCTGGCTTCCATTTAACAAATTTATATTTCCTATTTTTCTTTCTATGTTTTTATAAGTACTAGGACGTATTGTTTTACATCCAAATTCCCATTCGTTTTCTAGAATTTTTGTACAATGACTATAACTTAATTTATTTTTACTTGTTTAGCAACTTTAGTTTGTAGGCAATGCAAAGTTATTCTTTCTTTTGCAAAATTTATCCTATTACCTATAGAATCTATATTTTCTTTTGCTATGCCTTCTTTCTTTACTATGTTTATCTAAATAAGATACATATTTCTTTATACATATCTCATCCTGTGGTGGAGGTAATTTATGAAAATATTGGTTTTTCCAAAATTCTATATTTTCGTTTTTAACTTTTGATATTCATGAAGAAATTTTTAGAAAATTCTTCTAAATATCTTATATCACATAATTTTATTTTTGACAAAACATAACTAGCTATACTATCTTGATCTTTTTATCAAAATAGCCACAAAATTCTGTTTTAGAATATTTGTTAATCCTTTTAAAAGGTCTTTAGGGGTACCTATCTGATTAATTAGTTGTCCTTTTTGGAATTTTCCTACATCGATTCTTCCCATCTTCTTAAAAATTGTAAAACATCTCCTTGAAATGTTCCAACAAAATAGTTTAAAAATTTTTCTTTTGACCATGAACTGTTGTTGTTTACAACAATTGTCATTGATCATGCCCAATCATCTATGGTTTTTTCATAGTCACTATTTGAATATTAGTCAAATCTAAATATATTCCTCCTTGGGCCACATTTCTTTTGTTTAAGTCATCTATCCTATGTGGTATAGGTATAGTTTGACTAGGTTGTTGATTAGAAGATTCTCCCATATATTCGGTTTTAATTTCATTGGTAGCTATATCTTCGGTTTGATTACCGAAAACCTAATTGTATTATCTATTGTTTCAAACTCTTTGTTTAGCGTTCTCAGATAATCATCTTTTTGAATATCCGAATCTATTTTTCTTTTACCATATGGATCTGTAGTTTCAATATCCATAGGTTCTGGTTTTTCTTCCTCATCTGTTGAAGTGTCTTCTTCATCAGATTTATAATTAGTAACTTTTAAATCTTCTTGATTATCGAAATTACTTGAACTACTACTTTAGAGTGTCATAATTTAACATATAATGATAATTAAACTTAGCAAATAGGTCTTTTTGTTTTTCATAAATTTCTTCTATTAATTTTAAATATTCTACTCTTTCATTTTTATCTTTACTGTTTGTAAATCTTCTTTTCCAATGTTCTATAAGTTCTTTATAGGATTGGAAATCATATTTTTGTTGAGTTAAAGATTTTCTTTTTTCAGGTTTTTTACCTTTACTAGTAGAAGATGATTCTTCCTGCAGAGGTTTCTTCCTCTTCATCGAGATAAAGTTAAAATTATATTACTATTACCATAATATAAAGGACCTAGATCTATGTCTGACTCTATGTTATTATTTATAACTTGTTCTAATTTATTATTAACTTCTGATAATATTTCTTTAGATTTGTTGTTCAAATCTAATTCCTTAATATTTCCTAGATTATTTACCTTTTCTTCTATATTATTGACCTTATTATATATTTTATTAAAATATATAGAGGTTATATCTATTAAACTATTAAATCCTTTACTAAGGGCCGAAATATTATTTTCTTGTTTAGAATCTATATGCATAACATGACTGCATGTTTTATCTTTATATAAACAATCTGTTTCTTCCATGTTATTCATCTGATGTAGGAAAATTCCAAAAAGGACAACTAATTAATCAGATAGGTACCCCTAAAGACCTTTTAAAAGGATTAACAAATATTCTAAAAACAGAATTTTGTGGCTATTTTGATAAAAAAGATCAAGATAGTATAGCTAGTTATGTTTTGTCAAAAATAAAATTATGTGATATAAGATATTTAGAAGAATTTTCTAAAAAATTTCTTCATGAATATCAAAAGTTAAAAAACGAAAATATAGAATTTTGGAAAAACCAATGTTTTCATAAATTACCTCCACCCTGGGATGAGATATGTATAAAGAAATATGTATCTTATTTAGATAAACATAGTAAAGAAGCAGGCATAGCAAAAGAAAATATAGATTCTATAGGTAATAGGATAAATTTTGCAAAAGAAAGAATAACTTTGCATTGCCTACAAACTAAAGTCATAAAAACAAGTAAAAATAAATTAAGTTATAGTCATTGTACAAAAATTCTAGAAAACGAATGGGAATTTGGATGTAAAACAATACGTCCTAGTACTTATAAAAACATAGAAAGAAAAATAGGAAATATAAATTTGTTAAATGGAAGCCAGAAATAAAAGATATACTGGTAATAATAATAAGAAAAGAAAAATTTATTAGAAGAAAAACTTCTAAAAAATCTAAAAAACAAATATGTAAATGTTTTATATGTGATGAAGAAGGTCACATAGCAACAAATTGTCCTAATAAAGGCAAAAGTGCTAAAAAGGTAATTAAAAGTCTTGAAGAACAAGATTTAGAAATATGTTTTGAAGAGGAAATAAATCCCGAAGAAATATTATATGAGCTAATATCAGAAACAGATTCTGATTCAGATGAAGAAGAATATATATTTATGTTTAATGTAGGAAGTAGTTCTAAAACCAATTAGAAGAAATTCCTCAAAAGAATAAAGAAGATATTAAATTAGGAAATTTAATTGGAGAAGAAAAAGACTTTTCTCGATGAAATGATAGAAAAATTAATAAAAATCATATTTCTAAAGAAGAAATATATAAAATATCTAAGTTTAAAATTTGGAGTCAAAGGCATATAGAAAAAATTAGTGGCAATACAAATGCTAAAGATACTAGAGGAGGATTAATGAAATCCCATTATTTACTAAAGAAAAAATCATGAGGATTAAAAAGAAATACCCTCAGAGTTAGATATATACATTTAGGAATAATTATGATAACAATTAGAGCTTTATTTAGAAGAGGTCATGATATACCTATAATAGCAAGCAGTTATTAGATAAAAGATTTGAAAATCCAATAAAAACACTTATTGGAGGTATTCAGTCTAATTTACATAATGGAGTAATAGGATTTAAAGTAAAACCAAATTATTTTATATCCATTACAGATCCTCTAATAGAAGAATGTTTATGTTTAAGAATTCGCATAAAAATTCTGAAATTAAGGATTTAGCAGAAAGATCTAGCAATAAGTTGGACTTCTATTAATGAATATACCAACACTACAGTAAGTAGAAATTAAAGAAATTAATAATAAAATAATTGAGTTATTTGAGCCTAATAAATTTACTACAGAAATTCAGCCTAAATTATTACATTTAAAAGATTTATCAATACCAAAAGATTGGATAATAGATAGAATAAGTGGAGCTAGTACTTCAAAACCAGTATGTACTATAGAATATGTGTCATCAGGAGATAAACTATATTTTAAAAATAATGCTATAACAAATACGAATGATAATTCTCAAACAGAAGAAGATGAGGATAATATAAGTACAAATTCAACACCAATAGGTATGAAAACAGTTCAAATACCTATTTTCCCCACAGAACCTAGTAGAAATTCTAGAAACACTAGAATGGAAGAAATACAATCTGCCACCATTATTCAACAAATGAAAATGGGAAAAAATGATATTATTACATTTTCAAACTTTCAACCTAGAAAGTATTATACATATATAGAAATTACATTTCAATTTAGAGAATATAAAACATATTCTTTACATGCTTTGTTAGATACAGAGCTACCACCACGGTGAGTTGCAGAGAAAATGCAATACTGTAGAAAAATGGGAATTAATGAAAAACCCAATTAGAGCTATAGGAATAGATGGTAAAGAAACCATAATTCAATTTAAAGCTAGAAATATACCAATCTACATAAATAATGTTAGATTTGTAATTCCTAAAATATTATGTTTCCCAGGAATGCATGGAGATATATTATTAGGAAATAATTTTATATATCATCATTTACCATTTTCTATAGATAGAAATTTAGTTATATTATCAACAGAAAAACTTCAGAGAAATACCTTTAATAGAAAATCATAAATTTATATGTGATAAAGGTTTTAGACCAACAAGAAAAGAACAAATTAAACAACTAGAAACAAATCATTGGTTGTTTAAAATCTTAGAAAATAATTTTAGTGAAGAACCACTAAAACTATGGGAAAACAAATCCAAGATATTGTGAGATAAAATTAAAAATCCTAATAAAATTATTAGAATCAAACCCATGATCTATACTAAACAAGATATAGATGAATTTGATATACAAATTAAGGAATTATTAGAAAAAGGATTAATAGAAAAACTAATAGTCCACACTCAAGTCCAAATTTTTATGGTAAGAAACCATGCGAAATAAAAAGAGGAAAAGCTAGAATGGTAATTAATTATAAAAGACTAAACCAAAATACTATTTTTGATGGATACTTTATACCAAGAAAAGATGTTTTGATAAATCAAGCTAAACAAGCAAAATATTTTAGTAAATTCGATCAGAATCGAGATTTTGGCAAATAATGCTAACTGATGAATCTAAACCATTAACGGCTTTTAGTGCACCTAATGGTCATTATCAATGGAGAGTAATGCCATTTGGGTTATGTAATGCACCTCAAATCTTCCAAAGATGGATGGATTCTATATTTAATAAATATAAAAAATTCTGTGTAGTTTATATAGATGATATTTTAATATTTTCAGAAACACTGGAAAAACATAGAAAACATTTAAATATTATCTCTCAAGAATTCATAAAACATGGAATTATTTTGAGTCCTAAGAAAATAGAATTAGAAAAAACAGAAATAGAATTTTTAGGTTTAAATTTATCAGCTGATGGTCTTAAACTACAAGATCATATTATAGTAAAAATAAAAGAATTTCCTGAAGAAATTAAAGATAAAAAACAACTTCAACAATTTCTAGGAATAGTTAATTATGGAAGAAACTTCTTTCCTAATTTGTCCCAAAAAATAGGTGACTTATATGAAAAATTAAAAAAGGGAAAAACTTTTAGCTGGTCTAAAGAAGACTCAGAAATTATTAAAAATATAAAAACAGAAATAAATTATACTCCAAAAGTTTATTTACCTAAACAAGGTGATAAATTAATTTTAGAAACTGATGCATCACAAAATTATTGGGGATGTATTTTAAAAGCTAAAACAAAGAAAAATAAAAAGAAGAACTAATATGCGGATATAGTTCTGGAAAATTTAAACCAAACGAAATCAATTATGCTATATATGAAAAGGAATTATTAGCCATCAAAAAGCAATAAAAACCTTTTTATATATCTAGCATCTGAAAACTTTATTATCAAAACCGACAACCAGAAAGTTTAAACAATTTCTTACTAATAATAGTTTAGAAAATGTACCTAGAAGAATTAGATGGTACAATGAATTATGTAGTTTTAATTTTGAAGTTTTATATGTTAAAGGCGCTGATAATGTTATTGCTGATTATCTTAGCAGTCTTATGGATAGAGGTAAAAAACCTCTAGAACAAGTCGGAGAATGGACTACGGTTCATAAAAAACCCAACAAAGGGAAGCAAACAAATCCTAATCAAGGATTTACTCCGATATTAACATCATATTATGCCAATCAAGGTTATTATGTTCCTTATCCAATGGTAAGACAACCAATTGGATCTTCTCCATCTTATGCACCAAAAATGGCAAGCCAGTACCCACCAAGAAGAATAAGCCAAACAAGCCAATTCCCTTGGTCTCAAGATCCAAACTCAGCTTTCCAAGCTAGTTATTCTGAAGTTATAAAAGGAGCAGAAGATTTGTTGAAACAACAACAACTTTTTCCTGAAGTAAAAGATTTTTATAATCCAGGTTTACCAACAGATTTATATAACTTTATTAATGAAATATGGAAAACCCATATTACAGATCAAAGAGCAAATTTCATAAGAGCTCTTACAAAACTTTCCCAATTTTTAGTTGAAAAAACAACTAAAGAAAATGAAGCTCATGATTTATTATTAAAATCCATTTTATATAGAGATTGGGAAGAATTAGAAATAGAATTCAAAAATATCAATGAGATAAATAATCTTATTGATATATTTCAATATTTTATTCATAAAGGAACAAATAGTCCCATTATGAATAAAATGTTTAGAATATGCTTATATAATAAAGCTAGAAATATATTACCATTTGAAGTTTTTGAAAAAATTAATAGAGTCATTTGCAACCAGCGAAGCTCAATTTAAAAAAGTTTTTTCTGAATACTTTTTACAATCTTTTATTTATATAAATGAAATAGGAGAAGAATTTCCTTCTATAAAATTTAGACTGGACCATGAACCATTTGATATAAGCAGTATTGAATGGGGTTTTGTTAGAGAAATAGTAGTACAAAATTTCTCTTTTCATCATCTAAAAGATTTTCCTGCTATTATAAAAGCTATATTATCACTATTAGTATATAGAGACGATTTTTTCTACTATTTTTATATCCAAATAAGTAGCCTAATTGGTATTGCTGAAAAAGAACGTTTTTATCAGCCTTATCAAATATGGATTATTCAAAAAATGATTGATAGTCCTTATTTATCAGCAGCTAAAGAAAACAAAGAACACTTGACAAAAACCATTGACAAGTGTTATAATAATCCAAAATATCTTCAAATCCAAGCAGGAATTGATTTAATGTCAACAGCTCGACACGCATTTCAAGATCGGATATATACACTACATAATCGATGGAAGAAGAATAGTAGTGACAAAAATAGTCTAATGCAAAAATCGAGAGATGAAGAATCCTTACAACTGCAGCTAAAGAAAATAGCAGATATGGAACTCGATGATTTTCCTTCTGACATAACAGAAGAAATCAAAGACACGTGGAAGGCTTGGAACTCACCAGAGCCATCACCAGAGTCTTTACATCTGGATGAAATCGAGACATTAAATCTTGACAACATCCAAGAAGGGTAAAAGACAAAACAAAAACCACGTGGAAAGTCAACAAGATTTTCAAAGAAGATTTTCAAGATTGGCAGTAAATAAACATTCAAGGCATCCAAGTATGGACAAAGAGATGAAGTGACATCTGACAACATACGTGGAAGCAACAATAAATTCATCCTTATCAGAAACACTGTTCGGGATTGAAGAAGAAATTAAATAGAATTTGTAAATTCTACTATAAATAAGAATGTAAAGAGCCTAGGAAAGGCATCGAAAAAGAATTAGAAATCTTTTCTCTTTACTTTAGTTTCTCATTGTAAAAGATCGAAAAATAGTTTAGATATCTTTTCTTTTTTTTGTAAACAAGTTTCTCATTGTAAAATCTCCTTTACTTTTAAAAAAAAGAATTAGAAATCTTTTCTCTTTACTTTAGTTTCTCATTGTAAAAGAATCTATAAAATATCCATTTACTTTCTTATCTTTAATCTTTTTGTTAATTCTCTTTATTTATCTTAAAACAATCTTCTTATTTTGTCTTAACTTTGCTGCTTAAGTCTAGAGAGAGACGTTAGGCCACGGTGTTTAAGACAAGATAATAACAGAAGGTCTTAGGTACCAAAGATGAATAACATGGAAGAAACAGATTGTTTATATAAAGATAAAACATGCAGTCATATTATGCATATAGATTCTAAACAAGAAAATAATATTTCGGCCCTTAGTAAAGGATTTAATAGTTTAATAGATATAACCTCTATATATTTTAATAAAATATATAATAAGGTCAATAATATAGAAGAAAAGGTAAATAATCTAGGAAATATTAAGGAATTAGATTTGAACAACAAATCTAAAGAAATATTATCGTAAGTTAATAATAAATTAGAACAAGTTATAAATAATAACATAGAGTCGACATAGATCTAGGTCCTTTATATTATGGTAATAGTAATATAATTTTAACTTTATCAGATGAAGAGGAAGAAACCTCTGCAGAAGAATCATCTTCTACTAGTAAAGGTAAAAAACCTGAAAAAAGAAAATCTTTAACTCAACAAAAATATGATTTCCAATCCTATAAAGAACTTATAGAACATTGGAAAAGAAGATTTACAAACAGTAAAGATAAAAATGAAAGAGTAGAATATTTAAAATTAATAGAAGAAATTTATGAAAAACAAAAGACCTATTTGCTAAGTTTAATTATCATTATATGTTAAATTATGACACTACGACAGTAAAGTAGTAGTTCAAGTAATTCGATAATCAAGAAGATTTAAAAGTTACTAGTTATAAATCGATGAAGAAGACACTTCAACAGATGAGGAAGAAAAACCAAACCTATGGATATTGAAACTACAGATCCATATGGTAAAAGAAAAATAGATTCGGATATTCAAAAGATGATTATCCGAGAACGCTAAACAAAGAGTTTGAAACAATAGATAATACAATTAGGATTTTCTATAATCAAACCAAGATATATAGCTACCAATGAAATTAAAACCGAATATATGGGAGAATCTTCTAATCAACAACCTAGTCAAACTATACCTATACCACATAGGATAGATGACTTAAACAAAAGAAATGTGGCCCAAGGAGGAATATATTTAGATTTGACTAATATTCAAATAGCTGACTATGAAAAAACCATAGATGATTGGGCACAGTCAATGACAATTGTTGTAAACAACAACGATTCATGGTCAAAAGAAAAATTTTTAAACTATTTTGTTGGAACATTTCAGGAGATGTTTTACAATTTTTAAGAAGATGGGAAGAATCGATGTAGGAAAATTCCAAAAAGGACAACTAATTAATCGATAGGTACCCCTAAAGACCTTTTAAAAGGATTAACAAATATTCTAAAAATGTAATTTTGTGGCTATTTTGATAAAAAAGATCAAGATAGTATAGCTAGTTATGTTTTGTCAAAAATAAAATTATGTGATATAAGATATTTAGAAGAATTTTCTAAAAATTTCTTCATGAATATCAAAAGTTAAAAACGAAAATATAGAATTTTGGAAAAACCAATATTTTCATAAATTACCTCCACCACAGGATGAGATATGTATAAAGAAATATGTATCTTATTTAGATAAACATAGTAAAGAAGCGAGCATAGCAAAAGAAAATATAGATTCTATAGGTAATAGGATAAATTTTGCAAAAGAAAGAATAACTTTGCATTGCCTACAAACTAAAGTCTAAACAAGTAAAAATAAATTAAGTTATAGTCATTGTACAAAAATTCTAGAAAACGAATGGGAATTTGGATGTAAAACAATACGTCCTAGTACTTATAAAAACATAGAAAGAAAAATAGGAAATATAAATTTGTTAAATGGAATCCAGAAATAAAAGATATACTTGGTAATAATAATAAGAAAAAGAAAAATTTATTAGAAGAAAAACTTCTAAAAATCTAAAAACAAATATGTAAATGTTTTATATGTGATGAAGAAGGTCACATAGCAACAAATTGTCCTAATAAAGGCAAAAGTGCTAAAAAGGTAATTAAAAGTCTTGAAGAACAAGATTTAGAAATATGTTTTGAAGAGGAAATAAATCCCGAAGAAATATTATATGAGCTAATATCGAAATGCAGATTCTGATTCGGATGAAGAAGAATATATATTTATGTTTAATGTAGGAAGTAGTTCTAAAAACCAATTAGAAGAAATTCCTCAAAAGAACAGCAAGATATTAAATTAGGAAATTTAATTGGAGAAGAAAAAGACTTTTCTGATGAAATGATAGAAAAAATTAATAAAAATCATATTTCTAAAGAAGAAATATATAAAATATCTAAGTTTAAAATTTGGAGTCAAAGGCATATAGAAAAAATTAGTGGCAATACAGTCGCTAAAGATACTAGAGGAGGATTAACAGAAATCCCATTATTTACTAAAGAAAAAATCATGAGGATTAAAAAGAAATACCCTCAGGTTAGATATATACATTTAGGAATAATTATGATAACAATTAGAGCTTTATTTAGAAGAGGTCATGATATACCTATAATAGCAGTGTTATTAGATAAAAGATTTGAAAATCCAATAAAAGCACTTATTGGAGGTATTCAGTCTAATTTACATAATGGAGTAATAGGATTTAAAGTAAAACCAAATTATTTTATATCCATTACAGATCCTCTAATAGAAGAATGTTTATGTTTAAGAATTCAGACAAAAAATTCTGAAATTAAGGATTTAGCAGAAGATCTAGCAATAAGTTGGACTTCTATTAATGAATATACCAACACGGCGAGTAGTAGAAATTAAAGAAATTAATAATAAAATAATAGAGCTATTTGAGCCTAATAAATTTACTACAGAAATCCAGCCTAAATTATTACATTTAAAAGATCTATCAATACCAAGAGATTGGATAATAGATAGAATAAGTGGAGCTAGTACTTCAAAACCAGTATGTACTATAGAATATGTGTCATCAGGAGATAAACTATATTTTAAAAATAATGCTATAACAAATACGAATGACAATTTAGTTTTACCCTCTAATTCTCAAACAGAAGAAGATGAGGATAATATAAGTACAAATTCAACACCAATAGGTATGAAAACAGTTCAAATACCTATTTTCCCCACAGAACCTAGTAGAAATTCTAGAAACACTAGAATGGAAGAAATACAATCTGCCACCATTATTCAACAAATGAAAATGGGAAAAAATGATATTATTACATTTTCAAACTTTCAACCTAGAAAGTATTATACATATATAGAAATTACATTTCAATTTAGAGAATATAAAACATATTCTTTACATGCTTTGTTAGATACAGGAGCTACCACCAGTAGTTGCAGAGAAAATGCAATACCTGTAGAAAAATGGGAATTAATGAAAAACCCAATTAGAGCTATAGGAATAGATGGTAAAGAAACCATAATTCAATTTAAAGCTAGAAATATACCAATCTACATAAATAATGTTAGATTTGTAATTCCTAAAATATTATGTTTCCCAGGAATGCATGGAGATATATTATTAGGAAATAATTTTATATATCATCATTTACCATTTTCTATAGATAGAAATTTAGTTATATTATCAACAGAAAAAACTTCTGTAGAAATACCTTTAATAGAAAATCATAAATTTATATGTGATAAAGGTTTTAGACCAACAAGAAAAGAACAAATTAAACAACTAGAAACAAATCATTGGTTGTTTAAAATCTTAGAAAATAATTTTAGTGAAGAACCACTAAAACTATGGGAAAACAGTCCAAGATATTGTGAGATAAAATTAAAAAATCCTAATAAAATTATTAGAATCAAACCCATGATCTATACTAAACAAGATATAGATGAATTTGATATACAAATTAAGGAATTATTAGAAAAAGGATTAATAGAAAAAACTAATAGTCCACACTCAAGTCCAAATTTTATGGTAAGAAACCATGCGAGAAATAAAAAGAGGAAAAGCTAGAATGGTAATTAATTATAAAAGACTAAACCAAAATACTATTTTTGATGGATACTTTATACCAAGAAAAGATGTTTTGATAAATCAAGCTAAACAAGCAAAATATTTTAGTAAATTCGATCAGAAAATCGTGATTTTGGCAAATAATGCTAATCGATGAATCTAAACCATTAACGGCTTTTAGTGCACCTAATGGTCATTATCAATGGAGAGTAATGCCATTTGGGTTATGTAATGCACCTCAAATCTTCCAAAGATGGATGGATTCTATATTTAATAAATATAAAAATTACATGTAGTTTATATAGATGATATTTTAATATTTTCGAAACACTGAAAAAACATAGAAAACATTTAAATATTATCTCTCAAGAATTCATAAAACATGGAATTATTTTGAGTCCTAAGAAAATAGAATTAGAAAAAACAGAAATAGAATTTTTAGGTTTAAATTTATCACCGTGATGGTCTTAAACTACAAGATCATATTATAGTAAAATAAAAGAAATTTCCTCAAGAAATTAAAGATAAAAACAACTTCAACAATTTCTAGGAATAGTTAATTATGGAAGAAACTTCTTTCCTAATTTGTCCCAAAAAATAGGTGACTTATATGAAAAATTAAAAAGGGAAAACTTTTAGCTGGTCTAAAGAAGACTCGTAAATTATTAAAAATATAAAAACAGAAATAAATTATACTCCAAAAGTTTATTTACCTAAACAAGGTGATAAATTAATTTTAGAAACCGATGCATCACAAAATTATTGGGGATGTATTTTAAAAGCTAAAACAAAGAAAAATAAAGAAGAAACTAATATGCGGATATAGTTCTGGAAAATTTAAACCAAACGAAATCAATTATGCTATATATGAAAAGGAATTATTAGCCATCAAAAAGCAATAAAAACCTTTTTTATATATCTAGCATCCAAAACTTTATTATCAAAACCGACAACTGAGCGCTTAAACAATTTCTTACTAATAATAGTTTAGAAAATGTACCTAGAAGAATTAGATGGTACAATGAATTATGTAGTTTTAATTTTGAAGTTTTATATGTTAAAGGCGCTGATAATGTTATTGCTGATTATCTTAGCAGGCCTTATGGATAGAGGTAAAAAACCTCTAGAACAAGTCGGAGAATGGACTACGGTTCATAAAAAACCCAACAAAGGGAAGCAAACAAATCCTAATCAAGGATTTACTCCGATATTAACATCATATTATGCCAATCAAGGTTATTATGTTCCTTATCCAATGGTAAGACAACCAATTGGATCTTCTCCATCTTATGCACCAAAAATGGCAAGCCAGTACCCACCAAGAAGAATAAGCCAAACAAGCCAATTCCCTTGGTCTCAAGATCCAAACTCAGCTTTCCAAGCTAGTTATTCTGAAGTTATAAAAGGAGCAGAAGATTTGTTGAAACAACAACAACTTTTTCCTGAAGTAAAAGATTTTTATAATCCAGGTTTACCAACAGATTTATATAACTTTATTAATGAAATATGGAAAACCCATATTACATATCAAAGAGCAAATTTCAGAAGAGCTCTTACAAAACTTTCCCAATTTTTAGTTGAAAAAACAACTAAAGAAAATGAAGCTCATGATTTATTATTAAAATCCATTTTATATAGAGATTGGGAAGAATTCGAAATAGAATTCAAAAATATCAATGAGATAAATAATCTTATTGATATATTTCAATATTTTATTCATAAAGGAACAAATAGTCCCATTATGAATAAAATGTTTAGAATATGCTTATATAATAAAGCTAGAAATATATTACCATTTGAAGTTTTTGAAAAAATTAATAGAGTCATTTGCAACCAGCAAGCTCAATTTAAAAAAGTTTTTTCTGAATACTTTTTACAATCTTTTATTTATATAAATGAAATAGGAGAAGAATTTCCTTCTATAAAATTTAGACTGGACCATGAACCATTTGATATAAGCAGTATTGAATGGGGTTTTGTTAGAGAAATAGTAGTACAAAATTTCTCTTTTCATCATCTAAAAGATTTTCCTGCTATTATAAAAGCTATATTATCACTATTAGTATATAGAGACGATTTTTTCTACTATTTTTATATCCAAATAAGTAGCCTAATTGGTATTGCTGAAAAAGAACGTTTTTATCAGCCTTATCAAATATGGATTATTCAAAAAATGATTGATAGTCCTTATTTATCAGCAGCTAAAGAAAACAAAGAACACTTGACAAAAACCATTGACAAGTGTTATAATAATCCAAAATATCTTCAAATCCAAGCAGGAATTGATTTAATGTCAACAGATCGACACGTACTTCAAGATCGCATATATACACTACATAATCGATGGAAGAAGAATAGTAGTGACAAAAATAGTCTAATGCAAAAATCGAGAGATGAAGAATCCTTACAACTCGCTAAAGAAAATAGCGGATATGGAACTCGATGATTTTCCTTCCGACATAACGAAAGAAATCAAAGACACGTGGAAGGCTTGGAACTCACTGAGCCATCACCAGAGTCTTTACATCTGGATGAAATCGAGACATTAAATCTTGACAACATCCAAGAAGGGTAAAAGACAAAACAAAAACCACGTGGAAAGTCAACAAGATTTTCAAATAAGATTTTCAAGATTGGCAGTAAATAAACATTCAAGGCATCCAAGTATGGACAAAGAGATGAAGTGACATCTGACAACATACGTGGAAGCAACAATAAATTCATCCTTATCAGAAACACTGTTCGGGATTGAAGAAGAAATTAAATAGAATTTGTAAATTCTACTATAAATAAGAATGTAAAGAGCCTAGGAAAGGCATCGAAAAATAGTTAGAAATCTTTTCTCTTTACTTGAGTTTCTCATTGTAAAAGATCGAAAAATAGTTTAGATATCTTTTTCTCTTTTGTAAACAATCTTCTCCTGTAAAGGAAAGATTTTTATCTTTTGTAAATATTGGCATAAGAAGCTACCTTTTACTCTTTGTGCTTATTAAAGTTGACCAGGACATTCACTAGGGCATTAGAGGCGGTTCTATCCATGGAAATTAAGTTTCTTCTTCTCCAAGCTTTGATTTAATCAAGATCTGGATGAAGTAAAACGTCTTCAGTAAACTTGACTGTAGAAAAGGGATTTGAAGGTCAAACGCAGATGATGCTGAGTTATGACGGAAATGGTTCACGCAAAGGAATTTCATAGTAGGAACTTGGTATTGCAGAAGATCCTTGCTATACGAAAGGATTTCAAAGGGAAATGGATGCTTAAGGACTTTATGAGGTAAAGGAGGCTTTCCCCGAAAGAACATTGATCCAGTCCGAAATTCAGATTCAGTCCAGAAGTACTTAAAAAGGAGAGGCCAAGGGGAAAACCCGCAAAGGGCACTTTGTGACCTTCATTCATTAAAAAAAAAAAAAGGGCAAAAAAAAGAGAAAGAAAGAAAAAGAAAGAAAAGAAAATGGAGAGGTCAAGGTGAAAACCCGTAAAGGGCATCTTGAGACCAAAGGGGTTTTGAGTTGAAAACCTGAAAAAGGCGGCTCAAATCTTGTTCAAAGGTGGGGCATATAGTAGTCTTGCTATACTTGAATTGACAGTGAAGAAGTATGCTATGTCTTGGGGCATCGACAAAGTACTCTGAATCCCCTAAACACATGTTGAACTCAAAATGGTCTCAAAGGAGTTTATACAGAGAAGCTCAGGCTGTGATATTTGGGGCACTTAGCTTTCCATTTTACCCATTTCTGAATTTATCTTTGATTATCTTATTCTTCTCAAAATGCGCTTCCAATAAACTCACATTTGCTCTCATTGTTTAACTTGGTTGTTTCGAGTTATGCTCTTAGACAATTTTCTTCTTGTCCATAAGTATAATCTTTTTCAAGCATTCGCATTGAAATAATTATTAAAGGACTAATCATACTTTCACAAAAGGAGTTTCGTATTACTCAAGGCTTCTAAATAGTACAGAACTCAAATCACCAATTGTTTAAAAGCTCACCAAGTGTAAGGGTTGGAAATATTTGAGCTCAAATTGAGTTTATTTCCTTGGATTTTCTATAAAGAAATATTAGTCGAGGGAACAAGTTAAAGATCATACACTCTTGAATTATAGTAGGATACAGATCCTATAGCCAGGAATTGCGGTGGAATGGTTTAAAGATAGTGCCAACCTTGTGTCCCCAAATTACAGTGGAGCAAGCTGGTTAAGTAGAATGCGATTATTTCCTCGAGTTTTGGGTCGAGATACCAGCCGAGCAATAGGGTAGCGTACTATGTCAGTGATAGGGCCCTGAGAGACAATGAGTGATGACGCCTTAAGTTTTTTCAAAACAAAAAAGAAGAAGAAGAAGAAGAAGATATATTAGGATAAAGATCCGAAAGGGTGTCCTAATGAAGCAGATTTGAACCAAAGAAGTAAAACGATTCAAGCGGTGAGTCAAACAGCAAGACTACATTATTCGTAGCATTTTCAGTAGTCCAAAACTTTCAACGCAAGAAGCCATGCTCGAAAAGAGTCTTGATTAAGAAATATGGAAAAGTTCATGCGTTGAACATCTAGAGCATTTTGAAATGACATACCCGAATGAGAATTTGATAAGCACAAGAGCCTCAAAGCAAGAACAAAGTTTAGCCAGGGGCAAAAGAGTAATATCTGGAGAAACGTCGATTACTCGTGAAGCTTGAAGACGGGTACGAGGCCTGAAGAGGAAGTCGAAAATCAAAGCAATGAACGCAGATCCTCAACAATCGTAGCGAAAAGGACATACGACAAACATGCTTAAGGAGCACTGCATAATCATGTAGGCATAAAGGCATTTAAGACAAACATGCGCATATCATGATAACATCATACATGACATATACAGGTACTCCAGCAGAGTAAGAGGTTTCGATGATAGCTGTACTGAATCAAAGGAAAAGACACGTGAGTTCCAGCAGATGATACGTTTTTGGGTACTCTGAGGTATCTTTAATTCATGTTTTCAAAAATCAACTCATATTGCGAGAGGTGGGTTGAGCCTCAGGTCACACGCTGAGGTATTTTTAGTTTATGTTTCGAAAATTGACTCATATTGCGAGAAGTGAGTCAAGCCTCAGATCACGCTGAGGTATTCTTAATTTCTGTTTTTTTTAAAAATCAACTCATATTGCGAGAGGTGAGTTGAGCCTCGGGGCACGCTGAGGTATTTTTAATTTATGTGTTTTAATCAACTCATATTGCGAGAGGTGAGTTGAGTCTCAGGTCACACGCTGAGATATTTTCAATTTCTGTCTTCAATTTCTGTGTTTCGAAAATTAACTCATATTGCGAGAGGTGAGTTGAGCCTCGGGGCACGCTGAGGCATCTTTAATTTCTGCTTTTCAATTCATGTTTTTCAAGAAAATCAACTCATATTGTGAGAGGTGAGTTGAGCCTCAAGACACGTTGAGGTAATTTAAATTCGTGTTTTCAAAAAAATCAACTCATATTGCGAGAGGTGAGTTGAGCCTTGGGGCACGCTAAGGTATTTTCAAATTCTATTTTCAAAAAATTCAACTCATATTGCGAGAGGTGAGTTGAGCCTTTTAATTTCTATGTTTCAAAAATCGACTCATATTGCAAGAGATGAGTTGAACCTCTTAATTTTTTCTTTTCAAAAATCAACTCATATTGCGAGAGGTGAGTTGAGCTTTCAATTTCTGTTTTTCAATTCCTGTTTTCAAAAATCAACTCATATTGCGAGAGGTGAGTTGAGCCTCGGTGCACGCTGAGGTATTTCCAATTTCTGCTTTCCAATCAACTCATACTGCGAGAGGTGAGTTGAACATTTCAATTCATGTTTTCAAAAATCGACTCATATTGCGAGAGGTGAGTTGAGTCTCGGGTCACATGCTGAAGTAATTTTAATTTCTGTTCATAAAAAGATCAACTCATATTGCGAGAGGTGAGTTGAGCCTTTCAATTTCCATTTTCAAAAATCAACTCATATTGCGAGAGGTGAGTTGAGCCTCGGGGCACGCTGAGGTATTTTCAATTTTTATGTTTTAATTTATTTTTCAAAAATCAACTCATATTGCGAGAGGTGAGTTGAGCCTCAGGGCACGCTGAGGTAATTTCAATTTCTGATTTTTCAATTTCTACTTTTCAGAAAAATCAACTCATATTGCGAGAGGTGAGTTGAGCCTCAAGGCACGTTGAGGTGATTTCAAATTCTGTTTTTCAAATTTTGCTTTTCAAAAAAATCAACTCATATTGCGAGAGGTGAGTTGAGCCTTGGAGCACGCTGAGGCATTTTCAATTTCTGCTTTCCAATTCCTGTTTTTCACAAATCAACTCATACTGTGAGAGGTGAGTTGAACATTTCAATTCATGTTTTCAAAAGTCAACTCATATTGCTAGAGGTGAGTTGAGCCTCGGGGCACGCTGAGATATTTTCAATTTTTGTGTTTTAGTTTCAACTCATATTGCGAGAGGTGAGTTGAACCTCGTGGCAAGTGAGGTATTTTAAATTTTTTCTTCAATTTACGTTTTTCAAAGATCAACTCATATTATGAGAGGTGAGTTAAGCCTTTAATTTCTGTTTTTTCAAATCTACTTTTCAAATTATCAACTCATATTATTAGAGAGTGAGTTGAGCCTTTCAATTTCTGCTTTTAATTTCTTTTTCAAAGAGTCAATTCATATTATGAGAAATGAGTTGAACTCGTGATCACATGTCAAGTAAAGAATAAAGATTGAAGTCGATGGAAGATACCAGACTCGATCTCCCCAAAGTTGCAGTGGAGCAAGTCAAAAGCTGCAAGTCTTGTCTCCCTGAAGTTGCAGTGAAGCTGATCAAGGATATCAAATCTCGCCTTGCTAGAGTTACAGAAGAGAAGATCATAAACCTTATCTCACTGAAGCAATAGAAGAGCAGATTGAAGCTGTAGATCTTATTTTTCTGAGGTCACAATGAAGCAGATCAAGCCACAAAATCTCATATCCTTAAAGCTACATTGGAGAAGATTGAAGCTAGAAGGCATATATCAGAAGATACAGTGGATTGAATCAAAGCCACAAGATACGGTAGACTGAAGGAAGACTATCTGAACAAGAAGAGCACCAATGAAGTCAAGACTCAGCAAGACTGGGCAAAATTGGCCTTTCATTATGTCTTTGCTCCATTACCGTTGCACGACAATGAGAAAAGAGGGGCAGCTGTATCAGGCCAATTTTGGGCCTAATTTTAAAGCCCCAACAGCCCAACTAAACCTACCCAACAAAACCTAATTACCCATTAAGCCCAATACAAGTCAGCCCAAGGCCCAATACAACATTGACCCAATAACCCTAAACCCTATCACCAAATTAACCAAATCCCAACTACCCCTTAGCCGAACTCTACCCCCACTTGCCCTCTGCCGACTCACTCTCGCTAACGCCATCTCTGGCGCCACTGACAGCCCCATGCCACCATTCAACCACCTGCAAGCAAGTAGCAATGAAGGGACAGAAAATGTTAAACAAATATTGTAAGGGTTATAAAACCCGATTGAAAAACAAGTGTAAGAAGGGAGAAAAAAAAAACTTTTTCTTTTGGAGCTATCAATACAAAAAAAGGGATTTTCTTTCATTTTTTGCAACAATACTAGTAGATTAAAAGTAAAAACAATTCCAAAATACCAAAAGCAGTGCAATATCATCAAATCGGACTAAACTCTAAGGTGAATCTCCTTTTTTTTTAATTTTTGTTCATTTTCAAATTTTTTTTTTCTTTTCTCTTCACATCTAAATACATAAACCTAAATAAAAATAATATTATAAAACTAAAAAAAAAAAACAAAAAAAAGAGAAAAAATTTACCTTTTCCGCCCATCACGTGCGCAGTGTGCAAGCCAGCCACGGAGGCTCCGGTGGTCGCCCCAGGATGACTGGCCACTGCCGAGCTCCCTCCTCTCCCCTCTCTCTTTTCTTCCCTCTCTCTCTCTCTCTTTTTTTTTTTCCCTTATCACCAGCACAAATGAAATTTTTGAAGAATTTGGGCCTTTTATAGACACCCAAAAACGACGCTGCTTTGGGGCTCATTTAACCCCAAACGGCGTCGTTTCACCATAGTCCGACCCGATCCGCCCCGACCGCCTTTAGGATCCGCGTGTTTTTTTTGCGAAAGGGTCTAATTGCGCGAATGACCCTTCCGCTTTTTAGGCGTGTTACAATTTAGTTTATATATATTTATAAATTGGCCCTAAAGTTTGCAGCGTTTCGCAATTTAACCCCGTACAAAGCTGTGTGTTTCAAATGCCTGGGAAATTTGCTCTTTCACCCCCTGATATTTTCAGCGCATGTTCAAATAAACCCTCTCCTCTCCTTTTATTTTCAAATTCGCCCCATAACTTTGTTTTTAGTTTAAATTTAGTCCTTTTTCGTTTATTTTCATTTCTTTATTAAATACCCTTGTCATTTTTTATATTATTATTATTATTATTATTATTATAATTATTATTTTTTTTTATTGTATGCGTATATATATATGTATTTATGTTTAGCATTTTTATTTACTTTATTCTAATATTTTAATACTATGCTTGCTTTTATATTTTAATATTATTATTATATTTATTATTATCATTATTATAATAGTGTATATTTTATTTATGTGTATAGATTTATATATAGTATTTTAGTTATGTTACGTTGTTGTTCCAAGTATTTTTAATACCATATTATATATACTATTATTATATTTATTTTTATCCTTATTACATTTATATGCAATATTAATACATATATTTTATTATGTGTATATATATATATATATATATTTTTATATATATAATATCATTCTTATATATCATTGTATTATTTATTATACCTATTATTTTCATTATTATAACTTATTATCTTACTTTTATGTTATTATGTATATATTTTTCATATATGTCCTGTGCATACGTTTTTATTACCATTTTATTATTCTGTATATACTCTAACATTACTAGTTATATGTTCTTTTACTATTTTATGTATATATTTCAAATGCTATATATGATGTATTTCGAACATCATTTGTTATTTATATATACATATTTTTACGTATATATTTTTAATACCATTATTATATGCATATGTATGTATATTCACCGCTTCTATTTCATGTTTAATTCTCGTATTACGTTTAATATCGCGCATTGTCACCGTCTGTAATATTATTGTTGTATGTATTATATGCCTTGATGTATTTCCGACAATTATCTTTCGTTTCCGCCCATTTTTATATATTTACCCGTTGTTCATTATTTTAAAATATTTATTCGTGTTTTATTCATTTCGATACATAAGGCAATATATCGATTTAACATTAAGTCATCGAGTTCATCGCTATGTTGGGTGAACATCAATTGACTCGTGTTAAAGCGATATACCCTTCTCAAAAATCGAATAAACTAAAATTTCTCATCTTTTCAATCGGATCATGACTAAATCTTACATTGAACTCGTATTTTTGAAAATCAAGACAACACGTGTTTATAAGATACCAATTTTGGGCGTCGCGAGGTGCTAATACCTTTCTCACGCGTAGAATCGACTCCCGAACCCTAATTTTTCTCTCGATTTTAACGTAAACCTAAACCTAGCCTTTTATTTGTTTTTAAAGAAAAATTTAATAGGTGTCCGATCACACCTAGAAAAAGATCGGTGGCGACTCCCGTTTATCTTTAAAACCAAATTTTAATTTCAATTTTCTAATAAATCGCCACAATTTAGCGACCCGAAACCAAAATTTTTACGTCGCTATAACTTTCTCGACGCCAAAACAAATTGCGTTTTGATATGACCCAACGTCCCAATTCCGACCTCTCCCGTGATTTGCATGTTTTTGAAGGGAGGGGCTATTTGTTATTTTGGCCCTTCCACTTTCTAGCATGTTTTTAAATTAGTCATGCATATTTTTTATTTTATTTTATTTTTACCCCATTATTTTGATTTCCTTACGATTCGGTCCTTTGACCCACTTGTCAAACCTAAGGGAATGACATGGGTTGGGGAAAATAACCTTATGAGTCCCCTGTACTTTTCTATTTTATTTTAATTTGACCTTTTATGTTCTATTTTTGCTTTTTTATTTATATTTTAAATTTTATTGCACTTTCAATTCAAATCCCAGTTTATTTAATTTCGCCTCTTTACTTACTGGTTCTTTTATTTTAGCACTTGAAATTTATGTTATTTATATTTCTTTGAACCTAAATAATCGAACATCCTTTTAAAATTCAAGATGCATAGGATTTAGGTAATAATCAAATGACAATTATTCTTGTTTTCGAGGATTCGAGACATCGTGTCCTAACTAACAGGGCATGATTTTCTTCTAGATTAACTTGAAATAAGAAAACCTTTTCCATAAAATTTAATTTAGTTAGTGATATTTTAATCAAACAACATCATGCAAAAAAAAAAAGGGATCGTACTTTAAATTTTCTTTGAATTCTCAATTCTCAACACTAACACATCAAGTAATCAACTAAGTACCAATTTTGGGTGTTACGAGGGTGCTAATCTTTCCTCATGCGTAATGACTCTTGAACCCATTTCTTGGATTTTGTAGATTGAAAATCATCGTCTTAGTAAATCTAACCTTTTATTAAAATGATCAAATTACGAGGTGATCCGATCACACCTAATAAAAAGGATTTGTGGTGACTCTATTTTTTTAAAAATAAAAAGTCGATTTCAAAAAGGTTTTGACAACTTGACTACTCCATCGGGGACAAAATAAGAAAGTCAAGCCATAAGTTGATTACTTCTTGGTCTTTTTGTCAAAAATTGATGATTTGGTTTAAAATTAACGATCCCTTCATTGCATTTCATCCTTCATGTTTTGTCTTTATTATCCGGAGTTACATAGCGATCTAATATATCTGCTTTTGTTAGTTCGACAGCTTTCTTTTTGTATGTTTTCACGTATATTGCATTGCATAATCGCTCCATTTTACCCCTTTTAAGTGGGGTGGAAAACTATTCCTTCATGAGGTCTTCACCTCCATATAGGATAGTTGATCACTTTTGGGATACATTCGTACCTATGTTTTCGTGAGGTCTTCACCTTCGTATAGACATAAGGAAATGTAGTCCACTGAGCTGAACTAAGTCCGTATGAGCTTATAATGGGTGAGGATTGAGGAATCTGCTGGTTCAGGTACCATTTCTTTAGAACCAAACCGCATGTAATGAACCCTAAGAGCCAGCCCTAGGAATGACCATGTCAAACCTTTAGTGGTCACCCGAATAAATGCTCTATTTATTATTTTTTGCTTTGTATTCTAACTTTATATAAAAAGTATTGACTTGTTTCGTTTTGTTTTGGCTGTGATTGCATTGTATTTTCATCTTTAAAAAAAAATGTTGATTCATGTTCAGTTGCTAAATAGAAAGCTTGTCATGGAAAAGGGTTTTCTTGATAAAGTGAAAGACAATACAGTCGTGAGAATATGGTCTGAGAAAAGGCAACAAGAGAAACGTGACAGCCTGTGAGAGGGGTAGGTCAGAGATATGGACCACGTTATGAGCGAAGTTTTGGCCCGAGTACGAGAAGTGGCTGACCACTTGCAGACCCCAACCGTTCAAAGCTTGAAATATGAATCGGAGTCAGATCGAAGCCAAGAATTAGCTTAGCCTCTTTGGAAAGTTAAGGTTTTGAGTGTTAAAGCGAGGTCGTAAATGTATCCGCCTTATGTAAAAAAACATGTTTTCTAGTAAAGCTGTTCTAATGGAATTGAACTAGAATCAACGTCTTTTTTGTATGCATCTTTTCCATTTATTAACACTACATTTCATTACATGCAATAAATTTCATGAAATCTAAAAGTGCGTCGAGTTCAGAACTCTAGTACAAAGCCTAATGGACAACGAAGAATTAGAATTCTTTGAAGATATTTAGGATTCAGAAATGGAAGATGTTTGTGGCTCCGAAGAGGAAACTAAAGTAGGGAACCTATAAAAATTCGTCCCTATGTCCCCGAAAGTGTTTTGAACAACTAGACTATAGAGGAGATCCCTATAGTTTTTAGGACAATTTCAGAGTAATATTCAGAACATACCTATTGCTCTAAGCTTGGGAACAAATATGGATCCTTTTGTGAAAAATACGCACGTCTATTCTTTTTATTTCAATGAAAATAATGTATTTTTATGTCCCATTTGGCAAATACTTCACTATTTCCTTCATTCATACTCTCACCATACAGATAATCATTCCTAAATTCATTTGTTCTTTGGGTCTCCTTTTATTCATATAATAGGTTTTCGGATATCAATGATATGAACGATGCTGCTGTTAACTTGGTGTCTCCTTTTGAGTAAGATATGTGTCTAGAAGAACCTCAAGACTTTAAAGATGATCGAGATTGTAACTTGTCTCCTAATTTGTTAAGGATGGTAGAGCAAGATGAGAAACAGATCCTACCTTACAAAGAGTCTGTGAGAATTGTGAGCTTAGGGGATGAACAAGAAAAAAAGATGTGAAAATCGAAACTTGCATCACTACAGAGACAAGGCGAGACTTCGTTAAGTTACTTCAAGAATTCAAAGATGTCTTCACATGGTCGTATCAAGACATGTCTGGTTTAAGTACTGATATTGTGGTACACTGGCTTCCCATATAGGAAGAATACAAGTTGGTTCAACAGAAACTTTGAAGGATGAGGCTCAACATAAAAGAGGAGGTCAATAAACAATTTGACGATGGTTTCTTACAAGTGGTCAAATATTCGGAGTAGGTAGCCAATATAATCCCCGCCCTTATGTAAGATGGGAAAATACGAATGTGTGTAGAATATAGGGATTTAAACAAGGCCAGCCTGAAGGATAATTTCTCATTGCCCCACATTGATACCTTAATGGACAACATGACATGCCATTTATTGTTCTCTTTCATAGATGGTTTCTCCAGATATAACCAAATAAAGATGCATCCTGAAGATGTAGAGAAGAGCACATTCGTGACAATGTGGGGAACATTTTGTTATAAAGTGTACGTTATCTGTAAATGAGCATGTTAAATCTGTTATTTTTGTATCTGTATTATACCTGTGTTTAGGGTGGGATTTGTATATGCGGAGAAAGTAAGTTGTACGACAACCTTTCATCTATATTCTGGCAACTTGACTGCATATTAACTGTTATGTGTCGCATCGACACTACATGGTGTGTAAGGATGGGTGGGTGTTTTTAACCCTACATGGTATGATGGGATGAACGAAGATGGTGTGTAGAGGATGGAGGCAGGATTCTATATATCTGTCTGGATTATTTGATTCTGATATCTATATCTACTAAGGACTCAGGTCCATATTTGTATCTGTTCTGCATATAAGAATACTGTGTATATTTTTGGCATGACTATCTCTGTTGGGTTACATACTGAGTTTATGAAAACTCACATTTGTTTGTCTGTTCTGTACAGGTAACCCTCAGACATAGGCTGGTCGGTTCAACGGAGGCTTAGCGGTGACCATTAGTTAAAACTGCCTTTGAGTTCTCGGTATATTCAAAATTTTAGATTTATTTGAGAGTTTGTAATTTTTGAGACTCTCTAAACTATATGGTTTTAACTGTTGGTTTCGGTTTCGATTGTTTTCTATCCTGCGTTGTTTATAAAAATGATTTATGAAAACGATAGTTTTACGCAAGCAAAAGTTTTTCTGGAAACATGAACTAAGTTTACAAGATACAATGACTTTTAAGATTTCCGCTACAAATTATGTTTTGGCGAATAAATAAACTCACGACGGATTTGGTAATAAACAAGTAAATGAATATGTTTTGTAAAATTTTGGACACTAATTAACAAGTAACTTTATAAAGTTTTTTTCAAATAAAAACAGTTTCAAAACCCTTATTCATAATGCTCTGGATTCAATTATAACGTCTAGGCCGATTTTAGGTGTTACAACAATTCTTATACCCTTAAATTCATAGTGGGTTGGAATGAAGCTACAACTACAAATCCATACCCCTGAAGTTGTAGTGGGTCGGATTGAAGTTACCATGGCGAATCTTATCTCTTTGAAGTTGCAGTGGAGCAAGATAAAGCTACAAATCTCATCTCACCGGTTGCGATGGGTCGATTAAAGTTACCAGTAACGAATCTCATCTCCCCGGTTGTAGTGGTGTAAGATGAAGCTACAAATCTTATATCCTCGAAGTTGCAGTGGATCGATTAAAGCTACAATTCCTATACCCTTGAAGTTACAGTGGGTTAAAATAAAATTACAATTGCAAGTCTTATCTATCTAAAGTTGCAAAGGAGCAAGACAAAGCTACAAACCCTATATCCTTAAAGTTGTAGTGGAATAGATTGAAACTACAATGGCGAATCTTATCTCCCCGAAGTTGCAATAGACCAAGATGAAACTATAAATCTTATGCCTCTAAAGTTGCAAGGGGTCGATTGAAGCTACCATAGCTAATCTTATCTCCCTAAAGTTGTAGTAGAACAAAATAAAGCTATAAATCCTATACCTTTGAAGTTACAGTGGATCGATTAAAGCTATAATGGCGAATTTTATCTCCTCAAGATGTAGTGAAGCAAGATGAAGCTATAAATCCTATACCCCTGAAGTTGCAACCCGTCGATTGATTAGCCACCATAGTGAACCTTATCTCCCCGGTTACATAGAGTAAAATGAAGCTACAAATTCTATACCCACAAGTTACAAAGGGTTGGATTGAAGTTATAATGGTGAATCTTCTCTCCCCTGAAGTTACAATGGAACAAGATGAAGTTACAAATCTTATATCCTTGAAGTTGTAGTGGAATGGATTGAAACTACAATAGTAAACCTTATCTCCTTGAAGTTGCAATGGAGCAAGAGAAAACTATGGCACTAAATCCTGCCTTCTTAAAGTTGTAGCGAAGCAGATACAATAAAGTAGAGTAACCAATAAACTGAAAGTGCAGGTTACTTGAAAAAGAGAAGCACCAGAGAAGTCGAGATACAGTGGGACCGGACAAAATTGGCCCTCCTTTAAAGTCTTTGCTCCCTTCCCATTACACGACAATGAGTAAAGAAGGGCAGCTATAGAGGCCTATTTTTATCTGGGCCAAACTAAACCATACCAAAAACGAAAAAAATAAATAAACCAAAAAATTAATAAAAGTCCAAAAAGAGTCCATTTACAAAATACAAGCCTAAATACACAAAAAAGAAACCCTAAAGCCCAAATACCCAACAACCCAATAGCCCAAAACCTAAACAAAAAAAAACCACCTAATTCCTTTAAGGCTCAAGCCGCCACCACTCCTCTGCCTCTCCATGTTAGCAGGCGCATCACCCAAGGCCTGCCATCATTTCACCGAAAGGGCAAAGGCACGGCTCCCCATCGTCGTTGACCACCACCGCCACCTGCAAGAGGAAAAAAATAGAAATAGAAGTAGAAAAGTAAAGAAAATATATATATATATATATATATTTGTATTTTGATTCAGCTATAAAAGCCAAACAAAAACCCTCTATATTTTTACACAATCAATCGAATAGAATAATAAAAAAAAAGAACAACAAGTTTAAGAAAAAGATAGTTACTTTTTATTTTGAAATATAACAAAAGAAAGGCTAGATTTTTTTTTACCTATTTCGTTGAACCACCGCCGTGGGTGGTCCTGTTGGCTTGTAAGTCGCCAAATCCCTAGGGATTTGTTTAAGGCCGCGTCGAAAATGAGGAAGAAACCGAAAGGTTTTCTTAATTTTTTTTGAGTTTTTGCCTTTTTTTTAGATCTAACTTCAGATCTATGTTTTAGGGGTACGGGGCTTGAAAAGGGAAAATTTTGGGCGAACTCCGACCACCGGAGGCGGCGGTCACCGTCATCGATGACCGGTGGCCACAACAAAGCTCCGTCGCCTGTATGACTGGACAAGAGGGGGTCTTAGAGAGAAAAAAAGAAAAAATAATTTTTTTTTAAAAGTTGACACAAATGAAATTTTTTAGTTTTTAGTTTTTAACTTTATATGGCCCACTGAAACGGCGCCGTTTTAGGTTTAACTTTTTGATTCTAAAACGACGTCGTTTTGATGCGACTCGAACGTCTACTCAACCGTTCCCAGGATCCGCGTGTTTTTGAAGGGAGGGGCTATTTTCTATTTTAGCCCTTCCGCTTTCTAGCATGTTTTTTAATTAGTCCTGCATATTTTTTTATTTTATTTCATTTTTACCCCATTATTTTGATTTCCTTGCGATCCGGTCCTTTGACACACTGTCGACCTAAGGGAATGACATGGGTTGGGGACAATAACCTTATGAGTCCTGGTATTTATTTTATTTTATTTTAATTTGATCCTTTATGTTCTATTTTTGCTTTTTTTTATTTATACTTTAAATTTTATTGCACTTTCAATTTAGTCCCCGTTTATTTAATTTCGCCTCTTTACTTACTGTTTCTTTTATTTTAGAACTTGAAATTTATGTTATTTATATTTCTTTTTTTTACTATGAATTTTTATTTTTATCCTTGTTATTTTTATTTTTTATTATTTATATTGGTATTATGGTAGTAACTATAACATGACTATTGCTATTATTAACAATTGATGTTCTTATTACTATTATAGTTGCATTAGTTACTTATTAGCATGATTTTTTTATTTTTTTATTATTCTAATATCATCATTTCGTTTTTTACCCACATGGCTATTTTATTTTATTTTATTTTATTTTGCTACCACCATACCATGTATCATGTTTAAATATATTTAGCCACTTTCATACTATGCCCAAATAAATTAATTGCATATCACTTTAAATGTTATATTCATTTTTAGCCGACGCATAGAAAATAATTAAAATTGAGGCAATGATCTTTATTTAGGGATTTGAGAAGTTGTGCCCTAACTTACCGGGTTCGATTTTCTCTTTTAACCTAAATAATCGAACATCCTTTTTAAAATTCAAGATGCATGAGATTTAGGTAATAATCAAATAGCGATTATTCTTGTTTTTGAGGATTCGAGACATTGTTTCCTAACTTACGGGCCATGATTTTCTTCTCGATTAACGTGAAATAAGAAGGCATTTTCCATAAAATTTAATTTAGTTAGTGATATTTTAATAAAATAGCATCATGCAAAAAAAAAAGGTCGTACTTTAAGTTTTCTTTGAATTCTCAATTCTCGACACTAAGACATTAAGTAATCAACTAGGTACCAATTTTGGGCGTTACGAGGGTGCTAATCCTTCCTCATGCATAACTGACTCCCGAACCCATTTCTTGGATTTTGTAGACCGAAAATCATCATTTTAGTAAATCTAACCTTTTATTAAAATGATCAAATTACAAGGTGATCCGATCACACTTAATAAAAAGGATTGGTGGCTACTCAATTTTCATTTTAAAATAAAAGTCAATTTCAAAAAGGTTTTGACATACGTAATTTTCCATATATAATATTTTATATGAAATATGTAACTTTGGATAGATACATTTATCGAACTAGTGGTTAATTAAGGTACAATGACTAGATAGTAAAAATAGTAATAGTTCAATCGCCAAAGAAATTGTAATTGATACTTGACGTAACACTTAAAGTAGCTATTTTTGCACTATATGAATGTTAGTAGACGGTGAAAAATACAAAAAAAAAAATGAATGAATAGATTTTGAATAAGAAAAAAAGAAGCATTGTAAAAGTTCAATCGCTAGAGAAATTGTAATTGGTATTTGATGTAACACTTAAAGTAGCAATTTTTCCACTATGAATGTTAGTAGATAGTGAAAAATACAAATGGAAGACAAAAAAAATGAATGAACAAATTTTGTAGAAAAAAAAAAGCATTGTAATCAATTTTTGTACAAAAAAAATTAAATGTTAGTGACGTTGAGACCTCAATGTATCCCTCAATATGAAACATGTTGCCTTCGTATGACCTGGTTTCTACAGTACCCGCATAACCTCTGTTAATTATCCCTCTCCCGAACATCCATATTGGTGCGTATCCGAGTAGAAGTCGCAGGCCTTTTGGGACGTGATGCAAGTTCATGTTCGGGGCCAACTCGAATGGGGCACTAGACAGTAGTGGCCACATACTCTCATCTAGGATAGGTGGGAATTCAGATCTCCATACATTGTGCATGCGTTCCAGCCTATACACATCGTTAATATAAGGTGTCTACTCAATTCGTACATTTGCATATGTGGCAATTACATGTGCGCATAGGAATCAAAGTGCCTGTAATCTCCCACAATCACAAGTCCCTTCTAGCAGGTCAAAATTGATTGATGCCCCTAACATGTGTAATACCCCTACCCGTATTCATTGCCAGAATAGGGTGCTAGGCATTACCAGAGTTTACGAATTAAACTTTTTTATTATTATTCAATATAGCCCTTTTATAAATATCTAAACTTCCCTGTAATATTAAATCGAGACCAATCCACATCAATCAAATCAATTTAACATATTTTCATGATAGATTCATGTATTTATATAAGATAACGTCATCACATATCTATAACCAGGTTTGTTAACCATACTAATGGCTAACTTTACATTCATTTCACGTTAACATTTACTTTGTTAGCTTATACATGCCATTGGTTCCCAAAATAGAGTTCCTTTATTTACCGAAATCCCGAGGTTGATAGTGTGATGTGTCTCCGACCAAATCCGACCTCCGAGCTCTTAACACTACAAAACAGGGGAAAAGGAAACAGGGTAAGCACTTTGTGCTTAGTAAGCTCATGTAACAAGAATTACACTTACCTAATATTTTCAGTACAATACAATAAACATTACATATATCCATTCAATGCATTATTACCCTAACATGCACAAACTCAACATTCAAGTTAGTACAATAATTTCTATATATCAATAATATATATCATGATTGATGAGCTCATCATTACTATGATTTCCATTCCCTTGTTATTTTTCCATATTTATCCCGTTGAATTACTCGGAATTTCGATGGATTTTTCAGAAGTACACATTTAGTGTACAAATCCGGTCCGTCAATTCATTATTCATGTACGCACATTTCCATTTGAGAGAGCACACTCCATGAACCTCAACCTTGCATGGGATTACGGTCCGGCTAAATCACCATGCAATATAAACTCATAGAGTATTGTCTGGATTACCAGTCGAGGCTAAATCCTGCAACGACAATTACTCTAATGAGCTTGGATCTGAATTACCAGTCAGGCTAAATTCGGACCCTAATTTGGATTACCCATCAGGGCTAAATCCATTTTCCACATATTCTTCGGGAGGGCTATATCGGATAGGATCACCCGTCCAGGGCTAGATCCTTTTTACCGTCAATTCCTTTTCAGAGATCCATCAATTTTCCTTTCATTCAACCGGGATTTCTTCCCTTTATATCAAATATATCAATGTTTCATCAATTTTCATATAATGAACATTCAAATCATATTCACATCAATAACATACATTTCAAGTATTTAAGAATATAATTCAAGTTACATGAACTTACCTTGATACTTGTTTGTAAACAAAAAAAATCTACTAATCCCGAACTTTTTCCTTTCCTCGATCTAGCTTGTATTTGAATCTTCTGGATCTAAATAAATAAATTTAATTATCAATTTAATACATTTCATGTTCATATGCAACATTCTCTATAATTCAACTATTATTTATAGTTCATTCAAAGCTGTCTACTTGAGTCATAGTCACTAAATTATTTATAACTTGAGCTACGGAACTCCAAATTAAGATTCGTTAATTTTCCCTGAAACCAGACTCATATATCTTCTTACCATAAAATTTTCAGAATTTTTTGTCCAGCCAATCAGTACAGTTTATTCTTTAAAATCACCCCTATTTTGCTGTCTGACAGTTCTGACTCTTCTTCACTAAAAATTAATTATCTCCTTGTACAGAATTCAAATGATATTATAGTTTTTTTCTATTAAAACTAGACTCACTCAGGATTCTATACATATAAATTTAAACCCCTAATTATTTTTATTCATTTTTTTATGATTTTTAAAAGTCAGAACAGGGGAACCGAATTCATTCTGACCTTGTCTCACAAAATTCATTATATCTCAAAATTTACAAATCCATTGCTTACAATATTTCTTCTATGAGAAACTAGACTCAATAAGCTTTAATTCCATGTTTTGTTCATCTTCTAATTCGATTCCTACAATTTTTGGTGATTTTTCAAAGTTAGTCTACTGCTGCTGTCCAAACTGTTTTAGTGCAAGCTGTTTATTACCATTTTTCCTAAGCTTTTTAATAAATGATAATTTCGTCCCTACTAATTAGCCTCTCAATTGAGCTGATTTTTCTCAATTAACATTTTATTCTATCACCTTAAACTAGTTTACAACCTTTAGGAATCATAATTTCAGCTATAGACTTTAATTCCAAACATTTTCACAATTAGGTCCTAAAAATCAATTTCTATTGAAATTGCCTAATAAAATCATCTCATAAACAAATTAAAGCTTTAATTTCATTCTATTTCATCATAAACTTACAGCACTCAACCATGGTGATTTTCAATTTCATTTATGAAATCAAAAACTAATGAATTTAATAGTAGGACCTAGTTGTAAAAGTCTTAGAAACACAAAATTACAAGAAAAAGGCAAGGATTAACTCACTTGGTGCAAAAATTATGAAATACCAGCTTAGAGAACCCTCCTATGGCGTTTTTAGCTGCTGGAATTGAAGAGAAATGAAGAGAAATCTAGATATTTCTTATTTAGTCCTAGTTTTATTTAGTTAATTTTGCAATATTCCAATTTTACCCTTAATTTATCAATTTTTCTGCTGATTTCATACCCTTGCCGCCCAGCCCAAATAAATTTTGGGTCTAATTGCCTTTTAAATCCTTTCTCATTAGACTCTTAAGCTATTTAATCACTTTAGCAACTTTTACACCTATTACAATTTAGTCCTTTTTATTTAATTGACTACCCAAACATTAAAATTTCCTAACAAAATTTTAATACCACATTAATAACATTTCATAAATATTTATAAAATTATTTTACAACTAGAGTTTTTTCTGAGATAGAGGTCTACGATAACTTATTTTTACTAATTTCTTCAATAATTTTTTTAACTAGCCACTAAATCGATAAAATTTTTCTATCAATATTTTCATGCGACTTTCCTATAATATAAATTTTCATGCAAAAATATTAAAATAAATTTCTCTTTAAATCGAATTTGTGGTTACGAAAACCATTATTCTGATAACCTTGAATTTAGGCCATTACAACATGTCTTAGTCGGGCCTAGCATACTTTGTGACTTTGAAATCTCGAGTTTGTACATGAGTGACACACTACATGTGTAGTGTTCGCTCATACGATGATTTTCTAATTTCTTTCATGATATCCTCGTTCCAAGCGTGATAGCCCGCTATTATCTCATCAACATAAGTTGTAGCTTTGCTTTGGAAATAAATTTTGCCAGGCAAAAGTATGCTTATTTGACAAGCGAGTTATCGACAAATGGCGTGTCCTTTCAATACAAAATTGATTCATTCCGCTAGGTTCGTCATCATATGCATATCTTGTAGACCCCCCATCATAGGATTGTGTCCACTTTGTTCGAAGAGTATGTTAGCGAGGTAGTCCACGCGTCGGCGTTGTTGATGGCACACAAGTTATCCAACATTTCATGGAAATGATATTAAATGAGCTCCGTATCTGTCAAGAAAAGTATACAGTGATTACAAACAATGAACAAAATATGGTTTAGCATGATGTTGGAAATAGTGGAAGCTACATACCCATGTCAATGCATTGATATTGCTTACTTTCCAAAGGTCATTTTGTGTAGTAGTTGGGCCGACATGTCGTATCAGATTACCTATAATGTGTGTGATCCCAAAAGCTACCATATCGTTTAATAGTCTGCGAAGATTTCGGTCTCTGTCGAATATGACACATATCTGTTCAAACATGTTATCGCATCCTCGACCCCTCAAATCTACCTATAAATTTCATAGTTTCACCCCTAAAACCCTAAAACCTAATTCCTAATTCAAGAAAAACTCTTAAACCTAAACCTAAACCCAAAACATAAAAAAGATACAGGAGAGAGAATGTGAAAGCGCCTTAACTAGGCGTGCTTTCTTATAATCTATGTCAAAGTGTACCCAACTAGACATGCTTTTACACTCTCTCTCCAAAATCAACCTATTTCCCTTAATTTAAAAAAAACGACTTAATATGACAATTAAAAACCAAAAATGACATATTAGGCTAATTTAGCCCTTTTCTTGTATGTTATTGTTAAAATCAGTGAGTTTGACTTTGAGTGGTGGCTTCCAAAGACCTGAGTGATGGTTTATTTATTCATGTGGGTATTATTTAATTTATATATATTAGGGTTATGTTGTAATTCTTTTTTACCGAAACTTTTTAAAAATACAAAAATAATTAAAATAAGTATATATTAAAAGTTGATCTAAAATATTAAAATATAAGCTAAGATGCACTGTTACAAGTTATTTTAGCTGAAGCGGATGAAAATACACCAAAATTTTGATCGAAATCAAACTGAAACTATTTGGTATCCGATTGATATAGACTATTTTTTCATACTTGTTTTATTATGTAGAACAATTAAATTTGATAATGTTTATATTCAAAAGAAAAAGTGATAATGTTAAATATCATATTATAGGGTTATAAATTATTCTGGTAGTAACCTATGATACAGGATTACAAATTTTATTAAAATTATTATAATTCAATAAAATATTTTAATGTCAATTATAAATCTACAAATTATATTAAAATAAATATTATTATAATTTAATAAAATATTTAAATCTGAGTTATAAATATACAAATTATATTAAAATAAATATGATTATAATTCAATAAGATATTAAAATACCAAATATAAATACACGAATTATTTATCTTATATATATAAAATGAGTACCTATTGAATTTATTTATTTTTAAATGGATTCAAGTGAGGTACGTTTAGGGCACTTTTGGCTAATGCTATCTGTTTGGATGGCAAAGTTGAGATGCAATCCAAACCAGATTGATTTAACGAAAATTCTGAAAAAAATAAGTATGTGTGTTATTTTTTCTAAATTAACTGATGTATGCTATTTTTTTGAGAGAGAAAGGAAAGCATGTTTCTACATAATGTATTTTCACGGATGTGGCGGTGAAAACACACCTGTGAGATACGTTTTTAGGAGAGAAATGAAAACGCACCTTGTAGGAGCGCATTTTCCTTCCAACGGTAACTTTTTCAACGGCCACAATCCCAGCGACTAGAATACCCCCAATAACAATAATTGTTCCTACATAAACCCCTCAAACTTCATTCTTTTTATCTCAATACTCAATCCTCAATTCTCAATTCTTAATCCTGATTCTCAATTTTCAATTCTCATTTCTCATTTCTCAATTTTTTTTTAAAATCTTTCTCTGAATCTTATTCTCTTATGTTTGAATTTATTCCTTATAATTTGTAAAATGGCAAGTTAACTTATTCATTTGGATGACAAGGATATCTCAATGTTCAATTACAAATGGTAAGAAAATATTAATAAATTATGTAATTTTAAATAGTTAATATTATGTTGTTAACATTATTAATTTTTATGTTTATACACTTAGGGCCGAAGATCGGATTTTGGAGACATACATAAATAATTTAAGCGAAGGTGCATGAATATCATTTATGGGCGATGTGAGATCACGAGATTGATTTTCATATGTGGCTCGTATGCTCGGGGGACTAAATTGGATACCCCACTTATCAATGTTTTGGTGAAATATGAGAGCTGGAGAAACACACATTCCATCTTCCTGCGGTGAGTGTACAATTACACTTTCGAGGGCGTTGGTTTACAACACATTCGATCTACTAGTCGATAGGGAAGTCATTCACGGGGCCAATGGCAAGTGTCGATTGGAGTGCAACATGTGAGCAAGTACTAAGAAAGGTGTCGGACGAGTTTTAAGGACAAGCTGGATCGAGATGGGATGGCTGGAGGACAACTTCAAAACTATTAAGGCTTCATGATGGCGTTGAAAGAATAATTTGCACGCATATTCATCTTAAGGTTGATTGAGGGTGCGCTTGTGCGAGATAAATCTCGAAATACAGTACATTTAAGGTGGCTACTACTACTAAGTGACTTTTAAAGAAAGCGAGACAATTTAGTTGGGGATCAAGCGATTGTTGGAAACATTATACCAAGAGATGTATGGGGCGACAAAACTAGAAAAGTTAAAATCGGCGATTGCATGCTTCTTATACAATTGTAGGCATGGTATCGACTACCATTTTTCGCTTTAAGTGGACCCCCTTATGGATTCCCACTTATAATATGGTAAAATTCATTTGATAATATCATTATCATTATAATTTTTTCATTGTTATAATTTTGAACTAACATATTATTTGAATAGGTGGAACAATCCCATAAGACACACGAATGGTATCACCGATGAGCTAGAGAATAATCGACTAGCTATAGATCAACAAACAGAAGATGAGGTCTGTTTATGAATTTCAAAGTTATATAATATTGATTTTAGCATTTGAAATTAAATATTAGACACATGCTAAAATTTATAAATTACATTGCTATAATTGTATGGATGCCATATCTGATTTGAGAATTCAAGAAACGTCTATTGAATTTTTGCCAATCTTAACATCGATAAGTCAAAGTGTCATTGATCGTTTTTGTAATGATGAGATGCATGAATCCAGCGAGTGATCTGACGGTTCGAGGTGTATAGCGTATTCTGCGCCACCCCTGAAGCGATGATGACTTTGCACAAGATTGACTTACGGGAGAGACTTGAGGAAGATTGACCAACATTTCCATGTTTAAAGATTTGTTTATCTTTTTCTTTGAAGAGACATAGTCATAGTTTTAAGTTGTGTTTTGGTTCACGGTGATATTGTAGGAGCTTTGATAACTTACAAATTTCACTGTAGTGTGAGTATAAAGCCATCACGAGAAGTGAGGATCGCATTGCAACTCGAGGTCTAGGTTGGTAATGATTTTACGGTCTCGAGTTTGAAGTGTAACTAGGGCTTCAAGTTTACAAAGGTTATCTTTGTCCAGGATAGAGTATAATTGGCCGCTTGAGTTAGCGGTGGTTATGCTGAGACATGACAACGTGTTTCTCCTCATTAGAGGAGAATGCTTTATAAAACCATCTGAAAGTCAAAGCGAAAAACACATCGAGTCTTCGGTATAATCAAGTAATTCATTTTTTCCATCTCTATCGAAGGTAATGGCCTCACATTCTTGATGAGTCATCATCATATGATTATTTTAGACTATATATTACTTACATTTGCTTAGTTTCTTTAGTATTTTTATATATTTTAAATTCATTTTAGTGATTTGACTTTTTGTATGTTTGTATTATAAATATTGTGTGTTTTAGTGTTTTTCATGTATTTAGTTTCAATAAAATATTCCATGTGGAATTTGTAGGTAAAACATATTTGAGAAAATGTCAATACATGGAACCATGATATTAAATGCACTAAGCAAAAGTTGATCCAAATGATTAGTGAAAGTTCAATTCTCAAATATTCAAATTTTGTAATTTGTACACATTCAAAACTTCCACTCGAGAACACTTCTTAGTGTTTTGATCATGTCTCGAGCTTGAGGACTCTAGTTTGGAGGTGTACTTTATATATCGTCGAAAGGAATTTGAAGATCTATTCAAATGTTGGAGCATCCAACACCAAAATGCATCAAGAATAAATCCAAAAGTAAAGATAAAGTTACAAGTTTCACATTGATAGACAATTTTGATGCATTTTCATGTTTGGATTATATCTCCTATACATGGAGTTTGGGTTGAAATTTCTGCAGTGAATGGACAAGATGCAAATCACCAATCAATTTTCTTGGACTTTTCCCATTAGGAGACGTTAACTTGGATAAAAGAAGTCATCATTTAACATGTGGAAAAAAGGCAAAGATGAAAAAAAAAGTAGACCTAGAAATTTAGTATTAGTAAGTCCTTTGCATTGTCATTTTCTTGCTTCAAACCTCTATAAATAACCTTTGGTTGTGTTTCATTATTCGTGTAAAATTTCAAGTTTCTTATATCTAATGTGTCTTTTCATCTAAGTTTGAGTTGTTTTAAATTTGATATGTCTTTCTAAGTTGTCAATGTCAAAGTGAAAGGAGTGAAACTCTTGGCAAATATTAATGTAGAATTTCATACTCATCATTTGAGCTAAAATTAATTATCAACCACTTGTTATAAATCATACTTGTAAAGTAAGATATTTTATTTGTTATAGACAATATATGGCAAAATAAATGCTTGGATAAATTAACTTTGATTTGTTGTAGACATAAAAATTGGCATAATAAATATTTGGAAATTTTTTATTAGACTCCATTTGTTTCATGAAAATGGTTTCCAAAAATGTTTTCTACATTTTCTGTGTTTATTTCATGAAAAAGCAGTTTAGTCAATGAAGAAAATGACTTACAGTCAATGAAATAAACTTTTTCTGTTGTAAAATAGTGATGCTTAGCTCATTTATGGGTGATTTTATTTTTATATAAAAATTAACTTAAATCAAACTAATATTATTATATTAATAATAAATTTTTATTCTTATTTTAAAAATATATAAAATTAATAAAATATTATAATTTTCAATATTATCAAACATACATATTTAATTATCTATATCTAATTATATAAATAATTTATTATTTTAATAAATAATTTAATATTTCAATTTTATTTTAATAATAAATTTTAAAAATAATAATTTTAAATAATGTTCTTCATATATAATTGAAAATATTCAATATTAATATTTTAATAATAAATATTTATTATAATTATAAATATATTAATAATAAATGTTTTGTATAGTATAAATATTAAAAATATGTCATAAGTCTATGTACTCTTTACAAATTTAGAATTTAGTCTCTATACTTTTATTTTCAAGAATTTGAGTCCTCTACTTTTCAAAGTTTGAAAATCAAGTTCAATTGTTAACATCGTTAAATTTTTTGTCAATTTTATTGATGTCACATTTTTGAATAAAATACTCAATATTCATGTAACTAAAAATGACTTTATAATGAACATGAATTTAACAAAATATTTTTAATAATGCTAACCATTGAACTTTTGCATTTTGATATCTAAAAATGAGACTAACCTAAAATAAAAGTACATGGACTAAATTTCAAATTTATAGAAGAGTACAAGGACTTATAACATATTACAACTTGTGAGGGGTATAAAAATATGAATATTTTAATTATATAAATATGAGTATTTGTTTAAATAATATTTAGCTTTCATTTATCCCTTACAACTCCCCCAATGTGTCAATATGTACTCTCATATATGTAATTTAAATTAAGTTTTAACTAAACATGTTTATTATTTAAGTTTGTATGTGACATTGATTATTACAAAATATTTGCTCTTATTACAAAATAAAAATTGGTTGTTAAAAGAAAATTGCACCATGATATTTATAATAAATATATTTATATCGTGTTTGTTTTAGAAAGAATAATATAAAATATAAATTTATAGATATAAAAATAAGCTCAATTAAATAATGAAAAGATAAAAAATCTCAAAATGTATGTTTGTTTCATTAAAAACACTTTTATGAAATATTTTCAAAATCACATAAATCATAAACTATTTTACATGGGGATTCATCCAAACACTAGAAAATATTAAGCTTTTACGAAAAAGTAAATCATTTTCCATAAAATCCATTTTAGGTGAAATAACATGAGCTTAACATTTGCATTTGAGTTATCAAAGTGATTATAATATCATATCTCTTCATATTTTGGACACTGAACTTACATGATTGAATTGTCATATTGCACCATCTTGCTTATGGATTCATTTACTCATGCTCTTGGACTTCATTGACAATAATTTTGGACACTCTTTTGATGTGACATACTTTGCTCATGATTCATATGATTAATTATTGGACGTACATTGCTAGATTATTTGCTCGATTTGGGATCATTTTGTGTAGATTCTAATTGGAATAATAATGAGCACTTCAAAATTTAAATCTCAATATGACACCAAGTGTTGATCCTCTAACACCAGTATATTTTTTTAGGTAAACTGTTGTTATTTAATTTCTCATGTTGACTTTATTTCTGCATTTCCTATTATTTTTACTATGCATATTTAATGATACCCATTCAAAAGTTAAATGTTAATTTTTGTTTCTAAAGATAATACTTATAATTTTATTAAGATTCTAATCAATTTTCCTATTTAGCAACTCCAGACTTTTGAGATTTTGTGCATTGAATATAACTATGCTGCTTGGGATAGATCCCGTGGAAAGTCCCTATCAATTACTAAAAACTTGTTTCACACTCCAATTACAACAGGACTATGGCAGAATAAGTCATAAATCTTCATGAAATGGATAAAAACGCAGTACCAGAATTATATTAAAATCACATTATGTTTTTTTTTTTAAGATTACTAATCTTTGTATAGGTTGAGAGAGTATCTCCTCAGACGAGAAAAACTGCGTTGTATAGTGCCCGTGATAACCACCTGCTAACTAGGGCCCCAATTATACTTTATCGTTGGCAAAGATGCCTTTGTAAACTTGAAGCCTATTACACACCTCAGCACAGGACACAGCTAATCACATGGCAACTCGGACCTTGGAGCCAGAATGCGGTCAGACTCCTCAGTGATAGCTCCATGCACTCCATGGCGAGATGAAATTGTAGAGTCCATGACTCCACGACATCACAAGTAAATTGAAGCATACCTTAAAAAGCTACTTGATACCATCCTCTCAAACACGAACAAAAATAAATCACATAGTTTTAATATCCAACCGCATAGAAAGAAAAAGATAATACTTGAGAAAAGTGAAAATGTAGTCATACAAGACACATTTTCACTGGCTATGTTTGATAAAAGCACGTCTTGTAGACATGCTTTTTTCTCCTCCAGAAAGCAACATTTATAAATAAATTTAAAAAAACGACATACATACTCAATTTTTGCTGAGCATGTATTTCGTTAAATCTGGCCATCAAAACCCTTTTGGATTTATCTTTTTAAACGGGAGAAAATTTCCACTCAAGTCTCACCAACATCCTTGACTTAGTATTACATACTTATACCCATTTTCTTATACTATTTTTACCTTTTACAATTATTATTTAAAGCTTTCAAGTACTTTATTACAATTAGTACAAGTTTTAAATTTATTCACTTTTAAAATTTCAATATATTTTATTATTTTAATTACTTATTTTCCCTTATTTATTTTGATTTAAAGTTTTAAATATTTTCATTCCTTTAATATAAAAATTTATATAATAGAGAGAATAATTTAATAGACTTCATTTTTAGTCATTTGTTGATTCCATTCTTAAGATCTGAAAGGGAAAGGAACCTACTCTAAAATAATTACATATTAATTCAGAAGTTCTCATATTAAATAAAATAAAATAAAGCAAAAATATTTTAAATATTGAAGATAAAATAGCTAGATCTAAAATTCATAGATATAAGTCACTATTTCAGTGTCTTCAGCATTATATATGACTTGTATTTTCTTACATTTATGAGCAATATGTCATTTGTTATTTAAGTTTGATTTTTTTAATATGATATTTGTATTTTTTAAATCTGTTCAAATATTTATATTTAATAAAATTTATATATGTAACTTTTAGTATTTAAATTGGGTTTAGGATTAACTTGATAGAGAGATTAATTGCTAATATTTAGGTTTAGTTTGAATTTTTCATGATTTTTCATTAATGAATAAAATCAATGTTGATTATAAATTCGTTTATTTTTTATTTTAGTGTATAAATATAAATCCATGGATGTGTTATGGTTTTAGGTTGATTTATTGGAAGTTTGTGTGCTAATTATGAATTTTATAAATCAACTCTAAAACCAGTCTAAACACTAAAGTTATCTCCAAATATCAAATGTTTAACTTTTGTTAAATACAAATATCACAGTAAGATCAAACATAGCATACGTGTCATGTTCAGGAAATATTAGAATTTAGGTTCAGTTATGCATTAAATTTCTTTTTATACATTTAGAACAATTATCACTAGGGGAAGAAGAGAGATAAGCGGTAAAAAGAAAGAATGATGTTAGTCCTCTTGTAAATTCATTTCATAGTTTAGAAGTAGATGGTTAGATTAAGAAAGAAAATGATAGTCTAACTCCTTTTATTTTTTGCCTTATTCTGGATCTAATTTAACATGTAAATGAGTGGCTCTAGGTATATGCATACAGATGGGTATGACGTGTTCTCAGCTTTCGTTTCATCATACATATTTACTAAATACAACTTTGGCTGTATATATACTATACTACCAACTGGAAATGGATAAATAATTACCAAAATGTGTGTGTAATAATATATGTGGAAATAAAGAGAGTGAGGTGAAGAGGAGATTAACCTTGAGTTCACATGGCATCCATATTCAAAGCATAAACAATATACAGCTAGTTATAGGAAATGCAGGTGAGTGATGATCACTTACATGTTTTCATGCGGCCACTGACATTACTCTACTTTTCTGATTGATTTGGTTTTTTCTTTTTCCTTATTTCTTATATCTCTAGATGATGAAAATAGCAGGTTGGTGAACTCCTCTCTCTCCCTCTCTTCTCTTCCTCCCTTTAGTTCAAAATAATGTCTCATAACTCCTTTTACTCTTCACAATTTTAAATTTGAGTCCTACTTTTTAAATTTCAAACTTTTAATATTCATTCTTTTTTATACAATGTTTAAAATTATACTTAACCCTTCTCCAACATTTAAATGGAAGATAATAACTGACAGTGTTTCGTCATACATATAATATTTACTAACAATTATTATTATTATCTTCTTTTTTTATTAAATAAATACAGTGGAAGCGACATTTGGTGAAACTAAAAATGATATATAGTAATAAACTGAGTTGTAGCAAAATAATTTTAAAAGTATTAACAATTCGTTTACGATTTTTGAAATCACAAAGATAAAAACTAAAATACATATAATTTACAAATTGTGCTATTCTTTTTAAAAGAAAAGAAAATCTGAATGAAAGAATAGTTAATGAGTTGTTGGAGTTTCTTTTCTTTAATAATGAAATTTAAGTTCACTGTTTCTGAAAGTGACAAATATATCCACATGCATTCTCTTCTCATTCATTTTAAAATTAATTAAGAGAAAAAAAAAAAGACTGCTATTGCTATTTCAAATTGGATAACAAAGCTTTTTCAGTCACTTCTAAACTTGGGATACTTTATTATAATGCAATGCAATATACTTTTTCTAGTTTTTTGTTTTGAGATTTTAAGAATTACCCTATAAACTTTCATTATTTAAACTTTAATGTGACATCATAATAATTTTAATTAATTCACTGTTGTTGATATTGAGTGTGCCAGTTTCAACTTATACAAATGCATGACTATAGATTTGATATTTATACTTTAATTTGATCATTTTTATTTTAATTTGACTAAGTTTGTAATTTTTAAAAATCTTATACAAACAAATCATATTGCCACATCATAAGTAATGTACAAACTTACTATTTTTACTTAATATGTTAATAGATTTATGGGTTAATGTTTAAGACTTTAAGTTAAAGACTAAAAGTTTAGAATTTAAAAAATGGATAAATCTTAAAATTATATACGCTCTATGATTAAATATACAATTATAATACATGGAACTTTACTTTTGTTTAATTTTATACATCAAATTTTGATTTGATCCAATTCCTTATGCATTATTACCAATTATTGATATAGTATTATTTTATGTTTATATAAATGTACATTAAATAAATTATATTTATCTATTTAATTGTGTATGAATAAATCAAAATTAAAATTTCAAGTATACATTTGAACCGCAATTAAAGTAAGCCACGTGTATAACTATGTTATATTAAGATAAAATTGATGTAAATTTTGAGATTTATAGATTAGAAAAGTGTAGAAACTCTAAATGATGATATAGGACTAATGACAAAAAGATTGAAATGTTATTATTTGGAGTTAGGAAAAGAAAATATAATAAAAGGTGTAGTGTGAGAAAATGAAATTGAAAAATTGTTATTATATAGTGAAATCCAAATAAAGTACGAAAAACATGTTGAAACAGAAGAACTATAAATATTGGCATTACTCTGATTTTTGTCTTTCTCAATACTTAGCCCATAACATGGAAAGATTCTCTGCCATTCAATCATACTGAATAACTAACTGTATCACAGACAATGTGTGTTCAATTAAATTAGGACATGATGAGGATGATGATCTATCTTTTAATTTACTGCTCTAATATGGAAAGGTTCCTTCCTCTGTCAAGTGCTTGCTGTTTCAACTCCAACACCTCTTTTCAAATTATAACTAATCTTCCTCAATGTTTTTCATACAAATGACTCTCAAAATGGGTGTTCTAAGAGATTGATGATGATGGAACAGTTTGTAAGAAGAACAATGTGTGTGATTGAATTTCATTTCTGTTTTTTGTTTCCTGTTGTTGTTCTTATGGTTCTTTACCACTAAGTCTGGAAAACTCAACCTGGTGTAGGGAAGCAACTGGCACACTGTCAGTTAAAAACTGATTTCATTGATCCATTGGATAGGCTCCATGGATTGGAGGTTTCCTGCAAATAATGGTCTCAAGGATTCTGCTCAATGTAACTGGGCACAGTGTATGAAATTGCAGCACTGATGGGTCAGTTGAGAAGCTTGATCTTTCCCATATGAACCTTAGTGGACGAGTTTCAGATGATATTCAACGCAGCAAAGCCTTACATCTCTCTCAGCTTGTCCTGCAATCAACTGTCGTCCCAGTTTTGCCCATAACTATTTCCAATCTCACCACACTCAGTGGCATTGATGCCAGGCAAAATCTATTCACTGGGGAGCTTTCTGCTGGTTTTGAAGGGCTTCCGGACTGACTTTTGTTGAATGCTTCAAGCAGCAACTCTCAGGATTCTCCTGAGGATCTTGGGTAATGCTACTTCATTGAGAATTCACAGACACTGAGAGGAAGTTTCTTCCAGGAGTTCTATTCCCAAATCTTCTGGAGCTTGCAGGAAGCTGAAATTTCTTAATCTCTGGAAATAATCTCACTGAGTTACATACCAGGAGAGATGGGGCAACTTTCATCAGTGGAGGCTATAATTACAAGGTATATAATGGATTTGAAGGTGAGATAAATCTAAGCTGGAGTTTTAGTAACCTTACAAACCTCAAAGTATCTGATTTGTAAGTCATGCAACCTTAGTGGTGAATTCCTGTTGAACTAGGAGGCTCCAGAAGTATTAGAAACCATTTTCTGTATAAGGCAATTTGGAAGAGCAAGATTCCATCATCCATTAGCAAATATCTTCGTTGCAGCTTCTTGATTTGTCAGTAATCATTTATCTGGTGAAATTCTGCTGAGATTGCTGGGCTTACGGATTTGGAGCTCTTGAATCGATGTACTGAATCGATTATGTGAGCTCGGTTCCGGCTGGACTCAGGAGGTTGCTGAGTTGCAGGTGCTCGAGTTGTTTGGAACAATTCTTTTCAGGGCCATTACCTGTTGATCTTGGCAAGAGTTCACCATTGCAGTGGTTGACACGCTATCGTCAATCGGTTCTCTGGTGAAATCCACCATGCAACCTTGCGCGATGGAGGCAATCTCACCAAGCTCATTCTGTTCAACAATGCTTTCTCAGGTCCAGTGCCATTAAGCTAATCAAATTCTGTCAATCACTTGTTTCGAGTCAGAATACGCTAATAATCATTTATCGGACAGACCATTCATGTTGGACTTGGCAAACTTAGAAGAGTCTTGAGAGGATTGGTGTGGGTAATAGTCTACTGGTGAAATACCTGATGATTATTGCTATTCTAAATCACTTTCTGTATCGATGTTTCGGTGTAATGCCTGTAGATCTTCTCTCCCTTCTAGCATTTTTTCAGATCCCGAGTTTGCAATCTTTTATTGCCTCAGAAAACAATATCTTAGTTGGTGAAATCCCAGATCAGTTTCAAGATTGCCCTTCACTTTCTGTGCTAGATCTCTCAACACGTCATTTTACAGAGAAATATACCAGCTAGCATTGCCCCATGTGAGAAATTAGTTACAGTAAATCTGAGCAATAATCAGTTGACTGGCAATATTCGAAAATCGATTTCTATGATGCTGACATTAAGCTGTTCTTGATTTATCTTAACAGCTCTCACTGGTGGTGAATCTTACCTGATAATTTTGGAGACTCCTCCAGCTCTAGAAATGCTCAATATTTCCTTACAACCTCATTCAGATTACTGATTCCTGCAAATGGTTTTATAAGAAGAGTCATTGTGTATGACCTTGTTGGCAATCCCGGCCTCTGTGAGTGGTATTTCCTCCCTCCATGCCAATAACGAATATTCACTGATGTCATCATGACACAGAAGCTTGCAATCAAAGCATATTGTTGCAAGGTGGCTCCAGCGGATTCCATCAATTTTAGCAGCTGGAATCTTATTTACCGGTGGCAGGTTGCTGCTTAAAACTGGTGCCCGAGCAGCAGTTACTTTGAATGAAGAGTTTGGAGCTGAAAATGTGGAGAGTGGCCATGGAGATTAATAGCATTTCAAAGACTGGATTTCAGCTTGCTGACATCTTAGCGCGTATTAGTGAATCAAACGTAGATCGGAATGGGAGCCACTGGTGTTGTGTACAAAGTTGAGATGCCATGAGTGCGAACACAGCTTCTTAGCAATTAAAAGTTATGGAAATCCAGGAGCTGACATCAGAGACAGAAACAGTGATGATTTCTGTCGAGAAGTGAATCTCTTGAGGAAACTAAGGCATCAGAAATATAGTTCTGATTTGTGGGGTTTCTTCATGTCGGCACTATGCATGATGATAGTGTACCTGGGTTTATAAAATGGCAGCTTAGGAGAAGCCTTGCATGCAGAAGCAAGCTGGTAGGTTGTTAGTAGTTAGGATTGCACGTTATAACACCCAGCACTCGAAAGGTACGGCAGGTTTGCTTACCTCCACCATGATTGGTTATCCATCAGTTGTACATCGAGACATCAAGTCAGCCAACATACTGCTCCACGATGCAAACCTTATGCGGGCAACTATTGGATTTCGATTTGCAAGGATGATGGTGTGAGAGAATGAAATGATCTCAATGTTGGCAGGGTCTTATGGATACATAGCTCCTGAAATGAGATTTACAAATTAACATCTCTCTTCAATGGATCTCATTCTCAGTTTTTATATAATCATTGATGATTCCATATTTGATGACTGTTGCAGGTATGGTTACACCTTGAAAGTTATTGATGAAAGATTGACGTTTTACAGCTTTGGGGTGGTTTGCTCGAACTTCTCCTGGAAAGAAGACCTTTGGGCCAGGAGTTTGGAGAACTGCGTGAGGCATAGTGGCGATGGATCCGAGAAAAGTTAGAGATAAATAAAAGTTTGGAAGAGGCATTAGATCCCAGTTTAGGAAACTGCCGGTACATTCAAAGAAGGAATACTGTAATTTGCTAGGATAGCACTGCTTTTGCACTGCCAAGCTCCACAAAGACAGACCATCCATGAGAAGTGCCAGTACAATGATTTGGTGGAAGTAAGCCCCAGAGAAAGTGCTATAGCAACAATGAAGTGGAAATGCACATCTAGCAAAGAAAACTCAGTGTTTAGCACCTCCACCTGTAAAATGGCCATGTTTACTTTGCCCAGCCCCTTGGTTTTTACAACTAAGAAGCTTCATTCTCTATTCTTCTTTGTATGGTGCGTTGTTTTTTTTAATGCATGCATAGTCACCTGGTTCATATTGTTGTCGTATGATGCTGACAGGTAAATGTTTGCTTAGGATTTCTCCCTGTGTCAGGCAAGAAGATTAAACCATAAGTACCTAAAATTGGTGACTCTCATTTATTGATATATTTGTAGTAGTAAAACATCTATAGATTAATTCTTGGAATATCCAGCTTTTTTTACAAGCCATACTTAATAGTTCTGAGAATTTTCCCTCAATTTTTGCTTTTGGAGAATAATACAGTAACATTGGCTGTGTTATTTACAGCAACAAAAATTTACAGCATTTTACTAGGTACCTTTGTACATTATAATATTATATATTGAAAACTGAGATATTGGTGCCTTTCAAGCTGAAGTACCAGGCTGGTATTCCTCCAGGAGAACTGTAATTTGACAGGTTGGCGAGAAAACATGTAACAAAAATAATGTTGTAATCAGGAACAAACTGAGTCTTCGGAGTTCAAAGCTTTTACTCCAGTCAAAGTGCTTGATCTATTCTGTATTTCCATTTTTGATTTGTGTGTGTTTACCAGTGCACTCTTCTAGATGTACTTGCTTTACTTTTATCTCTGGCAGTTCCTCTCGTGCAATCTTAGGGCTATGAATTATGATTTAAAGCAGCCTTAGCCGAAGAAGCAAAACCATGCACAAACATGGAGAGAATACGATTTTACATGACCCAATCCAGTAGCCTCAGATGCTCCTCATGATTCAAGCGACCTCTTCACGAACGAAGGAACATCCTGTAGCAAACGTGAGAAGATCACAATGAGTGTCGAGAGAAACTAACTTTCCAATACCTGATGCATCTATCCAAGTTATGACTACAAAGTCCTAAGATTGGACCTAATTTCAGTTTACATAATTAAAAGAGATAAACCGAAGTATTGACTCACCCAAGATATATACAGCAAGTCTCTCTAGAGAATATGTTAATTTCAGAGGAATCCTGAGGAAAGACACATTCATGAAGAGTTCAAGCTTTTTCTTTAACTCTCCTCCGGTTTCTTCTAGAACTCGACAGAGGGCATCCTATAAATGCAACTATATATCTGGCTAAAAGAGAATGTGCACTTCCATGATTTAAAATTCATTCCAGCACATGTGGAAAATAGTGAAACTCTTGGAGATCCTACTATTTAGTTCTAACTGAGAAGATAAAACTAAAACAGTAGTTAGTTTTTATAAATCTCAAGTGAAGCAAAACCATAGGAAAATGAAATGTAAAGCAACGCAAGACTCTTCAAACCTCACGTACTTTCAAGGGCAGCATCCCCAACAAGCATCCAGTCACCTCCTTGTCATTGTAAAGTGAGCACAAAATGAAGGATCCATCCAGCAGTTTTGGGGATCTTATTACGTTTGTTCATCATACCAAGCTCTACAGCTCCTTGATCCTAATCCACCAAAAATCGCGAAAAACTAGCATTCGTAAAAGAGAAACACCTACAAAAGTTCTATAAGTTCCAGTCTACTGTTTCCTATTTTGATACAATGCTCTTGAGAAACACAAAGACATGCTTATGCACAAATTGTTTTTATGCATGTCCACGCTCAGGTTTTGTATAATGCACAAGTAAAAAGTAGTTTTACACATACACCATTATATCACATCAGTTAAATTCCATATTCATAGTACAGGACATCCCTAGCAACCAGGAAAAAAGAAAGTAAATCCTCACATACTGCAGGATTGGTAATTTAAAGTGGTTTTCAGAAACATATCTTCCAAAGTTTTGCCAACTTTGCATAGGATTCATAAGCATTCATATCAACCTTTCTTCAGGGTGGAATTCCCAAATCATATTCACCTTCCTTCACAAACAGGGATTTTCTGAGTTTAGCATTGCCACTGTTCAAGTGACACAGTAATGCCAGTAGTACTCTTCTCAAACTGTAGAGAGTCTCCACTTTTGCATGGTTCTCTCCATTGTCGAGTTAAATCCTTCAGTGTGGCCTGGTTTTGCGCCGAATTAACCATGCTATCTTGATCCCATAAGCTCTGATCAGAAATGCATCCCACCCACTCAGATCTATTCCAGAATTCAAGAAAAAAATAACAGAAATTAAGAAAAGGTCCTAAAGCGCTCCCAGCCTATATTATTAACATCCAATCTCCACGATAAGTTAACAGTAAGATAAGTAATCATTAAGTATCAAAAAGTTATCCCTTGAAAGAACAAATATACACATGAAACTCTGTCAACAAAGATGGAGCCTCGACAATATTATTGCACCAGAGAGATGCAGGTTTCCATACAAATGGTGTATTATGTGTCGATGGTACATGTCAAATTTTTGACTCCAAGGGACTTCCCTCTTTTAGGATTGAGAGAGATTTGAAGCTAAGCCTTGGTCTCCAGAACTCTAGAATTGGATCAATTATATATATATTGGGAGGTGTGAATATACAGAACAGTTGCAATCCTTCCAGTCCAGAGATAATTACTTTAATATCATCACAAGGCAAATAGGATCATATGTTGAATCCAGTATGCATCTGAGAAAACCAGGAAGTAAACTTCATATATCAACATTTATATCATCAAGATAAGATGAAGCACTAAACTCCCAAGTCATCAACAACCTACCAACAAATTATCTCCCTTTGCCAACTAACTTTGAATGAATAATCACATGAAGATATCTTTCTAATTGCAATCTAATACAACATTAAGTACATCTAACTTAAACCAAGTTTTCTTTGAAGCCTAAATGGAGGACTCTAATTTAGCTTTCTCCCTTTGTTAACTGTCTTTCTCTGCTGATCTTGGATTTACAAAGTACCATTTTTTCTAATTGATGACATTGCATACCCTATAAAGGTACCTACATGTGTTATAATGCAAATCCATAGTAAAGCAGATGAATTAATAGAAATACCCAATTATAATCCAAGAACATAAAGAATAATTCATGTCAGAGCCATCCTAATGAAGCAATAATAAATAATAAAGAGAACAAAGTGAAGTATACCTAGAGGAATCTAACTTGTAAACCACAGAATCATGAGTCCTCTTAGTCCAAGCTGTGACATTAGTCTCACGGTAAAGAAGTTATATGAAGAAGAAGATGATACAGTATTAGTGATGATGAAGAAAGGTATTGAAGAAGCTAGAAATGACAGAAGGGAAATCCTTATGAGTCAAAATCCTAGCATAATGACCAATTCTTGAGACTTGGGTGCATCTTGAAACCACTGGGCGCAGGCTAAGACCTCAACTCCAACTCCAGACTCATCAGGGCATGAAGAATCCTCCTGGTGACACCAACACCATGTTAACTCCCTTGAGACTGTAGACAAAGACCCACTCTTTCAGAACCACCACCACCTCCCTGCATTGGAAATCAAAGCCTCCTTAGTTCAACCAAAGTTTCAAACCTTTATCAGTCCTAGAAGAGAGAAATCACAGGTAAAGCCTACAACTTTGTAGACAAAGAAAAATGGGAAAATTATAAAAAGCAGAAGGACAGAAAGAAAAAGGAGGAATTTGAGAGAGGGTACTAAGGCGCAAAAGTTTGGTGAAATTGATAGGAAACGCTGGAAAAACAAAGGAAACAAGAAAGAAAAATATATAATAATAATAATAATAAAAAAGAAATTTAAAGAAGAAAGGATTGGTTAGGTTAGGAAGGTGTTGGGTATGGTGGTGGTACTGCACTGCTGCTGGGGGTTTGTAAGTCACTAGTTGGGTCTCTACCTTGTCTGCTTTGCTTTTTTAACTATGCCTCCATCAACTTCTTTTTCCTTCTTTTTCTTTGCTTAGTTACTTAAGCTTGCTTTATGGCATGAACCTGGAGTGTAATTTTAAAGGATTTGGACTATATGTAGTTTCTCATGGGAACCTTGAGAAGAAAATTTGGAGAGTTTATTTGTTTTTATGTTTAGAAATTGAACTCTTAATAATAGTTGTGAAACAAATAAACAACACACATCAAAACAAAAGGCTAATAAATGATATGCTCCTTTCAGGAAATAGGAATCTCTCATTTTATTCTTGTTTTATCCTTCTTATTATGAAAGTGTTCTCTCTCTCTCTCTTTACTAATTTAGAGAAATATTTTGCTTAACCTTAAAATAGCCATAAACATAAGGTAAATCTCACCAACTATTCCCAAACATTATTTAAAATTACATTTCACTCACTCAACTTTCAAAGTTATAATAGTCACTAGAGTTATCAAATTGTTACATTTTTGTCAATCAACTCGACTAGTAACTTCCATTAAAAATGTGTTGCACCTTAAATTAAAGGGTTATTAGCTAATTTGGTCCTTAGTTTGTAGTTAAAAGATTTTTTGATATTTTAAAATTTTCTTTATAATAATTGTAAATAATAAATGTAATAAAAATATAAAAATCTATTGCAGCAAGGAAAAATAAAAATTTTGCAGCTAATTTTTCAATATCCAATCTCATAAAAAAATCATTGCTTTTGAACTTTTGGAAGAAAAAAAAATAAAATACCGTTCACTTTAATCCTACTCATGTTTTCATTTTCACCTTTAGTAAAATCTTACTTAAAATTTGAGAGAAGAATGGTGGTTTTGGAGAAGAAGAATACTTTGTTATAAATTTAAAAATTCTAAAATTGAAAGTTACTTAAAATCCCAAATAATCTAATAAGCGGGATTACATAAAAGAAATTATGGGGTTAAAATTTAAGTAGAGTGTGACCCGATAGTCGGGGTGTCAAAAATATTTTGAGACTCCATTTTCATAATCGGACTTGTAAATATTTAATTAAAATTAGTAAATTTTGTGAAATTAGGAGTCATTAAAATATAGGAACTAAATTACGTAGGGGATAAAAATTGAATTATAAATTGAAATAAATTAAAAAGGCTAAAATAACAATTAAACCATTTAATAAAAGGTTGTGTATAGGTAGAATATGGCTAAGTAAAATGCATGTATATTATATATATATATATATGTGTACATGTTAACATTATATATATATTATAATAATTAAAATTAAAGTTATAATAAAAGAAAAGAAAGTAGAGACATGCAAATAAAACAAAGAAGAAAGAAAGAAAGGAAGAAAGAGAACGCAAGGCACTAGGGGTTTGGAAGTTCAAGCTCAAATTGGTTAGTGTAATTTAGTCCCTATATTTGTAATTTTTACGTTTTGGAATTCAGTACTTAGGCTACATTATATTGTAATTTTTAATATTGTTTAAGATTTTAGATGTTGACATTGTTGAATAGTTTAAATATTAGGGATTAAATAGATAGATTTTAAGTTAGAAATGGAAAAGGACTAAATTGTGGAGTTAATTGTTGATTTTGAGAAATAGGGACTAAATTGTGAAAAATTAAAATTAAGGGTTGAATTGGAAAAGGGGAAGCTAAATGTTGTCTAGAGTGAAATTAGTATTAAAATATGAAGTTAAATGTGATGAATAAAATTAGTCTCGGTTTAAGGACTAAATTGAAGAATAAGCAAATATAGTGTGAAAATTGAAATGTGTAATATTAATGTGATTTAATTGTTTTATCTCATAGCTAATATCGTGAAATCCTTGAGTAAAAGGAAAGGATAAAATCGAGCGTCAAATAACTTTCGAAGTCACGGTTTGTATTTCTATAATTCAAATTAAATAGTAGACTATTGCATATATAATTTAATAATTGTTTGCATATAGGTAAGCATTTGAGGTGAGTATTTTGGTACTTGGAATTGAATTAAATTCATAATTGAAATAAAATGGATTGATTTTAATATATTATGAAATATATTAATTATGAATATATGTGTATTGAGAAAATGTGATTATTATCAAATTGAATATATACTTATGTGATGATATACATATTCATGAAATTGGATATTGGTTGTATTTGAAAAGTGAAATGAAACCCTATTAATTGTATCAATTGAGTCGAATATAGATGGCATGCCACGGATAGGAAGAGTTCGGGGATTATTTTTAGATCTGATGAGTCACTAAGTGCCTATTTACTTCAATTTAACCGATGAGACATGGTGTCAATTTATATAGCTGTGGCGTAGCTATTACTTGATTTATCGATGAGGCACGAAGTGCCAAATAGGTGTGTTGGTTGGATCCATGTAACCATGAATCAATGTCGTGTTAATAGGAAAGTAAAATAATAATTTATGTTATTGATATTGAAATGGCAAAAATGATAAATGAATATGAGATGAAAAATATTGAAATGGCAAATATGAAATGGTTATGAGATGAGAAATCAAATATGAAATGATGAATTGAGATGTGAAACTTGAATGAATTCAAGTATTGATCAAAGATATGAATCATGCCATTGCATGAGATGATGTATTTAAATGTTAAATAAAATGCCATTGATATATACTTTTATATCTCAACATGTAAAATCTTAGTAGATGTGAATAATGGTTAAAAAATATACTATTGAATTGAAACACATGAACATAACTTACTTGATGCATTTTGCATTTTAAATACTTATATCGAGTTTATGTTATTGATTATAGAAATAACATGTTAGTTTTACTCGGCATGTAGTTTTGTTTCCATGCGCAGCTTATTTAAATGCTCAATTATTGCCGACTCAACATCAATCAAATTTTGAGCTCGGTGTGGTGATATTTCATTTTGTAATGGCATGTACCTAGGGAGTCTTTTGTTGACATCGTTTATAAGTCATTATTAATTTAGTTGCTAGTAGAATGATGGTTAAATGTGTATATGGTTGTGGTTGAGACTATATTGGTATGCTAGCCTAGTTTATATTTGGTATGTGATAGTTTAAAGTTTGGTAGCTTAGCATAATGTTTGTATGTGCTAAGCTTCATATTTGGTAATTTAAAAGCTTGAAAGTTAGTTCAAATATGGTAAGTGTGATATGAATGAAAGTCTTGAATGTTTGATGTGTTGTTGATGTATTTGAACATATAAATGTGGTACTAATGAGTATATAGTAGTTATATTAGGTGACAATTTGGTGTATTTTGGGCATGTTTAATTGTGTTTTGAATAGGTTAAACGATTGGTAATTTAGTTGCTTAGTGTCCAAGTAAATAGGAAATGGTAAACTTAAGTTTTAAGGTACTTTTGGGTGTACAGTGCAGCCACACGGTAAATATGTCACACAGGAACAACACACATGGGTGTGTGACCCAAGTCGAGATTACTGACCTAAGACACGGGCATGTGTCTCGGCCGTATGAGGCACCTGACTGAATACGGGCATGTGAGGTACGGCCTGGACACACGGAGTGTGAGGCACACGGGCATGTGAGCTGGGTGTGTGACCCACAAATCAAAATTTTTGTAATTATTTTCTAAACTCCCAATTGTTTTAAATTAGTCCTCATCTATTTACTACTTTTGGTCCCGTAGACTTGTAATAGGGGTTGAAAAGTAACTTTACTCTAATTGAGGTGGATTAGCAAACCTAAATTAAGTCCGTTCACTAACATCATCGAAGATAAATTAAAAAGATAATCGTAGACAGTATGGACCAATACTACTGATGCTAATAATTGGAATAGTCTTGTATGTATCCGATTCGACATTCAAAAAGGGATAAATAGTGATAAGAGTGTAGACAATGAAAGACTAAATTTAGCAATGTATTAATAGTGATAAGAGTGTAGATAGTGGAAGACCAAGTTTAGAAATGCATAGCATAATTTATTATTCGAATGTATAAAAATCTAGCATGAAAGTATTAGATTATCGTGACTTTCCACATTTTATAATGTTATTAGTTAGTTTATATGTTGATTATGATTAAATCAATTGTTTGATTCGCTAGTAATATATTGATATAAATTTATATAGGTATTTAAAAAAATTTGGGTGCTGGACACTAAATGGTGGCATCACTTTTATAAAAAATTATTTTTTTGGGGTGTTGCCACATTGATGGTCGACACCCACTTTATCCGATTAAAAACATTGGGTTAGGGGAAAGAGATGGTAGGCACTTTTTTAGAACTAAAAAAATTTTGGGTGTTGACACACTAATGATCAGCACCTTTGTTGCCATTAAAAAAATGTTTGGGACATTGATGGTGACACCCTTATACTAGATTTAAAAATATTTTTGGGAGTGTGTGGGAGTGCAACTATGATGGTACACCCAAAAGCTCATATGTAATCCACTACATCACACCTATTTGATACGGCGCCGGTATTGGGGTGCCGACCATCGATATCAACACCATTTTTTTAATCTAGTACAAGGGTGTCACCCATTAGTGTGCCAGGACTGAAAAAAAATTTTTGGTTCAAAAAAATTAGATACTTCGTCAATGTGTGCTTCCACCCAAAAAAATTAAATTTTTTATATGAAAGTGGTGAGCCATTTAGTGTCTAGTACCAAAAAAAATTTTAAATACTAGTATAAATGTATACCAATATGCTACCGGTTTGAAAGAAAAACATGGATGTAAACCATCTAGTTTTCATCTAAAAATATTTTGGAACCCTTGACATAATCGTAGGGCAATGATTGTGTTAGAAAATTAAGTGGTCTTGGTTATTAAGTCCCACACACCCAAGTTTATTGTTCATTTTAGGTCATTTTGAGTGATTATTTTTGAATCAAGATCATTTATGTAATTAATTTTTTTGGGTCATTTAGGTAAAATAACCCGATATTGCATTGAGATGTATTTTGCTAGAGCTTTGAGACAAAAATAAAATAAAATAAAATTTGAAAAATAATTTATGAGTAAAATAACATGAAGTTTGTAACACCCTAACCCCTATATCAAACAGGTTACTGAAAATATTATCGAACTTTTCAGATCAAATACATTCAAACATGTCAAACATTCAATCTAGGTATCTAACCAATGTACTTTATAGGTACCAAAATTCTATCGTTTAAACACATCAATAAGATAATATAAATCCAATTTGTAAACATGCTAATTCAATCTAATTTACCTATAACATGTTCATTTAAACATTAACTTAAACATGTCATACTATAACCTCAAACATAAACACATACTCATATATATATATATATATATTAAAACCAACCAATATTAAATTATAACCTTATGTACAATCAATCCACAAAATGATTAACATTTAGACATCCTAGATATGCCAATACAAAAGGATAAGCATCACCACGCTTAAGATCGGATGATTGTTTGGATGCTAAATCACAATCAAAATCAAGTCCTAATCACGCATTTGAAAAACAAACCGTAATAGTGTATTTATATAATCAGAATATAAAAAATGAAATCACAAATATACAATCTAAATATTTCAATAACCATATCACATTTCATTTGTTTCACAATATCTTAATTCTCATATTTGCTATATAAATAGCTTTTCACAATATAATACACATATCATTTAAACAATAATTTTGTTCATTCCATATCCAATTCGTGAATACACAATTCATGTGTCTCAATCCATATTTCAATTCACTATCATTTTCAATTCACTTTCACATTTTCATTTCACATACAATATCATCTAACATCAATCATAATGCAATTTCAATTAATTACCCTATTAACACGACTGACTTCGAACCAGACACGGATCAACCAAGCACATCGTTTGACACCCAATGCCTCATCGGATAATTCGAGTAATAAATTGACACCAAAGTCTCTCTCGGCTAAACTGAAATAAATTGACAAAGTGCCTCATCAATATATCTGAGTAATAAATTGACACCCAATGTCTCATTGACTCGAGGTCAAAGAATCACTGAACTCTTCCAATCCTATGGCATGTCATCTATATCCGACTCAATCCGATACAATTAATAGGGTTTAATTCCACGCTTCAAAAACAATCAATATCCAATATCCACATTTCACACACTTCATTTCACATTTCACATTTCACATTAATCACAAATTCATATAAATTCAATTCAATATCAAAATGCTAGTTACTCACCTCAATCACTTACCATAATTATTAAATCAAAATACAACAATTAATTATTAGATTCGAATTATAAAATACAAACCGAATTTCCTAATACTCACCGTCGACTTTATCTTTTCTTTCTTAGTTGAAGTTTCCGACACAACGTTAACTACGAATTGGAAACAATTAAAATTCATCAATACAATACAATTTAATTTCACATTGAATATTTTAAATTTTTATTCAACTTTTCCTAAATTTCAATTTAGTCCCTAAACCGAGACTAACTTTATTTCTTCACAATGAATTCTATATTTTATATTTAATTTCCACTCTAAACTAAATTCAGCTCTCTTATTTCACTCAAATCCCTAAATTTTTAAACTTTTACAATTTAGTCCCTAATACAGTAATACTCAAAATTTATAATTTATTCCACAATTCAATCTTTTTCAATTCTAACTTAAAATCTATCAATTTAGTCTCTAATACTCTAATTGTTCAACATAGACAACATTAAAAACTCAATAATTTCTAAAATTTTGACATGGGTTGGGTAATATTTAGTCCTAGGATTCTAAAAACATAAAAATTACAAGAAAAGAGACTAAATTAACTTACCAATTAAGCTTTGAACCTTTAGAAACCCTAATTTTCTCCTCTTTTTTCTTCCTTTTCCCTTAGTTTCGTTTCAACTTTCTGGTTTCTTTGTTTCTTTTTTCTTTTATTTCTTTTACTTATTCTTTTTTTATTATAATAATATATATATAAATATATTATATTATATTATATTATTATATACTTAAATATTAAGTATTCATATATTATTATATATATACATTTATACACAATCACCATACACTTGTTAATTAGGGTTTTAATTTCTTATTTAAATCCCTTCATTTTTCTCTAACCTATAATTAAACATTCGCCCTTTATGCAATTTAGTTCTTATACTAATTACTCTTAATTCAAGCAAATTTACATAACCAAGACCTAACTAACCACAACTAACCGTAAATATTTATTAAAAATATTTACAAATTCATTTTACAGCGGATACCCAAAAATACACTTTTCGATTATCCGTGATTATCGAGTCATTACAAAGTTATTGATATGAATGAAGGTGTTAAACAACAGCGGAAAACAAAATGAAATTCAGTTTGAAAATTTTAAGATTTTTTTTATATAATAAAAAGTTGCAAAAAACGTTAGTTTAAAAAAAAATAGTTCTAGTTTTAAGAATTTTTTAGATTTATAAATCTTTAAATAGTTTTATATTTAAAAAATAATTTTTTATAGATTTTTTTAATAATTTTTAGTTTAAGATTTTTTTTTCTTTTACAATTATTATTAAGAAAAATTTTAAATATCAAAATGATTTTTTTAACTATGTCTCAAGGACCAAATTAGGTATTCACCCTTTGACTTAAGGTGCAATTTTACTTTTAAACAGTCTTAACAAGGAAGTGATAAAAATGTAACAATTTGATGATGTTGGTGACTACTATGTAACTTTTGAAAGTTGAGTGATCGAAATGTAAATAAAGTTTAAAGATCTACCATCCAACATATTTGTGAGGATAAAGATTTTTTTGAACTTTTAGAGGGTTTATTATGCCTAATCCTTATGCATTTTGAATTTTTAAGATTTAGACAATCTACTTTTAATTTCAAAATTAAAAATCAAAGTCCATTTTCATAACACCATGAACAAACATTTGTTAAATTTGAATATTGAAAGGTGTAGTTTAAATATTCTAGTGTTTTTAAAGGATACATCCAAATTACTACAAACAAAATTATGCAGAGAGAGTAATTAAACTTCAATATTTGAATGGGAAGAATAAATTCTAAAATTAGAAGTAAAGAGATTAAATTTGAAAGGTGAAGAAAGTAGAAGGAGTAGAGTATAATTAGACCGTTAGCTGTCGAAGAAGCAGGACAAGCCGACAAGGGTGGGCCCAGAGATCACGTCGGACTATCATCTCATCTAAAACCTTAAAACCAAAGCACACGGGTTTTGAATGGGAAAAATAAAGAAATTGACAACTCAACATCTCATTCATGAAAATCAAGGCGTGATTGGAATCATTTATGTTCAGTTGTCTTTCATTGTCCCAAATAACTATATATGGCTTCATCATCATTTATGTTGATCAATAAAATAAGGGTTTGAATTAGCTACTTGAATCAGTAACATTAAACAATTTTCAATTTTAAGTTTTTTTAATGAAATTATTTCAAGTTTTTAGTTTGTCAACCATGAAAGTACGGGAGGCAAAAACTAACAGTAAGAGCAATAGCTAAGGAGAGAAACACAAAGAGGAAAGCAAAAGAAAAGAGTCTCTGCTTCCTCTGTTTCAAGACCCAACATTAATGTCTGCTCCACCCCAACATAGCCGACCCACACCAACGTTGTAATCAATTCCAGTTTTTAAATTCAATTCACTGGGAGGGAAACGGCTGTTAAAAACAATGAATACTAGGGATTATGATTATACAACTTTCAAAAATTAATTTTAATTCACAACTATAAACACATCATTCACATTTTCTCATGTCATCAACCTGACTGCAATTTCATCAAACAAATCTCTAGAATGAATTTTTATTTGAACCTACATGCCTGAAAATGACATCAAATTGGTCTCTCAAAATTTATTCTTTTCAGGTATACATTTAGATATGGACGTCTTTCTGCTACTAACAAGATAAAAAGATAAGATTCATCACCTCCTCACTATTTCTTCTCTGATTCTCAGATTGTTGAGGCTTCATTCAGTGCATGCTACACAAGCCGGGAAGGTGCATTTTCAGGAGACTAATGCAATGTTTGCTGCTTCTCTTCATTCCCGACATATAGGAGGGCTTCCATTATTAGAATCTCCCAGTCCCGAGGTAGGACATATGAATACCAATTATCGTGTAAAAGAATCCATTTCAAAATCATATCAGGTTAGAACAGAAGTAATATACCAACTTATGAATTGTTTGGAATAAGCTGGTTTAATACTAAAACTTGCTTAAAAACCCGAAAGTGCTAATACAACACTTTCCGGTAGAGGTTACTAACAAAGGAGGCTTCTGAATGGAGACAATTGTTACATCAAAGGTAGAGATCTTGAGAATATGGTGTTTTATTGCATGTAATTAATGAGAGGGATTTGAGAGATTGACCAAAGAAAAGACAGAAGGTGTAAAGAAGAACATAAAGCAGACTGACACCAACCTCCATTACGAACTGCCTTCAATTGTAATACTCCATTGCCTTGTGGTCCAGATACAGGATGTGCAAGATACAGAATGCCTCTTGTGAGCTACAGCAAGAGAAGCATTGTACCATGGTCCCTTCTTAATCGGTTCCCCAATAGCATTTATGATTGCTTGATTCTTACCAGCTTTCTCCATTGCCTTTCTAAAAGTTGTAGGGTCAATTATGAGATAACTTGTTCATCATTGCAAATGGAAAATGCAGAATGAAATGAAAATCCAACATTGTACATCAATTTTTGAACATAAACAACAAGACAAGAAGACTTGGAAGTTGCTAAAAATGAAAACCAAAGTTT